>CM077318.1:111779983-112418911 GCA_039655065.1 Glossophaga mutica
TATTTATTATTTATTTATTTTAGGGGAATGGAAGGAGAAAGAGAGGGAGAGAAACATCAATGCGTGGTTGCCTCTCACGCTCCCCGCACTGGGGACCTGGCTCACAACCCAGGCATGTGCCCCGACTGGGAATTGAACCAGTAACCATTTGGTTCGCAGGCTGGAGCTCAGTCCACTAAGCCCCACCAGCCAGGGCCTGGTTTGCAATTTTCACGACTTTACTCTTCTGCACTGATTTTGTCCTCTCTTTTGATCTCTCTTCTAATTCACAGTTGTCTACTCATCTGCGTCTACCCTACTGTTCAACTCATTTACTGAGTTCTTTATTTTTTTATTTTTTTAAAGATTTCATTTACTTATTTTTAGAGACAGGGAAGGGAGGGAGGAAGGGGGGGAGTGAAATATCAATGTGTGGTTGCCTCTCACACACCCTGAACTGGGGACCTGGCCTGCAACCCAGGCATGTGCTCTGACTGGGAATTGAACCAGTGACCCTTTGGTTCTCAGGCCTGCGCTCAATCCACTGAGCCACACCAGCCAGGGCCTGAGTTCTTTATTTTAATAATTAAATCAAATTAATCTACTATCTCTCTACCCTTGTTATTTCTCATAGCATTTGATTTCCTCGCATGTTTGTGATTTTTTTCTGTGAGCTCATCTTTAGCAGAAATTACCTACAGGTGATCCTTTACTCAGCCTATTATTTCCTTTCCATGGTTGTGTTTGCCAGGACTCTGCAGGGTTCTAAGTTTCTGGATCAGATGGATGGATGTTTGTCCCACTGTCCCACATTTCTTTAATATGTGGAGACACAAACAAAAGATACACCAGTGCAAATATGCACAATCATCCTGAAGGAAGGCAACAAACAGGGAAGTTTGCCGGCTAGATCAGGAGTTAACAGCTTTGGTCCACGAGCCAAATCCTGCCTGCTGCCTGTTTTTGCAAGGCCCATGAGCTAAGGAATGGCTTTGGAACTTTTAAATGGTTAAAAAAAATGAATAATATTTTGTAACATGTGGAAATGACATGAAATTGAAATTTCAGTGTGTGTCAACAAAGATTTATTGGAACACACCTAACCTATTTGTGTACATGCTGTCGTTGGCTGCTCCCATCAATCCCTACAATGACAGGGCTGAGTCATTTCAACAGAGACCATATGGCCCAGAAAACCTAAAATATTTATTATCTGATCCTTTACAGAAAATGTTCGTTGGGCTATTCCATCTAGTTAAAATCATTCCTGTTCAAAAGTGTAAGTACTGTCCTCAGCTGTGTGTCAGAATTCTCTTGATATAGAAAAAAACTCAGAGCACACCAGATACAAAGACTGTGATTGCCAATATCTTGAGGTCCCAAGGAAATATTTAAAATTCTCTCAGTATTACAGTCACCTACCATTTCCTCTCTGAAAAACAAGCCATTCCCTACTTTGACCACCAGATGGCGAATCCAATGATGCTTCAAAGGTTCATTGCCATTTACTCTAGAGATAACTTACGTATAATTTCAAAAGAACACTTTGTGAACAGCCTGAATTAAGGGACCAGCTAAATAAGGCTAAATTCAGAATACCTTTTGTGGGGAAGCAGGCTAAGGCTGAAATCTTAGCTTTTGGGGAGGTGGGAGCAGGCCAGGGGTGAGTAATCTGTGCTTGATCTAAGGTCTAAGGCAGTGGTCACACAGTGTAATGTACAAAGAATCATCTAGAATACTTGCTAAACGTATTTTTACCCCAAGCCACAGTGTTAGCTAGTCTGCCTCAGTAATTTGAAGACTCTGCACTTGTTTCTTTACACCAGGACTACACTTGATTCTAATGCGGGTAGCCTGAGGACCACAGATTTAAAGATACTAATTCCAGGGGCTTTCTTGTCTTTAGGCCTGGCTAGAAGGATGTCCAAATTGCAAGATCCAATGGGGAACAAGAACCGTGGGGCCCATTTCATAGGCAGGAGTTGAAACTTGCAGGCGGGAGCAGAGAAAGAGCCCTCTCCAGTTTCAGCGCCCAGGGAGAGGGGCTGAAAGGATTATCGGGGCTTCAAAGGGGGAATTATGATTGGGATGTAATGAGGGACTAGTGACCTCTGTGGGAAGAGGCAGCAAGAGCCATTGTGAACCACGTGATGCCGGACTAAGTTAGGACAACTGAGGTAGCTGGGTGAAGCCAAGCTGGTAGCTCGAATGTTGAAGTTCCTTGCACTCTTCATGATGAGAGAAACAGGGCAGAAATGGCCTGGTAGGCCCTTTTCTCTTGTGATCTTCCAATGGGTGTGCTCTCTTAATTCACTGTATCTAAACAATACGTCCCCCAGACTATATATATCTCTCATTACAAAATAAAGAATAAATGCAGAAATCTGTGCAGCTCACATGCATTGATCTTCCAAAGTGCTCTCTCTTTTGTTTTCCAAGTGTAATATTCAAAGCAGCTCCCCAACACTTTAACCACCTCATCTGAGGTGGACAAACACTTTAACCACCTCATCTGAGGTGGACAAACACTTTAACCACCTCATCTGAGACATTTACAAATGATGGACAAACACTTTAACCACCTCATCTGAGACATTTACAAATGATTTTCCTTGCAGGACCCTAGATTTTCTTAGACCTGCTATGAGGAACTTATACAGGTGTTTAACAAATGGCCACTAAAAGAAAGAAAATGTTTGTTTGATTTTAAAACGAACAAAATCCAATATTTTTCTTGTTTCCATGCTCTTTGTCTTTGCATCATTTTCTTCAAGAGTATGGAAAATCGAGAAGTCTATGTGATTTCACTGCTCACTTCTTGGCTAGTAAGTCCTACATCTTTATTTCCAGGCTTGCCCTCTCTAAATTGTCAGTTGCCTGCCAGCTGTTTCAACATACATGCCAACAACTAAAGTCAGCAAAATTAAACTTGCTGTCTTTTTCCTCCAACCTCCCATCTTCTAGGATCAGCACCATTGTTTTTCGTCAGCCCCACATAAACTTGGAGTAACCTTCCCTTCTTCACTCTGTCATATGCTACTGTGTTTTCTTTGTACTGTGTCAGTTTGGCTCTGCTGGGACTAGGTTTCCCAGTGCTTCTTTCCATATTTGATTCTGGGTGGTCTTGGCCACATAAGACTTTTTGTGTGCAGTTTCAAAATGGGAATTGAAGCAGGAGTCACCTTATATACACTTGAAGGTTTGTGCAAGGGCTTCAGGTACTGGGGTAGCCCAAGCACGTTATCACCAATCTGCTGGAGTTAGGCCAGCACTGAGACCACTGGCCCTCTAGTTACTATAAATACCCATCTCAGTTTCCTCGGGCCTGGGTGAAGTGTGCAGACAGGTGGTTCTCTTGAAAAGGCAACCAGCCCTGACCGGTGTGGCTCAGTTGGTTGGCCACTGTCCCACAAAGCAAAAGGTCGCCGGTTTGATTCCCCGTCAGGGCACATGCCTGGGTTGCAGATTCTGGCCCCAGTCGGGGCACATGAGGGGCATCTGATTAATGTTTCTCTTCACATCAGCGTTTCTCTCTCTCCCTTCCCCCCTTCTTTAAGAATAAACAAATAAAATCTTTAAAAAAACAATACCACCAGAAAATTAACTCGAAAACAGATGAAGCTACAGGTATTGTTATATATAGTCAGCTATTTTATACCTGCTTTCTTTAGGCTGACTTGAAATAATGGCACATATATGAAATTACATTCCTTTTTTACCATGAACAACCTTTGGACAGTCTTCCTTTGGACTGTCCAAACCAGTTTTCGGCAACATTCTTCAGTTCCTTTTGATCTTATCAAACACTCCCTCGGGTTCATAAAGGATGGGCAGCCATAATGATTTTAACATGCATTCCTGGATACCCAACCACTCTTTTCCATCATGTAGCGCAACCAGACACAAAATAAAAACTCATTATCCTCAGGGCATAACTCAACTCTGCTCATAAACACAGGACTTTGGAAGGAGGTGTGTAATAAATCCTGTGACAGTCTCGAATCCTAAAAGGGTTACCGATGTGAGGGCGATATGCTTCTACCAAAAAAGGCATGAGAGATAAAGTATCAGTTCAGTTGAACCTTAGGGATGAGAGGAAATGTTCTAGGTAGATGGGGCGGGGAGGAGTTGTTGAGATAGGGAACAACATGAGGAAGAGGCTGCGTGGTTGCATGTGGGGCAATGCACGTGTCTCCCCCAGACAAGTCATGCCTTTCCCCATACATAGTGCTCTGTGGTACAGGATAAGGAAGGTCAGCAGGCAGGCAGACCCTCAGTAAGAAATCAACAAAACAAACAAACAAGCATAATATAAACAAAGACACTGAATTTGAGAACAGTCTGACAGTGACCAGAGGGGGAGGGGAGGGAATTTCAGGGGAAAAGGGGAACGGTTTAGAGCAACAAGTATAAAGGACTCATGGACAAAAAATATGGGGGGTGGAAATGGGAGGGAGGTGGGGAGGGCTGGGGTGGGCTGGGGGTGGGGTAAAAGACAGAAAACTGTACAATATCCACAATTAAAAAATACTGATTAAAAATAAAATTAAAAAATGGAAAAAAAAAAAAAAAGAAACCCTAATGGAGAGAAAAATCCTCCTGTTTGGGGACCAATGACTGGGCAATGGAGCTGCAGTCAAACATGAAAGAAGGGTAATAGTAAACCTGGGCAACTGAGGTTGGAGTCAGCCCATGAAAGGTCTCGAATGTGAAAATAGGGATGAGTGTGAAGTTTATCTGGCCTACAGTGGACATGATTCGTTCATTCACCAAGTTATTTATGGAGTGCCGGGAACAGTCCCAGGAGCTGGTCATGCAGTGATGACTAAGATGCTCAGAGTCTCTGCCGCCCTGGAACCTTTGTCACAGGAAGGGGAAGACAGAAGATAAACCAGAAAAGAAATTAACAAGATAATTTTAGATAATGACAATCGTGGTGCAAATAATAACATGGAATGATGAGAAAGATGATGACAGAGGGCTAGGGACACATTTAGAACATATTTTTTTTTTAAAGCAAAGAAATATCACTATCAAAACAATGTGTTAGGAAGTTCCATTTATCTTGACTTAAAAACTACTGAGACGCCAATGGAAATGAGGAGTCTCCTGGCCTCCTCTTACAGTTTTAGTTGTATAAAACATTTACTGAGTGGAGCTTTCCTGAGGACAATTGTTCAACTTTGTTTTCTAAGTTCATTAAGAGGATCTCTAATGATAGAGATTTTGATCCGAGTAATAAAGTGAGACATCCAAGGCATGTTATCTCCTTCCCAGTGTAGGTTAACATGAACTTGTTTTGTTTTGTTTTTGTTAATGATGATGTTGCTCAAGAAGCCAAGACTTTTTGGAAAAAGGGCCCCCGCTTGATCCATAGTCTCAGTGTCTGTCCACGTTCCCTCATGGTCATTTCCACTGAACATTCTCGTTCCCGAGGAAAAACAAATATGTCCCAGCGCTTGTTCATTTCACTCTGTGTTTTCACAGGTTATGCGAATCAACACCATTTTTGGCAGTTCAGATTTGCCCAAACGAGGCCCGCTGACCAGATGTGCAATGCTAAGCCAACGGCATAGTCAGCAGAACTGCCTATGAATATGAACAAAAATGAGTGTTTCAGATAAGAAACGATCTCCTAGACATCATGCCAGAAAACAACTGCTTGAGTTCAAAATTCTGGCTGAGGATTTCTAAAGCTAGTTAATTTTATAATATTGGCTGTTTCTTTGTCCTTAACAGCTTTAGTTTTTCATCAGAATTAAATGCGTGCCTGTAATTTGCCATTCACAGGGTAAACTCCCTTCTCTCCCGTATTTCCCATCTTCTCTTCCCTCCCAGGAGCCTTTGCTCTCCCTAGCCTCCTAAATTCTGCCCAGAGATACGGACCCTAGGAGTTCATTCTATTGCTCCCTCACTATTAAATCACTTCATTTCTCTCTTCGAAAGTTTTATTCATTTTACACCTCCTTTCAACGTGTAGCCAGAAAGCCAGTGTAGTGTAGCAGAAAAAGATGGACTTTCAACTGAAGAAGACCTAAGTTCAATAAGGAGCTCTATCTGGATGTCTCTAGAGAGTATTTCACTTTTTAAGCCTCATTCCCTCATCATGTAGATCAATGAATAAATGCTTACCCTCTCTGAGGCCTAAAGAGTATGATGAATATAAACCACAGTTAACGTATAGTTAAAATACCTGGCACATAGACGGTGATATACAGATGAATATTTGAAGCTAAGCCCCCTGCTCCTCCTTTTTCCTTTAGAATTCCTCGTTTGGAAAATTATTGGTTTTCTAGATTGTACGTAGAGTGTATATTTTTCTCTGTTTCCGTAATGTCCTAGTGTGGTGATTTTCAAACTGTAATGTGCATAGCAACCACTTGAGGATCTTGTTAAAATGCTGATTCGGATTCAGAGTCTGACCTGGGCATGAGATTGTACTTCTAATGTGCTCCCAGGTGACACTGAGGCTGCTGGTTCATGGACCACAGTTTGAATGGCAAAGTCTTAGAAGGAACGTTCACAAGTGTACTGTTGGGAATACATTCAGCTGCATGTAACATAACAGCTAAGAGTGTCTTAGGATTTGTCCTCCCAGACCAAGAAATCTAGAGGTGACAGATGGCTGCTAGCGTTGATTTTGTGACTCCATGATATCTATACCAATATTACTGTGATTCTTTTGTCTTTTCCTCTCATGCTTGTTTGTAAATGGCTCCAGAACGGATGCTGCAGTTTAACACTTCATATTCACATTCAAGGCAGTAAGAATGGGAAAGGCCCGTGGCAGCTGTTTTTCTTTAATCGTGAGAGCAGAAGCTTTTTCAGAAGCCTCTGGAAGCTTTGGCTTATATTACACATCTCATCCTGGTGTCACAGGGCCAACCCTCGCTCCAAGACAGGCTGGGAAATGACTCTTCTGGGAGGGAGGTGAGAGTGGGTATTGAGCAGTCTGACTATCTGGGTTCTTTCTTTATTAAAACACTTCCATATAGCTTTCCCCTGATTCCTAACCTTTTAAAATATACTTAAAAGGTGCTTAGCAACTGCTAGAGACAATGTTTATGTCCCTCCAAATTTATAAGTTGAAATCTAATCTCCAATGTGGTGATATTTGGAGGGGAGGCTTTTGGGAGGTGGGCCTTAAGTAATGAGGGCAGACACCTCATGAATGGGATGGGTGCCCCAATAAAAGAGACCCCAGAGTGCTCCCTTGCTCTTTCCACCATGTGAAGACCTGATGAGAAGATGGGCATTTGTGAACTAGAAAGCTGGCCTTCACCAGACTCTGAATCTGCTGGTGCCTTCATCTTCAACATCCAGCCTCTAGAACTGTGAGAAATAAATCTGTGTTATTTGCAAATCACCTTGTCTATGGTATATGCTTATAGTAGCCCCAAAGCACTAAAGGCAGTTACCCTTTGAAGATTTACTTAGCTGCTCCAATGGGTCCATTGTTTTTTTACAGCTCTTATATCACACGAGACTAATATGATCTTCAATATTACATGAAATACAATTATGGCTAAATAAACTCAGCTTTCAATTCTTTAAGAAAATGTTTAAATTTTTACTGAACAAGTTACTTAAGTAACTTGGACTCTTAAACACTTTAATTTATATTTAATTAGGTCTCAGGGAAGGAATTAGATGTTGGGAATAACAGGTCAAAGGGAACATGGGAATGTTAATCCCCTGGCTATAAATAGAAGACTAGTGATACACAGTAAACACAGATCAAAATTAAGTTCAAAAGGCATGCCTGAAATAGACTTTTGCAAATGGGGCTTCTAAGGAGGAATTATTTTAGTAAAAATAACTCTTGATCCTATTTTAAGAAATCATGTGTGTTACAGTAATATATTTAACTAGTGGCAAATAAATTAGTGGGTGTCGATAAAATCGCACAACAATTCTTCACACAAAAAAGCCAAGCAGATTTACCTAGTAAGGAAGTTAAACAAACTCTTTGGAAATGGGAGAAACAGAACTCATATCGATATAAATTAATTTTAATTTATATTAAATATCAATACTAAAATCAGATTTCAATTATTCAAAACTATAGTGATATGTTCACCAGCTTTACTTAATGAATCATCCCGTCTATATACATGGGATCTTTAAATAGTCTACTAGGGGCCATGAACTATACTTCTAAGTCAACATAATCACCTCTGTGTCCTAGGACAGTATGAACCAAAAAAAAAAAAAAAAAGAGAATCCATTTCCAGAGATGATATGTATAGACATGGCTTTGGCTTTGGATACAACTTTGGGTTTAAAACCTGTATCCGCCACCTTCTTCAGCTGTCCGACCCCAGACTCTTTCCATACCCTACTGCCAATTTTGACCATGTAGGATTGTTTTGAGGGTTAAATGGGAGGATGTAGGTAAGGTGTCAAGTATGCAGTAGGTTCTCCGAAACGTTCTTCTTCTCTTCTTTGTATCTTTCAGAAAATACCCCCTCTGCTTTCTGTTATTGCTTGGTTTTCTAATATTAGAATATTAGAAAGGTGATTTGAGGGAGAGTATAGTAAGGAAGACCATGAGGTCCTAACAGGGTGATTCTATTGTTTTAAAGTATTGTAAGTCCCCAGGACATCTGAGATAAAGACTAGAATAACATTTAAAAGCAAATGTAAATGTTTTCACAATTCTCTTCTCTTTCATCATTTGGAACTCTCAATCTTTAGTAAACCTTGCCATAGTACAGATAACTGAGAGCTGAAAAATTCCATAGACTAGATTAGGCTCTAGGATAGCTTGCTTTGCTTCATACTTTAATATCTTTTAAAAAATTCATGTCAATTAGTGTCAGAACTTAAGAAGTCTCACAGAAAAGAGAACAACTTGGGCAGCAGAAGTCATTTCCAAAGAACGTGCGTGTGCCAATACTGCAGAAATGAGAAGCAACTTCCTTCTTGATGTTTTGAGGCAAAACTGACACATTCACTATTACGGCAATTTTACACAGGCTGGTTTTTTCTGCGTTACAGTGATCATTGTTGCCAATTGTTTTTGTGGTTATAAAAATGATCGTATTCTTGATGCGGGATTAAGGCAAGCAGGGGGTCGGGGGGGGCACCAAATTATTCATTATATCCTATGAGCATATGATTAAGGCTTTGGGGCTCTTCAGGGATTTAAAAAATATTTAAGAACTGAAATTACATTTGTGGGATCAAAAATACAAAGTAAGAACTGTAAAATAGAAAGGAATAAATGTTTAATTAAATGTCCGGAAAGCCTAAATTATGTCAACTTCAATAATTAATGCATTTAGTATCCATAAACATTTCATTACATTTGAAAACCATCTGTAAGTTATGACTGCTGAGAAATTATAAGCAATTCATAAATCAAAAGTTACTTGTGGCCAAATATCATAAAACATAGTTGTAAAATCTTTAACTTCTTTTACAACAATGAATTATGCTTCCTGTTGGATGTGGGTTTAATATGTTTTATATAATGTAGAATGGAGAGTACAAAAGTAAGAGCTTGTTTAGACCGACCCTGGTGGTAAAGACTTGGTTGCATATAAAAAAATTATGAGTTGGTGAACACCCATCTTATACAATTCCTGTAACAGAATAATAAGATTAGTATTTGATGTTCGATTATTGCAGTTATTGGCAGAAGAAATCTCAACATCTTATGCTTTAATGAAAACATTTGTCTTCAAAATCATCTCTCAATACCCTGTCCTCTGTACCAAATTCTTACTGATTCCACAGTTAAAGACTCCTTAAATATAAAATTCTAGGCTTGGTTTTCATGGAGTGTCATAACTTCCTCCTAATTGACCCAGTTCTCTACACCTGTCAAGCTAACACTTTGTCCTCTCAGCATCAACATTGCTGTTTCCGGTTGCCTTTCTAAATAATTTTTCACTGGAATAATGCTCCTCTTCCTGATCCTCATTCATTCATGAGTCCATTCAGCATTTATAGAGCCTACTTTGTGGCAGGCAGTGTATTAGTTTTGGGGAATGCGAAGGTGAATGAAATGGCCTCTGCCTTAGAGAACTAATAATTCCTCTCCTTGTTATTCAAAGTGTGGTCTCTGGACCAGCAGCATCACCATCACTATCACCTTATAGAAATGCAGAATCTCAGGTCCTACCCCAGACCTGGTGAACCAGACTCTGTCCTGTAACAAGACTCTCGGACGATTCATATTCCGAGAAGCACTGCAGAGCAAGCAATAATAGACAGGTGAATTCCTAACTATAAAAAGAATGGTATGTTATGCAACAGGTGAGTGTGCTGTTAGGTGCTACTGATTGGTCTCAGCTTCTACTTCTGTCATGTGGCCATTTCCACCCACTCCAATTTACAATTCCTATTTCTGAATGCCTACAGTGCAGCTTCCTACCACCCAGCTTGGCTCTTAATCATAGACCTTTCTCTTGTTTGCTGTTGTTCTCAGAATGAAATACCCTTCTTCTCAAATGGAGTTTCCATTTGCCAAGAGTACTCGTAGCGACTTACACTTTTGTACCCCATGAAAGCAAGGGACATTTGCTCAGCTATATAATTAGCACATCCCTTTGCTTCATCAGTTTAGTAAACTACTAAGATAAAGTAGTTGAAGAGTCTAGAGAATATACCAGCTGATAACATTCAAGGAAGTTGAAGTATCCTCAAAAAGAGATTAGATTGGGCCTATTTATCTGTCTGAATGAAAATGAAGTCAGATATTTCTCCAACTACCTAGGATTGCTGTTATGCAAACATGAGCAACTGTCTAAGCAGACATACCCCAGACCTACTGGAGCGCTGTTTATTGGGCGGGGGGAACTCAAGGGAACAGGAGCAGTGATCAGTGTGCAGGTCTGTAGGGCAGTACACAGCAATCTGGAAGGACTGGACATCAGACCCATATAAGAGGGGAGAAATAAAATAGAAAGGAAACTTCGTTCAAAAGACAGAAGAAATAGAGAAAAGGGAGAAAGAGAAAAGAAAAATTGCAACAAAGGAAAAGTATGTTATAAGTTGGAAAAATAAACCCAAATAGTTTGTAATCATAATAATTTAATTATAACTCACTCTCTAGTTAAAAAGCAATGATCACCAGCCTGAATTTAAAAAAACTTTTATAAATGATGTTGTTTACAAGAAAAACATATATAAAACAAAAGAGCACAGAAATGTTGAAAGCAAGATGATTGGAAAGGTAATATCAGACAAATATTAATCAAAAGAAAGTTGTTATATCCATGGTAATATCAAAGTAGACTTTCAGGCAAAATATATTACTAAGAGGGCCATTAAATATTAATAGAAGGTTTAATGCATCAGAATATTTAAGAATTTAAAACTTACATTGTCTAATAACATAATCTTTAAAACAAATATTGATGGAATTATAAGAAGAAATAGTGAACTTACAATCACAGGGATAACTTTCACCTTTCCTTATCAATAATTCATAGAGGAAGAAAACCATAATGATAAGGAATATATCATGACCAAACTTGGTCATATATATGTGGAGACAGAGAGGGGAAGACAGATGGTGGAAGAAGGGAGAGATAGTGAGAGTATGTAACAGGGTGCAGCCAAGGGGGTGCCCAAATGGGGATTTGTAATGGGGGTCCAGAACTCAAGGTGCCCAGGAAATATTAGAAAAAATATATATATAGGATGCCCTCATCCCCACAAGTCTGAGCTGAGGGGTGGGACTCATGGAGCAGGGCCATTGAGAGTTGTTTTGAATAGCAACGGTTTTGTGGATAACCTCTGGCACGGTCATTTAACATGTCCATAACCTTTAACTGATTTCATAGATGCGTTAAACAGCTGTGGCCATGCTTTGAGCCAGGGGGATGGGAGTGACTTCAACCCATGCTGCAACTGGGAGGCAACGCCCCCTGGTTACAGCACCTGTGTGAGAGCTTGGAGGTGATTGGCTCCACAACATGGGGCCACACCTGCCCGGACTCACTATGGCAGCCCAGTAAAGCTGGGGGGGGGGGGCGGGAAATAGGGGAGTGCTGGCAGGTGTAACTGATTGTGGGAGGAGTCAGAAATGAAGCTGCAGAGGAAGACTGGCACTGGGATGTAAACCCAGGCGTGGCAGCCATGTGGGCTTTTTGGGACCGTGCAGCTTTAGGGTGCACCCTTTTTGCCACGTGGCTTAGGAAGCAGGAGAGACTTTGTTTGGAAGAAAAGGGGTGAAAGGACTCTTGCTGGTGGGCCATAAGGAGGTGCCACATGGTTTTGGATTAACTAGAGATCACAGCGGCAACACAGCTGATGGTGCTGGAAGTGAGGGGCTGCCTGAACCATGGACTTCTACTTCTTTTCCTGAGATATGGTACCCCTGACTGGGCAAAGGGGAGAAGGAAGAACTGTGTGTTTGTGGGTATTCTAAAGGACTTTAGTATTTTAATGAAGACATTAGGTCATCACTCTAAGTCTGTATAACCTTTTAAATAAATAATCCCTTTCCTTTTCACCAATCTCTGGCATTGAGAGACGTCTTTCACTGGCAGCGGGCAAGAAGAACCTAGTACGTGGGCAGGGGGGTACCCCTAGAGCACAAGGGTGGGTCCATTCGTTAATAGTATATCATTCACCACACCCCCGGGTCTGTTCTGTAACAAGTACAGTAAACAAAAAAAACTGTACAATACATATTCTTTTCAAGCATACATGGAACTTTACAAAATCTGACTCGCTACTGGAACATAAAGTAATTTCAACAAATGTCAAAAAGTATTATCATACATTTCATCTTTTTAAAATTGCAATTATATTAGAATTCAAGAACAAGCAAAACAATAGAAAACAAAAACATAATCTACATTTTTAAAAATTACGAAAATTAAAATATATATACAGTCCAAAGGAGAAATAATATTGGAAATTTGAAAGTACTTATAATTTCTACTCACAGGTTCAGAGCCCTCACCTTTTTAGAGGGGATATCTCTAAATTCCCTGGATGCCAAGACCTTCTGATGAACACCTTCAAGGACAAAGTCTCTGTCAGTGTTTTAGTCTTTAAAAATAAATGGGGCAAGGAGTTGATAGGAACAAACCTTATGGAAAAGAAGTTAATGATTTCCAGTAGACATGGTTTCAAAGTAAAAAAAAAGAAAATACTTAAAATTCAAAAATATTAAACACACTACACAGAAAATTTAGGGAATGCAGCTAAAATTGTATTTAACGAGAAATTTATAGACTCAGATGCTTATAAGAGAAAAGAAGACTAAAAGTAAATGAAACTTCCAAATGAGGAAGTCATGAAAGAAACAGAATAAGCTCAAAGAATGTAGAAGGATAAGAATAGTAAAGATAATGGAAATTAAAAGAAAGATATAATAAAGTAGATGAAAATAAAAGCCTAGTTATTTATTTTAAAAGACTAACACTAGTGACAAGCAACTGACAATACTCATAAATAGAGAAGGCACCCCCTTACTATGAAGAATATAGAAATGGCTAACAACAGATGCCAAAGAGATTGAAAAGCTAATGGGAACCACTGGATTAAAGCATGGACAGCTCTTGTGCAAGAGGTTGGAAGAAAGAGTACATGGTGTAGATTAGTGCTGAGACAAAGAGGAAAAAGTCTCGTTTTTCTCCGTGAAATAGGAAACAAGGACCTCAGATGAGAATGAGGAGGGCAAGTGAGGAGTTACAGCTCCTTAACTGTCTTGCAAATCACTGAGACTGACCTTTGGAATGCACCCTCACCTGAATTTACTCTAAAAGAGCACGTGCATTCCCTTTGACAAAGACTCGGGAGGCATTACCTCCAGCAGAGATGGTGATGACTTCACTCAGAGGATTTAGGCAATGCCTCTTCTGAAATCATGCCTTGCACAATTGCGCTGAGTGCTTTGAGAATGTATTTAATTTTTGACTTAGATAAAATCCACTTGAACCAACCCGAATGAGAAAAGCGAGTCAATGCCCTGTCTGGTGTAGCTCAGCTGGTTGCGTGTTGTCCCGTAAAGCAAAAGATTGCCAGTTCAGCTCCCAGTCAGGGCACATGCCTGGACTGCAGGTTCAGTCCCTGGTGAGGACATGTACGAGAGACAACCAATCGATGTTTTCTCTCTCACATCGATGTTTCTCTGCCTCTCTTTTGCCTTCCCTTCCCTTCTCTCTAAAACAAACAAACAAACAAATAAATAAAACAAAAATTCTGCCTTAAAAAAAAAAAAAGAAGGGTGAGTCAAGGTGAAAAACATGTTTTGAATCAAAATATGTTAAATTTGAAATAAAGAAACAAATGTTATTTGATTTTAAGCTGGCACTGGAGGCCCTGTGAACACAGGGTTTTCACATATTTTAAGCAATAGAATACAACGCATACCACCTCCATAGGTAGTTATGTTGGAAGACTCACTCGGCTGGCAGGGTTTTTTTTTTTTTTTTTAAGATTTTATTTATTTTTAGACAGAGGGGAAGGGAGGGAGAAAGAGAGGGAGAGAAACATCCATGTGTGGTTGCCTCTCACGCATCCCACACTGGGGAACCTGGCCTGCAACCCAGGCACGTGCCCTGACTGGGAATCGAACCTCAATCCTTTGGTTCGCAGGCTGGTGCTCAGTCCACTCAGCCACAGCAACCAGGGCTCTGCTGGCAGGTTTTTAACAAGAAAATAAGATTTCTTTACTCAAGATAATTACACATTTAATATTTGTTGGATTGAGGAAACATTAATACTTCGTACATGCTCAATAAATGGCAGCTATTTTATCAATGTTTAATATCTTTAATATAGCTTATATATTAAAGAAACATCATATGGTTCTTACACTGAAGAGTATATTTCTTGATGATCCATTAAACAAAGACAGCAATAGACTGGGGTATACACTATTATTTTTGGTTTCCGCATCTGAGTGATGTTTAAAGAAATTCCACGCACCTGTAGTGATCATAAAGGGTTTTTTAATGTCCAATAAGATGATTAATCCCTCTGTTCCTTATTATGAGCTTTTTTCCCCCTGTGCTTGTCCTCCCAGATTAGTGTAACCTCTTGCCAACGAGTTGAATTAAATGAGTTGGAACTGGAGGTTGATTCTCCTCATACCAACGGAAAGCAAAGAATAACGTCAGCGGTATCAGAGCCACCAGATTTTTCTAGCTCAGTTTATGCCACCACTGCTCCTTTCATGATGTTTTACAGTACTAACATGTTTTCTGCTCTCAGTACAAGACCGTAAATTGGTTGGAATAGTGTAAATGCAGTAGCAGGTTTATTAGTCACTTTAAGTTTATGGCATTATAAACATCACATAGCTGTATCGGTCTTGAAGCTGATTTGTTCAAGTATTGGGCGTACTGATAGGACAAACATTTGTATCCACTCTTCCTCTTTATGCAACCAGCAGCTCACAGAGCAGTGCTTTTCCATTAGGATTCTGTCATTTATTTTGTTTATCACTTCCTGGCCCTTTCCCACGGTACAACCCTAAACTGATGACTCAGGTTTCAAAAGCCACTCAATAAGTCAAAGATAAAGTTACTTCTCTTCTTTTGCTAGCCCCCAACTCCTTGCATGCTTTGTTTTCATGTTAACAATGTTGAACTGCATTATAACACACGCTCAATGACAAAATACGAACAAGCCCTTTGCAACTTGTCTCTCCATCTGCCAAAACAGAGAGTACATTTTTAGTCCAAAGTCAGAAATGTTGGCATCGAGAAAAAAATCTTTTTTTTCTTCCTGCATGCATAGAATAATTAGTACCATAAAGCAATAAGACCAACGCAGGTTTCTAAGATTAAGTCAGAGGCTTGCGTTCTAGGCCCAAGTCTAGAATATGTCTTGTAATTTTAATAGCCGATGTCCTCTTTCCTTCCTTCCTTTTTGGTCACTCACCTGCCCCCACAACATGTTACACAGCCGTGTGAGATATGGCATGAACATACTGCCAAGTTCCCAGGAAGAAAGCTAATGGAAAAGGCATCACCAGTAATTGCCCATGAAAGACGTCAGTGTCGGTGTTATTCGGTGTGCTTCTGGAAGGGTTCATGTTTTTAACACAGCAGGTGAAACGGTTAATGGTTAAAAATTATTGTTCCCTTTGTCTGAATACAAGTAATTTTGGAGTTCTTTTAAAATTAATTTCCCACATTTTATAAATGTTTGCCTTCAGTCTAATAAGACGTACTAACTATAAATTGTGTCAAAATAGCAATAATATTTAAGAAACCCAGATGCGCTGTTTTATGTGAAAGAATGAAGATTTTCCTTGTTTATGTTGGCAGATGAGCCAAACAGGTGAACCTTCCATTTGGTCCCACAAAAGCAGTTAACAATTTCTCTTCAATCAAAACAGGAAGGAAATTTCTAGGGCAGCCTTCCTGCGTGGGGACTATCTTGTCCTCAGGCCCTTGAAATGTAGTTCTCAGACTGTTATCACATGACCTCCAGCTGACCCCATTCTCCAGCCATGAAATAGGGGCTAAGCGAGTCCAGTAATTAAGAGGGTCTGCTTGTATTGACCATAGATCCCCAGAATTTGGGTGATCTCCCCCAAAGTCACACAAATGGCTAAGCGAGCTATCAAAGGTCCAAAGACAAAAGCTAACAGACAATAGTTAGATGGGTTCAATGGGCGGACCATTTCTCTTTGTACTCTCCCTTCCTCCCTAATTCCAATACAGGGCCTGCAGGCTTCTGACAGTGGGTGGCAGGCACTACTGTCCACCTGGGAGCTGGAGTCCCCTCTGTTTCTGTAATGCATTTGGTATCTGGAGGGAAACAAGTCATTTGTAAGGGCCAGTCCCTTGCTCTCTCTCCTCGCGCTGCGGTGAGGCATCAGTCTTGTTATCTGTGACATTCTGATAAGGAAGCAGGCCCAGGGGAGTGGAATGGCCTGTTGGGATCACCCAGCAAGTCCCAAACAGAGCCGGAACTAGAATCTTCTATCTGCTTCTCGGCCTGTTCTATATCATTACCTTCACAAAGGAGCCACAAACTGCTTTGCAGCTGCCAGAACATGACATCACACGGTAAAGACGCTCTGCTGCCCTACACACCCCTTGTTTTATGAGACCAAACTTTGTGTAAGCTTTTTTTTTAAGATTTTTTATTTTATTTTATTTATTTATCTTTAGAGGGGAAGGGTAGGAGAGAGGGAGAAGGAGAGAAATATCAATGTACGGTTGCCTCCCGTGTGTCTCCTGCTGGGAACTGGCCCGCAACCCAGGCATGTGCCCTGACTGGGAATCGAACTGCGATCCTCTGGTTCGCAGGCCCGCGCTCAATCCACTGAGCTTTTGTTTAAGCTTTTGATTTCATTTAGTCCTTAGATCCACAACTGAATTGCTTATATTCCTCAGTGAATAATGTACCATCTCCTAATTACCCATTTAAAAAATTGTATTGTTCTCCTTTATTTTCCTCTCATGCTACGCAACCCTAACATGTTAAATATATGTTTTTACATATGAGTGTACCCTTGAAAAAATCTTCTTTCATTGTCCACTACTATCATCAGTCCAGGCAGTATCTCCTTCCCCTTTTATTTTGTTAATTTTCTTCTTAATTCTCTACCCTGCCTTAGGCATACACTCTAGTGTGGATAATATATGTCTTTGGATAAGAATGTATCCTGGGAAAATATTCAGTGTTGTTTTATATTTTCATATTTATGGTTTCAATTTACATAAATGCTGCTGTATTCTAGATTGGATTCTGTTTCTTATGATTTTACTTAACTCTGTGTTTTTAATATCTATCCACTTTTATGTACTTTTAGTCATGATCACTGCTTTGTTTTCCATGGGTGACTATCATTTTTGCATTTTTAATTCATTTGGAGGTCACTTTTGCACAGTGGTTTGAGATAACAATGCAAATTATTTTTCCTAATAAATTGAGCTAATTTTTCCAACATTATCCAGGAAACATTATTGTTTCTGGGTTTGAATGGAATAAGTCAGGGTCTTCCTTCTTCCCTTATTTAAAAAAATTAAGTCGAAGTTAATTTAAAATGCTTAACATAGCACCTTAAATACCTTGTTTTATTTTTTGATGTGGCTCAAAAAAACTAAGTCTAGCCAATTCAGTTAAATGAATATTTCTTGAGCACCCTCTCAGAGCTAAGTATTGTGCTGAGTACTAGGAAACTGAGATGAGTTAAAGCCAATGTTTTTTTTTTGTTTTTTTGTTTTTTACTTTACAGTCTAGTAGAAGAGACACTTCCACACCAGGAACATAATGTTGAAAATGCAATAATGAAAGAATGCACTGAAGGTTATGAGAACCAAGAGGGAGACTTCATAGAAGTGATGTTCGAGCTAGGCCTTAATTCTTGAAGCAGGTGTGTTAGTAATTTTTAAAGAGGTCATAGTTCACATTCCAAAAAGAGGGAAGGGCCTCTTTAAGATACTGAGGTGTGAAAAGAGGAGGTGTGTTTTAATAGCAGCCAGGCATGTCATTAGAAGAATGGAAGGGTGTGAGTATGGAATGCTAAGTAAGGCTAGATTGTGGCTGGTTAAGACCACACATGCTTTTGACAGCTGGTTGCGGTCATTATGGTGATTAACTGGCAGAGCATCCTGATAAAGTTTGAATTTCTGAAAAACAAAAACAAAAACAAAAACAAACTCCCGTGGCCAAGTGAATGCATTTGGAAGAGGAAGAGGCTGGTGGCAGGGAGACAAGTTGAGGAGGCAATGGTCAGAATGCTGCGTGAGATGGTGAGGGCCTGGTCCAGGGCAATGGCAGTGATGGTACGCAGGGGGGATTGGGTGGGAGGGATATCCAGGGGGCAAAACGAATTTGCAAACCACCGATGGCTCTGAAAGTTGAGCAGAGGCTTCTGGATTGATGTTTTCAATGTGTCTGATTTTTATTTTGTTTAATATGGCCATGACCTAGGAAAAATTGTGCCGTGTTTGAAAACTGCAGTATGTATGCTGGGAGATAAAATTTGAGAAAATAACTTCTAGTTAGTATAGGAAAATACTTAATGGGCTTTGGGCTCTGCAAAGATCTGTCTCTGTTACCTATAGTCACAGATCAGGAGTTGGAGGAAGATGGGAATCCCTGCTTTGTGCTCTGGGAGCAGTAGATTTGAGGTCTGAGAAGTGGGGTAAGAAGGGAAACATTGAGGCTTATGGAAAGAGTCAATACAATATTCGTCTCTAACAGCTGTAGCTGAGGAAACCCAGTAGAGTGTTGATGCCTAGTTTTAAGTGATTTCTGGGACTGTATGGCAATTCCTTTTCAGTTTTTTCAATATTTGATACTTTTCGACACAACACAGTACTTCTTTGAGTTGCACCTTGGCAATGAAGATGAAGAGATTCAGTGCCTCCAACCTGGTGCAAAGTAGTTTAAATACAAAGATAGCAAGAAGCCTACAGGTAACAGAAGATGCAGGAGTTTAGGTGAGGAGTAACAGTTGTTCACCATTACAACACAGACAGCCAGAAATCCTTAAAAATACTGCGGCAATGCTGGGGGTGGTGAACTGAAAGAGACCCTAGACTGACGTTCCTGTACTTGGATACTCAAGGGAAGGGCAATCCAGCAGGTCAGAAGACTTGGCCACGAGAATCCTATATACGAAGACTCTAAACTCAGCTTGGGGTGACTTTGTGTGGCCCCAGTCTCCTTAATGACTGAAGGCAGATGGGTTATACTGATGCCAAGATAACTTCTGGTGGTAAAATTCTCTTATTCTAAGCTAACCTGGTTGTTTGGCTTTAATTGCTAACACGATAAATCTTGCAAATGGTTTGCAGGGGAGTTTTTGGTTCACCATATTGTACACTAGTGTCAAATGTGTTCCTTTGGTATTTTCCTTCCCATTGCCTCTTTGGTGCTTTTATTTCACTTAAATGGGGGAACGCGCCTAATTAATCCCCGCCCCCCCCAATCTTCAATCAGGTCAAATTTTTTGTGCAACCACAGAAAAGGAAATGCTGAATTTTTAAAGGATCACAATTATTTAAATTATTCACTTCATAGCTGGGGATATTCAGTTTCTCCTTTTGCCAGGGGAGACGTGTCTCCCTCCTCTGACCAAGGCCTTATAAATTTTAGACTAAAGAGCATACCTCCTTCCTCAGTTCCATTTTATGTGACTTGCACTCCTCTGTGACAATTCTGGAATTCCTAAAGCACCTTCTCTAGGCTGACCCTTTACTTCATTTCTCATCCTTTGGGGTGACTGCTTTTTTTTTTTTCAAGTTGTGGACTTAAGATTGCTTTCAAAATAACTTTTATTATGAAGCTTATGTTTTTCCTCAATGTGCCAGAAGTGAGGTGGGCAAAATATACACTATTTTTATTTTCTAAAAAAAATAGTTGCGGAGGAAAAGTATTTGCTTGTCATTTTGTAGCCAGTGGTAAACAGAAAATACGATTTTATTTAACTTCTATAATTCCCATTGGTGATTATAGTTTGTAGAATGTAGCTGCTATCATATGCACTGATGGGTTGTCAAAGGGTCTCTTGAAAATAGAAGCATTGGAACATGTCCGGTCAAAACTCAAGGTCCAGATCAACTGCTTGTGCACTTGTACCCTGAACAAGCAGCTTGAAATTGCAATGGGCTGAATGTTTATGTTTCCCCCAAATTCATATGTTGAAATCCTGCCCCACAATATGATGGTATTATGAGGACCTTTATGAATGGAATTAGTGATCTTATTTTAAAAAAGACCCCAGAATGCACCCTTGTCCTCTTTCTGCCACGGGAGGACACAGTCAGGAGACAGCCATCTGCAATTTAGAAGAGGACCCTCCCCAGAACGTACACATGCTGGCACCATGATCTTGGATTTCTAGCGTCCAGAACTGTGAGAAATAAGTTTCTGTCATTTATAAGCCTTCAGTTGATGGCATTTTGTTATAGCAGCCCGAACTAAGACAGGAGTTTTGGAATGAATTCTACGAAGAGAAAGTTAAGGAGAATGGTGAGCTCTGTAAGGAGCTGTTTAGTGTTGATCTGGAGCAGTGAGTTCCTGTGAGCTAAGAAAGGCTGCTAGCCGTGTCCACGGGAGATAATTGCCAGAGAGCTAGGTGTCAAGGGCCTGCATGACTCATTTCTTAAGTAGCATGCACCAGATTCTTGGCCAGGGGCAGGAGATAATAATATAATTGCCAGGAGAAAAAATGTACCTTTAACTGGGAGTGAATGCTGACTCCCAGTAGGAAAGCACACCCTAGGAGGAAGGGCATTTGGCTAGTGGATAGACCTTAAATTGCTTTCTTTAACACTGTTTATACCAGCTTTCCTACCAGAATTTATATTTTCTGTAGCATAAGATGCAAAAGCATGACCTGCTTAATGGAGAAATGGTAGTTAAATGAGCAATTTTATTTGAAACCTTCCTCAGTATCTTATGGCCTTTGGATGTGATCATCCAGTATTTATCTTGCTTGTTGAGAGTTGAAGGTGGACTCTTTAAGACTCGCTTGAGTTCAAGGCTCCTGACATCATTCACTGAGGAGAAGTTACATCACCTTAAAAATCATTTGGAAAACATATACAGGAGAAAGCTAGGTGGGCATATTTATAATAACATCTATATGTATACCATGTGCATATATATGTGTGTCTATACGTATACATGTATGCATCTATAAGTATGCATAGATGTTCAGAAAAATGATTGAGAGACATTATAGAAAATTACTTAGGAGAGAAATTATTTAGCAGAGAAATCTATTCTTATTTTTTGCTTTAAGTAACCTCATAGCCTAAATTAAATCCATAAGAAATTATGTAGTGAGACAATTATATTTTTTAGTTCCTTTGGTGAAATTTAGTCCAATTCCATTCAAAGTGCTTCCTTTGGAGAAAAAAATGGGCATAAAAATGTGTCTGAGGAAACAAAATTCATCAAATGTAAATCATTTACATAATACTCAAATCGAAGATGCAGCAATACTAGGCAACTAGATAAAAGCAAAGTAGTGTAAGAAAGCGAATAAATTCAAAGAATAGTATTAACTTGAAACTATCTTTGCCAAAACATGAAGAATAATAAAACAGCTATTGTACATTTGACAAAAAAATTTGAGTTAACGAGAGAAGTCTGGTCCAACAAGGACCACCAGACTAGCAGCTAAAGATAGTGCTAAAAACACACTTAGTTCACAACTCACATTTTTGTGGTGACTCAGTAACCAAGAGAAAGCTTATGGCATCTTTGTTGTTGTTGCAAAAGAATATGTCTTAGCATAGAGGGCAAAGCTCATTTTCTTATATATTATAAGATCATTAGTGCATGTCTTTTGTGGAAAAATATATAAATATTATGGTTTATGTCTCAGAATTGTCCTGCTCTTCTCCATGCCAAGTGTTACTTATACTTTCCACAGGATAAGTATGTTCGACTTCAAAAGAGGCACCATTCACTAGAAATGTTTTCATAAAATCATAAATGGATTCTTTGAAAGCCCTGGTGTGAAAGTCAAGACAGTTCACAGAGGGGGAAAAAAGTACTCAGTACCTACAATGCATTGTGTGTACATGCTATGCAGGAAAAAAATTGGGTGGCCATCATGAAATTAATAAACTTTCTAAAGACCAGTTTTACTTAAAAAAAAAAAACACTTTTTGGTGGAAATTTCTATTAGAGAATTTTCCTAGAATTGTAAAAATTAATGGAAATATTATAATGAGTGACTCTTTATAAATAGACACAATTAGAAAGAAAGAAATTGAAGTATGAATTAGGAGCAGTCAAAAATACTTCCTGTTTTCTATCAGCTGATAAACCTACCAAAACAGAATAAAGAGTGATGGGAGTAATTGTACTTATTAATTTAAATGCACATTGAGTGTTCACCTTGTGTCAGGCACAGCTCAAAGCATTTTACAAGTACTAACTCATTGAATTTTTATAATAGTCCAAGAGCAAAGATGGCTATTGTCCCAAATTTTAGCAGAGGAAACGGAGGCACAGATGGTAAGGAGCAGAGCTAGAATTCAAACCCATCACCCCTGCTTGCTGCCCATTATTCTATTGCCTCTTAGACATACTTTGCTATTTGCGTGATTTGATGGGAGGTGGCCCTTGGAGAAGAAAACAATGTAAATTGTTTAGCAATGCGGTATTCAACAGCCAGCCATGCTTGTAACAGGAGAACCCAGAGAGCTTTCTCTTTTGTCATCTCTCATTGCCTCTCTCTGCACCCTTTGTGAGAGGGTGCAAACCCCTTTGCAACCTTTCAGCCTGCAACTTCTGACTTGCCACTCTCTTATTTTCCGGCCTTCCCAAGTTTCTATTCCTAAATGCCCAGCTGGGTTGAGAGGAAACAATCTGGGTTGATGAAATGTCTTCCCTTCACCCATTCTCTCAGCTCTCAGTCTTCATTCTAAACAATTATTTTCTGGGAACTATTAATTTATGTTTGAAATTCATAGATAATTGGGGTAAAGAATCCGGCCCTAGTACGAATCTACTGATATGCGTAAACTTTATTTGTTCCAAGAGTCAGTATCTTCCTTAATCTTGCTTGGTTCAGCCCCACTTTTGAAAAGCATTCTTCTGTCATCTCTACAATGCTGCAGTACTCAGGAAATTCATTACAAAGCTGCTATTTTCCATGTCAGTTTTTTGTATAACTGCTCAGCACTCTTATTTAATTCCCCTTGTGGTTTCTGTGGAAATCATGAGGCAAATTGCTTAGAAATTTTGCTCCGTAAAATTTCCTACAAAGTATAACAACTAATACAAGTTATAGGTTGAAGCTTTGCTTTGTAACACCCATTTATTTTCTTTTAAAAACTGATTCTACCATTAGGGCAATGGCATTTGATATTTACATAGTTCTCACTCATTGTGGATGAGTGAGTGAACAAAAATGGCTGCCGCGTTACTGGAATTTTATCATTATCCCCACAGTCAGACTAGCAAGAGAAAGGAGCTGAGGTTACTTAGAGATTTGAACAAAGCATCATGGTTGGTTGGAGTCAGGAGCAGTTTCTTGAATCTTGGAGTCATGTTTAATTAGTCCATTTACTGCTAATCGTTTGCATTTTCTTGGATGCTTATGACCAAGAAATGACACTGGGGCTGATCTTTATAGCCCAAGGTGAAGTGTAGAGTCCAGGAAGTACCTCCAAAGATTTGGACAGATGAATTCGGGTAACACTCATTGATATCTCGTAGATCTCTCCTCTTCCCAGATAGATAGTCCCTTTGAATGTTTATTTTCCTTCCCCAAAATAGAGTGTTTTATTTCCCCCTTGAGTTATTGGGATAACTGTAGCTCTGTTGACCTAGCCTCCAGAAACTGGAGAGGATCCTGACTTCCATTTCAGCACCAGTTTCTGGACCTTGTCAAGTCTTGTATTTATTTAAAAGATGATATATTTTGAGGTCAAATTAGTCTAAGCACCAAATTTAGGATTTTGTAAAAGGAGAAAAAAAAGCATAAGGGCAAAGGTTTGCAAAACCTAATATGCACAACAATGTTTGTGTAAGGTTTTTAAAGAATTGATGAAAACTTGGGAGGTCACTGAAATACGGCCTCTGCAGACAGCTGACAGCCGTGTCTGAAAGCATGAGAACTAGAAAGCGAGCATGCCCTTAAAGGCAAATGCAATGCAGGATGTCAGCCAATGACACATATGCCAAAACTATATTTAGTTCTGGAAACTATATTTTGAGTGTAAGTGAGGTATTTTTACAAAGAATATTTTAAACGTGCAGAAGTACTCTCTTTTCAGAGAGATTATAGATCTGCGGGTTGAAAATGGAATACCCGGCCTTGTAAAGGTACAAGCCACTGCATTTACCCCAAGGCAAGTGATTAAAGCCCCTAACAGGTATCTTCAGAGAAGTCAGACTTTGCTTTTGTCTTAAGGTCAGTGAAGCGCGCCTTTGGGAACCTGTGAGGGATATTAAGGCTCAGCCTTTACTTGGCCATGGTTACTTCTGGTATTTTGGGCCACTACCATTTGCCTTGGGTTATTGTCTTAGTCTGAGTTCCCTAAAGACAAATGGAAATCAAATTGGCTACCGTACCCTCAGAAAAGGTCTTCTATCATCACTGTAGCAAAATCAGCCTACCAGCCCCTCTATTTTCCACTCTATAGTGCATATTAGTTCTCGAAATTATATATTAATTCATTAACATATTTGTTATGTGCCTCATTTACAAATTGATAATTTTTTTAAGGGTAGGGAGATTTTCTTTCCTGTTTACTGCTATATTCTAGCATATAGGAGAATTTCTAGTACACAAATGGTTGCTCAATATTCATTGACTGTCTGACTAGGGGTACAAAGACATGATCTCCCATTTTGAGGTGAAATACCTTAAGTCATACTTTGACAAGAATATGGTGGCTCAGACCCACCTAATGAAAACTACATCTGACTTGGGTCACATTAGTCAGGAATTTTGTGCCAAAGTTCCTCTTTCTCTATAAAGGTCATATGAGAAAAATTAGTATTCCCAAGGTGTACTATGGTTGCCACACTAAAGGGGCTCTACATTGGGGGAAGTTTCATTTCCTTTAATACTTCAGCAGTAGAGCATAAAAGCTGACCCCCCCCCCAAAAAAAAAAAACCCAGAAAATGTCTTTCTCACCAACAGGTACTTTCATTAGGATTTCAATCTTATCAGATGGCGATCTCACTGAGTTCAATGCCTTCCTTTCAAAAGTTGATGATCAAACAAGTGTTGGCAAAAATGCAAAGAAAAGAGAACTGTCCTGCACTGTTGGTTGGAATGCAAATTAGTGCAGCCACTGTGAAAAACAGTTTGGAGGGTCCTTGAAAAGTTAAAAATGAAACTGCCTTATGACCCAGTGATTCCACTTCTGGAAATACATCCAAAGAAACCCGAAATACTAATCTGAAAGAATATAGGCACCCATATGTTTATTGCAGTGTTCTGTACAATAGCCAAGATGCAGAAGCAACCCAAGTGCCCACTAATAGGCAAATAGATTTAAAGAATGGTGGTACGTAGCTCTGGCCAGGTGGCTCAGTTGGTTAGAGCATCATCCCATGCACCAAAGGGTTGTTAGTTCAACCCTCTGTCAAGGCACATACTTAGGTTGCACGTTCAATCTCCAGCTGGGGCACATACCAGAGGCAACCCATCGATGTCTTTCTCCCACTTCCCCCCTTCCCTGTCTCTTTAAAGTCAATAAACATATCCTTGGTGAGGATTAAAGAAGAGAAAAAAAATGGTGGTATGTATACACAATGGAATATTACTTGGCCATAAAATGAAGGAAATCTTACCTTTTTCAACAGCATGGATGGATCTAGAGGGTATTATGCTCAGTGAAGTAAGTTAGACAGAGAAAGACAAATACCATAAGATTTCACTTATATGTAGAATCTAAAGAACAAAATAATAAAAAAACAGAAACAGACTCATAAATACAGAGAACAGACTGATGGTTGACAGAGGAGAGGGTGGTTAGGGGGCTGGGTAAAAAAGGTGAAGGGATTGAGAAGTACAAATTGGCAGTTACTGAATAGTCACAGGGATATTAAGTACAGCATAGGGAATATAGTCAATAATATTGCAATAACTACGTATGGCGCCAGGTGGGTACTTAAAATATTGGCGGGGGGTAGATTGTCTAACCATTATGCTGAACACCTGAAACTAAAACAAAATGATATTCAATGTAAACTGTAATTGAAAAATAAAATTTAAAGAAGTTGATGATATTCTGCATTAGACTAATAATTTGAGCTCCTAGAAGAGAAAGAAGCCAGTTGACTATGGATTAAATATTTTCAAATAAAGAGAGCCACCAACCAAACAGTTCCTGGGTCTCTGGGCTGTTCAGGGCTACAGAAGGAGGATCAAGATCCCTTTATCAATTATTCTGTTCCTCCAGGGCAAGTTGGGATTGTGTTTTATCGGGACCTCTCATTTCCAGTGTTTTGAATTTGTCTTTTAAAACAACAGTAAATGTGAAACCAGGACACTAAAGCAATCTGTGAAAACAAATACTTTATCTTGCTGGAAATCGGTATTAATAAATCCATCTGGCTTCTTTTTAGAATTCTTAGCCTCTGGATCTGGTCAATTATTGGAAAATCCCATGACTCTCCTTCAGAAGCCCTTTTTCCTAGCAAGATTCTGACTCAAAAGAGCAATCGTCTCATCACCGTGACCATTTCTCCACTAAGTTAAAAATGTATCAAAGAATCCTTTTTTAGTTATAGCCAATATATATTTTGGAAACTCTTTCTCAATGAGTCTCAAGTGATGCATTTACAAACAACTCAAGAGGTGGGCTCCAAAACTAGTTTTAACTGTGTATGTTCACCTTGTTTCCCAACAAATCTTTAAGACTTTAAATAAATATCTGTAACTCAGCTCCATTTGTCTAAATTGAGTTAAAATAAACTGAGCTAAAAATGGGCAGATTTTATGGTATGTGGCTTACATCTCAATAAAGATATTTTAAAAAATGAAATGAGCTGAATGAATTATGCAATTGAGAATAACGTTAGTGTCAGGTGGCAAGAATTCTAGCTCCATTAATCTCTCGTTCATTCGCTCACTCATTTTTTTCATTTTTATTAGTGTCTATCTTGTATCAGGCACTGTGGAATACTCTGGGGTTAAACAAAATGAATGGGACATAGTCTCTTATATCATGGACATGTCGCTTGCCATTTCTGTGCCATAGCTTTCTCCATTTCTTTTTTTCAAAGATTTTATTTGTTTACTTTTTAGAGGGTGGGGGAGGGAGGAAGAGAGTTAGAGAAACATCAATGTGTGAGAGATACATTAACCTGCTCCCTCTCACATGCCTCCAACTGGGGCTCTGAACCCAGGGAATTAAAGCAGGCTGGCGCTCAATCCACTGAGCCACACCAGCCAGGGCTTCATTTCTTAAGCAAATAAGCTAGATGCTGTGCTTCTCCTACTTGGATGAGTCTCATTGCTGGCGGAGGTACTAAAAACTAGGTCAAAGAGAGAACTGTAGACTTAGGACATACTGAATGCAT
Organism: Glossophaga mutica; assembly: GCA_039655065.1. NCBI lineage: Eukaryota > Metazoa > Chordata > Mammalia > Chiroptera > Phyllostomidae > Glossophaga > Glossophaga mutica. The sequence goes on from CM077318.1 coordinate 111,807,900, forward strand.
AAAAAAATCTCCTAGGCAGCTACTGAGATGTAAGTGCTTACTGTCAATAAAGGATATTTGTGTGTGTGTGTGTGTGTGTGTGTGTGTGTGTGTGTGTGTTTAGAATTCAAGACTTCTGCATAAAAGTTTTATGCAATCAAATGAAAGTTGATTATTTTCTCAAATCAGGCTCTCAAGTAGTTTAAACATATTTTTTCCATTATCTTAATGATCCACCTTGTGTCTCATTCTTGAGCCAAATAGATTGTTTCTTGGCCCTCTGCTTTATCAGATCAGTCTCCATTTAGAAAGGCACTGTTGGATCCAGCATGCATTTGGAAATGCCCCGAGGATTATTTGGCTCAAGAACACTGACTTTCCATTGATGACAACTCATTTGGGCAAAAGGGGCTGTTCTGGACAATACAAAGGAATTTAGTAACAGTAACTTCTCATAACCTTAGGACCCAATTTGTCTTCCCTTCACTTTATAGATCAGAAGAATTTGATGTACTTACCACCACCCTAAGGACATCAGGCAAATCATAAAAAGGTGAATAAAAACCTTCTATTCAATTTCCTAGTTGGCACGCACAAATCAAAATAACACAGTTCGAATATGTTCCTTTTAGAGCGCCGTGTCCGGTTCGGGGCTTCACAGCTTACGAGGAATATGCAGCATATGAAAAATGCCCAAAAGGGCGCATTGAAAGCACTAGGTAGTGATACTAGGAAAAAATGTAAAGATTTACTCTGAAGGAAAGAAAGCTAGAAATCTTTCAATAAGTAAAAATGTGCATGAGAAACAGCTATGTGGGGGCCTCTGTCCTGGGCGCCAGATGTGGGGGGGCTCCGCCCGCAGAGCCCCATCCCTCCATCACAGATGAAAAATAAAACTACCAAGTCATGATCTGCTTGGGGAGGAAAGGTGGTCAAACTCTCAGAGGAGGATGACCCAGAGCCCCCTCCTCACTAGGCTTTTATTGGGCTCCAATACCCGGAATAGAGGTTTAACATGTCAAAGAAATCTGAGGGCTTAATTGGAGTCAATGTCTGTCCAGAAAGGGGGTTGCCAAACTTTGGGAGAGGTACTCATTTCCTCCTTGGACCCTTATCATTTAAATGAGAGCACTCTTAGCAAAGCAGGTTTCACAGGACTTTAGGAATTCTTTCTTATGCCTGATCGCCTGGGGGAACTGTCCTGGCCGGCACAGGGCTGCACCGCTTGCCCTCATAGTTTCAGGCTTTAAACCAATTAGGAAGCAGAAGACATCTCCCAGATGGAAATGAGGACTAGGGCTAGGTTAGAATAGCTGGGAGAAGGCGGGGGGGGGGGGGGGTGGGGGGCGAGGGTCCATCACATCCTCTTTGCTGCAGCCCCCCCTCCGAGTCCTTCCATGAGGCCTCCCAAGTGGTCGTGTCTGGCTTAGGTTGCCCCTCCCATGAGGAGTCTTACCTGTCATTGACTAACCAAGCGTTGGGGTCAGAGATGGATGAGGCAGAAGCGGCGCTCCTGCCGGGGAGATAAGCTTTGTCTCCTTACTAGCTCACGTCCTCTTGACAGAATAGACCCAGATGAAGTGGGTCCCTAGGCTCTTACACAGCCCACCATGGGGTGAGGGTTACAGCTCCTGAGACCAGGCTGAACGGTCCGCAACAGAGCTACGGCTGTCTAATTCCCATCTACATTCAGAAAGTATGAAAGGCAAGTTCAAGTTCGAGGTATGATATTCCTGTTCATATTTTATGATGACCTCGATCTTTTTTTTTAAAGCCAGATTCAACATTCACGAAGTGTAGTGGGAATCAGATGGACTTTGATATTGGATAGATGTGGATATGAAGCAACGATTTATAAAATGGTAATAAGAATATTCACATCACAGCAATACTATATAGAAATAATCTGTGTTAAGTTCTTGGCACAGAATAGGTACTTAGGATATGTTAAGCCCTCCTTCCGTCCTTCCTCCATGCCTGACCGCCACATTCAGACACCCCCAGTCCTGGCTACGTGGTCTACAGCGTGTGAATGGAAAGACTAGCACGACTTTTCTTTTTGTCACACATCCTCCACGGAAAACACATGTGAAAAACCCAGTTGGTATTGTGTGTTGGGGTTAGTTTATTGGTTCCAACATTGCCCAACTAATTTGGGAAAATCCTGACTCTACTGTTTACTACTAGCTCACTTAGGCAAGTTTTTAACCTTTTAGTGACCCAGTTACCTCCCTTGGACAATGAAAATAATAATAACCTCATCAAGTTGTGAGGATTAAATAGGATGCAAGCCATTTAAAGCACTTGGCAAAGTACTCGATGCATATTGAGTAAGGGTTGGCTATTATTACTATTATTGTTATTCGGTATTTGATTTTATGATGGTAGGTACATATAGACAAGTCCAGAGAAGCCATACCGTGTGCCTTATTTCTATAATTCATGATAATAAATTCTGTTAATAGGCAACAGATATTATGTTTCTTCTATGTCAGAAAATGTACTAAATGCTTTATATCTTGAAACTGTTAATTCCATGTATCAGGGGAAGAACTAAGTCTCTGAGGAACTGAATAACTTTATCTAAAGTTGGTTGGTCTGTTCTCTCTCTCTCTCTCTCTCTCTCTCTCTCTCTCACGCACACACTCACACACACACACACACTCTCTCTCTCTCTCTCTCTTTCTCTCTCTCTCTCTCTCCTAGGACTTAAACTTGGGGATGTCCATTTGAAAGGCCATGCATTTAATAAAATATCAATAGTTTTGATAAGCAGATGTCTATATTATTATTGCTTATTTTAGTCCTTCCACAACAAGTCAAATCAATAAAGATATCTTCCATGGATGCCTGAGAATAATTCCAAGTTTGCTGAGACACAGAAGGCAAGAGCCATCAGGGACCCAAAGAGCCAAAATTCAGATGAGGAAACTGGGGCTAAGAGGTCAATTTATAATTATTGATTGACCTCCTATTGCGTTTTTTAAAGATTTTATTTTACTTTTTAGGGGGAGGGGAAGGGAAGAAGAAAGAGAGGGAGAGAAACATTAATTGGCTGCATTTTGCAGGCCTCCATCTGGGGACCTGGCCCACAACCCAGGCATGTGCCCTTACCGGGTATCAAACCAGTGACCTCTTGGTTGGCAGACCAGTGCTCAATCCACTGAGCCATACCAGCCAGGGCAACCTCCTACTCTTATGTTATAGGAGCTGCTCCAGCACTGGGAATACATGGGGAAACCAATCAGTGATGTCACTTGCTTCATGAAGCATATGATCTTGGGACTATTAGAGATTGAACATACATAACTACACTAATGAATACCATATAGTTATCCTTTTGGTAAGTACTATCATGAAGGGAAAGTCTCAGAGTAAGAGAGCATATAACATGGACCTAATTTAGCTGCAGAAGTCAGGGAGAGCTTCTTAAAAGAGTGATGTTTAAGCCAAGACCCAGAAGGTGAGTAGGAATTTATTTTGCACAGGGCGAGTTGACCGGGCTAGTTAGTAGCTGAGCCTGTACTACCAATTAGCTCTATGGTTCTCATTCGTGGGTTTTGCCTACTGCTCTTAAACCTTCAGCAACTTCAGCAGTTTGCATTTGCCAACTCCATGACACTGCTTTATGAAGCCATTTCCATTTTTAAAAGGAGAAAATCCCTTAAATTTAGCTCCCTGATCTACAACCTGCTGTTACAATCCGTGAGTGACTTATTTTCATTCGTGTATCTTTAAAGGGGGTGGGGCTGGGAGTTCTTTGGTATGTCTCTAATCTGTGTCACGCCACAAAGCAGTGAACTGTGAAAAATACCCGAGGAATTCTCAATAAATTGTACAGGAGGCAAATGAAGGGCATGCAGCTGTGAGCTTGAGCAGCTCTGCCTTTTCAACTGGATCTCTGGAGGTTCTGTCTAGCGAAAATCTTACTGGGCTTTGATTTTTCATATCTGTTGATTGGTTTCATCAGCTCTCATCTGTCCTTTCAAAAGCATTTCTCTTGAGCCTGCCTGTTCTGGCATTTGAACTCACTTGTGTTTCAGGTGTGTGCTCAGCCCCTTTAATGCAATGAATTAAATACCAAAAAAGGTAAACTAAAGCATTTCAGCTCTCCAGATTTGAGTTTCTCTTTCTGGTTTGAGTCAGTGACACACTTCTGTGTGCCTTTGATCAATTACAAAATCAAGCTCCAAACACTTTTCTCGAAACAGATGCACAGAAGGGTAGGGGCCTCCCAAGGGGGGAACTGAACTCCATCCTGAAGGAGGCTAGAACGATGAGTTGGGACCCAGCTGCTGCTAAGCTGCTGCTATGACAATGATCTCACCGTGCTTCGTGCCTAGGCAGGATGTCTGACTGATTGATCGTCTTCCTTTCTTTTAAAATGAAATATACATGTACACACGTATACATTAGCCACTTTCTTTCCTTAATTTTAAATTCTCTGAGATTGCTTTATGATCAATTAAATCCTTGGCTCTGGGTTTTATTTAATTGTTAGAAAGAATGAGAACCAAGCTGTGGCATGCTATGCTTAAGAAGTGTAACAGATTACCACAAAATGGGTGGCTTAAAACAATAGAAATGTATTCTCTCACAATTAAGGAGGCCAGACACCCAAAATCAAGGTGTCAGGACGCTTGGTTCCTTCTGGAGGCTCTAGGATAATTTGTTTCATGCTTCTCATTTTACTTCTGGTGGTTGCCTGCAATCCTTGGTATTCCTTGGCTTGTGAACACATTACTCCAATCTCTCTCTGCCTCCATTTTCACATGGCCTTTGCCCCCTATGTATGTGTGCATGTGTGTCTGTCCTGTAAAGACTCCAGTCCTTGGGTTTAGGACCCACCCTACTCCACTAATGCAGCGTGACCTAATTTTAACTTGATTCCATCTGAAAGGACCCTATTTCCAAATAAGGTCACATTCATCAGTACCACAGATTAGGATTTGGACACATCTTTTGGGGAGATATAATTGAACCCATCACAAGAGGTAAAAAAGCTCTGCTCTCTATTTCTCTTTCCTTTTGTATATTGACTGAAGGCATAAGTTAACCGTTACATGGTGCAGAATCTAGTTGTCAATGTTCAGGGAGCATTAATAAAAGCATACCCACTAGGTGATGAGAGTGCTCTGAATCTTAATTCTGCTGCTGACTTTACAAGTATACATAGCTGTGAAAACTCATTGGTACACTTTATTACATGTAGATTATTCCTCAACAAGTACACGCAAAAAACCCAAGACACAGCACCAGTTTTTGTTTTACTTCTCCTTTTCATACCCTGCCCTATCTTGTTGCTAGAAGCACACGTTAGACAAATAGTTTCTCCCATTTCTATGCAATATCAAAGAGTGAAGATTCTGGGGGCAAATGAAAAATTTTGAGGGAAAAAATCCACATTATTTAGTTACTTCAAAAATTTAGAGATATTGAAAACTGTTTAGATTATGAAAATTTTAGAGAAACAAAATACTAAAAATTACATTATTACATACTTCTCATCCTCAAAAGTAGTTCTAAAACATATGCTATGGGAAGGTGTTAAAAGCTACTTTAAGTAACCAAGTACAGCTAGATTCAGGTAAAATGAACAAACTCTGAGACTCCAAGTACACTTCTATAGACCCCCGAAGACAGAAGAAAGTGAAACTTACAAAGAAGGAATGCCACTGGCACAAAGTGCATTCAAAAATGTTGATAAACTGATATTAAATTTGGTTGTTAGCCAACTTGTATTATTATTAAAAGTCTCTTGAGTTTCAAAGCGAAAAACAAGCGATGATGGTCACACATTTAGTATTCGATGTTGGAATATTCTTTCAAATGCTAGCTGCAGGTAACCAACAATTGTTTGTTTCAGGAATGGCCCTGCAACTTGGCTCAAGATTTTTATCCAGCCTGGCTTTGCAGCTACCTCACTAATGGGTACCTAAAAAACAGAAGGGTTGATATTGATAAATGCTGTACTTAGTCAGCTGGAGAAATAAACATGTAAGCGAAACGGTAAAACACTGTGCCTTTGCAAACTGTTTTTAGAAGATAAGGCTGAAACACTATAACACGTAGAACATGTTGCTAATATTCACACAGCAAGTGAGAAAATGGGCAGTGTTGCAAGTGGATTTTGTTTTGTGTTCAGTGCAGGTGCTGACTCAGAAACAGGAATTTTTTCTCTTCCTTGATTTCGATTTTTCTAAAGATCATGAGTAGTTAGGGATGGTGAAATTAGACACACAGAGTGGGGAGAAAGTGAGAAAGATGAATAAAAATAGTCATTTAGTTTTCTGAATATAACGTCAGAAGAAATTGTTACAGATATTGGTCTTAACTGGATGGCTATGAAAATGTCAACTGGGTGCTTATTTTAAAGGGAGGGTTCGTGGTTCCAATTTTGGACGATGTGAAATTAAACCAAAATACTGAGCCAATAAACTGGCCTGTTGATATATAAATGTAATAAAAGGCAAAAAATTTCTGAACATAGAAAATCCCAAGTTGTCTTTTATTTAACCCAAGAAAATGCCCTGATTTGAAAAAAGGCCCATGTTGGTATTATTTAGTTGGTACAGAGAACACCTGACTAAAATTTGGGAAGAGTGGTACAAAATCCAAGCTATGACTTTTCACCAGGTTGACCATAGGTTTTTTTTCCAATGAATTTTAAGCAAACAATTCATTAACACATTAGAAAGATTTGAGTAGCTCTTCTGGGTATAAGACCGGGTGAACTCGCATTAAGGATGATCATTCAACATAATTTTAATTTTATGGATTTTGTATACATTATAGTAATAACTCCCATCATTATGCTCATTCTCTCTAGAATGTTCTGTGCTGCATACATTAGGTCCATTACTCATCTCCTCATCTTCTGAGGTGCGCATGATTTTGCAGATGGAAAGTGAGAATAAGAGCTGTGAAATGATGCGCCCAAGGTCACATAGCTAGATAAGAAATCAACAAGTTGAAATCCATTCAGAAAGGGTCTCAAAGCACTTACAAATAGAATAGCTCCTTAATCTGCAATACCTCGTAGATCTGAATACTATCTTTGCCACTTAACAAGGGGGTGACCCGTGGGACTGGTCTAGGTCTTGGTTTTCTTCATTTATAAAATTGGGGCTTAAGTACTATAGTTTTATATGCCTGTGTGTGACTGTTGATTTGGATAGTGTGCGTATGATTTTATCCCAGTGCCTGCTACACAGTAAGTCCCAGTAAGTGTGAGTTGTTTTTCTATTGTTGTGATTAAAGGGTCTGGACCAAGCTGTCTGAGCAGATGGTCTTGAGTACAACACTAAATTCACATTAGCAAATGGTACAGACATGTTCAGTGCCTTTTCCCTTCAGTGTTGGCATAAAGTCTTTTTTTCCTGAATATCTATTTTGGTATTACAATATTAAATTGTTCTCTCAGGTGGAGAGTGAAACATATCTTTGTCTTCTCACATTATATTACCAGTTAGGACTCAAGCTCTCAGATACTCTTATGTCCCACAAACCATTATATTTACCCTCTGGGGAATTACTATGACAACACTTTCATCTTTGGAAAATGATCCCTGTTCCTCAATGCTGGGTTCGTGCTTAAGAAAGTGAGTTTTTATTAATCTTACCTGTATGAAATTATCCTGCAACTGTAGATTTACTGCCACTAACATCTATCAATTGTAGTTTAAGTCCCTCGGCAATTAAATTCATTCAGGAAAATCCTAGAATCCAAAGAAACATTCTTAGTTCAGCTGCCAAACACCCCTTGGTTACAATCAAGAGTTAGTTTAAGCATGGGGCAATCTGGTTGTTTAATGTAATTAGCATTCTTAAGCCCTGTAAAAGTTCTCCATACGTTTCTCATATATTCCACATAATGCAGATTAAAATCATGTTCCGCCCTGGCTGGTGTGGCTCAGTAGATTGAACACTGGCCTGAGAACCAAAGAGTCGCTGGTTCGATTTCCAGTCAGGGCACATGCCAGGGTTGTGGCCGGGTCCCCACTTGGGGGCACGTGAGAGGCAACCACACATTGATGCTTCTCTTCCTCCCTTCCCCTCTGTCTAAAAATAAATCAATAAAGTCTTTAAAAAAGATTTTTAATAAAATAAAAGCATGTTCCTCTTTTCATGTTTTAGAAGCTTAGAAGCAGAATCCTTATCTTCTTCTATGGGACAGTAAGATGCTATGAACTTTCACCCCCACATACCACTAAGAATGTAGAAATTATACCAGAGGGATCAGAATCTGAGAGGCACAGGCAGAATGAAACAAAAATCAGTGATGCTGACTAACAGTTAGGAGCCAATCAGATAGAAGTCTGAAATATTATATGGAAGTCCATCAGGCAGATCAGTGTGATTTGGGACTACATAAACCATGGGATTATATAACAAATGAAGGCAAAATAGGATGCCCTAACCCGAAGCATTGGACCTCAGGACCGAAAAGGAATAAGTAATTGGAGGGAATCCAGAGGAGATCATCTACAATGATGGTTTTAAAGCAAAATATGAACTTTATAGTGTAGCCAAACCACAAAGTCAGACCCAAGGGGCATGATAAAAATCTACAAATAGCTCAAGGGTCTTAATACCAAGGGGAAAGAGGAATTTTGGCTGGAGATAACAAAAATTTCAAGGGATAAAGTTAAGAAAAGGGAAAGTTAGGTTTAATAGACTATATCATTTGGTAGTAAGATGTATGTGCTTGTAGAACAGTGCCTCAAGAAAATAGAAAGAAAACTGATGAGTTATCTAGGATCCTTGATGTTAGATGAAGGACTCTAGAACTTTCATTAGGCTGTTCCTGTGCTGTGACCAGATGGAACATATTTTTTTTTTTATTGCGAATTTCTAGGATAATTATAATGGGGAATAAATAGTGAACAGACTGTTCTGTCCTTTAATAAAAGGTATCCTAAGGCTTTGATTAAGTTCAGCTTTGAGGAAGAAATAAACAAATATGGATACTAGTTTTCAATAGCAAATGCCCTGATAAAGGAGCAAAGTCTTAGAAACCTGATTTTTAAAGTACATATATTCCAAATCATTTCTTTCTAGACCAGCAGTTATAATGATTCTTAAGCAGGCTGATGAATTGTAAGAAAGACTCTGGGGATCACTGTAACAATGCCAGCCGTTTTTGAAATTGGTAAATGAAACCCAGATCTTCCTTAATCGAGTCTGGCATAAGATGACAGTCAATCAGTAAAGCCAATGTGAGTAGGTCTATATAAGCAAAGAGATTATATAACAAACAAGAGTAAAATAGGATGCCCTAAGAATGAATGAATATAACATAAGCCACAATGACTGAAAAATAAACCTAATGGCAATCAGGTTGGAAATCAAAATAGTTTTTAAAATAGCGTTTAAAAATCCGAATAATTTTCTTATAAAATCTTTCTTTCCAGAAGAGCCATTACATTTTTTCCCCTGTGTTTTAAAAGCATGTGTACTCACACCGGGTTTTTTAAAAAGGAGCCTGAGCTTAATACTTATGGTTATTTAAAACAACTTATTCATTGTTTCCAACCGTGAGGCAAGCCTCAGGCTAATGGAGGGAGGGTGAGGACCCCTTGGAAACAAGATGATGAATGAACTGAATGAGTTCGCTCCAAGCATCAAGTGCCAATAGAAGTGTCCTGCTGCTCATTGGCTCTCCCATATCCATGACCAAGAATGTGTGAATTCGTGCCTGTAGGCCATTCTTATTAGCCTTACTTAATTATGGCAGGTTTGCATTTCCAACCCCAGGGTCATCATATGGGTTTAGAGAAACAGAATGTATATGACTCCTAAATTACATTTGCCCAGCCACCTTGAGGTAAAAGTGATTCTATGAAGTGTGACTTTGTTAACCATCTACTCCAAATGCCAAAAACCAATGGGGCATAACCAATTTCACACAATGGTATTCAAATGGTAGTGACATTAAGTGTTTTCATTACTAGTGACAAGTTGCAAGGTATTGCTAAGGAAAGAGCAGGCAAGACCCACGTTCTTTAACTTCTAATGTGACTTGTTTGAGGACAGAATAAAACAAACACCAACAATATCCCAAAAGTAATTTGGTGCGTGTAGTCAGGCAAGGAAGTAACCGATTTTAAATGCTGTGCCTCTCCATAGCACACCTAATCACCAGCCACGGAAAATACTGACGTTTCAGGGTAAGAAGAGATGGACAGTGGTGAAATGGAAAATTTGTATCATCTCATTTGGTCTTCAGGCAGCAGATAGCTCATAAAGTTACTGAAGAAATGCCCTGGGTGCAAACCATCCCGCTACATTTACCAAAAAAAAAAAAAATGTACATGAGAAATCCTGGGGTGGGAAAGAAGTAGCAAATTTTTCTGTTAATTAGATTTCATGACGTGACTTCTATCAAGTATCCAGGAACATTGAGCACACTTTTTTAAAGACGAAGAAATTAATTTCCCCCTGAAAATTTTATAGGGAGTAAAAGCAGCTTTCCAAACTCAGAGTTGGACAATTCTGGTACATACACAACAAAGTGAATGTTCGTGTTAAACACCTGTATTTTATAAGTTCATCTTAAGTTTTTTCTTTAATAAAAGAAATGGTAAAGGAAAGTCGCCTTTACATTCTCCGCACCCTGAAGAGGTAAAAGGGACACGCGAAAACCATTATACAAAGTACGCTGGCATTTCCAGCATTATCTCTGCTCTCCCAAGGAGAAGGTTGTAAAATGCGTTGCAAAACTTAAACATGACGTCAAAAGCCCGCGGGGAGACAGGCGAGGCTTTGCGCTTTACAGATTCCAGCGGCGGGACGGTAGCGGGAGAAGCTGCTCCTAGACTGGTTTCCAAGCAGGGAATATTGACGTCGCCAGCTTTTTCCAGCCTCCCAGGAATGTGGCCTTGGCGTGCTGCGCCCAGAGGCGTACAAGATCCGAACCAGAGACCCAGCGCTTTGAAAGCGCTAATCTCCGCAGCCTCCAGGCTGACGCTGCGTCCGGAGCCTGCCCCACGCCCGGAGGCGCCTGACCCCGCCCGGCCACACGTACCCCTCCTTCTGGAGTACATTTTCGGAGCGAGGATTCCCCCCACAGCCCCAGCACTTACTAGGTCCCATCTCCAGCTCTTTTGAACTGACTCTCTATCTTTCCTGTTTAAAAAGCAAAAACAGCAGGGGCGGTGGGTGGGGCGGGGGAGCAGTGGGGAAGGAAGGCAGGACATTTAACTTAAACTTCAGAGCGACCGTCCTGGGTTGCCAATCTAACACCAGTGGGTGGGGTGCAATCTGACACTTCCTTTCCTTTCCAGAAACGTGAGTGGAGCTGGCGCCCCCCTGGATCTGGGGGAGGGGAGGCCGGGGAGAAGGTCCGCACTTCCGTCCTCACAGCTTTCTCCCCAGGAGACCCGGTATTAGGGGCGGCTCCCAGGTTGAGCGCCTGGAAAACTTCTCCAGGTTCTGCTTTCTCCAGCTCCTGGCTCCGCCTCAGCTTGAGACCTGGCTTCCCTCCCGCCCTACCAGTCCCGGCTGCCCCCTTCCCGCTGCCTCTAGCCTGAGCGTGCACGCGGGGACATCTCCGCGCCTGCCCTGGGCCCAAAGCTGGGGTGCGAATATCAAGAGTCCCTCCGAACGGACCATGGGTATCTGCCCCTAGGGTTCTCTCCTTAGCTCCTTGAGCACTGCCAGGAATTCTCTCCCATTGTAGACACTCAGCCCTTGGAAGGCCCTGGGCGAAGCGGGCTCCGTGTCCCCGCTTTGTGGCAAGATTGGCACTCTGCGGAACCTGGAGCTTGGAGATACCCTTGCGCTTAACCAGTTGAAGGATTGGGCGCAGCAGCCAAGTGCAGGCCAGACACGCAGCTTCAGGGGCCCCGGGAGACGGCGACTGTACTCCCGCGGCGCAGCCCGGGAGCCCAGCTCCATCGCTGGAGGAAGTCCCTTTCGCTGCCCTGGGAGCACAGGCGCGCCCTGGGCGCACGCCCAGGAGGCCTCCTCCCCAGCCTACCGCGACCGTCCTTAGGGTGCAAGGAAGAGCTTGCTGGAGACTTCGAGGCTGCCCAGCGCCAGGGAGCAGGAGCCCGGAGTCTCTTTCCTCAGCTGGGAAGCAGGAGTAGCGCTGGCGCGCTGGAGCTGGGAACACAGCGAGCGCCTGACCTTCCTCCTCCTCTTCCTTTCTATCTCCTTCGCAACTTCGGCTCCGGGGGAAGGCTCTAGCCGCTGTAGGCGCCCTCGACCCTTTTCTTAGAAGGCTGGTGATGGATCTCCTGCTTCTGCCCCCACCGGGGCACTTGTAGTGCCCTCGTGGCACGTGAGCCTGGCACTGCCCACCACCACCCTCCGAGCCTGGCAGCATCTCCCGAGTCCCTTTTCTTTCCGCGGCACAAATCGCCAGTATTCCCAGACCGGGAAGAAGGTGGCCCTCGGGCATAGCCCTGCCGTGATGTCTGCGCAAAGCCTGCTCCACAGTGTCTTCTCCTGCTCCTCGCCAGCCTCGGGTGGCTCGGCCTCAGCCCAGGGGTTCTCCAAGAGGAAGCTGCGCCAGACCCGCAGCCTGGACCCAGCCCTGATCGGCGGCAGCGGGGGCGAGGTGGGCGTGGAGGGCGGCTTGCCGGGGGCCACCGGGGGCCGCCTATGCTCCGCATTGTCCCCGGCTGAAGGCCTTGGGCCCCGCTCAGCGTCCTCTTCCAGGGGCCCACACCCCCGAGCCAACCGACTCCCACCCCCTAGACCCCTGTGCTCATCCTTCTCCACTCCAAGCACCCCACAGGAGAAGTCGCCGTCTGGCAGCTTCCACTTTGACTATGAGGTCCCCCTGGGTCGCAGCAGCCTCAAGAAGAGCATGGCCTGGGACCTGCCTTCGGTCCTGGCTGGGCCAGGCACTGGCCGCAGCGCCATCCTCTGCTCCTCCGGGGGAGGCTCCAACAGCATCTTCGCTTCTCCCAGGAGGTGGCTCCAGCAGAGAAAGTTCCAGTCCCCACCCAACAGCCATGGCCACCCCTACGTCGTGTGGAAGTCCGAGGTAGGGTCTGGTGCCATGGGTCCTCATGGCCCAAGGAGGGACACCTGGGAAGCTCTTTAATCTCATCCCATTTACAGAGCCAGGGACCCACTGAGGGGTTTCCATGGTGTGGCTGTTTCTCTTTGGCTGGTGAACGGTTCCTGGAAATGGGTCCTAGTGGCCGCACGTGTGCCTCTTGTTAGGGCTTCTTGGCTCCACTTGGAGCAGCGGTGACAGCTGGAGGAAAACTTGGTGTTCTGCTTTCCGGTTTGCCTGCAGGCCATTCCAAAGGGTCCTCTTCTCTCCTCACCAACATTTGATATGTTTAGGAACGCAAATGATCTATTTCTAAGTGGTTTGTAAGGGTTAGATGAAATATGCCTGCCATCAGGTTGTTCTACAGATAATTCAGGAACATTATTCTGGAGGGCGTTGTTGTAGTTCTGTGTGTTTGGGTGGTAGTGGGGAGTAACTACCAAAATTCTCTAGTTTTGATATTTTCCTCTGAAATTAGAACTCTGTGGTATGGAGTGCTAGTTTAATATAGGGAAAAGAATCTCTGGTTAAGGCTATGAAAAGTAATGGAAACACGCTGAAATGCCACTAAAGACAACTAGCAGTTGTCCTTATTTCACTTCCTTTACTTATTTCATTAGTGAAATATATGTGAATCGGGAATCATTAACAAAAAAGGTCTCGGAGCTCTCTGGTTAGGAAGAATGGAAAACAGAGCTATTGGGAAACTGGTTGATGGGTACTTGGAAAGCAACATGCTTTCACAAAATAAATAGTAGTTGTTTTTAAAACGAACAGCTCCTATCTCAGTGCACAAACTCTATAGCTTTGCCTTGGATCCGTTTCCATAAAAGAAGGGAGATTCTATCGGTTGTAATTAAATATCTTAAAGTACAGTTAGAATTACAGAAATGAAATGCAATACTATGTAATTGTTGGAGATTTAGACTAAATAAAGGAAAGAGAACCAAGAACAACGTTTGAAAATAACATCCAAAATCATACCTCACTCTGTTAACATGAGAGAACTATGAGATTTTGGCTTTTAATAAATCGCCTTAGAAAAATCAGCAGTAGTTATCAGAAATATTAGCATCACATACTAATAAAATATTAGTTTAACTGTGTCAAAGTAACAACTGCTGTTGGGTGGGAAGTATGGATTACAAAAACTAACAAACATTGCTGATTATTCTGCCCATTTTCTTGAGGAAGATGGGCAGGAGAAAGAAAAGTCAATTCAGAGAGCAAGAGATTTTCTCCAAACGAGGGAACTCAGCATTAGAAAGACTCAAATATCAAAAAGCTAAATATTGAATTTCTTTTGGTCTCTGGAAGGGGCTAGATTCCCACTGTATAGCAGAAGCACACATTATCAGATTAATCTGTTGGAGTTGAGAGAAAGAGACAGAAATGCAAAAGCAAGCCAGGTTCTTGGATGAGATAGCCACTGACATCACTGTTAAACCTAATTGCATCATTAAGAAAGTTCCCATTTTCTCTAGCATCCATACATACTTGGAATGTCATCTATAGGAGCTGTTTGTCACTGTTAGGACCAAAAGGCATTCTAGTGAGGATGATCACAACTGGCTAGAAATTATTTTTTTGGCCATTAAATCTCATAATCAATGGACAAGTATCTGAACTGCAGCTATACTGGTAGCTTTAAACTGTTTTACGACTATTTGGGCAGTCTGCAAGCTTATCTACTGGGACTTTCGCCTCTTTGCAATGGTTAAAACGAAGTACATAGCCATCTAGCACAAGAACAAAATTTTCTCATAAAGTGTTCGTCCATGTGTGCGTGCGACCCATTTATCCTTGAGGCAGACATAGAGTGAATGTATAGAATCCTGGCATGAAGATCCAAGGCTGCTTTTGTTTAGTAGAGGCCCAGATATCCTAAAGTAACCCCTGGGTCTGGAATTTAATGGCCTGGATTACCTTTCAAAGGTTTAATGCCTTGGAACCCTCTCAAAACCCGAGGAAATTTATCTTATTGAGCACTGCTTGTCCTTCTCACTGGAAAGCAAGCCGGGTCCTTTGTCCTAAAAGAGAATTTTTACTAATGATGTCAAAAGTCCGGCAAATGAGCACCTTGCAGGGCTACTTACAGGCCCTGAGGACTGAGATCTGGTTCGTACAGATTTGATTCTTGTGCTTTTCCTGGTTGTTCAACCTGCTCAAGGTTTCTCAGCTTCTGCCCTATTGACGCTTGTGGCTGAATAATACTTGGCGCTGGGGCTGTCCTGTGCATCGTAGGAGGTTTAACAGCATCCTGGGCCTCTACTCACTAGCACCCAGCCCCACCAGTGGGACAGTGAAAAATGTGTAAAGGTACTACCCTAGGTGTCAAAATTGCCCCAGCCGAGAATCCCTGCACCAGTGAGTTGAATGTAGTGTCCCATGCTGGCTGTCTAGTGAGTGCCTCCAAAGCGCTTTCAGCTGGCGTAACGTTTCCCTGGGGCCTCTATCCGATCTCGAAACTACATGGATCCCTTTCCATGGACCCTTTAGGGTTTATTCAGCTTTTCTGTTTCTCTTCTATTGAATCCCTAGGCGGACCTGATAATGCACCTTCCTTCAGATTTAGCCAGTGATGGATCACATCCGTTTCTACTTAGTTCTTTCAGCAAATTCTCTGGTTTTAAATTTAATGCTGTTACAACGGCTCCCCCTCCCAACAGTCTCATAAGTGCCTGCAGCTCTATGACTTGTGCTCACTCAAAGCTCACGCATGGCCTAAAACCTGGAGGTGTTAGTTGAAGTCATCTATGACTCTATTAATATTTCCTCCCTATGTATTTCAGGATTGCTTTAACAAGCTGATTCATGGACATGCTGGGTAGAATGCCTGTTGAGTAGAAAAAGGGTAAATGATACGTGATATAACCGGTACATGCTTCTAAATTTATATTCTTAGCAGCCAAGTTATGTCCCTGATTCTGATCACAGACAAGGTGTCGTTCCAACTGTGGGCTTCTCCTAATTTTCTTGGATCCGAGCTGGGATTATGCTCATAGGGGCTATGGAGTTTCCCAGCTTTGATAACCCATAATTACGTAGATTTTTCTATATCTATGACTTCTTTTCTTCATTCATGCCACAAGCACTTATTGAGCACAAGCGTTTCTCTAACTACCGGGAGTGCAGAGAGGCTAAAATACGGTGCCAGCTCTTAAAGAGCTCAGAGTCTACTGAGGAGGATGGATGAATCAACCAATGGGTACAGTGCACAAGGATCACAACACAATGAGAGACAGGGATGGGGGGTGTGATGGTTCACTGTGCTTCGGGGAGTCTTCGGACACCTTCACTTGATCTCAAGTAGAGAACAGTTGAGCTTGATCTCAAGGATGACTGCCATTTATAAGAAGAAGGAAAGTGATTCCTTGATGAAAGAGAAAAGTAGACACACCCAGAGGTGTTGGTGATGCCAGTGTCCTACGAAGAGGACTTACAGGGGCTTAGGAGCAATGATTTTTCTTTTTGGAGAAGGAGGTTAGGACATATGTGGTTTAATATATGCTGCAACTAGGTAGATTTTTAGGTAGTAAGCTAATGAAAGCAGAAGTTGGACATGTATTTAGAAGATGACTAACTATGGACATGGATAAAAATGGCAGGAGGGCAAAAGCACATTGTCTACCCTTCAAGGCACCTCTTGGCGTCAGATCTGCAGAGAGACGAAACATGTCGAGTGTGTTTGAAGTTAGAAGTTTGGTGTGCCTGGAGTATAGGCTGTATCTTGCTCTTTGTTGGATACTAGTACAACAGGTTGGGTGGCATTAATTATAAAGATCATACTGTGTACATCTCAGGAATTTGGACTGTATGTTTTGCAGAGCAGTGTTGTTCAAAACTGGAGGCAACTTTGTCCCCGGGGCACATTTAGAAATGGCTGAGGACAGTTTTGGTTGAGACGGGTAGGGACGGTGATGTATTAGTTTTCTATTGCTCCTCTAGCAAATTACTCCAAGCTTGGTGGCATAGAGGAAGACAAATTTATTATGTTTCTGGCAGACAGAAATGAGATGGTCCCTGGGCTGAAGTCAAGGTGTTGGTAGGGCTGTGTCCCCTCTGAGGGCTCTAGGATCTGTATATTTTGCTTTTCCAGTGGCCCATTTTCTTCATTTTCAAAGCTAGCCGTGTTGCAATCTCTTTGACTTTCTTCCACATAGCCATTTCTCCCTCTTAAGCACGCTTGTGATAACATTGGGCTCACTTGAATAATCCAGGATAATCGATAATTATTTTAAGGGCAGTTGATTACTAACCTTTAATTCCATCTGCAACCTTATTTTTCTTTTGCCAGGTAAGTTAACATACTCACAGGTCCCAGAGGTTAGAGTATGGATATCTTTGGTGAGACATCACTTCACCTACACAGGGGAGGTTCTACTGGCATCTAGTGGTTAGACACCAGCGATGCTGCTGAACACTCTGCCACGTATAGGACAGCCCCCACAACAGTCAGCTGGTCCTCAATGTCAAGAATGCCCAGGCTGAGAAACCCTGTGGTAGAGAATAGGGGAAATTGGTGATTTTTAAAGCACCAGGGTGTAACATGATCAGATACGTGTTTTAGAGAGGTCACTCGGACGTCTGGGGGGGAGGAAGGTGTGTGTTAGTAGAGTGAAACAAGGGGGAGGATGAATACTCAGAGGAGGTGGGCTTGGAGAAACCGTCCCAAGAATCCTAGAAACAAATGGGGATTGGCATATACACATAATACTTCTATATTTCTTACTTTTCCATTTTTAGCAAATTGTTTTCTTGTGCTATTGAACTACTTCTATTGAGTTGGTCTCTCTGGACCATTGGTTCTCAACTGGGGGCAAGTTGGCATTCTCAGCACATTTGGCAATACCTGGTGCCATTTTTGATTGCCAGAGCTGAGATAGGGGGATGCTACTGGCATCTAGTGGGTAGAGGCCAGGGATGCTGTTAATCATCCTACGGTGCATAGAATAGCTTCCCCAACAAATAACTACCCTGCTTGAAATTTCAACAGTACCAGGGTTGAGAAAGCTTGTGTAATATGGTACTTTATATAAGAAACTGAACTCTAGGTTGCTATCCAGTACCATCTTCTCTCATGCTTCTGTCTTTACTCTTTGCCATTTCCTTCTTCTTTTTTGGTATATATCAACTAAGCCTCTGAATTTGGGGGGGAAAAGCCTTTTCTTTTTTTTAATATATTTTATTGACTATGCTATTACAGTTGTCCCATTTCCCCCCCTTCATTCCCCTCCACCCTGCACACCCTCTCCCACCCACATTACCCCCTTTGGTTCATGTCCATGTGTCATAAGTTCTTTAGCTTCTACATTTCCCACACTATTCTTGCCTTCCCCCGTCTATTTTCTACCCACTGTCTATGCTACTCATTCTCTGTACCTTTTCCCCCTCTCTCCTCCTCCCACTCCCCGATTGCTAACCCTCCATATGATCTCCATTTCTGTGATTCTGTTCCTGTTCTAGTTGTTTCCTTAGTTTGTTTTTGTTTTAGGTGTGGTTGTTAATAATTGTGAGTTTGCTGTCATTTTATTATACTGTTTTCTTATCTTCCTTTTCTTAGATAAGTCCCTTTAACATTTCATATAATAAGGGCTTGCTGATGATGAATTCCTTTAACTTGACCTTATCTGAGAAGCACTTTATCTTCCCTTCCATTCTAAATGAAAGCTTTGCTGGATAGAGCAATCTTGGATGTAGGTCCCTGCCTTTCATGACTTGGAATACATCTTTCCAGCCCCTTCTTGCCTGCAAGGTCTCTTTCGAGAAATCAGCTGACAGTCTGATGGGAACTCCTTTGTAGGTGACTGTCTCCTTATCTCTTGCAGCTTCTAGGATTCTCTCCTTCATTTTAATCTAGGCTAATGTAATTACGATGTGCCTTGGTGTGTTCCTCCTCGGGTCCAACTTGTTTGGGACTCTCTCAGCTTCCTGGAAGTCTATTTCCTTTGCCAGATTAGGGAAGTTCTCCTTTTTTATTTGTTCAAATAAGTTTTCCACTTGTTGCTCTTCCTCTTCCTTTTCTGGTACCCCTATAATTCGGATGTTGGAACGTTTAAAAATGAGGAGAAGATGTTTCCTCATTTTTTTGAATTCTTGTTTCTTCATTCTTTTCTGTTTGTTTGTTTCTTCCTTCTGGTCCACTCCATTGATTTGAGCCCCAGTTTTCTTCCCATCACTGTTGGTTCCCTGTGCATTTTCCTTCGTTTCAGTTAGCATAGCCTTCATTTTTTTTCATCTAATTTGCGACCAAAATCAACCAATTCTGTGAGCATCCTGATGACCAGTGCTTTGAACTGTGCATCTGATAGGTTGGCTATCTCTTCGTCGCTTAGTTGTATTTGCTGTGAAGCTTTGATCTGTTCTTCTGTTTGGGCCTTTTTTTTTTTTGTCTTGTCCTGCCTGTTATGTATGAGGGGCGGAGCTTTAGGTGTTCACCAGGGCGGGTCAACCCAGTCACTGTGTTGTGACACTGTTTGTGGGGGCGGGGTCCGAGAGGGAACAATGGCGCTTGCTCCCCTCTCTGTTGGGTTCCAGTCCCTTCCGCCACTTCCCACAAGCAAACTGGGCCTCTCCAGTGCCAATTCCCATGTGAGTGGGCCTGTGCACATTCTAGGTCCCCACGGTTCTCTCCAACGAACTCTCCTGTGAGGCTGGAAGTCTCTCCCTGCGCCTCAACCCCCCACAAGTGTTTTCAATCAGTGCTTTTAGGCTTTATTTCCCCGCACTGCTACCCTGGGTTGCGCGGTCTGTCTCTTTCCCCAGTTTTGCCTGGTTTATCTGCGCGCGAATGTGGGACCACCTGGTCAGCCAGCTGCCCTGTGCACCAAGGGTCTGTCCGCTGCTGTCTTGCGTGACCAGGATGCCTTGCATGCCCAGTGCCACTGCTTTTTATACAGTGACCCCTCTCTGCCCGGCTGCTGACTCCGCCTTTCCTACTGGTCTGGATGAATGTGTCTATTTTAATTCCTCAGTTGTCCGAGTTCCATACAGTTCAGTTTTCTGTCAGTTCTGCTTGTTATTTTGTTTCTAAATTGTTGTTGTCCTTATTTTGATTGTGCAAGGAGGCACAGTGTGTCTACCTGTGACTGCATCTTGGCTGGAAGGGGAAAAAAAAGCCTTTTCTAAAGGCGTTGAGTATAGGAAAAAATACTAGGTATCTAAATATATGTGTAGGGAAGAATTGACTGATAAATATGTAATGATGGAAACTGGAATTAAAATTTAAAACATGAATAGAGAGGAATATTCTGATTAAAAATAGAGGCTTTCTCATATCACCGAAGTGGAAGTAATTACAGTAAGACAGCTTCATAGTGGAAATTGACAAAGGGCATGTTTTATGGAATTATGTCTGAAATCAGCACAATACCATAAGAATTATAAATTAGGAATACAGTTATTCAACTTTCATTTGCTCTATTTTGTGTTATCTAGGCTAGAATTTGTTTCTAAGGAAATTTTTAACTTAGAGAATAATGTGAAGACAGCTTCTCAGATACCTTGGAATTTAGCTTCACCTGAACTTTGAGATTTGAGGGTTGGAAAGAGCCAAGTTTAGACTCAGAAAGGATCTTGGGTGGCATCTGGCTGTAGCCTCCTTATTTTACAGTTAAAGAAGGGGACTAAAAGGTTGAAATTCAAACTCAGACAACGTGCTGAGGGCAGAACCATCCTGAAATCTTTCTTGACTCTTACTATAAACTGCCAAACTTCTCGGAAAAAAAAGTAAGTGACCAGGAGCACCTTAAATCTTAGTGATCTCTTTTCCATTCCCATTACTTACTGAGACAGTCCTCTCAAAGGTGCCCAGTTCCAAGACTCTTCTTAGATGTCCTTTCGTGGACTTTTGGGCAGAACTGCTGGCGCTGGTCTGTCCAGCCCCTCCTTTCCCCACCACACACAGAGGAGTCTCAGTTTCCTCTTCACTGCTTGCTTCTCCACATCTAACATCTCTTTCTGCTCTTCCGTGTCTGTGCTTGTCTTTGTCCACTCATCCCCATGGCTCCGCTTTTTTTTTTCTCTTTAAATCATCCTCCCTTGATGATCTCACTCACTTTTGTGACTTCAGCTACTATCCCTTCCCAGGACACTCCTAACTCTGTGTCTAACTGTGATCTTGCACACGAGCTCCTCATATTTATTTCCGACTTTCTGCAAGACATCTGTCCACAGTGCTCACTGGACTCCTCGTATTCTATATGTTTGAGGCAGAACGGATCAACACCACCTTCTTCCGAGCACATGCCATTTTTTTTTTTTGTAGTTCTTATTCTAGTTGGAGTCACCATTTTCCTGCATGCTAGTTTACCAGCGATGGCTGGAGATGTCTCCAGTCCCTGCCCCCACACCCTGCTTTTTTCCTCCTGTCTTCAATAAGCTATCAAGTCCTGTTGTGCTTACTTCTCTGTTCTAGAAAGGCTTTGTAGTGGAATGTATCCAAGTTCTTACATCTTCTCCAGCTGTTCCTTCTCACTGCCGCTGCCTAGTTTGGGGCCTTATTTGCTTGGTCACCCTGCCTTCAGTTTCTCTCTCTCCATCTGGCTTATTGGCGTTGTACTCCAAACACATAATTGTAATCACGTTAACTCCCTGAGCAAAAACCAAACTGCTTAGCCCATTATTTCATAGTCCTTTACGATATAATCTTAGCCTACATCTTCCCCTTCCCGCAGGAACTGTGGTCCAGCAAAACAAAACTGGCCACTCAGCCAGGCAGCCGTCAAATATTTGTTGAGTGCTGGCTATACCCTTGGCATTGAGGACATATGGGGAACAATCATGGAGGGCCCCACAATGCGCTTACCCTTTGATGAAAGCAATACTTTCAAATAAAGAAGTCCTTGCACTTGTTCAGAATACTGTGGCAATATAATACAAGGACTTTGGTAAACAGAATAGTGGCCTCTAAAAGATGTCCATGTCCTAATCCCCAGAACCTGTAGATAATGCTACCATAAATGGTAAAAGGGACTTTGCAGATGTGAGTAAAATTAGGGCTCTTGAAGTGGTGAGATTATCATGGAATATCTGGGTGAGCTAATGTAATCACAAAAGTCCTTTAAGAGGGAGGCAAGAAGGTCAGAGTTACAGAAGCAGATATGAGGATAGAATTAGCAAGGGAAGGGAGGGAGGAGGGTGGGGGAGGCAGAGAGATTTTGAAAATGCTACACTGTGGGCTTTGCAAATGGGGGACGCAGTCTTCAGACAAGGAGTGGGGCAACTTCTAGAAGCTAGAAAGCACAAGGAAATGAATTCTTGCCTAGAACCTGCAGAAGGAATGCAGTTCTGCTGACATCTTGGTCCTACCCCAGTGAGACTTCTGACCTCCAAAACTGTAAATGAATACATGTGTGTTGTCTTAAGCCACGACTTGTGGTAATTTGTTATAATAGCCATAGGGAACTGATACAAGGATTAAGGAGGTCTGAGACACCTCAGCTGAAACCGACGGATGAGGAGGCTTTGGCCAAATAGAAAGAAGGGAGGTAGCATTCCAGCTGGAAGAAGCAGCCTGTAGTTAAGAGGGAATATAGTACAGCAGTCTCCCCTCATCTGTGGTTTCACTCTCCACAGGTTCAGTTATCCACAGTTTGAAAATATTAAATGGAAAGTTCCGGGAATAACAATTCGTAGGTTTTAAACCGCATGTGGTTCTGAGTAGTATGATGAAATTCGGCTCCATCCCGCCTGGGGTACAACTCATCCCTTTGTCCAGCGCATCCACACTACAGACACTCCTTGCCCTCTCGTCCCTTAGTAGCCACCTTGGTTATCAGTTCCACTGTCCTGGTGTCACAGTGCTTGTGTTCAAGTTCTCAGTATTTTACCTAATAATGGCCCCAAAGCACATGAGAAGTATTGCTGACAATTTGGATATGCCAAAGAGAAGCCATAAAGTGCTTTCCTCTAAGCGAAAAGATGAAAGTTCTTGACTTAATTAGGAAAGAAAAAATCAGATGCTGAGGTTGCTGATATTTACAGTGAGAATGGATCTACTATCCATGAGATTGTGAAGAACAAACAAAAAATCATGCTAGTTTGCTGAGCGAGAGAGCCCAGATTCACATAACTTTTGTTATAGTGTATCGTTATAATTGTAATATTTTAATCTTAGTTATTTCTGTTAATCTCTTACTGTACCTAGCTTATTGATCAAACTTTATCATAGGTATGTATGTATAGGAAAAAAAAGTATATATAGGGTTCAGGACTATCTGTGGTCTTAGAAATCCACTGGGGGTCTTAAAATGTATCCTTGTAGGACTTAGAGAAATCCAACCGGAACAAAGTATGGGAGTGGGAAGATGGCGAACAATAAATCTGTCTGGGCCTTCAGGTTCATGATACAGATTTTATGATTTAATGTAAAGGTTTCCTGCAGAGGGAACCCTTTATTCTTCTCTCCTTCTCATTCTGCTTTTGATCACCTGCTCTTATATCTATCTGAGAAAGCTCCATTTCTACTTTATGACTCAACCAGATGCCACCATCAGATAAACTTTGACTATGGTATGTGTCATGACGCATTAAGGAGTTGCAGAAATTTGAGCTCAGTTTTCCATAGTGGAACTCGATTCTTCCAATCTGGTGCCCTCATACGGGAAAGTGTATTTCATATCAAAATCCAGTCCATTGACTAATGCCCTAGGGAATCTGTGTTCTGACAGTGATTCTACAAGTCCTGGAGACACACCTTTGAGGTGCCGCGTGGTATTCTACAGTTTACTACATCCTCTCTGAGCCGTTGCTTTTAATAAAGGGAGAGACACTGTAACTGCAACTATGTTTCTATAGGGCCAAAAAAGTAGAATGTAATATGTGAGAAAATGAAATTAGTCATTTGGTTATCTGGTAAAGAATGATGTTTTCGTTACCTATTGGAGAAATACAAATGAAAACCACAATGAGCTATCACTTCATACCCACTAGGATAGCTATAATAAAAGAGAGAATGACAAGTGTTGGCAAGGATGCCGACAAAGTAAAACCCATACACTGCTGGTGAGAATGTAATATGGCGCAGCGCCTTTACAAAATACTTTAGCAATTTCTCAATAGTTACAGTCAGAGTTACCCTATGACCCAACAGTTTCATCTCTAGGTACATACAGAAGAGAAGTGAAAACACGGCCATACAAACACTTGTACATGAATGTTCCTATCAGCATTATTCATGATAACCACAATGTGGTAACAACAAAATGCCCATCCGCAGATGAATGGCTATCTAACCATACAACACAAAATTATTTAGCGATAAAAGCAAATGAAATTCTGGTATGTGCCATAACATGGATCAACCTGGAAAACATTATCCTCAGTGAAAGAAGCCAGCCACAAAGGTCCACATGTTGTATGATTTCATCTGTATGAACGGTTCAGAATAGGCAAATTCATAGAGACTGAAAGTAGATTAGTGGCTGCCAGAGGCTGACAGTAGGGAGGGGTAGGGAGTGACTGCTAATGGCCACTGGGTTTCTCTTTGGGACGATGAAAATGTTCTAAAACTAGATAATGGTGATGGTTGCACAGCCTGGCGAATATACTAAAAATCACTGAATTGTATACTTTAAGATTTTATTTATTTAGCCCTGGCTGGTGTAGCTCAGTGGATTGAGTGCGGGCCTGCGAACCAGAGGATCGCGGTTCGATTCCCAGTCGGGGCACATGCCTGGGTTGCAGGCCAGTTCCCAGCGGGGGATGCATGAGAGGCAACCGTACATTGATGTTTCTCTCCCTCTCCCTCTCTCCTACCCTTCTCCTCTAAAGATAAATAAATAAATAAATAAAAATCTTAAAAAAAAAAAGGGATTTTATTTATTTATTTTTAGAGAGAGAGGAAGGGAGGGAGAAAGAGAGGGAGAGGAATACCTGTGTGCAAGAGATACATTGATCCGTTGCCTCTTGCACACCCCCAGCTGGGGATCTGGCTGGAAACCCTGGTACGCACTCTGACCCGGAATTGAACCGTCAACCTCTCAGTTCGCAGGCTGGCACTCAATCCACTGAGCCACTGCAGCCAGGGTATGAATTGTACACTTTAAAGGGGTGAATTTTACGATAGGTGAATTTTAATGTCAATTTAAAAAATGGCATTTATGACTTTTAGAAAATATATCAATATTGTTGCAACATCATTTTTTCAATAAAACCTAAACATAAATATAGAGGAATGGTTATGTAGTAGGCCCAGACCCAATGTCCGTTAGATGTTATTCTGAAAGATGCAACACGGGAGGTTGTAATGGCTCTGGCAGATTGAATGGAAGAGTCAACAGCCAGCCTGGGATCTTCTGAGATTGGTTACTGTGGAAATTCTGTGTCCTTATTATTATACTTTGGAAGCAAGAGCAAGGAAGCTATTACAAAGATTGTTTTCAGAATAGTCAGAGACTTTAAAAACTATTTACAATCTTGAAATTGCCTAGCCATATCATACCAGAGCTGTTAAGCAGCCAAAGATTTTCAAGAGCCGTTAGAATTAAAAGCAACTTGGGAAACCACCCAGCAAGTGGTGTGCTGAGGGACCCAAGAGAAGTTTGAGCTTAGAATAGCCATACCTTTGGAGAAATTGGAAGTGAATTGAGTGGAGTGGACTATGGATCAAGGAAAATAACATATTTTTGTTTCTGTATTCCTAGACAGCTCATGAAAACAGGCAAATTAATGCCACTTAACAGGAACTGAAATGTGAATAAACATCAGATCAATTCTCAGCTTGCACTGGCAATAACTTCATCTCTCAGAAGTTGAGAAACTATTAGGCAAGATGGTAGTCTGAGAACCAAATATGGATGGAGAAAGGAAAAGAGAAACCTAAGGTGACAATAGCCATGTCGCCTTGGGGGTTTTTATAAAAGGCCTCTTCTATAACTAATAATTTTGCCCAGGGAGATCCTGGAATGGGCCATTAGGTTTTCTGGCTTTTGAGCAAGGTATCATTCTGATCAGATTGAAACTTCTGATTGATTCCTTGCTCACTTATTTCAATTGATGGGCGATAATAATGATAAACAGAATAGCAAGTAGTATTTGTAGAATGCTCACCAGTTTTTTGTTATTACAATTGTGTGGGGTGATAGTATCAATCTTCATTTTGTATATGAGGATACTGAGATTCCGATTAAGAGGTAGGCAGATTTAGTTGGAGAGGAAATGATGTGAATGGGTTAGAGCTGGACTCTGATCCAGACTGCCTGGGTTCAAATCCCAGCTTTGCTGTATGACCTTGAAGAAGTTACAAAGCATATTTCTGCTTCGGTTTCCTCACCTGTCAAATGGGGGATAATTAAAGTGCCTATGTGAAAGACTTTTTGTGAGGAACTCATGACTTAATTACAGTCATGCACCACATACTAGTATTTCGGTCAATGACAGAATGCATATACAATGGTGGTCCCGTGAGATTATAATGGAGCTGAAAAATTCCTATCACCTAGTGACTTTGTAGCTATCATGTCTCACTATTTACATATGTTTAGATACACAAATACTTAGCATTGTGTTACAATTGCCTACAGTATTTAGTACAGTAACATGCTGTACAGGTTTGTGGCCTAGGAGCAATAGGCTGTATCATGTACCCTAAGGGTGTAACAGGCTATACCATGTAGGTTTGTGTGAGTGCTCTCTATGATGTTCTCACAACAACAAAACCACCTAACAACACATTTCTCAGAACGTATCCCCATCGTTAAGCAGTGCAGGACTGAACTTGGAAAGCGCCCAGCACGTAGGAAATAGTAAAAGATGCTAAAAAGAGCAAGGTTAAATAAAATGGAAGATTTGCCATGGTCACACAGCCAGGAAGCAGCAAGGTAAGGCTGAGATTAAAGTATTACTTTATAAAACAAACATTTATTCCACACATAGTGCGTGACAGGAACCTTGGTCTTTCCACCATGGCAGTTGAAGAAGGCTTAGGTGATCACCAAGTGAGTGAGTAGACACAGCTAAGTCGGACAACAGCAGAAGACGATTGGAAATTTATTTTGCAGGTTGTTAAGTAAGGTACAGTTTTCTTGATAGGCATCGGAGCAACAGCAGGCTGTCACCCCAGGCGTTTTGGCCTGGTGACTTGGAACACAGGAATCTGCAAGCCGTGCATTGTGGATTTGGTGTAACCCAAGACCTGCCAACAGGCCAAGGAGTAGCCTTTATCCCCACACACCAGTCACAGGAACTTCCTTGCATCAGACACTTTTTGTTTGTAGGATATTTAGAATGTTGGAAACCGGGTAGCTCCCAGTCCAGCCCTGATTCTCCAGCTGGGCCATGGCAGTGTGCTTTTCCCCCTCACGCCTGGTGGTCTTCTCACTTCCTCATGCTCCTACACGCCACTACTACCACGTGCAATCAAGCCGACTGTTTTTCATGGCTCATTTCATTGACGTCTTTTCAAGGTAACAAGGCAGCATCACTAAGTTGAGACAATACTATTTATACTCAGTTTTTGTGTTCAAAATCTAACTGTAATGCCCACGAACATTTCTGGAGTGACTTCAGCATCCTATGAACAAAACAGAATATTAGCATGGAAACGTTCTTTAAAAAGTTTTCTATCTAGTATGGACTCCTGTGATACTTAAATCCTATCTATAACATCCCCAGTCTATACCCAGCCCCCACAAATGGAGAACTTTACAGTTCTGCCTATAGATTATGATGGATGTGGAAATTTTTCCTGGAATTGTGTTAAAAAACCAGCCTCCCTGGTACATTTATTATGCTACAAAAATTTTGCCTCTCTGGTTATATAGATCATCTCCAACATCGTGTTATCATTGTTGGCAAAGAAGTACGAGTTGGCTTAACTTTCTTGCTGAGCATTAACACAAAGTTTGGTCATATTTTCTTTTTGGCAGGTAAGAATTGTGAATATATCAAACTAGAACTGAAGAAGGATTTAAAGTTAAACTACTGACCTACAGTTATCTTGCAAACTACTTATAGAAACTGAGGATTAGAATTCACTGTCTCCAGATTCTCACTGCCAATCTAATGTGTTTGGTTTCCTCCTTTCATGATTTATAAGGAAGCTCAAAGACAGGTGCAGTTTTCATACTACATAACAGAGTATTGCTTGGGTCTTGCGGCATTCCCCCAAAGATGCACATTGAATCTGGATTCTCATCTTAATACATTGTAAATAAATGGCGTTGTTAGAATGTGTTTGTCAAAATGTCAAGAAAATCAATGTGAAAGTTGATACGGAGATGGTAAGCAGAGTTGAAGGTAAAGAAGTGTGATATGAGTCCCAGGCTAACTTCAGAAGCTCTGGGTCATGAACTCAGCAAATACATGTTTGTTCTGCTGAAATGGCAATATTTTAACTGTTTAATTTATGATTAAATTGGAAATATATTACTTTTTCTCATATAACTGAGAGTATGATGTTAAAAATCAGTAAAGTGTTATGGAAATGATCAACTATTTAGGCTCTTCTTGAGGGTTCTTTTCGTTGAAATAGTTTATTCAGAGTTACGAGTTTTAAAAAGATAAAATAGTTTATTTTTCATTGCAATATTATTCTCAGTTTTGGTTCTCCCTTGGGGGGAGCTAGATGCAGAAAAGTCAACGGGTCCTGATGATCTAGTTTGCCTTTCTTCATCTTGAACTATCCTTTATACGTAAAATGCTTAAAATTCTGCTAAGGTGTTTCAGTCTCCTCATAAAGTATCATTTCTAGTTTATATAAAGATATGGTAGGTGTAGCTTATGTAAACATTTATTCAAATCTAAAACTGTTCTAAAGAAGTAAAGCTATTTTTTGCAGCTCATTGAATTAGAAAGTTGAATGGTCAAGAAGAAAATTAATTTGGTATACCTACAAAGATTCCCTTTAAGCTGTTAATTAAATGTTTCTATGTAATATTTTTGCAATGAAGAAAGGTTAATTTTTTTCTTTTATTTGGCAAGGTTTCTTGCAGAATTTTATATCACAATTAGTGTAATTTCTCTCTCTGTCTATATATTATATGCAGTTTTTAATTTCGTAACATTTTGCTTTAGAAATAAAAATGAATGGTTGGTTATTACCATGTATAATTGGAGCAATGTGGATGAATTGTTTTTATGAAAATATAAGCTTTTAAAACTCCATGAAACAATGTAGGAGAGGTAAAAGCTCTGTGTCTTAGTTTGAGTTCTTCCAAAGACAGACTCGGGTGAGTGTGGTTTCTTTGGGAGGTGATCCCAGAAAGCAGGAATGGAGAATGAGGGAGAATGAAATGCTATTGTAAGGTTGTGTCATGGATGTCACAGCTGTGGACAAAGGGGTGGCCAAGATCCCACAAGGACCCCTGGAAAACATACAGAATGCCTCTCAGGGTGATCTACCTCTGTTTTAATTATCTGTTACTTCAAAACACCCCCTTCCACCCACCCCTGCCATGTAAGCTTATTGTTAGTATGATACTGTGGGTCACGAATTAAATCAGGGCTCAGCTGGGCAGTTCTGTTCCATGTGACATCAACTAGGCTCGTTTACTTGGTTGCCTTCAGCTGGTGTCTGGGAAGCCTGGGAAGTTCAGGATGTCTTCCCTTACATGCCTGGTGCCTCAGCGTTCCTTCATGTTGCCCTTCTCAGTGGCTAGCTTGGGCTTCCTCACTGCATGGTAATCTCATGGTATTTGATCAAAGTGAGTCACAGGGTCAGCTAGGGTTCAAGGACAAGGAAACTAGATTCCAGCTCTTGATGGGAGAAGCAACAAAAAAATTTCTGGCCTGCTTTGATTTGTCAAAAAGTTGGGGATCCGGAAAATGTCTCCGTTGGTTTTCATCGTCCATTGGTTGAGACTCCTTTCGGGGTTTTTAACTACCTTGTAATTTCCTACACAGGACTGAGTGTTCACTAGGGATAGATCACTAGCAGCACAAGGTCAGTGTGAGCTTGCTCAGAACTTCCCAGAACAGTTTCAGCTGAACTCAAACTTTTTAGCACAAGCTCAAGGGGAGGAGCATTTAGAATCATTCACCAAAAATTGTAGCTAATTAAAAGCATAACTGAAGGGAAATAGGACCATAAACTTTGGAGGTATCTAAACCTGGGATCAAATCCCAGGGCCAGTACTTATGAGGTGTGAATTTCAGCTTCTTCATCTTTAAGGGGAAGATAATTGGGTTCACTCTGTAGGAGGTTGAGAAATCAGTTGGTGCATGTCCTCAGGACCTATGAGCTATAAGCTTAAGCAGGGGCGCCTAAAGATACAATTTTAGGCTTTTAAAACTATAAGGAAAGTATGCACTAGTTGTGGAATTATAATACAGTGTAGTTTTTCCTTTACATTTTAGCTTTTAAGATTTGTGTACTATGGTTTAAATTGTAACAAAAACAATGCAATTTTATTTGTCAAATGCATATACCCATGGGTAAATGGCAAAAAGTCCCTTCTCCTTTCTGCATTATATTCAGAGTTTGGGGAAAAAAGTGAAGTAAAACTATCCATCTGGCCCTTTAGTAGTTGTTCATTAGATGAGAGTTATTATTATCAACTTATCTGTTGCCCCTAGGGAATTTGTACACATCGTTCAATTGGCAATAACTGTAGCTCAGGTAACCCCCGTTGGCTATAAGAGTATCATTGGGCAAAGTTACTTGTTCTTAGAACCTTTTGGTCTAGTCCATAGAGATCCTTCCAAATGACTGGATGTTGGTACAACATAGAGCAACACAAACAGGTATCTTTGGTTTAGAACCAGCATTTCTAAAGCTTAGAGGCAAGGGATTTCAAGTGAACGAATTTAATTTTTGCTATCATCAGTTGATAATGATAATCTATATCAGCTACTGAAGTATCTTCTATCATTCTTACTGATTAATGCACTCATTCATTCATCAAATAATGCCCTTTTTCAGTCCCATAATCCCACTCAGGATCCCACATTGTATTTAGTTAGCATGGCTTCTTAGTCTCCTTCAATCAGTCTTTTTTTTTTTTTTTTTTAATGATCATCATTTTAAACTTTCTATTGTGTATCAGTCTTATTTTGTCTTTTCTGACTTTTCTTGTTTGTAGAATATTCCTCAGTTTTGGTTTGTCTGATGTTTTCTCCTCATTAAAATGGGGTAATGGGAAGAACACATGTGATATCATTTGAATGCCAAGTGTGACTGTAATGTACATTAGTAAAATAGGCTATGTTTGTTAATGGCAATACTTTTCTTACAGTCAGCCCCACCCCCTTGTCCTGTCTGCATTGTAGCATGGCTATATGCTTGTTGGGCAGATGCCACACTGAGGTTATGCACTGTGGCTAAGGGAGTTAAGAAAGCCACCTCGTAATGGTGATCTCACTAGCAACCAATGGACTTGATTGACCTTTCAGTCATATACTTGCTCTGTAACTTGGATTTGTCCACCCTTCTTCTCCTTCACATGGACGAAAGAGGGTGAAGGAATTAACCAAAGAACATTTATGCAAGACCCATGGACACAGACAACGATATAGGGATTGACTAAGGGAGGGGAGAGTGTGGGACTGGGTGGAGGTGGGAAAAAAGAAAAAGAGGGAACAACCGTAATAGCATAAACAATACAAAATAAAAACTAAGAAAGAAGGAAAGAAAGAAAGAAGGAAGGAAGGAAGGAAGGAAGGAAGGAAGGAAGGAAAGAAAGAAGGAAAGAAGAAGGAAAGAAAGAAAGAAAGAAAGAAAGAAAGAAAAAGAAGGAAGGAAGGAAGGAAAGAAGGAAAGGAAGGAAGGAAGGAAGGAAGAAAAGAAAGAAAGGAAGGAAGGAAGGAAGAAAACCGTCTTACAGGGTCCTGCCTTGTCTGCCCTCATTGCCACCCTCAGCCATCAACAGGTATTTCTTGGGGTGCTACATTCGTTGGTGTGAGGCTGGGAGAAATTGAAGATCGAAATGCCCTTTGCCATTCCCCTATCAGAGAGGGAAGGAAGAACTGGGCTTTGAGTAAATATTCATTTACATCAGCAGCATTCCTTTGCACTCGTTCAATGCTTACTTCTCTCTTGTTAACAGTGCTAGAATAAACACATAATTCTACCAAAATATTAGCAGTGTATGCTGTTTTCTTTCACTTGCCAAGATTGTTTTATAATAAATACCATTGGAAAAAATACAATTGGCTAGCATCCTCAGCCGTTGCGTTATATTAGAGGACAAAGTATGGATTAGGAGGTGCTTTGCAAAGAGAAGCTAAACATGCCTGGTTTTTACTGAATTCTTTGAATATACTGATCTTGATTTTGAGCTTGATTTTAACTTAAAATACTTCTCTTGGCTGACAAAAATGATGTCATATTTCCTGTGATAGTCACCAATTAAATATCTTTTAGAAGGTAAATCTAACATAAGGTTTCTTTTAAAACTGGTGGTATAGGTGTTTGTAATGTGCTTTCATGGTGGAAATTTGTAGATTATACTGGATATTCATGTTTGTCAAAAATAATTTTAGTCAAATTGAAGTAATGGGGTTTCTCAACAATTTTGTTCACTTGGCTAATATTGTGTCTTAGTTTCAACTATCACTTCAGGCTAGCTCAGGCTTGTACTCCTGGTGGATGCAGAGCTGTAGGAGAGGTAGAAGAAGATGCTCCAAAGCCTCTTGAGGAGTAGCCTGAAAACTGCTCATGATCATTTCTGCTTTCTTCTGTTGGTCAATTCACAGGCCAGGCCAGGTTCAAAGGATCAGTAGACTCCGCCTATTAATGGAAAGTTCTGCCACATTGCAAGTGGCCAATTCCCGATCAATCTACAGATGGGTGTGTGTGTCTGTGTATGACTTAGAATTTTGAAGTGGCATAAAAAAGAGAATCAGAAAGGAATACATCAAAATATCATTACAATATGTCTGGATGAATTTAAATTCTCTGTTTGGATTTTTGTATTTTCAGTTCTTCTGAAATAAGCAGGTATTACTTGTGTAAGTTAAGCAATAGTAAAAAATTAACAAAATGTGTTGGAAGCGTAGAAGAGGGAGTGGCTACTTCTGTCTGTGAGGAAGGTGCTAACATTTCTTCCCAAATACCAACAATTATAAATTGTAGCTCTCTTTGAGGTAAACTTGTGTAGATTTTTTTGCATGTGAAATGCTAAATACACTATTTTTGGATGGAAACCTCTGTTTTTTTAATCAAACTTTCACATTTTTTATACTTACTTTTCATAATAGCTGCATTCCAAGAAGAGAGACTGTAGAAGAAGAGACATTCTAGTGTTAGCTCCTAAATCTGGGAGAGTGGAATCATGCAGGAGAAGGAACTTTGGGCTGTGGCCTGTTGTGTTTGACTGTTGTTGGGCGGACGTCTGGATGGTGGCCGTGGATGGGACAATGGCTAAGAAAACCTCTTTTCTTCCCCAGTACTTTCTGGAAGATCTGAAATATGCTCTTCACAAAACTAAAAGTAGGGAAGTGCAATAGAACCCAGTTATTAGTTAGATTTCAATTATAGCCATTGTTTCCTTTATTTTTTTTTTTTAAAAAAAGCTTTATTAAGATATAATTCGCACACCATGCAATTTACCCATTTAAAGTGAAGAATTCTATGTTTTCTAGTATAGGCGCAAAGTTGCGCAACCATCAATTTTAGAACATTTTAATCACCCGATTCCTTCTCGCCCCCAGTCCCTGGCAACCACTAATTTGCCCTATCTTTCTGTCTCCTTGGATTTTTGCCTATTTTGGACATTTCATATAAATGCAGTTATGCAATATGTAGTATTTTGTGTCTGGCCTCTTTCACTTAGCATAATTTTTTCGAGGTTCATCCACATTGCAGCCTGGATCAGTACTTCATTTCTTTTTGTTGCTGAATAGCGTTCCACTGTATGAATGGACCACATCTTGTTTATCCATTCATCGGTGGACGGAACTTCGTTTCCATTTTTTGGCTATTGTGACTAATGCTGCTATGACCACTCTTGTACAGTCTTGGTGCAGGCATACCTTTTCAGTTCTCTTGAGTGTGTACCAGGAGTGGGATTTCTGGATACACCGATGTTTAAAAAAATTCATGGAATAAGCTCCTTTGGCAAATATGAGAGTTTGTTTTACTGTCAATATAATTCTTTGGCCTAACCAAAGTGTGACGATAAGGTGTGTTATGAGTAAACATCTCAGGAGAGTTTCCAAAAAGTAGCTCTACAGATGTTTTAAGTGACAGCACGAAAGTTGGCCTAGGTCAGGGGTGTCAGACTCATTTTCACCAGGGGCCACATCAGCCTCGGGGATGCCTTCAAAGGGCTGAATGTAATCTCAACTCCTTAACGGTTAAGGAGTCATTACATGTATACAGTCCTAAAATTACTAAGGCCCTTTGAGGGCAACTGTGAGGCTGATGTGGCCCCTGGTGAAAATGAGCTCGACACCCCTGGCATAGGTGCTTGGAAATCTTGAGGTATTTTGAACTGATTGTGTAAATTCTGCTGCTCCTTTTGAAAATGGACTGCATATAAAAAATGAAAATGTATGTTTAATGTTGAATATATGGTATATTGCTTGGTATTACTATGCATACATGGTGAATGGAAAAGATGAAATGGTTCTGTGCTTGTGAACTGAAAATGAATAAGGCAAAGAGTAAAGTTTTAAACTATTCATTGGTCTGTCAAGTAGTGTAGAAAAAGTCTGGATGTTTGTTATTTTTTTTTTAATGGCATTTTTCTATAGGGAGAAAAGCATAGTGAGAAAAAAAAGATAAGAAGGCAAGTGATGTCAAGCTTTTGCCAGAACGATATGATTGATAATTACCTGCAGCTGAGCAGAAACCACATGGGCATGCTTAGAATTTGCTTAAGCAGTTTCTAGGCTTTTCTCCCTGCAGGCTGTTAACATTCTTTTGCTTAAGAGCACTTGAACAGTAGAATATTATATTGCCTTTTTAAAATTATGACGTCTATTCAGGCATGCAGAATGTATGTTTTGCTGAGGTGCTGCAAAGATGGGTTGTAGAAATATTTGTAAGGTACATATCAGTTTATTCACATAATTTACATACATGCCTCTTACATTTTTATTTTTGTATGAAGCTTTTCAATGTCTGTATGACTGAATTTATTGTATCATCTGTTACTTGATCAAGATGTGACATGTGGTATGACCTTCTTAAGGCAGAAAGTGACTACTCAGCACATCACAACTAAAAGGTTCTTCTCCTTTGAGCTACTTGCCACACTGGTTTGCATGCCGAGGCCCAGGCTGCTGTTGCTGAAGAACAAAATAAATGGCTTTGGAAGAAGCTTTCTCCCATCTGGGCAATCTTCTTGAAACCACATAGGCCCCCTTTCTTCATTTGAGGGAATAGATCTTACTGTCCCCTCTCCCTTTGTGTAGAGTTTTGCTAAGCCCTTGTCACTGTTAATTAAGGGGGCTGCCAATTTGAAGGATGTGGTGAACATCAAAGTGAAGCACAACCTGATTTTTATGCTGCGACCCTGTGTGAAATCAGATGATTAGGTGACTGCTTGTGCCAAGGACAAGTCCTCTCCCTGTACTTTCTCCTAGTTACCAACCAGGAAAACAACGGATCCATCGGTCCATCTAATAGCAAGCTATTTGTCAAGCATCCATGACTTTGTCACTGTCCAAAATCTTGTGATGTAAAGCTGCCCAAGTTTCATACAGATTACTATTCTGGTTGGATAGTGCACAGGAAAAAATAGAGAATACCACAGAAGTATTATTAGGGTAAAACTCTACTAGGATGCCTGATAATTCCATCTAAATAGAGAGAAGGGAGAATTTGGGATGCTTGAGAATGATCAAAGATCTCACGGAAGGGGGAATGTTGAGCTGCCTTTGGAGGTAAATAGAGTGTGAATATACGAAGAGGAGACTCTTCCAAGCATTCGAGGTTTGGGAAGAAAGATGAACAGTAGCTCTGAGAAAGAAGCAGCCTAAGCAACAGTTCCGAAGAAGAAGCAATCACTGTGCACATGAGAGTACAACTGGAGTCCCAGTAATAGGGTAAAGCAGCAAACCAGAAAGCGTTTTCAAGCATTTGAGCAAACCTCTTATTTTCTTGCTATGTCCTTGTCTTCCCTCATTGGGTCATACTTTACAATAGAAGGTCATTTAAGGTGAGGACAGCACTGTTCTTCGCTAGATGTGCATTTATGGATTCAATTTTTAGAACACCGTGACTTTCAGAAGCAAACAAAAGCAGAGTTAGGATGAACGCCCAATTCTAGTGTAGGAGAATTTTCCTTCTTCAATTCAATGAAAAGATTAGTATTGGAAGCCAAATACAGACACAAGCCTAGAAGGCAGTGCAGATGCCAAGTTTATGTTTTCTTGAGTAATGGATGTGGCATCAACAACTCTAGCCTGATGAGGGAGCATGAATTAGAGAGTGGAATATCTCTTCCCCAGGGCATTGCTCTTATACCTCCTTTCCATTTAATTTTTTTTTAAATTATAGAATCAGAAGCGTATCAAAAACATCACTGTAAGAGAAGAAGTCAATAAAATAGTGGAGATTGGATTCATTCCTTCAGTAACATCAGCAGTCATCCAAATGCAGTTTTTTTTCTGTTGTAAAATCATAGCTTTAGGATGACTTTCTTTCTTACTACAATCACTTAAAATGTTAATAAAAATAGACGGAAACTTTAAAAACAAGGCTTTAAAATGTTAAGTATGGTTCCCATCTACTGTAAAAACTCAGTGGTTAAAGCCATGGGCATAGGGGTTGGGAGCTGATTGGGAAGCAGGTTGGTGATCTCTCTCAACATCTCTTCTCTGTTTCTCTCTCTCTCTCTGTCTCTCGCTCTCTCTCTCACACACACACTCTAAATTATATGACAAAAATAAAATTCAGAATTGTACAGTTGTCTAATCTAGAAGGAATTATTTAAAAATATAATTTATACTCTTTATAATCTGCCCCAGTGTCCCCTGCTTTTTGTCTGTGTCAAAAGGCAGGGGACCCCTTCTACTCCTATTGCCTTGTCACTCTTTCCCTCTGTCACATTTCTTAGACTCTGGGTTACAGTTCCCAATTGTCGGCATTCAGAAATCCTTGCAGATGAGACTGTCAATTCATGCCTCCTGAAACCTCTAGTTCTCAGATTAGCTACATTGCAAACTTTCCCATTTACAAATATGGCATTGTTCTGCAGCCTAACATTTGTCTAAAGATAATGTTTATTATCCATTTTGTCTTACTCATTCTAGTATACAAAATTAGTACTTCAACCTGTCTTTCTTACCATCTAATACATTTCTAAGCTCCTACCCTTCACAACAGCATGGATGGAACTGGAGAGCATCATGCTAAGTGAAATAAGCCAGGCAGTGAAGGACAAATACCATATGATCTCACCTTTAACAGGAAGCTAATCAACAAAACAAACAAACAAGCAAAATATAACCAAAGACATTGAAATTAGGAACAGGCTGACAGACACCAGAGGGGAGAGGGGAGGGAACTTCAGGGGAAAAGGGGAAGGGTTTAGAGCAGCAAGTATAAAAGACACATGGACAAGAACTAGGGAGGGTGGAAATGGGAGGGAGGTGGGGAGGGCTGGGGTGGTGGGTTATGGTGAGAATAAAAGACAGAAAACTGTACAAGAACATCAATTAAAATAAAGGAAAAAAATTAAGTCTTGTATTACTAGTTAGTCTGGGGCTACATACAATTTTTCTTTCATCTGCTGGAAATTAATATTTTCTTCTTTCGGATGGGGGATTAACACTTGAATTTAATGTGGCTGGAGTAGTATTTGGCCCTGTTTTCTCTGAGAGCAGAACAGTGAAGAGCTATCTAGCCAGCTGCTCCTTGTTCTCTAGACAGATACCAGGAACAATTACTGTTGCAACTGAAAACAGGTGGATATTTTAATGGAGGACACAACAATCACTACAATATCTGAACTGTTCAGGCAAATTAGTTGTGTGGTCTGGTAGATAATTCATCTAAATGACTGAAATTTAGTTATTTGCACACTAAGCCTGAACATTTTTTCAAGCTTCGGTTTTTATTATATGCCACCTTGCAAACAACTTTTAAAGATTTAGGTTTTGGGCACATTATCTCTGACCACTGAATTCGCATTGCTTCTCTCCACCTTT
This sequence comes from Glossophaga mutica, assembly GCA_039655065.1. Lineage (NCBI taxonomy): Eukaryota > Metazoa > Chordata > Mammalia > Chiroptera > Phyllostomidae > Glossophaga > Glossophaga mutica. Next base: position 111,845,923 of record CM077318.1, read on the forward strand.
TTCACTGTTACACTTGCTCTTTTTTGACTTTACCATTTTTTTAGTGCAACTGTAAACATTATTCACTATTTATTTTGCACTGATGTAGATGATAGTAGATAACAAAATGCTTAAGAACAGCCTTTTCTTCCCACTTTTGTTTCTTCTGGTGTAACTTATTTGTATTTTGCTTTCAAATGGTACCTCACCACTATATGGCAAACTGGTTCTGATAGCTCTCTCTATCTGCCAAATCCTATACCTAAGGGTCTGCTTCCTTATTGGAATTAAATATAGGATTTCTCCTGATTTCATTGAAAACTGTCAGTCTTTTAGCTCTGGCCATATTGTTTTGACAGGAAAGCAACCTATTTGTATTACAGAACTTTCCCACTTTTCTTTCTTTGTAAGGATAAGTTCATCACTACTTATTACCTAAACATTTGTGAAACTGATTCAAAACTCATTTCAGAGAGTCGCAAAAGATTCATTTTAATTTAAGTCGCCAAGCCACTGATAATTAGGAACATTTTGAAATGCCAATAAAAACATTATCAAAATTTGCATTTGTTACAGCTAACACTTCCTAGGAAAGGGTAAGAACAATTACGGAAGAAATTGATTATATTTGGGAAGAACTTGGGGAACAGGAACTTATTGAAATTCAGCAAAGTGACTTTTTGAGCTTTTCACGCAGAGACGATGAGTTAAACACTCTACTTACTATATTGTGGACATGGACAACAGTGTGGGGATTGACCGTGGAAGCAGGGGATGGGCTGGGTGGAGGGGGGTAAAGAGGGGAAAATGCAACATCTGCAATAGCACAAAGAATAAAAAAAGTTAATTCTGTCTTTGTCTTGTATTCGTGTAATAGGCTTTTCTCTTGAACAGGAGTTGAAATAATTAGGCCGGTGATTTTTGCTTCCATATATTATTAGAGGAATAATGCAGATGGAATGAAAGTGGAAGGGAAATTTAGATTATAATATTTTATCTAACCTGGGAACTGTTAAAATTAGTTGACGTGGTCTCAGCAGCCTTGGACAATGGCAGGATCTTATCGCTCTTGCCTTTTTGCCAGATTTTAATGGAATTGGCTGCACTAAAGCATCAATTGACCATTTTAACTTTTATGTTTCAGGTCTGCTGTCAGCACAGTCAGACCATGATGTGCTGAGTAATGAATGTTATGCAACAAGGATTTGTAAAGACAGCTCTTCTTCAAAGAAATCTCTGTCTTGCTGTTAATTGCATATTGGTTGATAGATTATTTTTCCCTTTCTGGTCAAGCTTTTACATTTTAAACTAACAAGTTTATAAATAAGGCACTACCTTGAAGCAACATTTTTATTAGAAGGTAGTTCAACTTTGATATTGTAGAGCCTTTCTTGAAGTGAAATTATGCACATATTTTTTAAAGATTTTATTTATTTTTAGAGAGAGGAAGGGAGGGAGAAAGAGGGAGAGAAACATCCGTGTGTGGTTGCCCCTCACACAACCCCCAGTTGGGGACCTGGCCCGCAACCCAGGCATGTGCCCTGACTGGGAATTGAACCAGCAATTCTTTGCTTTGCAGTCTGGCACTCAATCCACTGAGCCATGCCAGCCAGAGCTATGTACATATTTTTATCAAACTGATCGTGGCTTAAAAATTTCTATAACATACAGAATGGGGCAAAAGTAGGTTTATAGTTGTATATGAAACACACTTTATTGTTGTATTGTTATTTAATTATTGTATTACTTTCCATGTGAACAACTGTAAACCCGCTTTTCCTCCACCCTGTATTTGCTTGTGCAAAGTTACTGTTAAATTTGGCCCGACCTAAAATTGTATTTTATATTCCATGGTTACCAGGGAACTCTCTGTAGCGAGTTGTCATTTTCTTGTGATGGCAACAATGCTGAATGACTTAGTAATTCCAGTTTGACATTGTTCTGAGAAATCATGGTGCCCGACTGAGGTGTGATATGATGACCATGGAGATGGCAGCTTCTTCCCCAAATCTTGATTGATTTCAGGCAAGCAAGTCATTTAATTACGTGAGCCTTAGACTCTAATTCTTAGAGGAAGACTGGGGAAGAAACCTTATCTCAATTCTTACTCTGGAGGATCCTAGAAAACCTATATAATCCTCTTCCCCAAGCCAGGAAATAAAGACCTCAGTCCCACACCCCTCAATGAACCGAATCCATATTCTTCCACAGCTGAGCCTCAAGATGACGCTCCAGCGTCAGAGGACACCTTGATTACAGCTTTGTGAGGCCCTGAGCAGAGGAACCAGCTAAGTTGTGCCTGAATTCCTGACCCACAAAATCTATGACATAATAAATGTGTGTTGTTTAAGCCTCTCAGTTTTGAGGTAATGTATTGTATAGCAATAGATGACTAATACAATTAGGAAAAGGTCTCATTTATAGTTTTATAACATTGTATATAATACTCATTAAAATTATTAAAAATGTGATTTTTAATGGCTGCCAAGAAAAATATAGTAAAGATATGCCATATTTCAACTATGCTTATGTTGCTGGCTATTTAGATTTCTAATTACTGTCTACTATAAATAATCCTCATGCATCTATTTTTCACTGCATATTTTATTATTCCACTAAGAGTCATTGCTGGAAGAGGAATCAATGAGTCAAAGTATATGGATAATGTTAAGGATTTAGGACTATTGGCAAATTAGTTTCCAGAAAGATTAAGCCATTTAACATGTCTCTCTAAGTATTTTAACTGGCCAACACTGAATAGTTAAAAAAAGGGCCAACTTGAAAAGCATTATCTCTTTGTTATTTTAATTTTTATTTCTCTCATAATATCTTCCCATGACTATTATTTGGTTGAAGCTTACTGAACATTTAAATAAAAACTAATCAGTGAGGTATTTAGCTTAAACCACTAGATCTACAAGTAAATACGTAAATGTGAGTATGTTTGTAAGTCAATGTTTATTAAATACTCCTTATGTGCTTTACAACTATTACCTTTTTTGATCTCCAAGACAATGCCAAGTAAGCTGCCACTGTCATCCTTATTTTACTGAAAATAGGCGAAGAATAACTTGCTGAGGGCAGCAGAGATGGAGAAACCATGTCTTAAACTACATGTAGCAATACAATTGTCTTACCTTGGGTTGTTACAACAAAATATCATAGAGTGAGTATCTTGCAGATGGCTGCTTTCTTGCTATGTCTTCTCACAGTAGAGTGAGAGCTCTGGTCTTTTTCTCTTCTCGTAAGGACACTGATTCCATTATGGAGGCCTCGTTCTCATGACCTCATCTAATCTTTTTTTTTTTTTTTAAATCTTTCTTTCTTTCTTTTTTTTTTTTTTAATTTTTTTATCTTTAGAGGGGAAGGGTAGGAGAAAGGGAGAGGGAGAGAAATATCAATGTAGGGTTGTCTCTCATGTGTCCCCTGCTGGGAACTGGCCTGCAACCCAGGCATGTGCCCTGACTGGGAATCGAACCGCGATCCTCTGGTTTGCAGGCCCGCGCTCAATCCACTGAGCTACACCAGCCAGGGCCTCATCTAATCTTAATGACCTCCCAAAGGCTCTACCTCCAAATAACATCACGTTGGGATTATGGCTTCAATAGATGAGGTTTGGGGTAGACACAAACATTTAGTCCATAGCAATAGTATATCAACAGAATGAACATTATCCATTTATATACTGCTTCTATGTATTTGCGACAACTGGAAAAGATTTAAATTTGACAGTTTAGCAGAAGTCCCTGCTGAGTTTTAATGTACCCAATAGAAGTAGAGATTATATTTAAATTCTTTACACTATGATCATTTATGCAGAATCTGTAGGAGGTAGATTTAGGTCAATTGAAAAAGCAAATTCTTAAAGGAAAATAAACAATACAAATAATTCCAAGTCTCTAACTTAGAGGATTAATGTTCAAATCCAATTGGAGCTTTTCCAATTGTAAATTAAGCTATGGTTTGGGAATTTCAATCCTCTGCCTCCAAAATCAGGATTTTTAAAAAAATTATTCAATTTATTGGGGTGACATTCATCAATAAAATTATATAGGTTTCAAGTGTACAATTGTAGAACACATCATCTGTATATTATATGTTCACCACCCCAAATCAAGTCTCCTTCCATCACCATTTATCCCCTCTTTTCCCTCTATTACCTCCCCCACAATCCTTTCCATCTGGTAATCACTACACTGTATCTTTGTCTATGAGGTTTTTAAAAAAATTCCTTCCCCTTTTTCACCCAGTCACCCAGCCCCGCTCCTCTCTGACAGCTGTCAGTCTGCTCTCTGTATCTATGCGCCTGTTTATATTTTGTTGGTTAGTTTATTTTATTCATTAGACTCCACATATAAGTGAAATCATATAGTATTTGTCTTTCTCTGACTGGCTTATTTCACTTAGCATAATAGTCTCCATCCATCAAAGGCAGGTTTCAATAAACCATGGAAAAAGTAATCCCAAAGGCTTTCTAACAGCAGGTAATAGTCATCATGTATTTTTTATTTATGTATTATTTATTATATTGGGAAATGAAATATGCTTTCCTAATAGTCATAACTCTAAAATACACTTCAACAGTTAATCAGAAACCAGAAGAAAATAGTTTTATTTTTCTTTTATTTCTTAACCTGATATTTTCAAATTGGTGTCTAGTAGCAAACAGCTGCATGTCTTTAGTATTCCCAAACTTCACTAATAAAGTAGTTGATCATAGTGCTTCACTTCTAGGTAAAATATTAAATATTAAACTCTTTTCACTATTTAAGGAATTTTTGCTAAAGGAAGAATTATATAATCCAATGACAGTAAAGAATTACAAAATTAAAAAAATACTTTAAATTTTTGTACTTTGTTGAGAAATTTTTCTTAGAGTCTATAAAACGTTAACTCATTTTTATATTTTACATTTTTTTGTGTGTTTTCGTTGTTTTGTAAAGTCAACAAATAATCTAGGACTAGCAATGTCTGCGAGACCTGGCATTTTCTCAGTACATAATGTTCAAAGTTCCTTTTAAAATGTATTTTATGTTTTGCAATTTTTTCCTATAATATTTACATTTTTCAATGTTTAGACATTTTTTTCCCAGTGAAGCACAAGTTTCTTCCTGTGGCCCCTAGTCACTTTTAAAATTGGAACCATTGTGGCATTGTTAATGGCTTTCTGATAGCTCCTTGATCCTGGCAGGCTTCGAGTACAGCTACAGCTTCATCAACTTTAGAACGAAGGGACTCCGGAGACTCAAGCATATGAAGAAGTTCTGAATTATCCATCTCCAACACCATGCCAGTGATTTTATTAGCGAGAGTAGGTTGCATGGCTTGAATTAGAGGAAACAGCCATTTGCCCAAAATTTGCTTTTGCTGTTGAGGAGGGGCAGATGCCAGCCTGGAAGCAATCAAAGATTTCTCATTTTGTACACGAACAGCAGGCTGCTTAATGGTAGCTTGTGGCTGTGTATCAAGTTGTCGAGGATTGCAGACTCCTTCGGTATATTCATACCGTAGAATGGTGCGGACAGCAGTAGTAGCCGAAGTGGCAGTGGCTGTAGGAAGTAGACCTACTGTCGCTGTTGATGTGTTAGCAGCACACTGTGGCTCTGTTGAGATGACTTGTGGAAGCTGTGAAGAAGCTGGTCTCATGGTACTGAATGGTGGGTTAGGAGTGGCTGAGCCAATAGCATTGGGCATATTTTGGAATGGATAAGGTCTGGCACCCCGAGCGATGCAGTGAGGACTTGGTGTTAGTTGAGTAGCTTGGCCAAGAGGAGAGTATGCAGCCCAGTCTTCCGTCTGTGGGACAGCTGGCATCAAGGAACCTGGAGGTGCTGCCTGGTAGGGGTTGATTTCTAGGTTGGGCACAGCTATCATAGTTGGCATTCTGTGCATGTAGTAGGTAGTGAGGTGAGCTTGGCGTTCTTCTCTGTACTGAGCAAAAGATACATACAATGGCTTGGTGGACACAATTTTACCATTCATTTCTGCTAGTGCTTTAGTGGCTTCTTCTCGGGAAGAGAAACATACAAAACCAAAACCTTTTGTTTGACCATCCTTCATCATAACCTTTGCTCTAGTGATTGTACCGAATGAAGAGAACTCTTTAAAGAGACGTTCATCATCAATATCATCGGCAAGATTTTTCACATAAAGGTTAACACCGTGGTCTTGGTTGAGCCTATTTTGCTTAATCTCTTCTAATTTCTGCTGAAGTTCTTTCTGCCTTTCCTTTTTTCTCTGAGCTCGGGAAACATAAATGGTTGTATTATCAAGCTCTTTTCCATCCATCTCATCCACAGCTTTCTGTGCATCCTCATGGCATTGGAACCTTACAAATCCAAAACCTTTGGATTTCCCACTGTCATCAGTCATTACTTTGACACTTAAGATAGGTCCAAACTTGCCAAAGACATCCTCGAGGCGCTCATCATTTACACTGTCCCCAAAATTTTTGATGTAAACGTTGGTGAACTCTTTTGCCCTGTCTCTGCGCTCTACCTCTCGTTGGTTAGGAGACTTATATCGCCCAACGTATATTTTGCGATTATGTATAAGCTTGCCATTCATTTTTTCAATAGCTTTTTGAGCTGTTTCCTGTGTCTCAAAATGTACAAATCCATGACCCTTGGAACCATTTTCATCACAAATCACCTTACATGAAAGGATGTTACCAAAAGCAGAAAACATATCATACAGTGCTTTATGATCAATGGATTTGTCTAAATGATTAACGAATATGTTGCCCACACCACTTTTGCGAAGTGATGGGTCACGTTGACACCACATGATGCGAATTGGCTTGCCATTTATAATATCAAAATTCATTGTGTTCAAAGCACACCTCGCGTCCTCTGGCCGGCAGAAATTCACATACCCGTAGCCCAAGGAGTGGCCAGTGATCGCGTCTCTGCAGACCCGGGTGGAGAGGATGGGCCCTGCCGGGCTGAACTTGCTGTAGAGTACCGCCTCAGTCACCTCCGGGTGTAGGTCTCCTATGTACAGCGAGGTCGAGGGGTAGCTGGAGGTGCAGGGGTTCATCTCGACGGGATTTGACAGGGCCATAGGGCTTGATCTTCCGGTTAGAGGAGGCGAGAAGAGCGGGATAGGACTGAGGGCCAGAGCCAGAGAAGGAGGGCAGTGAGGGCAAGCGCAGAGGGACAAAAATGTTTCACAGGCAAATGCTACTCAACGGTCCCAGGGTCATAGAACCATTGGCCAGCGACCTCCAGCTGGGGAGTGAGGGTGGCGGTGTCTAGTCCCGTCTGCCAGAAGCCCTCGGTCTCTTCGTTTCTTTTTGCAGCTGCTATGGGGCCATGGGCGGATTGGTCCCTGTCATGGCTGCTTCACTGGGTTACTTTATAAAAAGAAAGGAAAAAAAGTCTCTGGTGGGGGACATGAGGGTTTTTTGTTTTTTTTTTGATAATTTTTTGGGGCGCTTTAAAAAAGATTTTTAAAAATAACAAATATGTCAAGATAATTCCATCAAGACAATTCTATTACCACAAGGACCCCTTTTTGCCCTTACAAAATCACACCCACTTCCTTCTCTACTCAATACCTACTCCCTTAACCCTGGAACCATTCATCTATTCTGCATTTCTGAAATGTCATTTCAAAAATGTTGTATAAGTGGAATCGCACACTATGAAAACTTCTGGGATTGTTTCCCCCCTCTATTTAATTCTCTGGAAATTCATACCAGTAAATGCATGTATCAGTAGTGCGTTTCTTTCTATTGCTCAGTGTTATTCCTTCATATGTGTGTCCAAGAGTTTGTTTAACTGTACACCTTGACTATGGTGGTGTATGCATGAACCTATCCATATGACTTAATTATATAAAACTAAATACACACACAGAAATAAGTACAAGTAAAGCCAGGGATAGCTGAATGAGATCAGTGAAATATATCAATATCAATATCCTGGTTGTGATACAGGATTATAGTTTTGTATGATGTTGGGAAGTAGTGGATAAAAGGGTCGACTCTTCTCTATGTATTATTTCTTACAATTACATGTGAATCTGTATCTGCCTCAATAAGAATTTCAATAAAAAATAAAAAATAATAATAAATGTGTCTTCTGACCATGGAACCCACACTCTGCACTCTCAGCACTAACCACCCAGGAAAAGAGGCTAAATTGTAAACTTTTAAACCCTTTACATTGGATCATCAGGAGAACATAAATGCTATATTTAAAACAAATGCTCCTGATTCATTAAAGGACTGTGGTGGTGGTCAATACTAAAATAACTGTTTGCTCTACACCAAGTGTCAGTAAATTATGGCTTTGGAGCAAATGCAGACTTTCATGCATTACTATATAGCCTGCTAACTAAGAATTGTTTTATATATTTTAAATGGCTGTACAAAATCAAAGGAAGAATATTGTTTCCTTTTGTAGTTGAATTTATCGGGGTGACATTGGTTCACAAAACCATACAGATTTCAAGTGTACAACTCAATGAAATATCATTTGCACACTGCATCGTGCTCCAAAAACTGGAAAATCTCTTGGAGAGAAAAAGAAGAATATTTTGTGACATGTGAAAATTATATGAAATTGAAATTTTAGTGTCCATAGATAAGTTTTATTGGAACATACACACATGCATTTATTTATCTATTGTCTCTGGCTGCTTTCACGCTGTAACACCAGAGTTGAGTAGTCGTGACAGACCATACGACCCTCAAAGCCTAAAAAAGTTACTATTTGATCCTTTATAGGAAGTGTTTGCTAACCCCTGCTGTAGACTTGTGTGCTTCCCTTTGTCCACACTTTGCTATATTTTAAAATAATACTAGAATACACAACAACATGGGGGATCATGCAATGGTAAGAATGGACTTAATTTTATCTTTTTAAGGGGGACCTTATCACAGTTCATCCTGAGGAACATTTTACTTAAAGGCATAACGCTACAACACTCACAGAGAGCAAGATCTTTTATCTATGTATACTTGAAGTGACCGGAGATTTCCAGGAGCCTGAATTTTCTGAAGCTGTATCTGTTCCCTGTATGGGAGTGGCATGTCCTTTTGTACAGGGGTGATAATCAGCTCTCTTTATTTTATCTCCAGCATTTTATAATAAAGACACTGCCAGGTGGTCCAACGAATTCTTTCTTTGTTATTTCATGTCATCTTCTCAACAGTCCTCGAAGTAAATTTAACCTTTCCATTTTAGGGTTGAGGAAACGGGCCCAGAAAGATAAGGTTATTTACATACCATTGCATAGCTAATCAAAGGTCACTCCAGGATCTACACCTTGATTCATCTAATTTCTAAGCTTTTCTTAAGATTTCATTTATTTAGTTTTGGAGAGAGGGGAAGGGAGGGAGAGAGAGGAGAGAAGCATTGATCCGTTGCGTCTTGCACGCCCCCAAACTGGGACCTGGCCTGCAACCCAGGCCTGTGCCCTGACTCAAACCGGTGACCTTTTGGTTTGCAGGACAACCCCCAACCCACGGAGCCACACCTGTCAGGACTTCTCAGAGCATTTTGGTCTATTGCCAGCTAGAGGAAGAGTGTCATTAACATGGGTCGGAAATCTTCCCATAACTCATTGATTATTTTCTACCCTTAACTTTTTCTCTACCTATCCAGATAAATACAAAACCATATGTATGCAGTCATCACCTTTCCATCCATCCATCCGTTCATCCATCCATCCATCCGTTCATCCATCCATCCATCCTCCCTCCCTCCCTCTCACTCCCCATTAATTCAAATGTCGCATGTTTATTGACCACCTAATTTATGCCAGCCATCATGGTAACTACACCAGGCACCGGGCATACAACTGTGAAGAGGAAAGACATGGTCCCTGACTTCATAAAGGTTATAGTCCCTTTTTTACCTGCTAGAGCCACACAGAGGATTACTTTTATTTGCCCACAGATCTCTAGGGCCCAGGCATTTCTATCACATGTGGAGTTTGATGTCTTCACAGTTCACACTGTACCCTTTAGGAAGTCACTTAAATTGGAGGTTTTGGATGGCTGTTTTGCTTTTAACAAATAGTCCGTATAGTGGAATGAAGATGTTATTTGATTTTTGAGTTTAAGGGTAAAAAAATACAAGAGACACATCAGCTTTTTGAAAACTAAATATAACACTTTATATAAATATTTCCCTCAGAGCTACTAAACACATGCCAGATTCTAACAATGATGTATAAATATACATAAAGATATAAAATATTTGGTTACACATTTTTCTTGATCCTATCCCAAAAGATTTTCATCTATTACTTGTTTTGAGAGAACAGAAGCTGGCAGAGGTAATTAATAGAGTTGACCTCTAGGGTGAACAAACACACACTGGTTGGGGGAGCCTCGGATTCTTTTCAAAGGACTTTGCTGGTGAAACTTGGAAGAGCCGTGTGGCTGCTGGGAGTTTTGTTTTGGTAGTAGTTACTGGTTAGGCTTTGTAAATTTTCCTTTCAGACATCTGGCTGTTTCTCAAAAATTGCCTTTAAGAATTGTATTTTGTAAGTTAAGAGCAGAAGCTATTATTAGCTGTGTGTTTGTGGTTAAGACATGAGGTCAGATTTGGCAGGGAACCCTGAAGGCTGTGTGAGGGGGAGCCTCAGCCCAGCCATCCCGTGGCCGCTCGGTGCCTTGGAGAGCAGCTCGTTCCTGGGCTCGGAAGCAGTGACTCTGCCTTTCAATTGGTGGGAGCCTTAATAATGGAATGCTGCCTTTAGGAGTTAGGAGTGATTTGTAGCAAATTTCTCTCTTTTTTCTCAGAATTCAATGTCCTAATGAGGATATTGAATTATATATAATAATAATAATAATATATAAGTGTATATATTATATATAAAATGTAGTTATATATTTAACTTCGACGTATCAGGTTTTGGGTGGTATTTTCAGAGGAGTTCTGTAGGAAGTGATTATCATTATTGCAGTTCACAGTGGCACCTAAAATTGTGTATGGTTAGAATTTCTTTTCACTCTGATAATCAACTTGCTGTAGAGCAGGGGTGTCAGACTCATTTTCACCGGAGGCCACATCAGTCTCGCAGTTGCCATCAAAGGGCCGAATGTAACTTTAGGACTGTATACATGTAACTGCTCCTTAACAGTTAATTGAGAGCTCGGCACTGCTGTCACGTAGAAAGAAGGTGCCTGGCCAGCTAAAACAAGGTGGAGGGCCAGATTTGGCCCTCGGGCCTTGTGTTTGCCACCTCTGCTCTGTAGAGTATCATAGAAGGGAACGTAGTCTTGCTGCTGTTTGCACAGATGTAAAATAAATCCCAAACATGGTATTTTAAAAGGAAACTTTTGTGAAAAGACTAGTTAGGCTTTCAATAACAAATCCTTTAAATCCTTGACAGTAGAGAACAATACAATTCCTTTTAATAGATTCACTTTTATGTTTCATGAATCAGAAAATGATATTGGGAGACAGTTGCTTTTGCAATGTTTTAGTAAGATAATTTTCTCTGTAACTTTCAAATAATTGTCTATGAAATCATTTTTGATTCCTATTTCAGAAGCTTTGCCTTGACAGCAAAATCATAAATAGTTTTCCTTATGTCAAGCATTTTAGATGATGACTGGATCCACCTAGCACATTTTGTTTTCCTCTATAATCTCAAATATTTCACAAGCCAGTCCTTCTCACAGTTGTGGCTTAATAAACAATTCAATAACAAAGTGATTTATTGAAAAGACAGTGACTTCTCTTTGTTTCATTTTCCCCCCTCAAATGTACAGTGACATTCAGTGCACTTTTGTAATGCATCGTTGGTGAAAATTTGCCTATGGGTCTAAAAATAGAGACAAAAGACAGCCAGTTGACTGGAGAAGTAACTGTAGAATTTGAAATTTGTGGAAAGAGTAGCTTTGTTCTGAATGTTGCATGCTACCCAAAGGCTTGGAGTTTGCTAATGCTACAGTCTCCTGACTCCACAGAAGAAATAGTTTCTACAGTAACGATAATAATTATCACTTAATGAAGGATTATTGCTTATCAGATCAGGTACTGAGTGAATTAAATCAGTAATTACATTTTGTCCTCACATTAATCTTAGGTAAATTCTGTTAATCCTGCCTTTACAGATGAGGAAACTGAGGCCCAGAAATTAGATAATATGCTCTAAGTCACAAAACCAATAAGGGCAGAGCTAATACTTGGAGGCAGGTTTGTGTTCCTAATTGCTTTGGCCTAATTACATTCTACCACTGTGTTATTATTATTCATTACAACTGGGAGAAACATGGTAATGAAGACAATTTAAGCTCTGGCTGGTGTAGCTCAGTGGATTGAGTGTTGGCCTGGGAACCAAAGGGTTGCAGCCTTGATTCCCAGTGAGGGCACAGGCCTGGGTTGCCGGCCAGGTCCCCAGTTGGGGGAGAGTGAGAGGCCACCGCACACTGTTCCTCTCCCGTTCGTTCTTCCTCCCTTCCCTTCTGTCTGAAAATAAATAAAGTCTTTTTAAAAATAAAGACAATTTATTGTGACCTGTGTACTTATGTATTTACGAGTAAACGGAGCATTTGCATGTTTTTAAACAAATCTCTATGAGTGGTATTAATTTATAAGTATCACTCTGAAATGAGCTTTCGTTGCTCGTCGTAGTTCTAATTATTCATGTTAACCATTATATAGTATTTAATGCTATAAGTATAACATCAATTCCATCATCTTTTTTCTTGTTAATGAACTGGGTATTCTTCAAAATTTTCTTGGCCATTCTTGGACCTTTCTTTTTTGTAAGTTTTATGGTATGTGTATTAAGTTCCTGAACAATCACATTACAATTCTGTTTGGAATGACCTTGAATTTAGATATTAATTTAGGAAAATTGACCTATGTATTATATTGAATCTTCCAGTCATGAAATGGTATACCACACCATTTACTAAAGTAATGTTATATATTCTTGGCAATATTTTAAAATTTTCTCAATATACCTGGTACTCATTTTATTACACGTATTCTAGGTCTAAAGCTTCATATTATCCCAGATTTCTCAATAGGGAAATTGTTGACATTTTGGACTAAGTGATGCTTCATTGTGAGGTAGTCTTGTGCTTTGTAGGGTACTTAACAGCATCCTTGGCCTCTACTTGCTAGATACTAGTAGCACTATTTTCCCTTCACCTATGACCAAAACTGACTCCAGATATTGCCAAATGTTCCCCATGAAACAAAGTCATATCCTCCCTCTTGCTCACTGAATGTAAATCCTGGAATTCATTGGCAGTAGTTGATTTTAACTTCCTTTAACACGCAGAAGGGTCCAAATCCAGTTCCTCTTTAGACCTCGAGGGTGGGTTAAGCTCTTTCTACTAAGTAGAGGACTTTCAATACCCTTTGGAAAGCCATCGCCCCTTCCCACTGCCCGTTTAAGGGCCTGGCACCTTGTAACATCACACTGACCATGCCTGGTTCTTGAGGATATATGTCTTAGTTTGTGTTTTGCTGTTGTCTTTCAGTATTCTCTTTATATTTCACTCATCACAACTACATGTTTGCAGTAGAGAGGACGCTATACAGCATGAACTTAAAATAATTTCTTACTAAATAAATCATAGAAGAAAACTTTACCAAAAAAGAGAAAGTTGTTTTCATCGAGCTTCAGTTATTTTTCTTGATAGTTCAGTCCCTTTAGATGTTTTCTAATTACCTTCCTGCCCTAATTCGATTGTGATTTCGTTTCATGTTTTTTGTATTTATAACCAAAACCTCCATAAACCTGCTTTATTTCTAGCCAGATTTTATATTTGGAGTATTGTTCAGACTAACTAAAACCCCTAGACACTTTTGCATGACTTAAACATGGACCTCTCTCTATGACTTTATGTATTATCTCTTTGGGACTGAGCATAGGCATGACATGTTGCAAATTAAGAAAAGGAGATTGTCAGGCAAAGTAAGAAGCAGAGTTCTGCCTGTAGTTCTAATGTAGAAGGACACTACAGACTATGGAGGAGAAGAGGGCAGCAGGAGGTTTAGACCTTGCTGGAAAATCTTCAGGAATGAAGCAAAATGTAGCCAAGTTGGAACCTACCCCAGCCCTTTCCCTCCATGTTAAAGTTAGTCAAGTCAATTCCAGCACCTATTTATAGTTAAGCCTTGGTTTTGATTAATGATGTTGGACAGGGATAGAAGGGGGGAGGGGACTGCTAGGAGAAAGGGAGGAGGCGAAGCTGCCAAAACTGATATGCCGATCTGTTGTTTGGACCCTACTCTTCATCGCACACAGATTTCTGGCCAAACATAATGAAAATTATTTTTATTAGAGAGCAGTAATCCATGTCAAAATTGTTACTACAAGCCAAGTGAAGACATCAAATTCCTAAACACTGAATACACTATAGGTCAAATCATGCTGCCTGTTTTCATTGAGTCACCAGACCTGCCTTGTCGTGGACACAAGCTAAGACTGAAATGTCTTTATAAGTTATTCTTTTATGTTAACAAAATGAAATTAATAAAACAAACCTGCATTACTGTCTAGGCATACATTGTTTTTGAGCTGTAAAGAGGCATAGAGAGATGCAGCTGGTCCAATACTTTACCGTTATAGAGGAGAAAATCAAATTTTGTAAGAGCCCAAGGGACTTGTTTACAGTGGTGTAGTAGCTTGGTTGCAGAACAAGCACTAGATCCCACATCTTTCTTCCAATCCAGAGCTCTTGGTACTTCTGCCCAAAGGGAACAATTTTAATTTTGGTAGCTAGCCATAAATACTATTCTGGTTGGCTTTTGTTCTCTGATTTTAAAGTTGGAAATAGATTAAAGCTTATAGTTCTCATAAATTAGCTTCAGTTACTAAGGAGATTAGGGTATTATTAATCTCTCCTATTAATTTTTTTTTTTTTTACTAAAACTCATCTTCCTTGAAATGTGATATTATCCAAAGGATTAACTCTCCAGCTCTGCACTCAAATACGGAGGATTGTGAATTGGGTTGGCCTGCATTTAAAGAATATTTATTTGCCTGGGGATCACATGAGTTTAACTATTATAGAAATGTTGGATTTACCGTGAATATGCTTGTACTTCCACTTAGGTGTTTAGAGAAAATGTCCTCTTTGTACATGTGATTGTCCTTCACCCAAAGCAGTTTGTTTTTATGTCAGAATCTCAACAATATGGGTTGGGTAGTGACTGTTCATTTATCCACAGGATATGGTATTGCATATTAACAAAGTACGTCGTAGGATGTGATGGTGGTCTGGCTGGGACATCTGTCACCCTGTTGATCGCCAGGGTTGATTCAGCTGGTCCGGCTGGCTAGGTGGGTGTCCCCTTCCCCCCTCCTTCATTCGTATCCCTCCTGGACAACCTTCTTGGGTAGAGAAGAGGACCATTCCTTGGTCAAGGGTATACAAGTAGCAGGCTAGAACCTCCAAACAAGCTCTCAAGGAAGTGTATTATATAGGACAATTAATTTTTTATATCTTAGTTTCATCTTTTTCCCCTTTAGTAATTTTTATTTGTGACCCCATGTATGTTGTGCAAATCAGCTGATCATGCATGGGTGAAATACAGTGTATTTTTAGGCTATCGATCCCCCATAACATAAGCTATGTCAGTGAGTATGCTTGATTATAGTCATATAAATTTTGTAACTACTAAAATAGAGTAATATATTTTGGTAGAACCTCCAATTTTAAAGGAAAGTTGATGTGCAACATTATCTGTGTGTGTATAACGTTGTATTAGTTTCCTGTGCCTGCTGTAACAAATTAGCATGGAATTAGTGGCTTAACACAACACAGATTTATTATCTTACAGTTCTGGAGTTCAGATGTCTAAATCAGGTATCAATGGGCTAAAAATAAGGTGTTGGTAGTGCTGTATGTCTTCTGGAAGCTCTAGAGGAGAGTTCTTTCAGTTGCCTATCCCAACTTCTAGAAACTGCTTCCTTCCTTAGCTTGCGGCCTCTTTCTTGATTTTCAAAGCCAACAGCATTTTTTCTGGTTTCCCTCAGACACTGCTTCTGTTGTCAAATCTCTTCCTCTGGCTGTCTCGCCTCTCTGTTTCCCTTGTAAGGACTCATCCAGATATTCCACTATCACCTCCCCATTTTAGGGTCATTAATTTAATCACATGTGCAAAGTACCTTTTGTCCTGCAAAGTAACATATTTATTGGTTTCTATATGAGGAGGTGGATATCATTGGGAGGTATTATTTTACATACTTTAAAATAGCCTGTTCTATAATCAACAAAAGAAAAAAGCAAACAAAATATAACCAAAGACAGTGGTTATAGTTTATATATTATTAGAACAATCTAATAATATATATTAGATTGTTATATATATATTAGATTGTATTATATATTATTAGATGCTAATAATATATTAGATTGTAATAACATAATATATTATTATATGCTAATATATATTAGATTGTATTATATATTATTAGAACAATCTAATAATAACGGGGGGGGAGAGGACAGTGGGGGGAAGGGTTTTTAGGAACTACTACAAAGGACACGTGGACAAAACCAAGGGGGAGGGTGGGAGCAAGGGAGGGAGATGGGTTTGGCTGGGGTGGGGGTGAGTGGTGGGGAGAAAATGCAGACAACTGTAACTGAACAACAATAAAGTAATTTAAAAAAAAAATAGCCTGGTCTCATGCTACTTTGTGTAATAGATATAATACATACTTTTTCAACTAGATATTTTCTACAGCAGTAATCTCTATAGTACCAATGTCCAAAGAAATGTAATGCAAGCCACAAATGTGATCCATATGTAGAATTTAAAATTTTCCCAGAGCCACATTAAAAAATTAAAAAGAAATAAGTAATATTAATTTTAATTATTTTATTTAATTCAGTAGATCCAAAATATTATTGTGTCCACATACATAAATATAAAGATGTTGCAAGAATTTATGTGCTTTATTTCACACTGTCATCAAATTCCAGAGTGCAATTTATTCTCACAGCTTACCTCAATAGGGACTCAGTACCTCCAAGTGGCTCATGGCTCTGGTGTTGTAAAGCACAGTTTTGTGGCCAAAGTTTTTATAGTTCTCGACCTATTTAAGAGCCAGGTTGTCTACTCAAAGCAATATGATATGGCTAACACACTGGACCATATCAAAGTTTCTCAGCCTCACCAGTATTGACATTCTGGTCCAGAAATTCTTGGTTATGGAGGTGTTTTCCTCTACATAGTAGGATGCTTAGCAACATTCCTGGTCTCTCCCAGTTGATGCAGTAGCACCTTTTCCCCAGTTGTGACAACCAGAAAATGTCTCCAGATATTGTCAAATGTCACCAAGGGAGCAAAATTGTCCCTTATTGAGAACCACTGGACTAGGCATAGGATGCTTAGGTTTGAATTCTGTTCTCCATGCATTGTTCTCCAACCTTGAAAGAGTCCCTTGAACTTATTAAAATACATTTTTTAAAGATGGGGAAAATATTATCTAGGTTGCTCCAGCCTCAAAAGATAACAACTCTGTAAACTTAAGTATTGTGGAAAAGGAAGTCAGCGGTTTATAGTTTATGTATGTTTATCACTTGAATTTAACGACAGCTATTTTAGTACTGATGTATTTTCTCATAATATTTGACTTATTTAAAAATGTCTTATTATGACAAGTGGATTATAGTTTGGAGAGGATGTTTTAGGTATTTTTGTTTTCCTGGCTTTTAGGGGCACAAAAATATGTAGAATTGGGTCTTTTCAGTGGATAGACTAACTTTCGAACAGTTAGGAGTTGCGCTGTAGCCTTCTCAGCTCTTGTAGGGTTTAAGTTGCACAACAAACTTGCAAAGATAGCCTATAAATTACTTTGATTGACTTAACAGTTATTGAATACCTGTTCTTGCCAGGAACAGAGCTAGGTCCTGAGAGTAGAAAGCAGAATGAACCAAGGTCCTATTCCTTAGAGTGCTTATAAGAGTAGTCGGAGAAAAGGCATCAACATAATAATGAAGAATATTTAGATGGAAGTGGTGCTTGGAAAAGGGTCAGGGGAACGTACAGAAAAAGTTTAATTTGCAAAACAGACAGTGCTTTGGGGGTAAGGTCTGGAAGAGTCCGAGAACTGTACAGAATGAACAAGGGCATGGACTAGCTTGCCATTGACAGAAATGGAACATAACATGGAGGAAAGAAATAGAAAAAAGGACAAGAGGGAGCATAGCCTCCCTGGGAAAAGTGGGTCCTCTTTTGCAAAGGACACTTCTGGGGAGGAGTCAACTGTGAGGTATCAGTAGCCTGCGTGTACACATCTGGGAATGGGTCCTCCAAGGGTAAGGGAGCTTGGAAGCAGTGCCACAGCATCCTCTACGGGCTCCAGTGTCGCTTAACATTTGTTTTCCTAAGGATTGATTGATCAATTGATTGATCGATTGATTGATTGATAGAGAGAGGACAAGGGAGGGAGAAAGAGAGGGAGAGAAACATCAACGTGTGGTTGCCTCTCGCACATCCCCTACTGGGGACCTGACCTATAATCCAGGCATGTGCCCTCACTGGGAATCAAGCTAGTCACCTTGCGCTTTGTGGGACGGTGTCTAACCAACTGAGACATACCAGTCAGGGGTGTACATCTGCATTTTACATGTAGAAAAGACCAAGTTTTCTTTTTCTTCCCCAAGAATCAACTTTCACCCCCTTTTTGAGGATGCATGCACTGAACTCCTCACTCATGAATTGTTTCGTTCTTGTCCTTGGTTTGGTTGACTCATAAAGGCCTTAATAATCGCTTTGTGTTTCGTGGGGCTGCCCTGAAAATAACACCTTTCTCAACTCTTGATGGAGGATACTGGATTTAGAATTTCTGAGAAGTGCAGCCGTTATGATCCTGCTTTCCCAGCCAGGTTTTTGAGGTAGGGGTTGGGGTGGAGTTTTTTTTTTTTGAGGCCGTGTAGAAAGACCTGTTTGCTGAACTTGACATACAGGGAAGTAGGTGCTGCTAGCAAAGTTGCCTGCCCTGAAATGGACCATGTGTGCCCATGGTACAGGAGCCCTGGGTGTGGTACCATGATAGTCTAGAGACCAAAACCCTTACTGTTTTTTGCCCAGTGCTTCTGGCTTCATCTGGATTATTTGAATGAGGCCTGGATAAAAACAAAGTAGACCGTTGTTTTCTCTTTTGCTATTTTTCTTTAGGCATGGGCCTTGCTCAGGAACTTGTAGGAGGTGAATAGGGGTAGATAGCAGGTAGGATTTAGTGCAGAGCTATTAAACAATGCCCACCATAGACTCTTCTTAAAACTGTGATTGTATTTCCTCTTTTCCAAAGAATGGCAACCTGGCTATAAACCATAGTGCGAGAAGTGTTATGAGACTGATGCTCAAAAACCTTATGGTTTAATTATCAGTAGTAAATTTCCTATTAAGAAATGTGGGGAACCCTCAAATTTGTCCTGTATCATCTACTGTGAGAAGTTCTGTCAGGGATTCCAATAATTTTATGTGTTAGTTAAGATTTTGCTTGCTAGTGATCTAAGTTGACTGTAACCTAGGTAAAAGACATTTTATACAAGTATATAGGAATATCTGAGGATCCCAAGAGCAGAGATCTAGCTAGATCTCAGGAAAAGAAGGGAATCTGAAATTGGAATTATACTTGTATTGGGTTGGCCAAAAAGTCCATTTAGTTTTTTCTGTAAAAATAAAAGGCACATTTTTCATTTTTACCAATAACTTTATTGATTTGGATATTTTGAGTATGTTGGTTATCTCTCATGTGGTATAACCTTGATTGTTCTCAATGAATGTCTTGATTGATCGCTATCAACTTCATCTCATCTACCTGACCATGGAGCATCGTCCAGTGAGAAATCCCTAGCACGAAACTTCACAAACCACTTTTGACATGTTCAGTCAGTCACAGCACCTTCTCCATACATTGCACAAATCTTTGTTTTTTTTTGCATTTTAGTTACATTTTTACTTTTCTTGAATAATAAAGCATAATATGCCAAACATGTTGCTCATTTTCTTCCATCTTCAATATTAAAATGGCTACACAAAAATTCACCAGATTTGGTAAGCTTTTTTTAAAATGCATGCTGCTATGACAACTGTCACAATACATTCTAACAAAATTGTTTTGAACGAAGTTAAAGACAACTAAGCGCTACTAGAGCCATCATGCAGAAAAAACCAAACACACTTTTTGACCCACTGAATGTTATTCGGATTCTCTTGTCCCTGTACCTCTACTTTATTCATTTTCCCCTGTTCACTATTCTCAGATTCTTGGTTCCTGTGGTGCCCCAAATGTAGTCTACTCTCAGAGTTTTATCAAGTTGGCCCTGCTCCCCACAGAGCCCGGTAGTAGCCCTTCAGCCTTATAATAGTCTCAATTCCTAGATGCAAGAATGTGATTGACCCCGCTTAGGTTGGGTGAATGATCCAAGATGGTAGGTCCCAGACAAAATAACAGTGAATTGTTGGCTTCTGAAGGTGTCTGACACAGAAAGTGATCAATGATTTTCCTACCCAGGATAAACCACTGAATTTCAGGAAATGTTGGGCATTTTGAATAATGGAAACTTTAGTGTTTGAATAATGTGCTTTCCTTAGTTTAAGTCTGTAGCTGGTAGGCCTAGTTAGTTGGTACATAACCAGAGAATAATAACTTGATTTGAGTTTAATTTTTGGTTATAGACTTTTATTCTTAATTTTTAAACCAGATTATTAGAAACATCTATGGATCCAAAAGGGAGTGAGTAAGAATGCAGAAGGCTTAGAAACAGAGTAGAATGATAGTTACCAGTCACTGGTGGGGTGTGGAAGAAATGAGAAGATGTTGGTCAAAGAGTATAAACTTCAAGTTATAAGATGAGTTATAGGTTCTGGTGATGTAACATACAGCATGGGGGTCATAGTGAATAATACTGTATTGTATACTTGAAGGCTTTCCAAGTGAGTGGGTCCTTAATGTTCTCATCACAAGAAAGAAAAGGTAACTATATGATGTGATGTGATGGAGGTATTAGCCAACATTATGGTGGTAATCACTTTGCAATATATAACTATCAAATCAACACATCGCACACCTTAAACTTACATAGTGTTACATGTCAATTAAATCTCAATTAACTAGGAAAAAAGAATGCAAAAGGATTAGTGGGATTATAACTCTATTTCTGAAAGAACAAAAATTGAAATTGCATCTCTGTGGATACTGAGTTTTGGTAGAACTCTCGTCTAGGAGAACTGTTTGCCCCTCCCATCTCAAGGCAGCGTCCCAACAAATATTTGTAGTATGTGTACTGACAGCTGATTGATTCAGAATCTGGTTTTCTCCATTGAAATTCAGAATTGGGATTGGGAGACCTTTGTTAGTTTTGGTGTCTACAATGTGCCAGAAGCTATAGATTGAATGTACAGTATTGAACAAGAGAGAGGTTGTTGCTCCTATAAAGGCTCCATAACATTTTGGCAAGCAGTTATGGTCAGCTAAGTGCAGATGAATAGTCACATGGAATTATGATGATTGTTAATCTTCCCAAAGCCAGCTATACACATGGCCCTTCTAGTTCTATGAGGTTGATTTTAAGCTAGTTTAAAGTGAATTTTTATTATTTATAAACCAAAAGAGTGTGTGTATATCTATATGTAAAATGTTTTTGAATATTTATTTGTATGCTGAAAAAGAGCCTCCTTTTTCTTTTTTTTAAAGTTTAAAAAATTTCTTAAAATAATTAACATGTTTTAGATATTTGTTGATGCAGACACCGGCTAGCAGTGTCTGCGTCATTATGGATGAAATAAAAACATACACACGGATGACCGAGTCCGGTGGAGGAAAAAGGACGACAGCGTGGCTTTTCTCTCAAGGGGAGCAAAAGCCGCAGCCTCCGCCCCGACAGGCCTTTATTCTATTTCTGCTCACATTACAAGATGGTCCTCACTCACTATCCTCAGTCACAACAAAGGAGCCAATGCCCCTCATCACATCACAGAAGAAGGGTATTAGCAAATGAAAAGGCAAAAGTGGTTGAGCCGGTTACACTGGTCCCTGCAAGGTTTAGCACTTGCAGGGTGAGAGAGTTTTAGCGAGAAGCAAGCCTCAAAAGCAGCCTAGGTATATTGCAAATCTGAGACAGAACCTAACTGTGGGCGTGGGTCCTGTGCATCCCCGAGTGGGAGCTGGGCCCACGCCACGCAGAAGGGTCTGCCACATCTCCCCACTTTTGTTTTAATAGAACTGCTATGATCCCACAAAACTTGCTGTTTGCTGGTCTCCCACACGACCTTGGGAAGATTAATTTGCAAATACATCAAAATACATAGAACATTATTATAATCAGTAAGCAACCAGTGGTTCCAAAGACCCACATTCTCAGATTAAGCCCATCAATCACTGTCAGGCAGTTATGATCAAATAGATAACATTCAAAGAACTCCTATTTTGAGTCAGGGTCAAATAGTAAAGGGCCATAAAAGTTTTGGGCCTTTAAAACTTATTTTCAGGCTTGGACCCTTATCATTTAAATTGAGGATATCAGCAAAGTAAGTTTCACAGGATTTTATTCTTTCTTTCTTAGGCCCGATCGCCCCGGGGCACCTGCCCTTTCCAGCACAGGCCACACCCACCTCCGGCGTTGTTTCAGGTTTAGGTGGAGACTTGCAGACAGAATGAGGACTCAGGCTATGTCCGGATAGGCTGGGGGCAACGGTCCAACACCGTCTTTTTGCTGCGCTCCCCTCCCCTTGCCCCCCCTCCTTCCTTGAGGGCCATCCACGTGGTCATGCCTGTCTTAGGCGACCCCTCCCTTGAGGGAATCTTACTGGTCATTGGCTAACTGACCAAGCATTGGAGGCCAGATATGGATGAAGCAGAAGCGGCGCTCCTGCCAGGGAGATAAGCTCTGTCTTTTTAGTGGCTCAGGTCCTCATGACAGAACAGACCCAGAAGAAGCGGGTCCCTTGGGCTCTTACTCAGCCTAGCCATGGGGGGTTACAGCCTCTGAGACCAGGCAGGGCAGTTCCCAACATCTAATCTCCCAGCTTTTTCATTTGTAAATGCAACTGTAGCTGTTAAGCCTGTGAAACCTACTATTTGCTGTTCCCGAATGCAATCTTAAGAGAGCAACCTTTGTATACATCAGAAAGCACAAATAAGGATTAAGACAAAGGGGGGAATCCAAGGGCTGCTAGGACCCAAACTTGTAAGTTCAGTCCATTGAAACAGGTTTTTACGGTTCAACCATTGGACTTTACGGGGCATCAAGGGGTTGTTGCTCTCTGCAGGAGGCGCCTGAGCCTCAGCCCCTGTCACTGGGGCAGGCCCCGTCCTCCTCCGTTGGCAGACCCAGGCCGGTGAGTGACAGTGTCTGTTTTCCTTCTTGGTTGTTCAGGGTCAGCTGGACCATCTGGTCTGTCGGTGGATTGGTTCTCAGCTCCAGGTAGCAGAGCTTGGCGTCTGTCCTGCTCACGATAAGACTTTACTCTTTTCGTGGGCAGCCAGACAGGACCTGGGCTGATGCGCGCGTACTCCCACCCAGTTGGTATGTTGTCCATAATGACGATGGCTCGTGGCCTTTGTGTTCCTGGGTGCCAGCTGATGCGGACACCGGCTAGCAGTGTCCGTGTCATTATGGATGAAATAAAAACATACACACGGACTACCGAGTCCGGTGGAGGAAAAAGGATGACAGCGTGGCTTTTCTCTCAAGGGGAACAAAAGCCACGGCCTCCGCCATGACAGGCCTTTATTCTATCTCCTCTGAGCCTCCTTTTTCAAAAGGGAGTAAGTTTCTTGAGGGTATAGGCCTTGTTGGTTTTTAGTATTTTCCTGTCCCTAGGGCTTAACACTGGAAGATGTTATGCATACTCTATAGTGTAATCATTGTCTTAGATGATTCTGCCCAATTGTGAGATATTCTGAGCATGTTTAAGGTACGCTAGGCCAAGCTATGATGTTCAGTTGGTCATATGTGTTAATTGCATTTTTGACTTTGAATATTTTCAATGTATAATGACTTTGTCAGGACATAACCCCATCATAAGTCAAGGAGCATCTGTAAATAGTCTGTTTTATCCATGACATATAATTTAATACACATGACTGATTTAATTCTTAAATTAGTGTATTTGAAGAAAATAGATCAATATGAGATTATTTTCCCTTCTTTTCAGTGTAGCCTGTAATATTAGTTGTGCTGTTAAGATCATGCTCTGGTTGACTCAGAACTATTGAAAGATGCCTTGAGATTACAAGTTATTTGTAGGCCTAGCTTTTTGGCTAGAGTTAAACATAAATTTAAAGTAGAATATAAGGTCACTGTGACAAGCTATGCTTTTATACATGCCTGATTTAACAGTAACCAAGCGGCCAACAATAAGAACCAGATTACATTCCTTCATAGCTATTTTAAAATATATATTTACAAAGGAAATAGAGATTTTAAAATCCTGAAAATTACCCCAGATTGTTAGTTACTTTTGTTGCCTGTAATTCTAATTCTGTTCGCTTCATGAATTTTTCCTCGGGGCAACTGCAACATCACCTGACCTGTCTGAGCACTAAATACTGGTGGGAATATGTTCTTAACTTGCTTTTAATTAAACAAAGTGTGTGAACGCAATGATTGTGGTATAATTACCACCAGCAATCCTTTTTAAAAATATTCACTCATATCTAGATTTGGCTTTTTCAGGGAACTCTGGACAGGAAATGCTGCCTGTGAATGAACTGTGTAAATCGTGCATAGTGATTGTCCACCATCTCTTTGGACTTCTGTAGATATTATCACTTGAGACAGTGGAAACCATAATAAGAAAAATAAGGTTCTTTATAAGGCAGCATTGAATGCAGGAAGAGGTGAGAACTGTATGTTGTCAAAATGCAGAGGGGCACAAAAATATATTCTGCCAGGAACACATTTATACAGATTGTAATCTTAGCTCTTCATAGGTGACAGCGAAGCATTTAAAGACGCTCCCAGTATTTTAAATGTAGTCCATAAAACTTACAGGAATTATGAATACAGTTCACGAATTAGCAACTATGAGAACAAAATCTTACTTAAATTAATACTTACTGAGGGAGAATTATTTGAGCACCTTGTTGAGGGAAACAAGAACAAAGGAAATATAAAACAGTGGAAAGAATTAAACATTGAATGAAGTGATTTTGCAATGTGGCATTTTTAATCAACACATTTTGAGCAACGTTTGTGTTTTGCTAAATCTCTTCCTAACATATTTAAGCTGTTAAATTCTGACAGATGGACAGGTTTCATTTGAAAGTGAAAGAGGCACCTAAATTAAACAATGACTAAATTTGCTATTGGGTCCAGATGGAGTTTTAAGATTTTAAAAAGTAAAACTGAGCCTCAAGACGTCTAAAAGCAATTTGAAAAATGGGGTCTTTTACACTGATAAGGTGTTCCTACCGCTATTCCCCTAATATTCCCTGGAATAGGCTTAAGGGAGATCCCAGCCATTGATTTTATTTTCACTTCAGCTGATAAGGTGACCCCATGAAGATCCATCCATTCATCCTCTCGGGGTTCATTCATTGATCCTGTGCTCTACAAGAACTGCTAAGGAGCTTGGATCTGTATGGCCACCTGTTGCCCTCAAAGAGATCATAAGTCATGCACACGCTTTAAATAAATGGAAGCTGCAGACCCTTCTAAGGGTTTTCAGGAGTTGGTAACAGAGCAAAGAGCTTCATGGAACGCCAGACAACTCTTTGAGAACCATCAAAAGGACATCCACCAAGTGCTGTGCCTCTGTCCTTGCAAATCTTTATTATTATAGTTCTCTCATTTCATTTGTGTAACCTGGGTAAAGCTCACCTACTTCCAGTCCAGTCCAACTGAGTGTCCCTTTTAAATAAACACAAATCCAACAACCTCTAAAAGTAGAAAAGTAACTTGACTCTTTCTTACAATGAAAGCATTAGATTGAACTTTAAAGAATTTGTTGCACTTCAAAGAATTATAGTGAAGATAAGTTTCATGGCACAAAAATATCTTCAGTGACCTGTCGCTAAATCCAACTCATCACAGCATGCTAACTATCTTTGCGTAATTTGTCTCTTCCTTTCCACTATCCTCTCTTCCCTCTCCTCTCTTTGTTTTCCTTCCCCTAGTCAGACTACTCAGGGTCCTGACAGTTTCACAGCACTGCCCCCCCCCCCCCCCCCCCGTCTCCCTTTCTGGATCTCTCTTCCCACCCTGCCCCAGGATAGAGTTGCTCTTGGCTGTCATATGGATCATGCTATCTTCTTTGGACTTACTTCAGTTCACCTTTCTACCCATTATCCAGATCGGTACAAAGGCCAGACCCCATACTCTCCGAGCAAACTGCTGGTTTTCCTGCAGAAGGAAGGAAGAGTGGGCATCTCCCCGGCTCTGGGTCAACCTTTGTCATTTTGACTTGAAGCTTGGGTGTGGAGTTTGTCATGGAAACATAAGGGCCTTAGCTGCAGAGCTCAAGCCCAATCTTAGGGACCAAATGGGGAATACCTGCCCCCCTCCCCTGTTCTACTTCGCTCTTCTCTGGTGCAATCACAAACTCTTCTCTCCTCCTCCAGTTACTTAGCATAGATCCCCAAGCAGACTGGCGGGTACCAACTACACTGGATACTTTGGTGTTCTGTCTGGGCCCCTTTTCAGGGACAGCCTTCTCAAGTCCAGCTGCTGGAAATGATATCTGCTGAAGGCTCCCTGCTGTACCCCTCACTGGAATTGTCCCTGGCCCAGAAAACTGACTCTCCCAAGGTTAGAGTTCCTCTAAGAGGGCAATCTGTAGCCATCGGTTGGCTGATTGGGGGTAAAAGGCCCGGCTTCTTTTCCTCTGAAGGGCCACCCTAACTCCAGAGCCCCTGGCCCGGTCATCTGAGGCCTCAACGCAACTGCATTTCCAGTCAGCCCCTCCCTCTGCCTGATCCTTCCCCCTTCTCTTCCTCATAGCTTTATCTTCTTAGAGGGTTCTCTAAGAAATGTTCTGCTTGCAACTCGCTGGCTCAGAGTCCTTTTCCAGAGAACCCAATCCTAAGAGTACAACAAATGCCGCTCTTTGGTGAGGATACAGAACTTGGGGAGGCTCAAAACTGGCCAGGTTTGGGCCCAGTTACGCAATAAATAACAGCTATCTCTTGCATGAAGTCTGTACATTTCATGCGGACACTGGGAATTTCTAGATGTCTGTAGAACCCAGACTTCTAAATTACACATGAAATGTGGAACTCCTTTATGATGTAGGCATCTGTTTCTCACCCTTGGCACTCAGTGAATACAGTGTTCCTTTCTAGTTTCTCCGCAAAACCGTTCCTCATGAAATGTGTTTTGAGCGCTTGAGTGTTTTTGTTCTCTTGGGGCCATAATGATGGGCTCTTTGTACAGTGTGGTGGCTTATGTTCTCAAATTTTCACTCTCTCCCATGCAGTGTGGTCTTGTACTGTACTAGCAGGGGTGTCCAAACTGTGGCTCATGGGCTGCGTGCATCTCAGGATGGCCGTGAACGTGGCCCAATACAAAGTTTACTTAAAACATGATGAGATTTTTTTGTGATTACGTGTCACAATGTATTCAATGTGTGGCCCAAGACAACTCTTCTTCCTCCAGTGTGGTCCAGACATGCCAAAAGGTTGGACAGCCCTGGGTAGAGTGTATTTTCACACCTTATTAGTGTTGGGTTTGGCCACATGACTTGCTTTAGAAAGTGGAAGGTTAGTGGATGTGATACAAGTAGAAGTCTTACACATGCTTGCACGACTATGACTGACCTCTCATCTCTGTATGTTGCAGAGATTAAAGCATACCTCACATAGTGCTTACCTTCTTAGCCTGGGTTTCATAGAACAAATCTGGACCCAACCTGAAGCCTAACCCAGCTGAACCCAGCTGACCCAGCCCGAACCAGAACCGCCTAAGATGAGTGAGCAAGAAAAATAATGCTTGTTTTCATGAGTTACAGAATTTTGGGGTTTGTTACGTAATATTATTACAGCTTTGATTGACAATATATATACTTTTAAACCCATGGTTTTACATTCTTTGGCTTAATTCTCTTTTATCAAGTTTACCACATTTCTCTCATTTTTTTTCCTTTTTCCACTTTTGACAAGCAATCCTAAAAGTTGTGGATAGCGGGGTTTGCCAAATCAGCATCCCTTTC
Source organism: Glossophaga mutica (assembly GCA_039655065.1). NCBI lineage: Eukaryota > Metazoa > Chordata > Mammalia > Chiroptera > Phyllostomidae > Glossophaga > Glossophaga mutica. Next base: position 111,873,990 of record CM077318.1, read on the forward strand.
CTAGATCTGAGCAATACTCATAATGTGAGTTGTGATACAAAGCACATTCCCGTCTCAATCTGCAGGAGCTAAAGGGGAAGGTAGTTCATCTCCCACACACAGATGGGAGAGCAAGGGCACAGGACCTAGAGTCAGCCAATCAAATTTCTCTGCTTCAGCTTAGACCCTTGAATGAGTGATGCTGAGAAAAGGAGCCTAGCGATGAGTGGCAGGGTGGACTGACCACTCCAGTGCACCTCAGTGCACAGGCACTGTGGCAGTGTCATGTATCCAAGGTAGACACTTATGTTACCTAGTCTCCCTTAATTGCCGAGCATTTTCCAAGCTTGACTCCCTAGAAATCATCAGTATTTTCCAATATGTTGTAATATATCCTTTTATTTCTGAGTCAGATTTCTGTTGCTTGCAGCCAAGAATCCTGGTAGATACCTGGACATATGTTTTGTTTGATAAACTTTAAAGTACTGTACTAATGTGAGGTATTGACTTTTTTGTTGGGATATGTCGACATCTAAGAAATAAGCTAGAAATATTTATGAAGGATCCAAGATTAGACTTTTTTTAAAAATATCAATTACATTTTAATGTTATAGCAAAATATGTACCTGTAGGGAATATTTATAATGTCCACACTTATGACATAAACATCCAGTTTTTTTTTTTTGGATCTTTAGTCATCTCTCAAACTCACTACATTTACATTTTTACTCTGCAGCCCACCCTGCACCCCCAATACACACAGCACACTGTGACCAGCAAAACCACATGGTTATTTTAGGTTCTTTGGAGTCTTTATCTTCCTTGTACTTTTTCTACTTCGCTGGCCATTTGTTCTTGGTTTTCTTAAAATTATTTCCTTTTGCTGGTTGTCCCTCAGATGCTGGAATTGCTTAGAGTTCTTCTTCCTTCAACTTTTTTTACCCAGTTCTCCAATCCTCCTCCCCTGTGGTAGTTATCAATCTTAAGAATCGCCTTTTCTTTGCAGGAGTTTTATATAATTCATCGCATTCTGTTGATTCCATTTCTCTTTAGCTCTACTTTCTCTCCCTGGCATCTAACCTGCACCATCTCTCTGTTGTAAGGAGCCAATAACCTCTCACCTAATGGGCCTCAAGCAGACTGACTCTCTTCCACCTAAAGCCCCTGTCTCTCTCTCACGGCCCTCCCCAAATCCTGCTTGCTCCTGCTTGTTCTTCAGGACTTACATCATTCAGCCACTTGGGATGGCTCTCTGACACCCTTTTGTGGGGTTTGTATGTTGTTAGTACCCCTTAGTGCTTCCCATTCCCGTGCACCTTGACCCCTTGGCTTGCATCTACTAGCACATGCTCTCTGCCTCTCTGGACACTGCTGTCCACCTGGCCTCTGCATGGTGCATACTGGAATTACCAGGCAGTCCACATCTGCCAGGATCAACCCTTTACCTTGACCGATGGGCATTGATACACAAATAAATACACTAGCTTGTTTAGCTTTGTGGGGATAAGTCTGAGGCATGTTCTACACTGTATCCCAGAGGTCCCAAGCAAAACTGAACCCTAATCGTTCACAATGGTAATCTGCACTACCAGATACTTCCCTTTTCCCATCTCACTTGACATTTCTCTACTAGTTCCCCGGAAACACATCCCAAATAAACTACATGCACTCAAATGCTTTCCTACTCTCCGTAACCAGGTTCAATCCTGCCAGAAGACTTTGGGAGACAGTGTAGAACATCCCTCAGAGTTATCCCATTTAAGGCCAAGGAGACTGATGTATTTGCCCACCGACATCTTACTGGTCATTGGTAAGGGCTGCTTCCAGGGGCATTAACTTTCTGGTATTTCCAACTTATCCTGCATGAGGAAGTCTTGCTCCTTCATCCAGAAAAATACCCCTAGGCAGAGATTTACAGGAGCTCCCAGCAGGCAGCTTTCAATAGGCAGAGGTGAAGGTCAAGGGTGGGGCATCAATAACATTGACTCTACAAGTTTCAGTTTTGTAAAAGATTTTGTTCTATTACTGCAACACTGAAGCTTTTACTGATTGTTTCTGGGCACAGAGATTTGAAATAGAATGTACCATTTTTTTCATGTTAAACATCGAGAGCCTGTGATTATTTGACAATCTCATTGAGCTGGTGTGTTATCATCCAGATATGCACTAGGATTCTTATGTAGTTAAAATTATAATTTCCCTTCTGGGTATCATTCTCTTTTGACTTCCCTTGGATTCTCCAGAATTCATGCATGGGCAGCACCTTGGCTTTTGAGAGTGGTGTTTGGTATCTTGGCTATCACCCAAAAAGTTTACAGAAAGAAAAGCTTCCCTAGAACACAGGACATTTTATCACTGAGAGCATGGACTTACTGAAATTCGACGCCTCTTTTCCACCTACTTTCTGCATACTTTATTTTGTACAAGTGGAAACATTTGTTTTGAAAGTGTATTTGATTGTTGAGCTGTTTCTTAAAGGAAATATGTATTTGAATTATACATATGGCACTCTAAACTGGGGTTCCTTGTAAGTTTTTGTCAACTTCTATACAAAGCAGCTGAATTCATCATCTTCCCCCAACCCCACCCAACCCTCTCCCAGAGTTCCCATACCTGGGAAGGGTACCAAGTACATTGGTTGTTGAAGCTAGACCCTTTAATGTCAATTTCAACTATTCTCTCTCTCATGTTTCCACTCCATATCCAATCAGTTGCTAAGTGATGTGTCTTCTACTTCTTAAACATCTCTTTTGTCTCCCTCTGTCCATCCCCATTACCGTATATTGGATCACACATTGGCCTGTAACAGCCTCAATATACTGGACTCTTTGCTTTCAACTTAACCCATCAACAATGTACTCTCTCCTTTTGTTATTCCAGTCATGTATCTGAAAATGAAGACCTGGCATCCACTTCTCTATTGAAATGCTTTGGTGCCTTTCCAATGTTCTTCAAATCAGTTCCACATTCCATGACCTTGTTTGTAAGACCCTCTGGGATCCGAATCCACCTCTCTAATTCTTCATCACTGGTCTCTCACTAGCTATCCTCCTCTCATTTTTATCTCAAACAAAACAAACTCTACAGCTCCTTGAATACGCTTCATGGCCTCTCACTTGTAAGTCTTGATACACACTCTTCCCTCTGCCTGGAACATTATTGCTTAGTCTTGATTGCTTGCTTTTCTCAAGAGCCAATCAAGTTCAAGCCGTGACCTGATGTCAGTTTTTGATTAAAAATGTTGATTTTGGCTTTGCTTTTTATATCACCAGTGATAAACTCCGTAATTCCTTACAGCTTACAGAATGATATTGGTTTCCCCCGTGGGGATTCAAAGTACTTTTAATGCAATATATTTGACAAGGAAAAAACAGCAAATTTAATATCCTACCATTACCAAGAGTAAATGTGGTAGAACGGATGTTAATCAGCTATTGTACATTAATTGTCCATAAACTTCAATCCTATTCAAGTATTTCTTGGTGGTCACAGATAAGCTGCAGACTCAGTTAACAAAGATTTTCCTACCTCTACCATATTTCTAAAAGCTATTCGCATTTTGGCTTTCAACTTCTCTTTTTCTCTTCATGTCTAGGTTGCCAGGTACTGACAAACGATTTTGTCTAATTATTACAGTACTTGGACCTTATGATGAATTCATAGAAAATCACTTTTGAAAATGACTGTGTAAAAAATACGTTGACACAAATGTATGTGATTGAAATTAATCAAAAACATTTCTGAGTAAATGTTATGCTTAAAGCCCTGTGTTAAGTTTGTGAAAAACACAGATAAGTTCATAATTTACATCAGTGTTTACAGGATGACCAACCATCCTTCTTTGCCTGGGGTATTGAAGTATGGGAGAAATTCCGAGATGCAGAACTTTTCAGTGGTAAAATCGAAAAGTCCCGGGCAAACTAGGATGGGTTGATCGCCCTAGCTACATATCAGAATATAGGTTCATAGCATGAGCTATTTTATGGCACGTATCACACAATTAGTTTTTAAAAAAAAAATGATTTATTAAACGCTTGGATCAGGTGGGCAGAGAAGAGACATCAAGACACTCAAACCAGGAACACAGCATGATCCAAGACAGTATGGTGTGAAACCTTAGAATGTAGATTGCCTGGGCTTGAAGATTAAGTGTAGGTCAGGAGACCAGAAAATTAAGAGGCTGAATTTGAACAGCTTAAGAATTCCAAGCCTGGGGATGGGGGCTAGACCTTATATTCTAAGTACTTAGGTGCTAATTTTGGATAATTTGAATAATTTTGGAGAAGTTTGATCAAAATTATAATATAAAACTGATATTTTCGGAGTAGTCTAAGCTTTGTTTTGATCTTTTATTTGTTACGGGAATAGAAAAATTGGCAGGGAATTATGTTCATCCAGAAGGCAGCATCATTGCAGGGTTTGTTTTGTATTTTGTAAACAAAAGCAAGTATTCAGTAACTTGTTGTTCTTGAACAATTGGCAGTAGGACAAGCTGTATTGAAAACCATCAGTCTGGCCCTGGTTGGTGTGGGTCAGTGGATTGAGCATGGATCTGTGAACCAAAGGGTCGCCGGTTCAATTCCTAGTCTGGGGCACATGCCTGGGTTGCAGGCCAGGTCCCCAGTGGGGGGCACGTGAGAGGCAACCACAGACTGATGTTTCTCTCCCTCTATCTGTCCCTCCCTTTGCCACTCTAAAAGTAAATAAATCTTAAAAAAAAAAAGAAAACTATCAGTCTGCTTTGTGAAAATAGACGTTTACATATACAAAACTTAGATTATTTCTCGCACAAAAGATTTTTCCCTAAATTAGTGTTTAAAATAGTATATTTAAATAGTCTTAAAATTGCATATATTATTTAATATAGAATATAAACGTTGACTTAGCTATCATTTCTCTGCTTAACTGAGACCTGCATGATTAATAGCAGTTAGAGTGATAAAACATTGGGGGAATTAGAGTCCTGGTAATGGAAAAACATTCCTGAGACTAAGCACGGAGAATTCAAGAAACCGAAAGGAAGTCTAGGTGACTAGAACAAGCTGAAGAGAGGTGGAATAGATCCCAAAGGCCATGTGACCGTAGTTAAGGATTTCAGACTTCTTCCTCATTGTTTACAAGGGACTCCTAAGAGTTTTAAGCAGGGGAGTAGCAACTATACGCTATGGCCAGAACCACTTTGTTGGCATGTGACCTATGCAGTCACATAGGACCAGTGTTTAAAGGGGACCATGCTTGGTTTAATGCTCTGTGGTTGCCATCTTGGAACTTGTAATAAGTTTTTAAACGAGGGGCCTCCATTTTCATATCTGGACCCTTCCAGTTAGCTAGCTGGCCCTTGCCAATGATCCAGGTGAACAGGCACAGTGAACTGATGGCTTCTGAGAGCTGAGAGGACCATTTAGTCTTCTGTCTGCCTTTTTAAAAATAGACTTTATTTTGTATAGCAGTTTTAGGTTTCCAACAAAATTGAAGAGCGGGTACAGAGATTTCCCATATACCCCCTGCCTCCATAATGTGCAGCCTCCCCGCTATCAAAATCCTGCACCAAAGTGCTACTTTTGTTATAATTGTTGACCCTACATGGACATGTCACTCTTGGCGTTGTGCATTCTCTGGGTTTGGACAGTTGCATACTGCTGTGTGTCTACCATTACATCAGCGTGCAGAGTAGATTCACTGCCCTAAAACCCCTCCACGCTCTGCCTATTTTTCCCCGACTCCCCTAATTCCTTCACCCCTGGCAACCACTGATCTTTTTATTGTCTCTACCGTTTTTTCCTTTTCCCGAATGTCATATAACTGGAATCATAGTATGTTGAGTTTTCAGTTGGCTTCTCACTGTTTTTCCCCTCCTGTCCAGCTTTGGATAATTCTGTAGGCCGCTCAATGAGAGCTAAGGGTCACGTTTTTGCTCCTCCTGGAATAATTGTGGGAACAGGAGGTTTCGCATGAACAATCAACTTTTTAGAGTGTTAGAAGACAAATAAACCTCCAGTGGCCATGATGTTCTTGAGCAATCATGTGAAGAAAGAATGACTGGATGTGGGAATTGTTATTCTGGTGTTTTCTTCAGGCATTTCGTGTTCCCACATTACTTCAAGGTATCTATAGAATTGCCAGATCTCATAAAGTGACCAGTCATTTATTGCAAATCTTAGGGAAATGCACTTCTGGAAAGAAACTTTTGGGAAACAACTAGTATCATAAAATATGTGGTCTCTTGTGTCTTATGTACTTTATCGTAATATTTTCCAGGTTCATCCGTGTTATAGCATCTATCATTCCTTTTTATTGCTGAATAATATTTCATTGCATAGACAGGCCACCCTGTGTTTGTCTGTTTATCAGCTGGTGGACATGTTTGCGTTGTTTCCACTATTTCAACTGTTATGAGTAGGCTTTTACGAGCATTCATGTATAAGTCTTTGACAGTGTATTTTCAGTTCACTTGGGTATACACATAGGAGTAGAACTGCTGGGTCAGCTGGCAACTCTATGTTTAAGTGTTTGAGGAACTGCTTGACTGTTTAACAAAGTGACCACACCATTTTGCAATCCATACGTGTACTAGGTTTCCAGAAAATACTTGTTTTTATCTATCTTTTTTATTATAGCCACCCAAGAATAAAGTGGTATTTGATTGTGGTTTGTATTTGTATTCCCCTGATGACTATTGATATTGAGCATCTTTTCATAAGCTTCTATGAATTTTAACATAACTGAGATATTACTATACCTATGCCTTTGTGTTCTTCTTTCTCTTATTAAGAAGACAAAAGCATCCTCTTGTGTCATAAAACCATTTGTAAACACATTAAATTATGGTGAAGTATTCTGATATATGCATGTGTCATGTTTTATGTAATCACTCCTTAGTATTTGTTTTGAAATGTTTCTTCGTTCTCTTAAATCCAGTTATTGTACTTTCTTTAAGTTATTTGTATTCATATTATTTATAATTTTTTAAAATAATTCAATACTGGCTTTTGAGTATTTATTATTGCCAGGCATTGTATTTGGTGCTAGAAATATATATCTCATATTCTTTTTTTATGTCTAATTTTTATTCTGAAGTGTAAAGCTCTTCTGAATTAAAGTACACTTGACATACAATATTGTATTAGTTTCAGGTGTAGAACATAGTGAGATTTTACATTTATATAACTTACAAAGTGATCACCACAAGAAGTCCACTATCTATCTGTCACCATACTAAGTTATTGTGATATTGTGTACCTTATTTTCTAAACCAAGAATCAGGTCATGGTTTGGCAACTATGTATATATATTATGAGGATGATAGAACAGAATTTTGGGAATTAAGATTGGTCAAAAATAATGTAGGTCATACGAAAGGGAGGTTACAAAGAATTATACTATGGTAATTGACCTCTGGAAGACTCCACGTCTGTAGAGTTATAATCTAAACCTTTCTAAAATGTGAATGGATGTTTTAAAACCTTATTATTATATTGCAGTATATTTAAAAAGTATCAAATCCTCACTCTGGGCCATCAAAACCTCAGAACAAAGAAAGCCAGTAAAATTTGTATTTTATTCTAACTGTCTTCACCCTGTCCTCTTATTTTCTCTTCTCCCTCAACATCTGCTTCTTCAAATATAACAATGATTTTTTAAAAGCATGCCTAATTAATCTTGTCTTTTTTTTCCTTCTTGACAGTAATTGATTAATTACCTTTTTAGATTATAATAGGAAGGCATGTCGTGAGTATGCCTCATTGCCGAGTTTCAGGCTGGTGTGCTGGGTTCTCATAAGGTAGCAGTAAGTAAATAGTTCACATAGATTAAGTAGGACTTGGAAAGTGAGAGCAAAAGTTTCTGTAATGAGGTCAATTTTCTTCTGCAAGTCTCTTAGTGAGACATCACCACGTGAGTGGGCTGGTCTGGATTTTGTCACTCTCATGTATCAACCTTTCCCCTCCAAACCAGCCTATCAAGTCCTCATTAGATAATTTTGTTCCTACTCAGCATTTCAGTAGATAGTAACCAAATACCTTCTTTCCTTCGCTCAGAAAATCTCCCTGTTTTTATAGAAAATAAGAAGAGCTTGCTGAAATGCTTCTCAAAGGCAGGCTTTCCAAGTGAGTATATTTTCTCAGGCTTTTTATAGTTTAATCTGCTCACAAACTTCTGGAAACTGGGTATGTTTCTTTCTCTGCAGTTTTATGTCTGATATCCATGCATGAGAAACTGCGAAAGTAGTTATAAAAGTTCTTCATTGTTTAACATCAATATAAATTCCAGTGTGGCAGATGAATAGCTCATTATTACACGTATAGATATTGACAATAAGATTATAGACAAATAACAGAATACAGGATTATTTTTAATAACAGTTTTATTGAGATATAATTCACATACCAAAACTTCACACTTAAAGGTATACAAATCAGGTGTTTTTAGTATATTCACAGAGTTGTATAACTATTATCGCTATGTAATTTCAGAATTACATTATCAAGAAGAAACCCTGTTTTCTTTAGCTGTCACTCCTTATTCCTGCCATCTTCCACAGCCCTAGGAAACCAGTAATCTACTTTCTGTCTGTATGGATTTGCTAATTCTGGACATTTTATATAAATGCAATCAAGCATATGGTCTTTTGTGACTGACTTCTTTCATTTAGCGTAACGTTTTCAAGGTTCATCTATGTTGTAGCATGTATCAGTGCTTCATTTCCTTTTGTTATGGGATAATGCCCCACTGTGTGAATGTACCACATTTTGTTTATCCATTCATCAGTTGACAGACAGGTGGGTTATTTGTGCTTTTTTGGGCTATTATGACCAATGCTGCAATGAACATTTGCATACAGGTTTCTGTGCGGACATGTGTTTTTATTTCTCTTGAGTACATACCTGGGAGTGGAATTGCTGGATTACATGGGAACTCTGTGTTTAAGGTTTTTTTCCCCCTTGCTTTATCATTTATTTTTTTAATTTAAATTATTTTATTGCTGTTCAATTACAGTTGTTCAATTACAATTATTTTATTGTCGTTCAAATACAGTCCGTATTTTCTCCCCGCCCCCCACCTCCTCCAAACCCACCTCCCTCCCTTGCTCCCACCCTCCCCCTTGGTTTTGTCCATGTGTCTTTTGTAGTAGTTCCTGAAAGCCCTTCTCCCCACTGCCCTCTCCCCCCTCCCCTCTGGCCGTTGTTAGATTGTTCTTAATTAGCAAATGAGTGGATCAAAAAACTATGGTGCATTTACACAATGGAATTCTATGCAGCAGAGAGAAAGAAGGAGCTTATACTCACTGTGTTTCAGTTTTTGAGGAATGGGCAGAATATTTTGCAAAGCTGCTACACCCTCTTAAATTCACAATCATCATGGGAAGTGATGAGTATCTATATTCGTAGGTCCAGAAATGATGGCCCATGCTGCTGTAAAAAATTGCCTAAACTAATAAACCAAGCTCATTGTATTCAAAATGTTGTGTCATCCCAGAAGTGAGGCCTCCTCAGCTTCCTTTAAGTATGTCTAGTGACAGATGGAAGGCAGGGGCTTGGGACCTGGGTAATAGGTGTTTCTGCCTCAAATTGAACATCTCAAGGGCAATTCCGTAAATGACAAAACACAGCTGTGAAAATCACACTTCCATTTTTAACAATGAAAAATGATGGTTCTTTCTACAGTGAACACATATCACCCAGGAATTCAGTGAGGAAGGTTAAGTATACAGAAAACATCGTGTTACTGAAATCCTAGTAATAGTTAACTCTTTTCCATTTGTTCTTTCAGTGGGGTGAAGAATCCTGGGGCCTGTAGATTTTAACAGTGCTCTCCATCTTGTCATATTAGGAGTTAATCCTTTCAGGTATTTCTGCTGGAAGACTCACTTTTCTAGCCCCTCAACAGCACATATGCCACGTCGTATTATTGCTAGCAGATATCATCCCAGGACTGACCCTATGACAGAGTCGCAGCTCAGTCTTTTCTTGAAGAGAGCAAACATCTCAGGTTCTTTTCTTATTTTAAATTATTTGGAACTGATGGCTCAGAACCATGCAATTACTTACTCTTACAACTGTTTTCCTATCTTCTATACCTCCATGTGAGGCTCACTATTCTTTATTACTGGCTGTAGCTCTTGGAACCCTTTAATCAGTTTTGACTTGAGGTCTTCTTGCAGGTTACCCTCTATGTCTATAATCATCTTCAAAATTCTTATCTAGAATCCTTTTCTCTTTTACATGCATGTTTTCTTTATTTGATGGATTACCAAGCACATTGCTTTAAAATTTATGTAGTTTTATGTCTTCCCATTACATCTAAATTCATTACAATAACATTTCGGGGCTATACACACAAAGGATCCCCACTGCAAAGCGGTCTTGACAGCAAAATGGTCTGAATACATGAGACACATAGATGGACTCTTGCTCAGTAACTGAAGTTGTTCATATTCCTTGATACAGTAAGGCAGCTCACAATGCTCCAAGACACAACAGCCTGTGGACAGACCCTCCTGCTCCAGGCACTGCGTGATAGACTGCTGGTCAGGAAGGCATCACCAAGGGGCTTCTACTATGGGAGAGGCTGATACACACTCAACAGGATGAGGATAAATGCCCAAGGGGTGGTGTCTGCTTTTGGGTTTGAAGCTGGTCACGTTGGCAAAGTATCAATTACTTGACAAATTAGATTTGGGCAGCTAGAGTGAATAATTCAGCATTTCTCCTTCTTGAGATTTTAGTGGCTGACATGTTCCCTTTTGATGATAATTATTCATCAAAATAATTCCCAAATTTAACAGATTTTTATTTTGCAAAATTCTCATATATATCTGACACATTTCCTATTAATTTACTACCTTAGTACTTCGTAGATTTATTTTTGCTTGTTTCTTAGTTGTTTTGCTTATCTAGATGAAATCTATTCTTCCATTTTGTTTTCAATTTGGTTATTGGTGGCATATAGGAAATCCATTAACTTGTATGTTGGTTTTATATCTGGTGACTTTATTGCTTTTGTATTAGTTCTAATAAACTTTAAATTAACAGGGTTGGATTTCTAGATAGAATATCATTTATCTGCCAGTAATAACAGTTTGGGGTAGTCCTTTTCTATATTTAAGACTCCTGCCCTATGTATTGATGAAGGTTTATGGTATGAGATTGAATGGGGCATCTTTGTCTTGTTCTTGCATAGAATGGGGCTACTTCTAATTTTCTACTATTTAACAAGGATGATTCCTATCAATTTCTGGTAGATACTCTTGACCAAGATAAAGTATTTTTCTTCTTTGTTGACTTATTAGTAGTTATAGTTTTCTTTTAATCTGGAAAACCTCTGAAATTTTGTAAAACATATTTTAGTGTCTGCTAAGATGATAACTTTTATCCTCCTTTAATATAAATACATAGAGAATTTCATTAATAGCCATCTTAATGTTGAACCTCCTTGAATTCCTAGGATAAAGCCTACTTGACCATGGTTTATCATTACGGATTTTTTTATTTACTTAGGTTTCTAATCATTCTCCATTAAAAAACACTATTGGCTGACTATACCAAAATAATTAATGAACCATGACGTTGTTTGAAAATTATTTGCTGTTTGAACAAATAGACGAGTTGTCTATACTGTTTGCTTTTTTCCTGAATAATTGCATTGCTTTCAGACGTGAGCAAAAATGTTCGATTGGAAAAGAGGAATGACTTCTTGGCTGTTTAGACAATATATTTCCTGGTAATTCATCTGGTGTCTAACAGTGAGTAACACTTAAGACATTAATATTTTGTATGTTTAAACAATCTGTTCAAGTTCACCTAAGTTGCAACAAGCATCACTTTCTGACAAAACTCTTCTCTGAGCTTGTGGAAATTATTATAACCGTGAAATTTACTTGATTTCGATGTGTTGCATTACTCTTTTCTCAGTAATCTCTAGTTGCAAAGGTTATCGCCTTTTCTTCTCTTTTCAGTTATTGCCTTTTCATTCATCAATTATCAAGAGTGGTTAGTGAGGTGTAGCAGTACACAGTATGAAATGCCTGATTTCACACCCCAGCTCTGCCAATAACTGGCTATGAAAACCTTAATTTCTTAGTTTTATCATTTTAAAAAGGGACTATTTAAAGTACCTTATGGGTTATTGTGAATATTAAATGAATAAACATAAAGCACTTAAAATAGTACTCGGAGTAGAGTAAATATTATACATGTATTAGCTGCTATTTTAAATAACCAAAGAGAGTTGTTAATTGAGTAGGAGTTTTGTTGCAGATATGAGTTTCTTGTGATCACCCATGACATTTTTTTTCTTTTATATGACTCATGGAAACAGCCAATGTGGAATTTGACTAGTCCTCTTCTCATTCGACGCGTTTCTGAAAATAGGCAGTTTTGTTTGACTAAATGTTTTTGTAATAAAAAAGGCCTGGCTGATTTTTCCAAAATATTTTATGTTTTGGAAAATTCAGAAGGATGAGATTGAAGCTGATTATCAGAGCATGGCAATCTGTCTACTGATACAAAGAGAGAAATCATTAAACATGGGCCAGCTACAGTGAACAAGCAATGGAGGCCTGGAGAATATCAGTTATGGGTGGCCAGGGGTAACTTCCACCTCTCTCCCTGGGTTCAAATACGAGCTTTACCACTGCTCACCAGTTAGTTGACCTTAGGTATGTTTCCAACCCCTCAGATTTCTCATCTGTAAAATGATGATAATAATAGCAATTAACTCTCAAGGCTGTGGGGAGAATTTTGGGGAAAACTTCCTGTTCAGGACCAACACAGGACCCTGTACATTGGAAGTGCTCAGTGATATGTCATTTAGCACAGAGATTTGATATCCACTTTTCTTTGCTCTAGTTTGCAGGTGATCATATCTTCAGCTAGGCAACATGACATACATGAAAGTTTAGTGGGGGGAAGTCACAGCTTTTTAAAAAACACTGCAATGATTTTTAGTATACTCACACATTCACAGAAATGTACAACCATCAGCGCAGTCAAGCTTAGAACATTTTGATCCTTTTAACAAGAAACATCATACCTTTTAGCTCTTACTCCTTCTGACTGGCTTCTTTCATGTAGTTTAGTGCTGTTAAGGTTCATCTATATTGTAGCATGTGCTAGTACTCCATTCCTTTTTATGGCTGCATAATATTCCACTGTGTGGATCTAGCACATTTTGTTTATCTATTCATCCACTGATAGGCATTTGGGTGGTTTCTACTTTTGGCTATTAGTAATAATGCTGCTATGAACATTCATGTACAAGATACTGTGTGGACATATGTTTTCTTTTCTCTTGGATATGTACCTAAGAGTAGAATTGTTGCTTCATATTCTGTATGAGGAACTCTCAGTGTGTTTCCTGAAGTGACTGTGGTGTTTACATTCCCATCAGCAGTGTATAAACTGTCCAATTTATGTATATTCTCACCAACACTTATTTTTTTTTTTTAAAGATTTTCTGTTTTTTTTTTTTCTTTTAGATTTTATTTATTTATCTTTAGAGGGGAAGGGAAGGAGAGAGGGAGAGAAACATCAATGTGCGGTCGCCTCTTGTATGTCCCCTGCTGGGAACTGGCCTGCAACCCAGGCATGTGCCCTGACTGGGAATCGAACCACGATCCTTCGGTTCGCAGGCCCGCGCTCAATCCACTGAGCTACACCAACACTTATAATTGTCTTTTTGATTATAGCCATTCTGATAGGTGTGAAGTGGTATCTTATTGTGGTTTTAACTTGCATTTCCCTAGTGACTAATGATGTCAAGCATCTTCTCATGTGCTTGTGGGCCATTTGTGTATCTTCTTTAGGAAAATGTGTATTGAGATCCCATTTTTTAATTGAGTTGTCTTTTCAATTACTAAGTTGCAACACTAATAGTATATATTTTTTAAATTACAGTTGATAAACAATATTATATTAGTTTCAGGTGTACAACTCCACGATTACACATTTATATAACTTATAAAGCCATTACCTTGATAAATGTAGTACCCACCTGATACCATACATAGTTATTACAATATTATTGGCTATATTCCCTATGCTGTACTTTATATCCCTGTGACTATTCCGTAAGTACGAATTTGTACTTCTAAATCTCTTCACCTTTTTTACCTATCCCTCCAAACCCCCTCTCATTTGGCAACAGTCAAAATGTTCTCTGTATCTATGAACCTGTTTCTGTTGTGCTTATCTGTTTTTTATTTTAGTTTTTTAGATTTCACATCTAAGTGAAATCATCTGGTGTTTGTCTTTCTCTGTCTGATTTACTTCACTCAGCATAATACCCTCTAGGTCCATCCATGTTGTTGCAGACAGCAAGATTTCATTCTTTTTTTTAATGGCTGAGTCATATTCCATTGTATATATGCAGTGTTTTTTTCCCATTCATCTATTTATTCATTCATCTATTGACAGACACTTAGGTTGCTTCCATATCTTGGCTAGGAAGTTTGAAGCAGGAGCCAACAGAGGCTATTTGTTGGAAAAGCTCCTGGAAACAGCTTGGGTGAGCCTGAAAGTTGGGTGGGGCAGGGTCTCATGGGATCACCAGGGTGAGATGAACACTGAGCCACGTTGATGGAGACTTAGGTATGGCACTCGCCTGCTAGCTCTGTAGGGGGAGGGCTCAGAAAAGGAACAATGGCGTCTGCCAGCACTTCTGTGGGGGAGAAGGCCGCCCCCCCCCCCAGCTCTCCTCCTGAAGCCAGACACTTCAATTCCTCCTGTTCGTCCCTGGCATCTTTGGAGCTGCTGCCCCAAAGCTGGAAATCAGTGTGAGTGAGTCCGAGTAAGTCCTGCAGGCCCTTTAAGAGGAACTGCTTGGGGCTTCAGCAGCCTTTATCTCACTCATTTACAATCCTGACTGGTTTTTCCAGCCAGAAGTTAGGGAGACTTCTTTTTTCTGGCACTGGAACCCTGGACTGGGAGGCTTGTTGTGGGACTGGGACCCCTGCTTCTCAGGGGGGGATCTCCGCAGCTGAGATATCCCTCCTGGTGCTTAAGTGTCACACGTGGGTATGGGACCAGCTCACATCTCTGCCCCTCCTGCCAGTTTCAGTCTGGCTTCTTCTTTATATCCCTAGTTAGACGACCTCTGTTTTGCTAGATTTCAGGCGTTCTGAATGATGGTTGTTCTGTAATTTAGCTGTAATTTCGATGTGGTTTTGGGAGGTGCTGAGTACTGCATTTACCTGCATTGCCAATTTGACCGGAACCTCCCTCGTAATATTGCAGGGCTAATAATTTTTACTGTCTGGTAGATCAGTGCTGCTAACACATTCGTGTACACAGGGCCATTAGGGCCTTCGTTAAAGTGAAGATTCTGAAGAGCAACAAGTATAAAGGACACATGGACAAAAACTGTGGGGGGTGGAAATGGGAGGAAGGTGGGGAGGGCTGGGGTGGTGGGCTGGGGGCGGGGTAAAAGACAGAAAACTGTACCATATCAACAATTAAAAAAATACTGATTTAAAAGAAAATGCAGATTCTGATTCAGTAGGTCCTGTTTGGGATCTGAGGGTCTGTGTCTCCAATAGCTCCCAGGTAATCCTGTTGTCCATGGAATCCACTCAAGCATAAAACAAAGTTCCAAAACAGTTGTATTACAAAGTTATATTACTTCTATGGGCTTAATTTCCTCCACAGTGTGAAAGAGCTGTAGGAAGCACAAGTTCGGAAAAGATGCTGGAAATGAAAAATGGAATTTAATGAGATTAATTGTAAACATCAGGGTTTTGTTCAAATGAGTTACTTTTTTTGGTAGCTGTCACCCTTATAGATTCCTCACTTACCCTACAGCGCATTATTTTACTTCCGTGGGGATGTTTCTGGTATTTAATGAGTCGTAACAATAGTCTGGGTTACTTGCAGTGGCTGGTGGTGTAATTTGTAGGTGCTTTGTGTCCTGCTGTTCAGACACTGAAATGAAAATGTTGAAGCCAGAAATGATTTCTTTGGGGATGCACGTACCTGGTTAGCGTCCATAATGGACCTGGTAACATCTTCTCCTCTGCCTCTCCTCATGGGAGAGTATGTCTCCTGTCACAATTTTGAATAACACTTTCACAAGTGCTAGGTCTCTACCTTTTGCAGTAAAGTATTTGCCCAGATGAAGTCATGTCCAGAATTTGAGATTTTTCTCTGAAAATACAGCTAAATCTGCAAGCTGAAAAGTCATTATAATTCAGTTAGAAATACCTGTTAGGTGGCTGGAAGCACTGGGAATTTCCTGGATTGTAGGTATGGGGAAGTTTAGGGGGGCCAAAGATCCCTGCCCCCCTCCCCACCCTGAGATAAGTGACCTTTAGGGAGTCCCAGGCATCCCACATTGAGAGGGACTATGGAAAGCGGTTTATTTATAGAGTTAATTAATCAAGATCTTATATCTGGGATATTTTAATAATGAACATTTATTTATATACATTGATAAAATTTGAAAATATTTGCTCCGAAGTACTGTGACTATAATTTTAAAATTTAGCTTAAATGTTATAATTTCTAATGTTATACTATAGTAATACTATAGTATTACTGTGCACATAATCCTATGAGGCTATAGATTTGTAACCCTCTCAGAAGGCAAGTAGAGATTCTTCTCTGAAATTGTTTACTTTTTCATTTTTTAAAAAAAAATATTTATTTATTTATTTATTTTTAGAGGGGAAGGGTAGGAGAGGGGGAGAAGGAGAGAAATATCAATGTATGGTTGCCTCCTATGTGTCCCATGCTGGGAACTGGCCTGCAACCCAGGCATGTGCCCTGACTGGGAATCGAACCGCGATCCCTTGGTTCACAGGCCCACGCTCAATCCACTGAGCTACACCAGCCAGGGCTGAAATTGTTTACTTTTTCAAAGTGAGCCCATAGTTGCCCAGATGTTTGTCTAAGGAAAGTCCCTTGTATAGAAGCAGCATCTTGGGTCATCAAAGCAAAACTGATCCTCCACATACACAGTCAGAGTTGAATTGCTAACCCCCCATTTATGAAATAATATCCCTTTATTTAGATGGCGGTATCTCCACATTTTTACTCACCAGCCAGCCTTAGGCGATGGCGGGGGGGGGGGGTGTTGCCACCCCTAGGGTCCCAGCTGCTCTGAGCACAGCAGTGCTGCCTTTGTATCTTTTTCATGTTTGACCCCGCTCCTTTTGCTATTGTTCAAAAGTGCAAAGATGCCCTGTTCTCCTTCCCTTCTTCCCCCTGCCTCAACTCCTTCCCCTCTTTCCTTTTTTCCTTTGAAATTTATTGAGTACATTCATACATGCTAGAGGGTGCGCCAGAGGGGTACATAGTGCTCCTTTGAGACAATAGCCGTGATGCAGTCCTCCAGACAGTTATAGGTGGGGGGCCATGAAGGAGGAGATGCAGGTGCGGGCAAAATGAGGAGTTCTGCTTGCTTGTGTTAAGTTTTAAGAGCTCGGGAGCTGTTCAGATTTAGATGCCTCAGAGGCAACTGTAAAGCTGAGAACGGAGGTTGAGAGCTAGAGATGAAGATTTGGGTGTTTTCAATCAGTGGGCTAAATCTAACAAAATAAAGTGTAACAAGGATACATAAGAATTCGTATGAGTAAATGGAGAAAAATCACCTGTATAAACCCTGGGTTAAGGGAATACAACTTAAAATAAAACTATGTTTATGTGTTTTAACTGAGAATAAGTTGATAATAGAGCTACCTTGTTGAGGCAATTTCAAAAAAAACAAATTTTCTTGGATTGCATTAATGGTAATATAGCACCTAGAATTAAGGAGGCGATACAGTCCTGCATGTCTTGGGCTGGCTAAGACTACAGCTAGAATAATGCATTTAGTTTTTAGCTCATGGGCTGTACAAAAATATGGGGAAGGCCAGATTTGGCCTGTGAGGTGTCGTTTGCTAACCCACACTTCATAGACTTCTGTTCCATAAAATAGCCCCTTTTTGCATCTCAGGCTGCTCCTAGGTGTGTGATCTTGGCCAAGTGTGTTAGGAAAATATTAATACTCATGTCAAAGAGTTACTATGAAGATTAAACGTGGAAGCATTTGTCAAGCCCTTGATGTAGTGCCTAAGTCATACTAGCCTGAGATACCAACTAAATGGAAACCACCATCAGTGTTTTCTTTGATCTTGTGACCTCGGGCAATCCCTTCAACATTCTGTCCTCTGATCTTCTGAAAAGGGATATGATCAGAAAAGATGATTCCAGAAGTTGCTTACTACTGGTGGCAGGTACCTGAGAAGAACATATGTAACTCTCTTCTTCGTGCTTTATTTCTGGTCATGGCAGAAAACTCTGTCATCACAGGGCAAGCCAGAAGTTTCAGAGAGTTAATGATCATTGGAGCAGTCCTCAAATGGCAGTGGGTGGGTAGTTGGTAAACCCTTACCCTGTTTGTAAGATAACTGTGAAGCATTTCTGGCCTGTATCTAGAGTCTCCTGGAAAAACTGAGCCTCAGTTGCCCTTGGTAATGGGCGCCTTGTTAACTCACTTTTAGTTGACTTCTGTCCCTTTCTTGTCTCACAGCCTCACTCCCCTACCAGTGTTCTCTGGTGTCATCTCCTGTGGTGGGCAGAATAACGGCTCTTTGGAGGTGTCCATGTCCTAATTCCCAAACCTGGGAATACGCTACCTTATATGGCAAAGGGACTTTGCAGATGTAGATTGAATTAAGGATAGCAAGGATAGAGAGATTAGCCTGAATTATTAGAGTGATCCTCTTGTTATCGCATGAGCCCTTAAAAGTGGGGAATCCTTCCAGGCAGCGGACAGAGGGAAATGTGACTTTGGAGGGATGGTCAGGGAGATGCTATACTGCTGGCTTTGAAGATGGATGAAAGGACCACAAACCAAGGAATGCAAGCGGCCTCTACAAGCTGGAATGCCTGACCCCCTGCCGAAGAAACTGGATTCTCCCCAAAAGAATGCAGCTCTGTCAACACCTTGACTTTAATCTGGTGAGACCCATTTTGGACTTCTGAGTTCCACGATTATAAGATAATAAACTTGTGGTGTTTTGAACCACTAAGTTTGTGGTAATTTGTCACATCTGTAAGAGGAAAATGCTATCCCACCTAAACAAATGAATTGTCCCTGAATCTTTGCTTCAGCATCTGCTTCTGGGGGAACCCAAGTTAAGATATATTCCAATCTGATTTTGTATGTTTATTTCTATGTCACTTAAAATATCAATGTTTTTCAATCGTTGAATAAGCAGTAGCTATTGTGTACCTCTATGGGCTTGATGTTGTTCCTTGGCTATTCACAAAGGAAAAATGAAATTATTTCTTCTCTGCATGGAGGTTACAACCTAACAGTAGAAGAGAGCCATAAATAATTCTAGCATGTGCCTTATACGATTCAGTGTTCTTTTCTCAACAACCCGTAATTATTTATTAAGCATCTACTGTGAAAAGAAAGCATCCACTGCGAACAGTTATTAGAGCAATGGTGTATATAAACATATACCATAGTCCCTGCCAACCAATAAGCAAATTCTCAAATCTGATTTTTAATAAAATTAGATTTTGCCCCCAAAGAGGAAAATCTCATAGATAAAGAGGAGAACAACGAGTTCTAAATGAAAACGATGGAGGGATCCCATTTTAAGAACACTGAAGCAATGATTTCACCTAATTCCCATAAAAAGCATGGAAAGTTTATTTTGTTCCCAAGGAAATTCAGTGTTGTTCAGTTCCTGAACCATCGGCACATTTTAAAAAATTATAATTTACTGCAGCATTTTGGCTGTAAAATATACAGAAAGAAAATTGAAGTCAGATTTATAAGATACGAGTTCGAATTCTGGACGTGTCTCCAAAAGGTCATGTAATATCTGGCAAATATGTAACTGCTTGGAACCGTATCCATTAAGCAGTGACAATGTGGGAGCCTCTAAAGCAGGGTGTCAAACTCATTTTTACGGGGGGCCACATCAGCCTTGCGGTTGCCTTCAAAGGACCGAAATAACTTTAGGACTGTATAAATGTAACAACTCCTTAACTGTTAAGGAGTTGAAATTACATTCGGCCCTTTGAAGGCAACCCCGAGGCTGACGTGGCCCCCGCTGAAAATGAGTTTGACGCCCCTGGTCTAAAGTCAGTCAGCAGATGGAGGCAGGCACACACTAACACTTCAAGCCTTTCTCTATTTTATATCAGCGGGCATCTGGAAGCTTGTCCAAACTACTAGGCTCAAATTCTGGAATCACTATTTCTTTCATTTCTGCTTGAAAAATTGAAATTTTCTCCCAAGTTTCCCCTTTTCTTGCGATCTCTTGCTTTAAGTGCAGTCAAGAGTTGACAATACATGCTAACACTTTAATTCTAAAGGTGCTGGGTCTGAAGGTGTGTGGGCTGCCTATCAGGTCATCACAGGTAAGGGTTTTAGTAAGTGTTTCCCTGCTGCATAACACATCACCTGTCTTGCCAACACCTTATATCTATTTCCTCTCTTCCTGTTACCTGATGGCTAAGCACATACTACATATGTTAGGTCTCGGTTACGGCAGTGCTTCATTTAACATTCAAGTATGCTAGGGTAGGCTACTTGCTGTAGCAAACAGTCTGAACATTTCTGTGGCTCAACACAATAAGGTTTGTTTTTTGTTTGCACTGGAATTAAATCAGTTGTTTGAAAGGCAGACTTCCATGTAGCCATTCAAGGACTCAGCCTTCTTCCATCCTGTGGTACCTCCATGTGGCTGTTGGTTGGTGGCGTCTTTCTCAGCTTTTAGAGATCACTAATATTCCTTGGCTTATGGACCCTCCTCTATTAAGGCCAGCACTAGCATGTAAAATTCTTCTTACGCTTCCAATCTCTGACTTTTTCTGGCTTTTTCTGGCTCATGTGATTAGGGCATACCCATCCAGATAATCTCCGTATTTTTGGGACTTTTATTACATTTATAAAATCCCTTCATGGCAGTACCTAGATTAGTGTTTGATTGATTAATCAGGGGATGGGAATCTTGGTGGGGGCACCTTCAGAATTCTGCCTGCTACAGGAACTAACTTGCCTTAACTCACACAGCTAGAGACTAGGGAAGCAAATATTTGAACCCTGATCTATCTTGCATTAAAGTCTATGCCTTTCCATCTACCAGGCTGCCCCTCTACGGAAAAGAGTGGTGGGCAGTCCCCAAAGAGAATGTCCTAGAAGGAAAACCCAACCCCAATTCCTAACCTACAAACATATAATTTAAAGAATTCTTACATTTAAAATTAGAGATTTAGTATTTTAAAATTATGCATCAAAGCAATACTAGCTTTTTCCAAAATGCCACTACCAGAGAGATGGTTTTTGTGTGGACTACTCACAGACAGATAAATTCCAGAGCTAGCACTTACTCACTCTGAAACCCCAAACCTCAATTTCTGCACCATAAAATGAGGATAATATTATCTTATAGTTGCATTGAGAGACTGAAACAATGATGCATATAATGTTAATCATCATCTCTGAGACACTTAACACTCAGTTGCGAACCATCACCATTATCATCATCATCATCATTATGTTGTCATCATCACCAACCGTCAGCCTAGATAGTAACTAAGTATTACACATACTATCAAGTATTTAGAATTTCATAAAATAAATCATGTTCATTTATCAAATAAGCAGGAAAAGTTATGCAATGATCTCATTTTTGACTTGTACTTGCTTCTGAAATCTCAGCAGCAGATTAGTAAATGTAAGATGTCATAATTATTTTTTTACCTCTTGGAAACAGAAATAAAATAAAAGAGAATATATTTTCTTTGCCATTCCTGTAATTTAGTTTGTTCATTTGGTTCTAATTCTGCCCATAATTTAATGTATATAAATTTAATGTCATAACTCATGAGACTTATTGTCACTTTCAGAGCCCTCCTGTCAATTTGCCTTTCTCTTTTCCCCTCTTGATCTGAGACCTATTGTTGTAAGGTCTCTAACATATGTTTCATTTTACTTTTACTGAGAGCTTGAGCTTGCTATAAACAAGAAATTTATTTTTAGTTTTTATTCTGCATTTTATTCAGAGCTTTTCTCTTTATGCATTTTCACCAGATTCCTAGGCTTTTGTTAAGCCAACTTTTTAAATGTGAGAAAAATAGATGTTATGGAATGAAGACTTCATGGCTGCCAACAGAAATGCCTGTTGAGTCCTTGTGGGAACCCTGGATGGTTTAAGCAGAAATTTGAATGAAGAAATATGAAGGACAGAAGTATCAGGAGGAACCTCCAAGACTATTTACAAGTAGCTTATGACAAAGAAAATGTGGGGCTACCCAGAACTCAGTCAGGGGACCTGTAGTTAGGAATGGCCACTGTGATGCAGACAGACATCTACCCACCCCAAATTCTGTAGACATCAGCAATAGAAATGCTTGATGGTACAATAATGTTACCATTGCTGCTAGAGTCAGAACTTTGGTTCTGGTCACCTTACCCAGATTCCACGTGTTATTAAAAGGTAAGGGAGGTGAGGAATTTCTTTCTTTCTTTCTTTCTTTCTTTCTTTCTTTCTTTCTTTCTTTCTTTCTTTCTTTCTTTCTTTCTTTCTTTTTTTTGTTTGCTTTTTTTAGAAATTGTTGTTCAAGTACAGTTGTCTCCTAATTAAGAAAACCTTTCGAAATTGTTTTGGCTTGCTTCTTTCCTACAACATCTAAACTAGTACCCTGCAACATCCATTGCAAAGTAACGTATCTCTTTTGCTTTCCATGTTAACTGTTTAGTTGTCTAAAACAGGGTTTCTCAACTGTGACACTGTCGATATTTGGAGCCACGTAATTCTTTGTTGCCCTCTTAGCATTCATGGAACACTGCAAACTCTGTGCCTGAGGGCTTTTGTTCTGATCCTGGGAACTGCTGGGGAGTTAAAAGCTATGAAAGCAGCCCTCAGCTGGCGATGGATGAGGGAGTTGGACAGTCGCTCCAGCTTCCTAGTCCTTCAACGTGTGCTGCACCGTCTCAGCATTCCCCAGTGGGACTGAGCTCCAGAAGTAACTTGTTTGATAACGCACTTCTGTTGCTTTCTCTCCCTTCACCGACTCACCTCCCAGATAAACTATTCACACTCAGATCATTGTCTCAGGGTCCATTTGTAGGGGAACACAAACTCAGAGTCCATGTTACAAACATGGCAATTCAATATGTTTAAAGAATACTTGAGCTAATTCACAGAGATTTGTTGATGAAATGCTGTTTATCAGTGTTGTCACCAATTGCTCTAAGGCCTACATTCTGGGTGGGCCAGCTAGGGTGTACACTGATGTGTATGTCTGTGATGATGTGGACATTGTTATTTCTCGTGGGTTTGCTCTGAGTAAAACTTTGGGAAATTGTGTTTTCCCACAAGTTCCACAAATGTTTCCACATTTTAGAAATTGTTTGAGCATGCTCTAAGCCATGACTTTGAAAGTCAAACAGTTTTGGCTAGTGATATTATTTTTAAAGAAACAAACAGTTTTGTTTTTAATTTTGGCTTTGTTATGCTTTGCAATCCATTTCAGCTCTAAAGGTCTTAACTTCCTATGCATAGTGCATGGCTTTGCATAATGCTCATTGTATAGATATGACTATAATTAATTTTTACTGCCAATACTTTACATTATAAAGCTCTTATACACATATTTGATTTAGTCCTCACAAAATCCCTGAAGAATAGGATCATCGTCATGGTTAAATGAAAGAGAAACTAATTCTAGAGAGTTTAAATGAGTTTCTGTTTATCACTTTTATCTACTCTTGAATTAACACGAAACCTTCATGAATTTGGTCAGTCATTCTGGAAAGACAATGAAAAGGGAGAAGGTAATCACCAATGGATGCAAAGCTGTAGGATGTGGGAAACTTGAGCATGAAAGGAGACAGACCTCAGCAACACCAGCATTCTGATAAAAAGAACAATGGTTAAGTCCGAGACTAAAGCAGTGTTTTCCCAGGGAATCTCCTTCACTATTATCATCAGTCTCTAGTGGCTTTGTAGCATCATTAAAGCTATACCCATCCTTCCTGCATTACCAACTAGGAGACCATGGGCGCTACTGTGTTGGTTGCAAACACAATCTTCATCTTGCTTGCACTAAATTTGTACCTGGGGTGAAAAGGAATATCAAATATCAACACTAGATTTTGAGGTCAAGTTCAAAGCAAGTCAATTCTATTTCCTCCAGGAACTAGAATCTTGCCTCTGATATGCAGCAATGAGTCAAAGTCCCACTGACACTTGCCATTCCTGATGTTGAGCTTAATCTTGTTTATTTATTTTTTAAAGCATTTTGTTGGTTTTATTTTTATTTTTCTAATCTTTTTTTGTAGTTCATTCTTTTTTATTTTTTAAGAAATAAGTAAATGATAGAAAAAACTGTCGTAAAATGAATGATAAAATTCCAGAATGAAAGATAAAAAAATACATTTTTAAAGGAATAGTAATTTAACTCAATGCAAAAAAATAATGATTATATTAATACTACTCTCTTACTCTTTCTATATTTGGTGTTTTCTTTTTTAAAATGTATTTTATTGATTATGCTATTACAGTTGTCCCATTTCTCCCCCATCATTCCCCTCCACCCTGCACACCCCCTCCCACCCACATTCCCCGCCTTTAGTTCATGTCCATGTGTCATAAGTTCTTTAGCTTTTTTTAAAAAAGATTTTTATTTATTTATCTTTAGAGGGGAAGGGTAGGAGAGAGGGAGAGGGAGAGAAATATCAATGTACGGTTGCCTCTCATGTGTCCTCTGCTGGGAACTGGCCTGCAACCCAGGCATGTGCCCTGACTGGGAATTGAACCACGATCATTTGGTTCACAGGCCCTCGCTCAATCCACTGAGCTACACCAGCCAGGGCTTAATCTTATTTTTTTTTAATTTTTTATTTTTTAAAGATTTTATTTATTTATCTTTAGAGGGGAAGGGAAGGAGAGATGGAGAGAAACATCAATGTATGGTTGCCTCTCGTGCATCCCCTGCTGGGAACTGTCTTGCAACCCAGGCATGTGCCCTGACTGGGAATCGAACCACGATCCTTTGGTTCGCAGGCCCGTGCTCAATCCACTGACCTACGCCAGCCAGGGCTTAATCTTATTTTTAATCTTTGTTAGTTGTATGGTGTTGGTACCTGAGTTGCTCCTATGGAATCCAGTTAACTCCCTTTGGCCCTTCCACAAACAATGAACCCTGGGTATGGCTTAGCCATTCTTCAGTAACCAGGATTCAGTTGTAAAAAAAAAAAAACAAAAAAAAACACAAAAAAAAAACCCCTTAGATATTTCAAGAAGAAAGTGATTGAATACATGAATTACAGGTTTACTGAAGAATTGCAAAGGGTTTCAGCTAGCCCTCTAGATATTAGGAAGATAGTAAAATTAAGAAGCACCGCTGATGGTATCAGTGACGTACTGTACACAGAAGCACCTGGCAACACCTTCCATTGTCCATCTGCCAAAGCAAAGGCACCTGCCTGCCACCATAATACTGGGTTGCAGTGTCTGTTATTCCTTGAGAGTGTGTCTCATTTGTGTGCCTTGACTGAACTGTGAGGGCAGGGAGTCTGGAAAATGTAGCTCTCAGACTTCTAGCCCCTGGGATACAGGGAACAGCATAAGTGAAAAAACATGGCACTGAGGAGCTTAAAAATAGTTCAGGCCATATCCTGTCTCTAGAAAATTTCTGAAGCTGATTTGTGAGTCTGGGGTACTCAAAGAATAGCATGTTATTCCTTCAAAATTGAAGATGCTCTTAAAAACTTTTCTGATCTGGGACAAGTCAATAGAAATTAAGGGGGAAATAGCAACTGGGGATGGACGAACTGGCCATTAAGGTTCTGTAACAGCTGTTCATGTGGAATAGGAAGAGGCTGAGACTTTTGCTTCAAGCACAGCTGCCAGGAAAATTGGGTAACTTACTATTGTACCCATTTCCTTACTATTCATTGTATAGTTGTACTCTTGAGATTTCTTTATTTTCTGGTAAAATAGCTTGTGCACTTTAATCTGCTGGCTGATTCTACTCCTCTATACCAATATCACAGTCTTTGATGAGTTGGCTCCTCCAGAGACAAGCCTTGGAAAAATTCCCCAGGAGATAATGGGGACTGGACAGAGAGCGTCATCCTTAGACACCTGCTCCGTCAAACCAGTCCTATAGGGCACAGTACCTGACCAGGAGTGCTAGAAGCACTGTTGGGTTGTTTTGAGTGTCATATTCTACTTGTCATCCGATTTACAACATTTGCTTCCAGAATGTGTGCTTTTGGCCTGGGTACGAGACTGGAAGTCCGAATGAAGCATCCATAAAATTGACCTGATGCTGTTTTAAAAGGTTGCTGCATGTTACAACTCATAATGTCTGATTTATTCCTCAAAGAGTGCTAGAAGTTAGTTTTCTTTTCTTCATAATGTGAAATAGTCTTTGCACGTTCATGATTTGGTTTTATGAAGAAGTTTTACCCTATTTACATAATCAATATCAAACTATGATGTATTTTTTTCTCAAGAACACATTATGAGGTGGAGGGGAGAAGGAAATGGGGGACATCTGTAATAGTGTCAACAATGAAAAAAGAACACATTATAAAACCAGAACTTTGTGAAAGAAATTGTTCTTTTGGTTAAGCCAAATAATAGGTACTCTACCTAAGTAACTAGGGACTCTTGATTTAATCCAACTAAAATATTAACTTCAATTTTGATTAATACCTTAGTAACTAATACTTCTAGTAAATTTGTATTGCAATGATAATCAATATTATTCTGAATATATTTTTAAAAATTCTGGTTGGAAAGTTCTTCACAGAGATATATCTAGTATTGGAATTTTCTCTCTTTGAAAATGATCACCAAGCAAACAGAAAAGCATAATAACTTAATGGTGAAAATAATAAATTTTAAGATTATTTTCCCAACTAGATACAGTTAATTCACTGAAAGCTGTATTCTTTCCTCTCTCTGTATATTGGAAATGTTCCTTAGTTTTACCAAACACTGGTTTACTGTCTCTTCTTGCTATCTTTTTTTTGAATAAAGGCACATTTTAGACTTCATATGATTTTCCTGTTGACAATGATAAATGTCAACAAAATATTTTATTAGACAGTAGATTTGGAGACTGCATCGAACTCTCTGTCACCTTTAACACAGTATTTTAGATCTCTAGACTAATATAAAGATGACAAGTCAAAAGTAAGAATGCTAAGAGACATGTTACAGGACATAAGGCATGCAAGAAATCATTCTAAGCTAATGAACAATAACTTATCAAAGGGTATTATGTTTCACTGGTAGGATGAACCAAGAATATCAATATTTGTTCTGGAATTTAACTGCACCTTGATCTAATGTGTAAACATAAATGTGAATTTGTGCCAATTTCCTTTACATTTAAATTGTGATAAAAAATTAGGAACTAGTAGCTATGATCAAGTCTCTAATTCTTATACAGGATGAATATATGCAAAGTATGTTTCTAGTCTTTGTATAAAGGCGTTATTGTCCTGGGTCATGGGAGTATCTTTCTGATTAATCAGTGGATGTGTACTTAGATGTATGTGCAAGCATGTAAGAAAGAGAAATGCTTACTCTTCTAATTAATGTGCTTCTGATATATGTACATCTTGTGGGATTTCATAAAATTGAAAATGAACTGGGAGGAACAATAATATTTAGGTTTTTTATTACACATTTTCATAATGCCTGCTCTGTGACCCATTTTTTAAAAAGATTTTATTTATTTATTTTTAGAGAGAGAGGAAGGGAAGAAGAAAAAGAGGGAGAGAAACATCAATGTGTGGTTACCTTTTGCGTACCCACTACTGGGAACCTGGTCCACAACCCAGGCATGTGCCTTGACTGGGAATTGAACCGACAACCCTTTGGTTCACAGGCCAGAACTCAATCCACTGAGCCACACCAGCCAGGGCTGTGACCCATGTTATTTATGTTCCTGAACATCTTTATTAGTATTGAATAGAGTTTTTGAAAGATTTTTCCACTAAGTAGGTATTCCAACTCTTAGCTCATTCAATTACAATGGTAATCCCTTCAAGGAATTTTAATATTAAAGTTACTTATTACAGATAATATATATTCTAATATCTTTTTGTTTTCTTATGAATTTTCCAATAAAAGAGTATTTTCTTTTCCCCTGGTGTCTTTAAAAACGGTGTTAATATGTGGTCATAAGGATGCATTTATCCCAGGTACTCCATAGTCATGTTTTTTAAAGTAACTTTTATTTGTTGTGGGGTTTTTCCCCAAAGCAGAATTTAGTCAGTCCAATACACATGACAAAAACTTCACAATTAGGTCATTAAATTAGAAATATGACTGCTGGCAGGTGTTCAAACTAATAAGGTTCCAAAAATAGAATGTGAATCACATTAACATAAAGGCATTAACTTTTTCTGGATGGTGTGAGTTTGCAAAAGTCTTGAGTAATTAGATTTGCTTGTTCTCAAAATAGGCAGCGAACCTTGAGTGACATTGCATTTCAAAAGTGGAGCCAGAGTGAAGGTCGCTGTTGGTATTGGGGTAGCAAAAAAGGAGGGATTTTATTTCAGAGTCACTGAGAGTTGCACATGCTACTCTTGTGAAATTGTCAGCTAGATATCACACATAAATTACTTTGCTTTCTTTGTGAGAATTAGGAAGTGAATAATGAAATCATCCCTGGGTTTGGAACTTGAGATGGTTTACCAACTTTATCTTTTTATAGGTTTTTATGTGGTTTATATTTTCCTGATATTCAAATATAATAAAGTTGTTTTCATTTTGAAAGGAAATAACTCCAAATAATTCCATTGTGTGGCGTCAGTAGCTCTAATGTGTTTTCTTGATATATCAATTATATGCTAATAGGCTTTTAAAAATGTATGCATGAGCATTTGAAGAATCTATGGATCAGTGATTATACCATTTCCATTAAAAAATGCTGGACTTGAGGTTTCAGGCTCGAAGATTTGTTTCAAATTCAAAGATTTGCAGGTATGAGGGAAGTTCTCCAAAGTACTGTGGTAGTTCCACTTTCAAATTGTCGTAAAAGACAATTTTCATTTTACCTAATTCCTGGCATGTTCTTAAAAGAATTACATGCACACCCTGCTCATTGATTCTTCCGGCGTGACTGATGCTCATTTTGTGGTGGCGGTTGTTACTGTTCAGCTCCAGGCCAGTCCTGGGCTGATGCATTACCCCTGTTGCCTGCGCTTCCTTGCCCTCCCTCGGAGATCCTTCTCCCTCCTCTGGTCCTCAGGGCGGGCCAGAACGTTTCGTGCTGTGTCCCCTGCCCCTGCTTCAGTGGCTTCAGCGCTAGTATCCCTTTCCCAGTGCTTCTGTCTTTCAGCGGGCATTGATGTGGGCCTTCATCTGAGTTTGCTTCGCCCTGCTGGCCGTGCACAGACATCTGAATGTTGTATTCTTGGTTTTCACGCCGGACGACCAAGGTTTGGATACCAAGGAGATTAAGGCCTCCTGCAGCTTCCTTTCTTGCACATGAAAAATGGAGGTGAGTAGAGAGGGTTGAAATGCCTAGTCTGTTTTTGTCCAAAGCTGGTAGGGAACTTGGGTTGGCCAAATATGAGTTTATTTCTTTGAGGGTAATAGCCAGCCTTGACTTTAATTAATGTATCAATTTTTAAAAAATATTATTTTATTTTTATATATTTACTAATGTTGACCAGATCATACATCTACATGGTTTAAAAAATTCAGATGGTCCAAAGGAGTATGTGCCTCGTAAAGATCTCCCCATCTCATTTCACTTCTAAGTCTAACATTTTATTGACCCAGAGACAACAACTGATATCAATTTCTTGCATATATTTCCATTGTTCTTGTGATATCACAAGCATTTGCAAGTGTGCATCCCTTTCTTTCTGTATATATGTGTGTGTATGTAGATGTATATACAAATTGTGGTACACTATTCGTATACAATTTCTTACACATAACCTACTTCGGAGATAGTTTCATACCTCTGGGTGCACATATGCTTCCTTCTTTTCAAGGGCTTCGTGGCATTTCATACTCTAAACATTAATTACAGAATAGTGGTCCTTTATTTTATTCAACTTGTCCCCTACTGATATATATTTTTGTGGTTTTGTGTCCTTTGCGTTGGATCAAGGGCTGACAGACACTTTCCATAAGGGCCAAATAGTAAATATTTCAGGCTTTCTAGGCCGTATTGTCTCTGTCAACAACTGCTCAACTGTGCCCTTGGATCACGAGAGCAGCTATGGGCTATATGTGAATGAGTGTGTGTGGCTATGTTCCAATAAAATTCTATATACAAAAACAGGCAGCAGGCCAGATTTTGCCCCTGCTCTGAATGACCGATTTTCAGAAGCACTGCCATTGTACCTAGTGCTGTGACTGCCCTGCAGTGAGTGTTTAATAGATACTCGATTGATTGATGGTTATCTGGAAATTTGTTATTAGAAAAAGAATAATGCTAAACAATAAAAGCTGAACAGGAAATACTGCTATCAAAATCGAGCTAAATGGAAAATGCGTGGCTTTAAGAGCTTTCTATTTTTTGCTTTTTAAAAATATTTTTTAAGGTGGTGCTCTGACTTCTTTTCAAGTGTGCTAAACAGAAATGAGAAAATTCTATAGTGGAGGAAGGATTGATATGACTCTTCCGACTACTATTTCTCTCTGAAATTCTGCTTCTTGCTCTGCGGACCATCAGTATCACCGGTAAACTCAGATTCACCCATAGAGTGATACTGAGGTCTAGTTCATGGTTATTAAAGCCATTTGGTTTGAATGATGAGCATATGTTTTTGAAAATGTGTATCGTCCTGTAATGTTCTTTTCTGAATGTCCTTCATGGTCTTTTTCTTTAACTGTCATTAGGGGTCCTAAATATCACACAACAGTCCTTCCTTTTTATTAGGCACCAAATCAATACTTTTGAATTGCTTGTAACTATAGATCAGGGAACAGCAGACTGAGTCTTGCAGGTCAGATCCAACATGCTGGTTGGTTCTGGAAATAAAGTTTTATTGGAGCACATCCACAGTCATTTGTTTATGTATTGTCTGTGACTTCCTTCACATTGTAACAGCAGACCTGACTACTTGAAATAGAGACCATACAACAGAAAACATTTGACAACCCCCCTTCTTAGATCGTACTATTCTCTTCCCACCTTTGGGAATTTGGTGATCTCTGCTCTGAAGTTGCAAGGGCTTATTTCCGTTTTTCAGGACTGAGACCTTGAAATAGCCGAGTTTCTTAGTTTTTAAAGAGTAAGTCTAGTTTGCTTGATTTGTTTTTTCAACGCGGTGAACTCCTAGCTTGTTGATCTGATAATTATTGAACACTTGTTATGTTTAAACCTGGGACCACAAAAGCAGATAAGATTGATTCCCTGTTCTAAAAAACTTGGGGCCTACTGGTTGATACAGGTAACTAAATCAGTGGTAGTAGCGAGTGACAGAAATGTGAAGGGACTGCCGATATGGGAGAAGGAGCCCTCCATATTATCCTGGAGGATAGCACAGTCTTCCCATTGCAGGAAAGTGAAACTTGAGCCTCATCGTGAAGGATGAGTAGGAGTTTGGACAAAGAAGGAAGAGGAAGGAATTCCAGGCAGACAGAAGGTACACTCAGCCTGTACAAAGGTGCTGAGGCCTTAGTCACTTTAAATTGCCTGAGGTAATGGAAGAAGAGGTGACAGAAAGAAAAAGGCCTGATCATAAAGGACCAGGAAATGGAGGATACAAGAGTAAGGTAAAAGCATCGCCCCCGAACCCCCCCGCCTTTTACCACTACTGGCCATCAGGGGATGATGATAGTGAAATTGCTGAAACATGAGGGACTCCGATTTGTCGGAGCTGTTACCATCTCTGATCTCTTCAATGGAAAAGAGAACAAAGATCTATCACTTCAGCTGAAAAGTATCCATAGCCAGAGCACACAAGTTGCCAGAGGCAGAACTACAGGTCCCAGTTAATCCCCAAAGCAGTTAATCTGGAGGTAGAGGGAGTTCCTATCTCTAGAATTATCCATGGTGGGAGTCTTCTTCCTGGAAGTAACAATTCTCCTTTTCAAACTTTAGCTAAGAGCTCTTTATCTTAGGAGAGCAACTACAGTTGATAGTCTTCATAACCCTCGGCAGCCCAGTTCAAGTTAAAAGCAAGATAGAAGAAAACAAAAGCAAATTGAGCCATTCTTTTGCCAAGGAGAAGTGTTATTTGATTTTTATTTGCATCCTCAATGTTCTTTGGAAAAGAACATGACATTTGGCAATGTCCAAATGCCTGCTGACAGTCCTCCGACATCATTTCTGTTTCCATTGCCTCACTCGGCACGAGGGCTCTCGTAAGGTTTCCAGTCAACGATGAAGCCCAGATGTTATGGATAAACCGCAGCCTTTGGGGGAAATAAGCAAATACAACAATAAATAATGCCTCAAGGTTATGCTGCAGCCCCCTCTAAAGTGTCATGATGGTCAGGCTTCATCATAGCCCAGGCAAATCGCTTGGATTTTCATTTTGGCAGCAAATAACATGGAGCATAGGGGCTTGGGAGAAGTACCTCCATCCCAGTAATTCCTGGTGAGGGTCCCATTCCAGCTTTCTTTAACTTGGTGATTTGAGTGTGCATTGTGGTGGGTCAACAAGCCATTTCTGTTTAGAATGATTTAGAGCATCTGCTCCCAGTGTGAGACGTTTCTCATCCATACCACTCATGGAGGCCATATTAACCTTAAGTATAACTTCGGAGTCAAGATTTGCTCAAAAGCAAACCTGGGTTTGATTAGCAGGTTGGAGGTTAGAAACCTCCCTCCTTGTGATTTGATCACAGATTCCCAGTTTATATTGTGGCACCTGTGACATTTTTCTAATTAAGGATGACTTGATGGTACCTATCATGGGGATGGTTTTGGGGTGAAGTTCCTTATGCTTACAGGTTTTTCCCTGATAATTAACACTGCGATGAATCACAAGGCTCATCTTTGGGGGAAAAAAGGCAGTGTGCTTCCAATGTTTTTTGAGGGCTCTAATTAGAAACATTCTTTCTCTTTTCCTTTTTATTTGAAGGATTATTCCTAAAATGATGTTGTTCATGCTTTGGCTCATGTAATATCTCTATTTCTTTCATGGAATTTTTTCTTTTTTCTTTTCCCATATTTTTCCATTTTATTTTATTTTATTTTATTTATTTTATTTTTTATTGTTACTCAAGTACAGTTGTCTCCATTTTCACCCCACCACGGCCCCCCACCCCACCCATCCCCACCTCCCACCCTCAAACCTGCCCCCTTTGGCTTTGTCCATGTGTCCTTTATACATATTCTGTGATGGGCCTTACCCTATTTTCCCCCATTGTCCCTCCCCCGCTCCCCTCTGGTTACTGTCAGTTTGTTCTTTATTTCAGTGTTTCTGGTTACATTTTGCTTGCTTGTTTGTTTTGTTGATTAGCTTCCACTTATTTTTGAATTTCAGTAAAAACAAAGAAGAAACTGTTGAAAGTCAAGAGCTGTGGCTGTGGGGCTAAAACCTGAGGTCTGTTGGTGCCACCTTTGACCCTTGCAAGCACTTAGAGTTTAATTTCTGTTGCAGCATTGGGGCCACTATCTTTCTCATCATGAGTAATCGAGCTTTCATGTTGCATTCTAGTCATAGCTGTAATACTATTGCTGACAGCCTTACTTCAAATCTTTTGATCTGCTTCCAGAAAGAACTTTTACATGAGTGATAGGATTTATAGAGGAAACTGTCAGCTGAATAACAGGTATTAACTTCTTGGAAAGAGAAAAACATCAACCGCCATCTCCTCCTCCTCCCCCTCCTCTTCGTTCACCTCCCTTTCTGTTAGCAATGCTGAGTTTGAAATAACTTTGTTTCCCTTTTATCACAGTCTCTTTGTACTCTTCAATAGCAAAGTCCTACCATAGAAGATGTGATTGTCGTTGTGGGAGAGGAAGCAGGAAAAACAACTTATTTTGATGAAGATTTAATGAACACCTACTATCTGCCAGACCCCCAAATAAGTTATTGGCGTACAGATGTGAATAAGACATGATCTCTTTCTTTGGGAATTTTAGGACCGAGTAGTGGGCAGTGACACAAATATACTTTAACATAGGAAACGATAAACAGGATGTTCTAGAAGCAGAGTCATTTCTATTTACTGGAGAAGAAATTTAGGTTCTGAAATTAAGTTCTAGAAAATAAGAGTAACCCCAGAATCAAACCATAGCACAATTAGCTGTAGTTTGTTATTTTAATAGTAATTGGTCTCCTGGAGAGACTCCTTCACTTTAGTCCTGAAAGACCCCACCTTCATTGGAGACCTAAAACACGACTTTGTAAGTCTGCGTGTGGGGATGCTGGTCTTTTTGAGAAACTGTTATCTACGATAAGTGGCCCTGTTGCAGGAAGCTGCTCAGTTGAGTGTTGGCTGGTCAGCAGCCTTGCTGTGATATGGAGCAGGTCGGCCAATTTGCATTGGCATGTGGCCTGGCCTTGTGGGTCTTTCTCACCACTCAAATCACCTTGTGAGCCCTGGTCGCTACATGGTGGTCAGATGTGCATTTACCTGACCCCATACACCAAGCTCTCCTGAAACAAGGGTGTTGGATTGCAGCTCGTTATTCTGGAAAGTGTACTGAGCACTGGTTTTACAGTAACAGCGTTTGAGAATGGTGATGGTGATACATGGTGGTAATGATAATGGCAATCTTGATGCTAAGGGTATGTGATAGCAATAATAATGGGGCAGAGACTGTCTTACTTCTTACATGCTTATGTGTTTGGCGTACAGCAGAGATTTCAAAACAACTGTTGAAGGATGGAATAAGCAGTCAGTTTCCTTTTTAAAAGGTAACACAGAACCTGATACCGTGCTTAGTGAATACTCTCCAATGGACTCCCCTTTAATCAGTATAACATCCATATTTCTTGCCTTGGCCTACGCAGTCTGACCCTCTTCTGATACCACTCTGACTTCTACTCTTATCATTCCCTAGACACACTGACTCCTTTGCTTTTCTTCAAATATCTATACATGTTCCCATGTAAGGGTTTTTGCACATTTTTTCCCCCTCTGCCTAGAATGCTTCCCCCCCACATATCAGTGGGGCTTTACTTTCTCAAATCTGTGTTCAAATGTTGCCATTCTCAGAGAGGTCTCCCCTGGTCACCATGTACAAAAAAAGCATTACCCCTGCCTCCTTACCATGCCTCGTTACCTGATGGTATAGACTGAATGCTTGTGCCCCCCTCCCAAAGTCATATGTTGAAGCCTTTTCAACCTGTTGCCACCGGTGCCAATTCAGCACCAACAGGAATCCCCGGTTTGGG
Source organism: Glossophaga mutica (assembly GCA_039655065.1). NCBI lineage: Eukaryota > Metazoa > Chordata > Mammalia > Chiroptera > Phyllostomidae > Glossophaga > Glossophaga mutica. The sequence goes on from CM077318.1 coordinate 111,909,246, forward strand.
GTGCTGTAAAGAAGGAAACGTTATTCAGTGCAAAACAGCTCAGTTGTGATGCAGCATGGTGGGGAGGCAGCCCTGGGGCCAAGCTCCTCTCCACGCAGACAGCTCTGCTCTGCTCCTCTCTGCTCTGCTCTGCTCTAGCAAGACATCATTGGTGTTTCAGCTCAGCCAAGGAGATGCAGCTTTCAGTGGAAAGAGAAAGTGCGCTCTTTGAACCAGAGGGGAGCCGGCTTATGTGGACAGAATTCTCTGGCCCTGGTCCCAGATTGGTCTGTCTTCATGCAAAGGAGGACTCCAAATCCCACACAGTTGGATTGGTCCAAAGGCACTGTCTTGACTGGCTGCTCTGATCGATTGGAGTTGCACAGCTCTGATTGGATGGAGCAAACCTCAGTCCTATTGGTTAAAATAGAATTACAGGAACTCCTTTATAAGGGCTGGCTCAGATGGCTGGAACACGGTGCAGGCAGGCAGTTCAGTGTAGGTGTCTCCATGAACTGCAATTTGCATGAGAAGGCCCTGTATAGAAATTCGCACAAGGCTCCACTTTTCTAAAAAAAAAATTGAGGCCAGTTAGCTACCAAAAGACCTCTTTAGTAGGTGTCTTCCTCCCCCCCACCACTCAGGGTTTACACCTTGATAGCCAATGTGGTATTTAAAGATGAAGCCTTTGGGAGGTAATTAGGTTATAAGGGTGGAGCCCTCATGAATGGGATTAGTGCCCTGAGAGAGAGAGAGAGAGAGAGAGAGAGAGAGAATCTCTCTCCTTCAAGTGAAGATATGGCTAGAATGCAGCTGTCTGCAAATCGCAGAGGGCTTTGACCAGACACTGAATCTACTGGCATCTTGGTGTGGGACTTCTCAGCTTCCGGAACTGTGCGATGTAAATGTTTATTGTTCAAACTGCCCAGTCTATGGTATTCGTTGTATCATCCCAAACTAACTAAGATATTTGGTTTTATTTTCCTTGGTAACATTTATATATTATGCATTATTTATGTATTTATTGCCTGCCTTTCTTCTACTCTGTCTCCACCGAATCTAACCCACATGAGGGCAACTGCTTTGTCTCTTTAAAGCCATTTCTCTAGAACCTAGAACAGTGCATGTAGGCTTTGTGAGTATCACTGAGTGAATTTGAAATGAATTAATGAATTGTTTATACCATCAGAGGACATGTTCCACAAACTACCCTGCATTTCTAGATATCTTTGTAGGGTTATCCTTCTCATCGCCCTCTCAGTTGTATGAGCCTCTTCAGTTTTCATCAGAAATTTTTGTCCCAAGTGGAGTCCAGCACAGACTCATTCTCCAAGTAGTTGCTCATTAAATATTTATTCACTGGTAGATAATCTAAAAGGTTCAGTTTATGAAGATTGCCCTTCTTCCTTGCTCTACTTCACCGCATTTTCCAATCTTGTTTTTCTTCCTGTGTTTTGACATGTCATCGTACAATTTTTTTCATTGTGGCTATATATGGGAAGGAGAGGTTATCCAAAAGCATTTGTACCTCCAGTCTCAAATAAATATGGTAGATTCCAGCTTGATTTTGCATTATTCCTACCATGACAACAAAGACCAACTACTAAGAAAGTTTTAAAAATCAGAGAGTATTTGTTCTATTTTTTGGTAAATTACAGATTCAAACTCCCGAATTCCTAACTTCAAAAGATTGAATAGGATGATTCTTAAAAGGAACATGTGGCTGATTACATTTAGGCCAATATATTTGGTTTTGCCATGGTTTTTAACGTTTTACTAGCTTTGGAATGTTGTGCATTTTCACAAACTCAGTGCCCTTGAAATGTCTTCATCAAATATTTAAAGCCATGTGATATTCACACTGGACTTGGTATCCTTGTCTCCCTTACCCAGAGAAGCTTGGCCAGTTATTTCCAGTTGAAGCTGGCCTGGCCCTTGACAACACATTTTTCAAGAACCGGTTATGCAATACATGTTGATATTCTCTGTTCTTCCTTCCCCTCTTCATCCATTTGGCTCCTTCTTCTTCCTTTCCCAACTCGTTCTGTTATCCCTCCCCCCTTGGCTTTTCAGAATCTATTATCTTCTTTAGTAAACTCAGTGGTAAATTGCCTCAAGGATAAAAATGTTCCCTATTTCTAGTCAGGAAGGACTGTTTCCCACATTTTCTGAGAGTCTCGTTCTGTTACAGCTCTTCTTGGAAAAAGTTCCAAGCAAGTATTTTGTTTGTTTGTTCTAGAATGCACTACCTACCCACTCAAGCCCGATTTGTCACAAGAAAAAAAGCTTTAAAAAATGCTTTCTCACATCCTTCCTCATGAAGCATATTCTTCACGAATAGTTGTCATTTTCAGTTCATTATCTTCATTTTACAACAGCTAAACTTGCCAGGACTTAATTCTATCACCGATGTTATCCTCTCTTATAGCTCACTGTGTTTGTTTGCTAGGGCTGCTATAACAAAGTAGTATGAACTGTGTGGCCAAAACAGCAGAAATTATCGTCTTTCAGTTCTGGAAATTGGAAGTCTGGGATCTAGGTGAGATCCAAGTCTGAGAACCGATTAGTAAAATTGGTTCTTTCTGGTGGCTGTGAGGGAAAATCAGTTCCATTCCTCTCTCGGAGTTTTGCTGGCCTCTCTTGGCGTATGGAATTTTCAGTCGAATCTCTGCCTTCATCTTCGCGTTGTGTTCTCCCTGTGCGTGTCTCTGTTCAAATTTCCTTATTTTGTAAAGATACCAGTTGGATTAGGACCCATCCTAATGACCTCATTTTAATTTGATTACTTCTGTAAAGACTTCATCTCTAAATAAGGTCATATTCTGAGGTCATGGGGGTCAGGACTCCAACATATCTTAATACAACCCATTAACACTCATCTTCTGAAACCTGAATTTCCGTGGTTAGTAAAAGGAGCACATTTTCTTCTTTATCAAATCTTTGGCTTTATAGATACAGTAAAACTTTACCTGATTAGGATGAAAGGCTCAAACGGATGGAATTTCCCAGTTCACTGAGAATTCACCTGTAAATGATATTGTGAGATGCCAGCTGATTCCTCCAGGAGAATGTACATAATTGAAAATCTAGCTTTGTACCCTTCATTCAGTCTCACATGCTGTTCCAAAACACTGCCTGCCCATTATGGCAAAATCAAGATACCCTGACATTGTCCGTGACTTTTATTTTAGTGTCTTCTTCTTCGTTCTAACTACTCCTCCAGTTCCCGAATATCTCCTCTCTCCTGCTTTTGGACAATTGTGTTTGTTTCCTGGATTTCTCCTCTCAGCCTCTCCTAAAGAATTTGTCTTAGGTATGCTCTACTGGCTCTCCCGCATTCAAATCAAGTTAGATTGGCCCCCTTCGCCAGCCCTTTGATATCAGCCACCACCGCCAACAAATCCACCCACCAGCACACAGAATGGGCCCCTTTTGTTTCTCTACAAAGTGGGGAATGTGACAGAATATATTGCCATCTTGAGAGAAGTACTGTGATCACCTCCTGGATGAGTTTTCTCATTGCTAGTCTCTACGTTGTCTGAGTTGACTAATGTGCAATTGTTCGAATCATCTTTGTAATGTGTAATTCTGAAAATGCCATCCACAGCTCAAAATCCATCAAGGCTCCTTCCTCTATTGCCCATTCAGCGAATGCCAAGTCCTCAGCCTGACATTTCAGCTTCATTTGCCTGTGAATAGGGGTTCTCTGTTCTGATTGCACAGTGAAACCACCTGGGGAGACTTACAAATTACTGATGCTGGAGCCCACTTCCAGAGGTTCTCATTCAATTGTTTTAGGCTGTAATCTATGCATCAGGGCTTTAAAAAGTCCCTTAAGAGATTCTAATGTTTACCTAAGGTTGAGAATCACCTATTTAGAGCAACGGGTCTCTAGTTGTAACGTGTGCAGTAATTGCCTTATTCAAACGCAGACTGATTCAGCAAATCTGGGACCAAATGAGATTATGCATTTCTAATAAGCAGTGATGCTTCTGGTCCACATTTTGAGTGTAGCAGGGTGATGAATTGAGGTTTCTGATCCCCACTGTGCAGGTGGCTGCCTGATCCGCAGCTGTTTCCTTTCCCCGTTCTTCCTAGAAGTTCCTAGTGGCAGAGTCTGCTCCGCCCCCAAAAGTGTCTGGAAATACCAGATACTATCTTCTTCAGCCTCCCTTTTAGCTTAAGGATGGTTCTGTGACCCAGTTTTGGCCAGTAACACATACGGGAAAGATGCTGAGATTTTATCAAAAAAAAAAAAAAAAATCTCCCTGATAAAAAGAAGAAAGTCTATCAGAGGCCCACTCCGTGCCTGCTCACCTAGACCTTTTAGTGTCTCAATTTCTACTTCCTTAAGTTCAGAATGCTCAGTGAACCAGTTGGTTAATCAAAGGGGAGGGAATGAAGAACCAGCTCCACTTAGAAATACTCCATTATCTTTTTCAAAGTGCGGGCCATGGACCAACAACCTTAGCACCGCACAAGAGATCGTTAGAAATGCAAAACCTCAGTCCCCAACCCTGACCTGCAGAATCAGTAAAATCCCCAGGTGATTCCCATGCGCATTTACGTTTGAGAAGTGGTTGATGGTCTGTAAAAGTCAGCGTCTTTCTTTCTCTAACCCCTTCGCAATTGCCCTGTTTCTTCTGCTGCCGTGGAAGATGGGGTGGCCACCAAGGGAAGAGCATCCCGAGACTAAGCAGATTCTTCACTTGGGAATTCAAACATCCGCTTTCACGCTGCAGTGGAACTGTTGTGACACGCTCTATTGGCAAGCCACTACCTAGAGGGCATCATGTAGAGCCATGAGCTATTTTTAGGTTTTCTGGACAGGGCGAAGGTTCTGCTGCCCGAATGATTCCAAAGAACGTGCGGCTGATATGGTTCAGTTTGTCTTGTAACCCTTGCTTTTCAAAAATGTCTTGGGTGTTTACTCTTGAGCCCAGTCCTGTTTTCCGAACGAACGAAGCACGTATTTACTGTGTCCCACTGAGTATGTTGTCCTTCCCTCCTCCCTTTATTTACCAACACATGCCATGTTTCCTGCCAGTGTTTTATCAGAGAAATAGAACCCGAAATTGATTCAGTATGCATAATATTTTACCGGATGGTCATCTCCATCTCAGATTTTTCTTGAGGTTTGACGCGAAGATAAACACTGGTTGTAGAACTGGAAAAGAGAAGGGTTGGTGGAGGTTTGAGTGTCTTCAGTTTTTGTCAGAGGAGCTTGGAAACTGCTGGGAAATGACTGGTCAATCAGCAGGCAGCTACCTGAGACAGTCCACAGGACTGGAGGGCGGAGTGTAAAAAATACACAGCCACACATGGTCCTTCAAAATAACAACAACGGTCATGGGAGAAGGAAATTACTTAAGTCTAAGAGAATTAGTTGGAAGTGATTTCCAAACGCGCATCTTTATCCCTTGCTTTGTAACTCTCTGAACACCACTTTGATGGAAGTTGGGAAAGAACAGACATGACTTTAGGTTTAATACTTTCTGAATCCTCATGTATTATATTTATAGTATTTTAAAGACACATATTTAAAGGTTCTTGCTACTCTAAGTTCTTTTCGCTATGATGACTTCAAAGGGTTATTTGGATGGAGAAAGAGATTTACTTACAGTTAGTTACCTTTTATTGCAAACCCAGTAAGTGCCAGGCATTAGGGATATAAATATAAGCAAATATAAATAAGATAATGTCCTAGCATAAAAAGCAAAGCAATATGTATTAGAAGTTCCCCAAAAGACAATAAAAGAACTCTTAAATCATAGTTCATTTATTAATTCTCTCAGTAGGAGAAAGCTCATTTTTCATATTTTTCTTTATTATTTTGAAAGCAGAACTTAAAAAGAAATACGAACAAAAGGTCAGCTGCAGGGCAGATCACAGTGGCTCTGTTCATGCCTATCCAGATGGGTATCATCCGTGTTTACCTTCCCAAATTGGGAATTCTTATATCCTTTTACAAAAATGCGATCCACTATTATTTTGATTCACTTTACTTTTTTAAACTGCTAGGAAACATGTTATAATGATAAGCTACTTTGTGAATAGTAAAATTATTAACATTTTATGACTACATTTTGAGATGTTACCTTGAGTCAACCTCAGTTCATGCCGTCTTCAGAGCTACTTTCTGAACTAAATATTCTAATTCCTGTTTGGGAGATGTTGAGACTAAGGTTTAAGGTAATATTTTCCCCAAATCACATCTAGAAATGAAGGATAAATTCAGGGTATCCACCTGTAACCCATGCTTAAGCTTCAAAATATTGGCTTGTACACTGGTTTATAATCTGAGAGTTATAGGCAGTGGGCCATTCTGAAACTTACATCTGTTTTTAAAAATGTCTGATTGCTTTATCTCAAAAAATTAGCTTCTGCCCTGGCTGGTGTGGCTCAGTGGATTGAGTGCGGGCTGTGAACCAAAGAGTCACGGTTCGATTCCCAGTCAGGGCACATACCTGGGTTGCAGGCCAGGTCCCCAGTGGGGGCCATGTGAGAGGCAACCACACACTGATGTTTCTCTCCCTCTCTTTCTCCCTCCCTTACCCTCTCTCTAAAAATAAAGAAATAAAATATTTTAAAACATTAGCTTCTATTGTGCAAAACTTTGAAGGAAATAAACTATATATCTAATTGAATTTTTGTATTTTTAATTTAAGGGTTACCGAAGTTAACAGAGCCATTACTCAATCTAAAATTTACAAATAAGCAGCACAATACCTACTTTAAGTCAACATTATTGAAAAGTATTATTGTTTGGAGAATTAAGCTCCTCAATTTTATGGATGAGGAGCTAAGGGAAACAAAAGCATTTTACTCTGGTGCCACTGCATTTTACTCTGCTTTCTGACTAGTTTGGCCACTGGAACTTTCCACATATATGGATTTTAAGCATTCAAACGGTGCATGTTTTCCTAAATGAACAATAATTAGACTTAATGACACCTGCTGTTGATGTGGATCCTATAGTCATATTCATTTTTATCATTTCATTCATTATTTCTCCTCATGTCTTACTGAGAATTACTTATTACTTCGAGAGTGCACTTTTCACGTGTTGTGTGTTTCATGTTGCATGCTTTATATTAATACCTAAAGGTATTTAAACTAGCCTATATGTAAGGAAAGGGCTTTTAGGAGTGCTTTGGCTGAAGGTACCTTCTAAACCATCAAAGATTGAATTACACATGATATGGCTTTAGCATTAAGGCCACTTGCTTATATTCGTATTCTTTGAAAATTGGTAATCCATCTATGAGTATATGGCTTTGACTGCATTGCTCTGTTCCTTAACACATCTTGACTTTAACAAAGCTTTAAAAAATTAAGCAAATTGAAAAAATAGCACTAGAATTTAAAAGTTCCCCCTTTTCTCCTTCTACACATACACCTACATAAATGCAGGCTCACACACGCAGTAATTTACATGCTTTCTGGGCCGTGATTATATCGTATTGTTCAGAAGTTCAGGCTTTGGAGTTAGGCAGTCTTAGGTCTAGTCTCAGTTTTTTCACTCTTGACATTGGCAGGTTCCCATCCTCATGTGAGCAGCAAAGTGGGAAGGATAATACCTCTTTTAGTTGCCAGGTTTTAGTGAGGTAATTTGAGCAAAATACATTTGCATCTTCTAAACTAGGGTCTGTTAAATTCAGCACTATCAACATCCGGAACTGGATCATTCTTTGCTGTGAGGGACCTGTCCTGGGCACTGTAGGATTTTGAACAGCATCCGTGGTTTCTACCCACTGGCAGCCAGTAGTACCCACTCTGCACCATCCTCCGTTGTGACAACCAAAAATGTTTCAAGACATTGCAAATGTCCTTTGTGGACCAAAATCTCCCCAGGGTTGAGAACTGATAAAATTATACAAAATATACCCCTCCTTTTTGATAAAGTAAAGGAACTGTTAGACATGCTAAGACCCAGGGGGAAAAAAGAAAGGAAACTTGAAATGAATCAAGCCACTGAGGAATTTTAAACTGAGAAGCTGCATTGAGAAGGAGCATTTCACAAGCCCCCTTAGGATCCCTGAGGCTCTCCTGTCTATATTTCCTGCCCTCCCGATGTTTCTTTAGTGTCTGAAATGAATTGTCCCTATGTAAACTCTACCAGCTTCATTTCTCAAGTCATGACTTCATCTCTTATTTGAAACCGCAGGTAGTAAAAGCTATCCCTTTTGATTACTCCCAAACATATATTTTCTTTCCTACCTGAAAGAGACCTTTCCCACCCCATATTCCAATATGTCTGTGTCGACTTATGGTAAATAATGTGGTTTCTATGAAGGTTAATATGTGATCAGTTGGGCAAACCCAACTGGTCCTTGGGTTTGCCTTCCAGTAAGCATAGAAGGGTTTATAATTTTGCATCTGGACTCACAGACTCTTCAACCTCAAAGAAAATATCAGGTGCAAGATGTTACAGATTGTCTGTACTTGAGGTGGAAATGAGAGGAGAGAGGGGAGCAAGCAAACCCATTTTTAGGACATCGAGGCAGCTCGCATGCCCTTCCATGACAACTTTCTGAAGGCCAAGTCACAACCTCAGACTTGAAGTTGGGCAGATCGCGTGAACTAGGGTGTTGGTGGCAGAGCGCTGGGCGTGATCTATTTCTGAACAATGGAAGGTTTCTTTCCCCTTTCCCCTTCTCTCCCCACATTCTCCCTGCTCTGATTCCATTGGCCTGAGAACTGGCTCCCAGGCAAAAAGCTGACAGGATTAGGGTTTATTTGAGCAGAGCTATCTTTTCCCTTTGGGGGAGAAAGAAAAATAAAATAGTGATTTGCCCAAACATTATTTACAGCTCCAAAAAAAAAAAAAAAAAAAAAAAAAACTCCCCCACAAAATGCAGACTAAATTTAAGTGGAGGGGGAGCAGGGGACCTAAACACAACCTCAAGAGCTAGAAGTCATTCACAGAGGTCACCATTCTCATTTGAGTGGACAATGTTGATACGCCTTCAGTCCAGGTCTGTTCAATTACCATGCTTGACCAGGAAACACTAACCAGTTCTATCCTCATATCGTCATGTGTGGTTGATATTATTATTATTTACCCTCATTCCACTGATAAGGAAACTGAGGCACAGAGAGGTTAAGGAGCTTGCCCAAGGTCATGAAGCTAGTAAGTGGTGGCACCAGGAGTCAGATTTATTGAGCAGCTGGCTACCAGATGTGCTAAGTCCTGGATAACAGATATGAGTAAGAAGCATGGACTTTTCTGAGGGAGATCTCTAAATTGTTCATCTTGTGTTGGAGCGATAAAGGGCTATTAATCACTTCTTTTTGTTTTCTGTATTGCTAATGACTTGCTATCTGGAGCCTTGCCGACTCTGGAGGGAAATGCCCCTCCTGGGGTTAGCCAATTTCTAGACATAATAAACAACTCACCTGCAAGGGCGCCTTCCATGTGCAAATTAGCCAATCCAGAGCCCCTACCCCAACCTCCTTTTTTTACTACAGCTCTCACACTCCAGGTCTCTCTTCCTCTTCCCTAATCACCCCAGCGCAGGCACTGGACACTAGAGACAGCCCCTACATCCCAGAATCTGTTGTAATCATTCACACCAGCCAATTCTGAACCTACTTTCCTGCATCATCCATTCCTTTCCATGGGAGCCACGATAAAAACTCTTTCCCACATTTCCCCCCTGCTCTCTGTGCCTCCCAGCTGACCCCATGTGTGTTTCCTTACATGGCCCGGAGTGGTATGGTGTGTCTGCCTACTTCTCCTGGGACCTATGAATAACAAGTTGTCTTCAGTACCAATTGTCTCCTTATCTGTTGGCCTCACCAGACATGAGTAATAATAAAACCTACATTTGAAAACAGTTGTGTGTCTATGGAGTTCCACGTAGGCACTCAGAAGAGAAGCAACACACAGCTGTCCCACACTGCACCACAAAACACAGTGCTTATGCCGTGGCTGGTCCACAGCAGCTGCTTGGCTCCCTACTGGCCTGGTCCGTGTGAGGATAACAGATGACTTGCATGCTGTCCATAAGTTGTGGCTCATGGAAACATCAGTTTGCTTAAATAGTACTGCTTATGAACTGCTCCCAACATCATGTGATTGCTTTGTCTCTTCCTTGTTCGAGGGAGCACCGTACCTCCTTTAAAGATACAATCTTAGAATTATCTGTGGATTCCCTCAGTGGCACCTCAGTATCAATTAGCCATTTCCAACAATGAGAGCAGCTAGTGGCTGCTGCAGAGGAGCTAGTGACCTTTGGAGTTCTCCAAGTGGGGATCTGACATTCTCTTAAGCTGGCCAGTTCATTTGGCTGAGGAAAGATAGTTATCTGTCAGATGGGTAATTGAGTTTGTGCAACCTCTCTCTCTCCCCCAAAAGGTGACCGTTTACCATTACTATTGATCCAAGGATTCTAGAACTGGGTGAAAGAGTAGGAGGGAATTTGATGTCTCTTGAAGCAGGGGGTTTGGTTCCTTCCTCTGTCTACCAGCTGCTCTTAAAGCTATAGTGTAGATCTTCATGGTAATTTTTCTAATTTAATTCTTTTAAACATTGCACTTGTTGATTTTTTGCCTCTGGATAACCAAAAAGCTTAGAGTTAACTGATCTACCCTGCTTAATTATCTCCATTAAGCTTATCGATTTCCATCTTACACAGGTTCGAAAGATCTGCTTATAGACTTAAGGGCTAAGTGGATGGGAAGAGAGTGCATGGAAAACAAAGATACAGGCACTGTGGTAGGAGGTCTGTGTTTTCCTCCAGAGTGAGGATAAATTCAGTCATTTTTGTATCCTCGGTACCTAAAACGGTGGCTAGATGGTGATTAGGTACTCTGCTAACATTTGGGAAAACCACTGGTTTAGCAAGTGACAGAGAACACGAATCAGGATAAGCAAAGCCTGAGGACTCGGCATAATTTAAATACCATGGCTAATAGCACGAGAGAGCATCATCTCTCACTACTTTGTAGATATTAGAGAAACAAAAGGCACTTGGATTCTGTGCAGAGCTTGAAAGAACCATAAGCGGTTGTTTATGAGTTCTTGTTTCAAATCCAATGTCTAATTCAGGGTTTCAGCATCTCTGTGCTATTGCCATTTTGAGCAGGTTCATTTTTTGTTGTGGGGGACTGTCCTGTGCCTTGCAGGAAGTTTGCATAGAGCTGGTCTCTGCCCATTAAATGCCAGTAGCGACCTGCAGGTGTGACAACCAAAAATCTCTCAAGACATTTTCCAATGTCCTTCAAGTAGCAAATCACCAGAGTTGAGGACTGTCTCTTAAGACAATTCTCTATTGTTGTAACAGGACATTTCTGCTTACATCCCATTGCCCAGTATTTAATTACATAGCCATTCCCGATTGTAAAGGAGGCTGGGCAACATCGTATTTGTTCCAGCTGGGTATATGCTCACTAAAATTGGATCATCTGTTGCTGGGGCAGAAAATTGGGGGGTAGTCTAAAACCCCATTATGTATGGAAAGAGAATTAACACCTGAAAAATTTTGACTGTGATTGTGCATTCTACCAATTTACGATAAAAACAACTCAGTAGATTTTACTGGAGTATTTAGGTCTAGCAATTTGGAAACTCTTCCACTGAAGAATTTCTAACTAGTATTTTTTTAATGCAAAATCCTATTATGCTATTATTTGGGAGAGTTCAAACATACCATTTATCCTTCGTAGATATTGCACAGGAAAATTTTAAATATAAGAAACAAATACGAAAATAATTGTGTAGGACTATGGAAGCATGGACAAAACCAAGGTGGGGTGGAAGCAAGGTAGGGAGGTGGGGATGACTGGGGTGGCAGGGAAGTTGTGGGGGGTAAATGCAGACACCTGTAATTGAACAACAATAAAATAATTTAAAAAAAAGAAAAGAATTGTGTAGGTTCTTTGCTTTCTCCCAACTACAGTAGTTCAGTCCAGAAATATGTTTTTTTGTACATGTGTTTACAGCATAAGCTAAATTATTTTACAGCTTTTATTAAGGTTTCATCATCTCTCTTGATGGTCATTGTTTACAGCAAACAAAACATTTATCTTAATGAAAGTTAGTGTAATCGGTGTGGGTTACTTAAGAAGTAGAATCTGAGCCTAGGATTCAAGTTCAAGGGGGCTATTTGGGGAATGCGAGTAGAGGAATAGAGAAGAAGTATATGAGATAGAGGAGGAAGGAGTCCAATAAAGAGTGTAATATCAAATTTCCACTTTAGCCAATGGGCTGCAATCCCATTAGGGAACCTGGGAGCCAGTGTAGAACATGCCTCAGAGTTACTGCACCCAAAGGCAAGGAAGCTGGGGTATTTATTATCCAACTCCACGTACCACTGGCTCAGGGCTACCTCCCAGAGCATGAACTCCGTGACACTCTGGCCTACCCTATGTTGTCTGGCCAAGAGACAGCCCTTAGCCAGCTGCTTACATGTGCGGTAGGATGCCATTTGTCTGTACTGAAACAGGGAACGCTGAGAAGATGTGAGTGGGTACCAACTGCGTCTGCTCCACCATATAAGCTGTTTAGTTGGCTCAGCTCACTCACAAGTCTCTGGCCCACCAGCTTTGTTGTGGGATATGTTGTGGGATTATTGAGGTTGACTAAGCAAAGAAAACCAGCTAAAGCTGCACCTCAGAAGGATGCTGACAAAATCCTTGCACAATGAATAGGTGAACAAATTTCATCAATCCGATAGTCAGGAAGACACATACTTTAACAAAACGTGAAGCTAGTTATCATGCGCCGTATCAATATACTTTTAAATTCCAGCCTAAATGAGATCTGTAGAGCAGCAGTAATGGGAAGTTGAATATTTTTGCTGTTGTATGACTTGACGATAGCACAGATTCATCCTCTCTTGGATGTTAATCAGGGACATCTTTACACCATACTTACTGTCAGATGGAAGCCAGACCTCTCTGTTAAAGAGCATCTGGAATGCAGCTCCAGAGTCAGTGTCTGCCTCAACACAGATGGGCACACAGATGAGAGAAGGTGGGTGGGTGGTTATGGAATGCGAAGAAAATATGGTGGCCTGAAGAAGGGCAGATGCTCTAAAAGCCTCCTTTTATAATATCTCAAAGCTGTTGACCCTTAAGAAGAACAGGCCCCTGTGGCCTACTTGTTTCAGCAAGAATGCTTATTTTTAGCATAAGTAAACCAAGTAGCCTTATTTATATAGGGGCTCAGCGCTCATTGGCAGATATTGGTTGAGTCCACATTGTTTGCAGAACATCACATTAAAGCTTGCTGACCCATCCCATAGATGATTCAAGCAGTTTACTCAAGGAGACAATAAAGATGCCTTCGGTCTGCGTGAAAATGGGAATGATTCTAGAAAATCGAGGCTTTGTCCATGAGCAGAGATGTGGTGAAGAGATAAAGAGTTCTATGGGCAATGGGTAGGGGGAGCACATCAGAGGTACCTTGAAAGAGTGGCAAAATGAAAGTTGTGTTTTAGGTCCGTGAAGATAGCTGTGGCTGGATGCTGATGGAACTAGAGACAGGCCACTTGTTTAGAAATTATTTATACCACGCTTCATTGCGATAAAAGAGGAGATAAGTGATATTTATAGGAACATCTCCAACAGGTGGTTAAAAATATAAAACTAATAAGATCGAAAGGGTAATAAGTGTGAAAAGAAGAAAGAAAACAAGAGGATGTCAGTATACCAAAGTGCACACCGTAAGATCCTGGACATGCAGTAGCTGCTAACCACGTGTAGTTACTGAGCACTGGAAAGGTGGCACCTCCAAATGGGGAATGTGCTGTAAGGATTAAGGAGGCACACTGAATTTCAAAGACTAATATAGACAAGTGAAATATAGCATTGATATGTTTTATGTAGATTATGTGTTTGAAATGATAATACCTTGGTTATATTGGATGAAGTACAATATAGTTTAAGAATAATTTTATCTTTGCTTTTACTTTTTAATATGTCTGTCAGAAAATTATAAAGTACACACCCAGGCTGGTGTAGCTCAGTGGATTGAGCATGGGCTGCAAACCAAGGGGTCGCCGGTTCGATTCCCAGGCAGGGCACATGCTTGGGTTGCGGGCCAGGTCCCTGGTACAGGGCGCACGAGAGGCAACCACACATTGATAATCCTCTCCCTTTCATGGTCCTTCTCTTCACCTCTCTCTAAAAATGAATAAATCAAATATTCAAAAAAGAAACAAATGACACAGTTGCTCTCAATTGTGGTTCACATTATATCTCTACTGGACAGGGCTGTACTATACAGTGTTCTATATGCGTGGTTCTCAACTGGAGGTGATTCTTGCCCTGCAGGGGCATCTGGCAGTGTTTGGAGACCTTCAGCCAGAGGGGTGGGAGTGGGTAGAGACAGCAGCTGCTGCTAAACACCCTACAGTGTGCAGTACGGCTCCTCGGAGAATGATCCAGGCCTGACTTGGACAAGCCCTAGTTTAGACAACGCGAGAGTATTTTCCTCAAATTATCTCACTAATTCCCAACAACTCCAAGATGCACCAGACAGCCCCCTACAGCAAAGAATGGTCCAACCTCAAGTGCCATTAGTGTCAAAGCTAAGGAATCCTGCCATACACTGTCACTGTATGGTGCTGAGAAACCCAACAGGGAGCTACAGTCTCAACATGGATATAAGGGTGTAAGGCTTTTCTCTAGAGCAGGCACTGGAACCCGTAACATCCCTTGATGTCATCTGTGAACTGCTAGGCAGTTACGTCACACACCTCCTATTGACATTATTTTATTGAATCCCCATGAGAGCATGGAGCGAGGTGGGCAATATCTTCCTTTTGCTGGTCACATTGCCTCCAGTTCATAGAGTTCAAGGAACCTGGTTGAGCTATTGTAATTAGGAAGGGGAAAGACATTTCACTCTGAGTCATTTAACTCCTGTCCATGAGCTTTATCCATCATAGAGACGAGGACTGTAACCAATTCTTGCCTTCCATTGAGAGGCCCACTACCCTAGTCTAGGCTTCCTGATTGGTTTGTAGTGTTGACCACATCAATCCTCCAATTCTTTTCTCTACACCACAATGATCTTCTCCCCAAAACAAACCCTTTCAAATTAAAAACAACAACAAACCTCTTAGGATATAGTCCATACCCTTTGTCGTGACCTGGAAAGTATGATTTGGATTCAGTAATTTTTTCTGGAGGATGCACAATGTACTTGGGTTAAGTGCAGTAAGAATTGAAAAATAACTGCACAGTGGTACGGTAGTGACCGTTGTTAATAGAAATGCACCTTGAGGACAGGGTTAGCAAAGTCTCTCTCCTCTGTAAATGAAGATTTTTCAGGGCAGCATTTTGCTTTTGTAGAGTGGGACCCATGGCCATTTCGGTAAAAGTACATTTATAAGATTCGAATAATTATCAAACCAGCAACAAGTTTATTGGATGAGAAGACTTTAGTTTGGGGGTTAGATAGGATGATTTATGTTTTACTTCGAACATTTTTTCCTTTAAATCTACAAATTATCAATACTTTGATAATTGGAGGGAGGAGCAGCAATTTTTATGTTTTTCTGTATCTCCAGCAATAATAATAATGGCTATACAGTAGGCATCGCTGAATACAGAATATTAAGTTAAAAAATTGTGGTGATGGACAGAGACTTGACTTGGGGTGGTGAACAAACAACACAGTGAACAGTTGGTGTATTGTACAATTATGCACCTGAAACCTGTATGATTTCGTTAACCACTGTCACCCCAAAACATTCACTAAAAAGGAAAACAATAAAAAAATAGGGGAGGTGAGAGGGGACAATGGGGGAAAAGATTTTCAGGAACTACTATAAAGGACACGCGGACAGAACCAAGGGGGAGGGTGGAAGCAAGGGAGGGAGGTGGGTTTGGCTGGGGTGGGGTGGGGAGTGGTGGGGGGAAAATGCAGACAACTGTAACGGAACAACAATGAAATAATTTTAAAAATATTGCAAAAACAAAATTCTTGTGATGATCCTGAATAAATTAGTTTTGAATGTGTGAATGCTCTTAGGTGCCACCTAGTGGGAATGAAGTGATAACCTTTTAAAATATGTTACAGAATTGTTCTTAATTTCAATGTCTCTGGTTATATTTCACTTGCTTGTTTTGTTGATTAGGTTCCACTTGAAGGTGAGATCATATGGTATTTAAAAACAATCTGACAGTAACCAGAGGAGAGGTGGGAGGGAATAATGAGGGGGAAGGAGGGAAGGGTTTTCAGGAACAACTAGAAAAGATACATGGACAGTACCAAGAGGGGGTTGGAATCAGGGGAGAGAGGTGGGGATGGCTGGGGTGGGGGGAGTGGTGGGGGGAAATGCAGACAACTGTACTTGAACGACAATGAAATAACTTAAAAATATAAAAATAAAATACGTTACTGAGAATTTGTTCTCTTCACCTGGTAGTCCTCCTCAGACTTCAGTAAGCCCTGTGAATATAAAGTACAAAATGCTATCTTCTTTAAAATATGCATTCTTTTATCTTCTTTATTCAGTTTACCTGATGCCGTCTCACTCATCTGTCTGCCTTCGTCCCCTGCCTTAGGCAGAAAGGAAAGGAGGAAGGGAGGGAGGGAGGGAGAGAGGGAGAGGCGGGAGAGAGAGAGAGGAAGGAAGGAAGGAAGGAAGGAAGGAAGGAAGGAAGGAAGGAAGGAAGGACAGAAATGGAAAGAAAGGAAATGGGAGAAACAAGGGGAAGGGTCTAGTCAAGGAACATATATAAAGGCCCCGTGGTAATAGGCAACAGAGTGGGATTGACTGAGGGAGGAGGGTGGGCTAGGGGAGAGCAATGGGGGAAAGATTGGGACCACTGTAACTGAACAAAAATTAAAAAAAAATAAAAAGAAAGAAAAATTTGTATTAGTTTGGGTAACCCTATGTCCTGAAAGAGAGGAACCCTGAAATCTCAGTGGAATAACAGGAAAATTTCTCTCCTATGCGCCAGTCCAGTATCTGGTAGATAGACTCCGTGTAGTGATCTGGGAACCCCAGCTCCTCTCATCTTGTAGCTCATTTCAAAAGGACAGAAGGACTGAGCAGACTTTTTCTACAAAATGCCAGCTGGTGACTATGTCAGGCTTTGTGGACTGTAGGGTCGCTGTCACAACCACTCAACTCCGTTGTAGTGTGAAAACAACTGTAGATGCTACGTAAATGAATGAGTGTAGCTGTGTGCCAACGCAACTTTATTTTGGATGCCTAGATTTGAATGTCATATCATTTTCATGAAATATTCTTAATTTTAAAATCTTTTTCAATCGCAGTATGCAAGCCATTCTCATCTCATAGGCTGCACAAAACCAGGGGCAGGCTGTGGTTTGCTGACTGCTGCCCTAGGACTTAGGAATTCTTTACTTTTAGCCAGAGGCTGCAGAAAGGATCTCGTATGGGAGATTTCTGTGGGCCAGCCCGGAGGTGGTGCGTCATTCCTTTTGCTTCCATCATTGGCCAGAACCCAGTCACATGACCACAGCCAGGAAGGAGCAGGGATGGATTTTGATAAACATATAGCAGTGTAGCAACAATTTCTAATACAGTTCACCCTGTTACTTTAAAAATACACTTTTGCCCTGGTCGGGTTGCTCAGGTGGTTGAAGCATCATCCATACACCGAAAAGGTTGCAAATTTGATCTCTGGTCGTGGATTTGATCCTTGGTCAGGGCATGTATGGTGGGCAACTGATCTGATCAATGTTTCTCTATCACGTTGATGTTTCTCTCTAAAATCTATAAACATATCCTCAGATGAGAATTATGAAGCAATTTCATTTATTCATTTTTCACTAGTTGATGTCATGTCTTAGCCATGTTCTTTACAATCCTTTTCTATGTATTGAGTTTAAAGGCCAAAAGTCTTCCAGTGGATATGTTTAGGAACATGTTTATGTTATTATAAAGGAACATGGCATAGGGCGGGGTATCCTGGACTGACTAAAGAATGCTGATTTTTATTTCCCATCATTTTGTATATTACCAGGAGAGGGCAGCCAGTCCACAGAATGAAAACAACCTAACAAGTTACACTTTCAGAAAGTGGTAGGATACACAGAGACTTCTAAAGTTTACAGCTATTGTCTACTCTGTTGACCATAATTGGAAGCTTGATGCATATGAAGGGCACTCAAGCAGGAGTCAAGCAAACAAACCAGAGTTTGGACTAACTAGAGAGTGCTGTTTTATTATCTGTTATTTTTCACATTGCCATGAGGGGGCAGCCAGTTCCAGGACTGCGAACAGGCCTCTTAGCCGTTCTTCGGACTCCAAAGTTCCTTCTTTGGGGATTTGTATTTGCTATTCGTTGTCTGAAATGCTCTTCCCTTGGTTATCCACGTGGCTCACGCTTAGGGATAGTGTTTTAAAGATCTCTGTTCGCATGTACTATTCTTACAGAGGCTACCGTCAGCACGTTATGTAAGCAAACATCTCAGTTACTCTCTGTTTTCACTCTCTCTCAGTCTGAGAATTAAGACCTCAATTCCCTAAGGCATCCATTATATGTAATGAATCAGCTTCTCTCTGGTGTATCTCGAATAGGAATGTTTATGCACTGTCTTTGGGGGAACTGCAAAAATAGTCGCTGAAATCACTTTCTTTGTTCTGCCGGGGGAGGCAGGTTGAGTCTCTGTTTTAATTTCTTCATAAAACTGCACTTATCAATGATACTATATTATGAATACATTTGTTCATTTGTTTTTATCACCTTTTTCCTCACCGTAACACAAATTCCAAGAAGATAGGAGTTATGGATTGTTTACTGTTATAATGTCTCCAGCACCTAGAACAGTGTTTAGTAATATGCCTTTGTTGGATGAATGAATGAATGAATAGAGGGTGAATGAGTGAATCAATGTTGAGAAAGCACTGGGGAGGTAACTCTTGATCTGGATATTAAGAAATAAGCAGACTTTTACTTGGTAGATAGGGGTAGGAGAGGTATTTTGAGCAGTAACACAGCATGGTTTCATGAAATGGGCCTGTAAAATTGAGAGTGATATATCGGGTAAAGTAGTGACTTTCTTAAGTGATAAATCCATACCCCTTTTATCTTTTCTAGTTTTGTCTCCTTCTTTGAAGAGCATTATAATGTATATGCTATATATAGTCTGTCTGGAAAATGTCTAGCCATGGCTAATAACAAGAACAGTCTATGCGACATCGATGTAACCTGGCAGTCAAGGACAGTGGACTGGAATGTACATGCGTGAACAATGATGACTTCACTGTACTAGTCATTGGAAAACTGTAATAGGATAAACAAGAACAAAATAAAATTAAAAAATATGAATCCAACAGAAAAAAATAACTGAGCAAGCAGAGCAATGACTCTGCATCAAAATCTGCATTAAGCTTGAACATTTCTCTGCAGAAACTATTCAGATGATTCCGAAGGCTGCAGCTATGGGCAACTGGTGATTGGCAGCTTCATCACAACAATGTGCCCACTCAGGCATCACATCTCATGCAGAGTTTTTTGGAGAAACATCAAATCACCCAGGTGACTCAGCCCCACTACAGCCCAGGTTTAGTGCCCTAAAACTACTGGCTTTTCCCAAAACTAAAATCACTTTTGAAAGGGAAGAGATTTCAGACTGTCAATGAGGTTCAGGAAAACACAGCAGGGCAGCTGATGGCAACAGGGAGAACTGTGTGAGGTCCCAAGGTGCCTACTGTGAAAGGGACTGAGGCGTCATTGTCCTATGTGCAATGATTCTTGTATCTTCTTCAATAAATGTCTCTATTTTTCATACTGTGTGGCTGGATACCTTCTGGGCAGACGTGTGTGTGTGTGTGTGTGTGTGTGTGTGTGTGTACAATTATTCACATTACATTTTTTAAACAAAAATAAGTTGCATTCCCTATGCAGACACCTTCACTTGTTGACAGTCTGTGTGGTGAGGAAAGTACAGATTTTAACATTAGCCTAAATATTATATGTAATTATAAATTTAATATGTCAGGAAAAATACTGTAAGATAAAATTTCAAATCCAACACATTAGTTTGGCTTATCAGAGTTATTAATAAAAGAGCCAAAAGTCAACTTGTTGATTAAAATGGTAATATTCTTCTAGTGTGAGAGTCTGTATTTTCAGTAGCCAAATTAATATGCAATAACCATTAGATCTGTGCTACTCAAAGTGTGGTCCCTGGACCCTTGCTTGTCCTTTGACAATCCTCATAGGTATGCAGTGAGAAAAGCAAGTGGAGTGAGAGTCTATTTAGAGACTTTCATAGAAATTCGACAGCATAATTTCATGCCTATTGAATCTAATTTTAAAAATTGGGCTTGTGGCCCTGGCTGGTGTAGCTCAGTGGATTGAGTGCCGACCTGCAAACTAAAGCGTTGCCAGTTCTATTCCCAGTCAGGGCACATGCCTGGGTTGCGGGCCAGGTCCCCAGTGGAATTTGTGAGAGGCAACCACACATGGATGTTTCTCTCTCTCTCTTTCTCCCTCCCTTCCCCTCTCTCTGAAAATAAAGAAACAAAATATTTTTAAAAACTGGGCTTGTGTTTTATATCCCTTTTCTGTAATTTTAGTTATTTATTTTATTTTTATTACATTTTACAAAAGTATGAATATACAATGGATTGAATAAAAGCAAAAACCAAACCAAATCATATCCTGATCTTTCTGTTCAGGTCATTTGAGAAACATTGGTCTTGAGTGTGAACTTGTGGACTGCCTTTAGTCCCACAGAATTGGAGCTATAGGGAACACTGAAAATTCAGCTTGGATTCCACTAATCTCAAACTTCAGGAAGGTGGCTGTACCTGTTAACAGTGCTTAGAGGTGGCATTTTTATCAGGCACTTACTCTGTTCGAGATATTATGCTAAAGACTTGGAAGATATCCTTTGGAGCAGTGATTTTCAACCTTTTTCATCTCCTGGCACTAAACTAAAGTTCACTGAATTTTTGTTATACACACGCACATATTTTCCAATATGACAAAAAATAGGTATAGTTTCGATTCATTTACTCTGTACAGCTATTTTTGTGTTGACTGCTGTCATTTTTTTATTTGACAGTCTAAGAGAAAAGAAGTCAGTACCCCTGACTGAATAGTCAGGTATCGCATGTTTCACAAATTCTTCGGGCACACATTGTACTGCAGCACGCTGGTTGAAAACTGCTGCTTTAGAGCGAGGGATGGAAAAAGTAAAAGAAGACATGATTGTGGGAGGAGGGCCATCAGAATCACAGGTATTTCTTGGTCTATGTTGGCCACACTTCTTTTAGAGATCATATTTTTCTATAGAAAGTCACAATGCCAACCACTGATAGTTATGCTGATTTGAACATTCATTCTCTCTCATTATTGCATCAGTTTTAGTACCATTTTGAGAATTTAAACCATTAAACTCATATATGGGTTCAGGAAAAGCTGAGAATTTCAGGTTATTTATTTGCTTGTTTATGCATGCCTTGGAGACCTGGTGGAAAATTCAAAAGCATAATAGAGACTTTTGCTCCAGGAAATCTGGTGTACAGATCTGCGTTTTGTTGTATGAAGATCTTGCTGTGAGCAATTCAGTTCTAGGTGGGGTTGGGCAGTTCGTTCTTTAGAAACCCTAGAATCTACAACCTCATTGTCCATTGTGGCCTTTTCAAAGCATCCAAAGAATCTGCACTGATAACATTCTATAGATTAAAAGGACAGGCAACCTCTTATACAGTCTCCTATATTTGTAAACCCTGTGGAACACGCTGGGCAAACCTGCTAGTAAAATGCCTGCAGTGAAATGTGAGGATCAGTGCAGCTTGCGTCATGCCTGGGTTAACGCGGACGTGTGCCCGAATGGAATGGGAAGATGTGTTCCAGATAAGCTGGATTTCACTAGCAGTGTTTCATGTCATTCTGTACTGAAGGGTTAGCAAATCGTTTATATAAATGTGTCACAGGAAGGCACCCTAAACACTGTTCTTTATTAGAATAAATAGCTCAATAGGCCATCTCTTCTCAAACTGGGTTTTAGATTTGAGGTCTTGGTTCTGCAATGATTACTTATATAAAAACATGAGTCTTTAGATAAAGTGTCCTGAAACAAATCCAGCCATGCTTCTTAAATATTTTAATAGAAATTGTGAAAGTGAACTGAAGCTCAAACCCACGAATCCTAAAGGTTTTTGTGGCCCTGTGACTAGGCATATTTATGTAACATAGCATTGTCAGATATAGCAAATAAAAATACAGCACGCCCAGTTAAACTTGAATTTCAGAGAAACAGTGAATATTTTTAGTACAAGTATATCCATGCAATATTTGGTATTTAGTGTATGTCCTGTGCAATGCTTTGAAAAGACTGCAGTGACAATGAGGTTGTGAATTCCAGGGCTTCTAGAAACATATTGCCTATAGTCCATCTAGAACCATGCAACATTTGGAACATACTTATACCAAAAAAAAAATTCCTTGATTTTTCTGAAATTCAAATTTACCTAGTGTTATTGATAAAAAGATTTGAGAACAAATAAATAGATGCAACGGAAGAGTAGTTTAGCTAAGATGACTATCATGCATTAAGTACTTATCTACCAGGTTCCGAATGAGAGTTTTATACATATATGTCATTTAAATTCCACAACGCTCATAGAATACAGACTATTATTAAAAACCATATTCTAGCCCTTGCTGGTGTGCCTCAGTGGATTGAGCACTGGACTGCGGCGAAGCAAAGGGTCGCCAGTTGAATTCCCAGTCAGGGCACAGGCCTCGGTTGTGGGCTGGTTCCCCAGTAGGGGTGCGCCAGAGGCAACCACACAGTGTTATTTCCCTCTCTTCATCCCTTCCCCTCTCTCTAACATAAATAAATAAAATTGTAAAAAGCAAACAAACAACCCACCCCCCCGAATTTTACAGATGTGAAAACTCCGGCTTAGAGAATTTAAGTCACATGTCTAAGTCAAACAGCTACCCAGTCATAGAGCTAGGATTCAAGCTTATGTTTAACTTTGTACCCTGGAGTCTTGAACACTTCAGTGTACTCTAAGTGATATTTAGTAATGCTTTGGAAGCTGATGGACTTAAAGCAATACACACACACCTTACATCAGCAAACCATCTTAATTCTCCTTTAGCGTTCTCCAACCATTAAACCAATGGTTTCCAAACTTTTAAATTATGGGAATCCCCCTCATTTTAATATCTCATGAATCAAATTACTAGTTGTGATAGTTTTTGTTTTTCTAAAAAACATATCGTAACAGAAGTTAGCAAATTAAGTTATGATTTAAAATGAATTCATATGACTTTTACAGTAGCATCATTTAAAATAGTAAAATATATATCTTGATGTGAATTATTATACAAATGATGTCTTGTGTGAAAAGAGATTTGAGGGTTCCCTTATATAATTTGAGGCTCTCCCCACTCCCACCTCAAAGTATCTATGTCCCACCGGTTCAGAATCTCTAAATTAGAGCAATTAAATCTTAGCGTAGACCCAAAATGAACGAGCTTCTTTTGCTTGAGTGAAGGACAGAGCTCAACAGAAGAAAGACTGCTGGAGTTTGGGAGGCATGCAGAGAGTAGAGGAGTGGGGGTCAGCGATTTAATTCTGGACTATAGCAGATGCTTTCTGGTGTTCTGCCCACATCCACCTGAAGGCTTTATATTGCAAATACCTGAAGCTCTTTACTTAGAAGGCTGTCTCTGCCACCCCTCCCTGTTCCTCTTGTTTACTCAATCGCAAGACAATTTGGAAATGACAGAGAGTTCACCCCAGGAAGCAACCTTTAACACAACCAGTTTCCTTGTCTCTTGGGTGAGAAGACTCTGAGTTAAGCCCTACACGATATCCCAGGGGAGCCCAGCAGGACTGAGCCCCAGTCGCCCACAATAGACACCTGTTCATTAGTGCGCTCTGAATTGGCTACCTTCCATTTCCTGTCTCACTTTCCCCCTCCCTTCCAAATGCTTCTTTGAATTTCTCCCAATACTTGCATGCAAGTTGACATCTCATGACCTGCTTCTGGGAGAACCCAGGGTTAAGATGTGGATTAAGAAGGATTTTTATATTTGAGACTCCGCCATAGGTACCAATACTACAACAGCACATTGGTTCTCAGTTGTTTATCCGATACGCAGTGCCTTGTGAACAAGTCTAGCCTTTTGAGAGTTAGTAGGTTGGTGAGCCTGGTTAATATCAATTCTTGACAGATGGGCCTATGTAGTTACTAACAACATATGTAAATAGAGCCTGATGTCAATTAATTATTCTTGCGTAGATATTTTCTTCTGTAAATTATCGTCATTGTAAATAAAGAATTGACGTATTTTTATACACAGTGCATGATGAATAGCTGGTCTCCTTCAGAGCCTCCCTCCTCGCATCTTTTTGGGGGCATTTTCCTTAAACTAAACTGGGAAAGATAAATTAGATGATTTTATTTGGGGAGAAAAATATGTAATAATAAAACAGAACAATGTATCCATCAGCGTCCTGCTGGGCAGTGTGGTGTATTAAACAGAAAATTAAACAGGAAGCTGGGAGCCCTGGCTTCTTCATGACTGTGAGAAGTCCTATAACATCTGCAGGCCCTGCTTTCCTTAGGGACTCAATTATCTTTAATAATCCATCTACCACTATATGTGTGCAATCTTCTCCACCAATAAAAGTCCCAGTGTTAATTTCAAAATTGAAAAGGATTCTAGCTCACGGACAGACTTCAAAATCTCAACCACCGCCTCAACCACTCCTGGAAAGAGACCATGTGTGCAGCACCTGGAATACCTCTGAAGATGGGTGTATGGTTAGGATAGGCTACAACGGTGGTTCTTCACCAGGGAGATTTTTGCTCCCATGGGACGTTTTCAGTTGTCACAAATGGGGAGGAGGACTGCTCATGGCTCTTCGTAAGTATGGATGTTTCTAAACATCCTAAAGTGCACCTAAAGGAGAAGGTGCATCTTCATCCTAAAGGAGAAGCCCCCACAACTAAGCATTATCTAGGGGCACGTATCATGCATGGTACCAAGGTTGAGAAATCCTGGGTTACAATCAACAGCAAAAAGACCAAAACGTCTAATGGCTCAAAACAATGGAAATGTATTCATTTCTTTTTGCTTCCATAACATAAGAGTCTAAGGTGCTTCAAGCTAGACAAGGTTAGAGTTGTGGGAGTTGAGAAGGATGGACCCAGCTTTTCCCCACACAAGGACACCACCTTATGGTGCTCTTCTCATTTTCAGCATATTGTTTCCAAGGCCACACCAGGGTCCCTCCATTCCGTTTGGCACAGTATAGAGGATCACGTGTGGGAGGTTTATGTGGGCTAAATACAGCACAAACACACAACTCTTCCTCTCACATTCCGTTGGCTAGAAATCAGTCAACAGTCACACCTAACTGTGCGGCAGGGTGGGAAGTATGAACTAATCATTTACCCTGAAAGAAGAGGAAAGAGTATTGCTGACTAGTTAGCACTCTGTGCCCTAACAGATAACTGATTCACTTCCTTTATTATAAAAATGAGAGTGAAAATAATACCCTTAGTTGTTGAAAACTCATGCGTTTTCTGAATTTGTATGCATTTTGCATGGGTTAACTCATTGAATTCTCCCACTTGCTTAATGGGGTACATCCTGTTATTATCTCCGTTTTACAATTCAGGATACCAAGGGGTGAGAGATTAAACAATTTCTCCAAAGTTTTCAGGTAGTAAGCGCCAGAGCCTAGTTATTAACCCAGGATGTCTGACGCTAAACCCTAAACGCTGGACCACCATTCCCGTTTTCTCCTTGAGTACCCTGGTTGTTATTGCCTCTACCAAATCCGGATCTGCCTTTATGCACCCCTCCCCCCACTTGATGGTTATGCTTTTGTCATCAGAGAGAAATAGGCCAATCTTACTTAGAGTACCAACACAGGGAAGTAGAGACGTGGTCAGAAGTCAAGAGATGCTATGCCAGGGAGATGGCAGTGGGAATGGGAAAGAAGCAAGCAGATGCGAGAGATGTACAATAGTATCCACAGAATAGCATTTCAACCAGTGAATATGAAATCCGAGACTTAGTAAGTGCTCAGTAGCTGTTTTTGCAAGTGAGAATGTCAGTGCAGAGAGAGTTTAGAGTTCTCCAGAAATAGGATTAGAAATAGCCACATAAGATTGGCAGGAAACCTGGATAGTCCATGTTAACTCATAGATAATCAACTGCAACAGGAAAAGTGTTAGTTTCCACTGGGGATTTCATGTGTTGGGGTGGTCCGCCATTGCAGACACTAATGGGGTCTTTTCACTCCAGGTTAATAATTTAGTTTTCATTTCTTCTTTTAGAAATACCAGTAAAATTTCATGAATCACATGAAGTTTTCAGACTCAGCTAAATTTTAGAGAATGTTGTGAAGCAAATGCATAGTTTACTGCTCTTGGAAGGGGACAGATTTCTTCCATTACCATTCTTCCTCTGAATCGCTTTTCAGTGAATTTGTGCCCACGACAATGGCACATTTGATTCTTTTAATATAAAATATGTTTTAAAAGAAAAAGGACTCATGGAAATGGGCAACAGTGTTGTGATTGCAGTGGGGGTGGGTGGAGGTGTAAGAGGGTATAAGGGGGATGAATGGGAAGGGGAAAATACAATAAAAATTAAAGAGGAAAGGGAGAAAAAGAGAAACTGAAACACTTAGTAGGCAAGCGTTCAGAAAGTTTCAAAATATGTAATTTTCTACGGTTCTTATCCGAGTTCAGAAATTTTGCCAAGACTATTGAGAAGCTTTGTTTATCAAAAAGGAGGAGGTGTATTTTATGCCCCAATAAGTATGTAACATATATAGCTGCTCTTCAAACTGATAATTGGAAGAATTCAAAATAAAGCTCCCTAACATGACAGTATGATTAGCATAAGACCTAGGGGGAGGAAAGAAATTGACCATACTAGGTTATGGAGCAAAATCTCATTAAAGAAAATAAAGGAAAACAAAACAAAAAAAGGTTTAGAAATGATTTCAAAAGTTTCTCTATATCCTAGCCCTGGCTGCTGTAGCTCAGTGGATTGAGCTCGGGCCTGTGAACCAGGGGATCACGGTTTCACGGTTTGATTCCCAGTCAGGGCACATGCCTGGGTTGCAGGCCAGTTCCCGGTATGGAATGCTTGAGAGGCAACCATACATTGATGTTTCTCTCCCTTTCTCCTTCCCTTCCCTTCTAAAAGATAAATAAATAAATAAAATCTTAAAAAAAAAAAGTTTCTCTGTATCCTAAATGACCTGTACACTAATATTTTATTGTCTGAGCATCTGATAGAGTTTTCTTTCCTGTGTGAAACATTGATCCTGATTTTAGGAAATTATAATAAGACTAGGAAAAAGTCAACAGATGTGAGACAATCTATCTGGGATGGTGTGGGTACCACCATTCTATTTCAGGTACATGGAAACATTACTAACTCATCACAACATGCTGCCGCTGAGCCTGTATAATAGTCACAGCATTTCAGTGTCATGCTCCAGGCAGCCACTGTCAATTAGTTACAGTTTGCTTGTGAGATGACACTCATTGTTTGCCCCATGTTAGATACCTGTGGGGCTATGGAAATGTACAGAGGGGGAAATTGGTGAGGGTCAGATTGAAAGTGTCACAGGAGTAGGTGATAGGAGCAAAGACATGGGGATGGAAATCTGTGTGGTGAGTATGCGCAGTGCGTAAACGAAGAAGAAGCCAATATTACAGAGACTCAGTTGATGTGCTGGGTGGTAATTGTCAGGAAATTTGGTGGAAAACAGTATGAAGATTTCTCGGGAAATTAAAAATAGAACGATCATATGATCTAGCAATCCCAATTATGGGTATATATCCCAAAGAAATGAAACATATTTCATAGAAATATCTGTGCTACCATGATCATTGCAGCACTATTCACAATAGCCAAGGCGTGGGAACAACCTAAGTGACCACCATTGAATGAATGGTGAAGAAAATGGTGTGTGTGTGTGTGTGTGTGTGTGTGTGTGTGTGTGTGTGTGTATCCCCCCCACCACTTAGTTGCAGGCAGAGAAGCCAGGCCTCTTGGCTCTCGGTCCCATGCACTTGCCATAAAACCATGTTGTTTTCAAAGATATTTCTTTGATTGGTACATGTTTACCAAGTGCCCACTGTTTGCCTTGAAATGTTCATAGCACTGAAGAGAATGTAGAGGATGTACAAGGCCTGGTCCCTGTCCTCCCCAGGGTTAGAAAAGGAACTCACATCCATTTCAATCTCCTCTCTAGCTAACATTCCATTGGCTAGAGCAAGTCACATGGTGGAATATAAAATCAACAGGAAGGAAAATGTACTCCTTAGTGAGAGGAATTCCGTGTGGTGTGGACGAAGGGAACTATGAAGAACTGGGATCATTAATGCACTGTACCACACTCACTTTCTCGCTCCTTTATCAAACAATGTAATGACCTCCATCTTGTTTTTCCTCCAATTTCCTTTGAGACAAAAAGAAGAGAATAAATTTTCCATCTTAGATTCTCTCAGGAGAGAATAACTTCCTAGGACTATTGCTCTTAGTCATTTTCAGGAAAAGGACATTTATCATTTTGCCCTCATTTGATATCCCTGTTACTGGAAAGTACACATCAGATGATTTGGGGCATCCCATGGCCTAAAATTCACTACACTAAATACACTAAAGGTCATCCAAATGTTTTCTGTGAGAGAATTTCAAACCGTAAACTGCTGTCTATGAATAGCCTTTGTTTAGCCTCCGAAGGTTCCCTGTTACCCTAGAGGTCCTCTTGTTCCACACGTGGGGAGGTGAGAGGAGTTTGTTCCTGGAAGTGAGGCCTCTGAAACCACTGGACCTTTTGCTACCATGGCTGTACCCACGTCACGACTGAGGACTGTTTCACATAACTTTTTTTTTTTTTTTTTTTTTTGCCTTAAGCCACATTCCTTCCACTTCACCATTTGTTGATGCAACTTTGAACACAGGACAAAGCGTCTTATGTTTTTCTAACCTTTCTCACTTTCTGGATTTTTTTTCTGATAACCTCTGGATTTTAAACTTATGACTTCAAATTCCTGAATAGAACATTTCTTAAGACAACACATTTTTAAGCATGCACCCCTAGTTTTTAAAATAATAAATCAATGAATAATCATCTTTCTGCAGGAAAACATCAGGGAGGATTAAGCATGTGCACAGTATACCTGCTAAGCTCAGAGAGCCACTTAGTTTTGTGGGACCTGAGTATTTGCATCTGAAAATAGAAGTCACTTCCAACTTGGAAATCATATGATTCTGAGGTACTACAAAAAGTACAAAATTTGAATTCTCTATAGAATTTGAGATAAAATTCCACAAAAGTTATTTTTATCATCTGGATGTAGGCTATGTAGTGAACTAAAACCTATTCCAAGACTCTCCCCTTTTCTACCCACAACTCTTCCTGGTCCTAGGTACCAAAATCTCAAATTTTACTTTCTTTAGCTGGTTAAGATGACACAAGTCTTTGAGGAGCTTCTTATGAAATGTATGTGTCTTTCTCAATTTCATGTTGAAGTCCTTACTCTCAGTGTGGCTGTTTTTGGAGTAAGGAAATAATTAAGGTTAAATGAGATCACAAGGGTGGAGGATTGGTGTCCTTATAAGAACAGACACCGGAAAGCTTGCTCTCTTGCATTCTTTCCCTGTGTACATATAGAAAAGAGGCTACATTCCCCTAACTTTATCATTCCCATAATTAAGTACATGAAAGTATTTATAAATAGCTTCATGAACCTAATACTGGTTATCACACAGTCCATCAGGAAATATACTGTAGTTTTTGATCTAGATAATATTTACAGCTACAACTATGGTAAGAAATGTATTAAACGAATTAATATTTGTGAAACACCTAGAAAAGTGCCTGACATTTAATGAGCATGGTCTCAGTGTTTGATAAATTGAATAAATGCAAGCATGGGGAGCCATGAAGTACATTCATCCTTACAAAAAACAAATTAGAAAAAAGGTTGGGGGTGGGGCATCTGGAGTTTGGTAACATATATGGGATGGGTAGATTCTGTAAAAATGTCGATTTTTCTCCCATAAAGACAGGAATGGTGACAGTATGAGAGAGGCAAAGAATGGGCAGAGAGTGGGCAGCATAGATGTCCGTGTCTGAGCTCTAACTTTGCCACTTGATTCTGCAAGTCACTTCCTCTTCCGGGGCCTGCTTTCCTGTCTGTCTGGAAACAGTTGGACTAGATCCGTATAGTGGTTTATTCTGGGACTAGAAAAGAATCATTTTGTGAGCCTAAAAGCACGTTGGGCAATGCTGTTAGATTGTATTGGTTACACTTTAAAATAAATGGTCTTATTTATATAGAAGGCAAAAAGTAAATAATCCCAAATATTTTAAGAAGGAAGAAAAGTGAAAAATCATAGAAAGTGTAAAGAGGTATCAGTTCCCAGGAGCTTGAAGTATTGTTCCAAGCAAGTTTCGGTGTTCAAGAACAGCAGGGAATCACTTTTAAATCGTTGAGATTTGTCTAATGACACCTTTGTAGCTGCTCTTGGTAGAGAAATATTCCTAATCTGAGTGTACACATTCAAACATTTGAAGACTGGGAAAACAGTGACCACTATTATAGGGTACAAGAATTTTTACCTGAGGATCTTTTTGCAAATTATTAGTTAGCGCCCCTGTTCATTCCCCATGCCCTGTTTCATGTATGGTGGTCAACATTGGCTGGGGGGGAACATGAAGACTTTGGATTTTCGGCTCTTCCAGGTGACTCTGTACACTGTGGTTGCAATGGTATATAATGCATTGTAGCCCGGGTGTCTTAGATGGTACACATGTCCATGCAGCACCTAGATTATGAGTGCGCATGTATGCATGCATGCATGTGCATGTGTGAAAGTATGATCTAGACCAACATGAATGCTGTTGACACTCAGGGCCAGGTAAGTTCTTATTGTGGGGCTGCCGTGCACTGTAGGCTATTTTGCAGCACCCTGCCCTCTACCAATTAGATATCAGTGGCACTTCTCCCTCAAATATTAGTTGTGGCAGCCAAGACTGTCTCCAGACATTGCCACATGTCCCCTAAAGGGCACTATTGCCCTCAGTTGAGATTCACTGCCCTAGGCTGAGAATGACATGGCCTGCTCTGTCATTAAGTGTCTGTATGACTTTAGGAAGGTTCTCAACCCTCTGAGCCTCAGTTTCTCACCTACAAAATGGGGATTAAAATCCCTAACTCATGGCCACTGTGGAGGATTGAGAATATATGTAAGTGAGAGTATGTGTTGGAAATAATTATGCTGTGCTTTCACTGGGTCACAAACCTGCAGATATTTCTCAAGAAATCTTCTCTCCTTTGAGTCTTTTTTTAAAATATATTTTATTGATTATGCTATTACAGTTGTCCCATTTTAAGATGAGTCTTTTAATACTCAACTTTCACCACTGAATAACCAGTAGGAATTCAGGAGTATGTTAATAGATGAGACTCAGTTAAACAAATCTTTTTGAGTCCTACAAGGCTCTGTGCTTGGTCAAAACAGTGGAGAAACAAAGATGATTAAGACACATCATGGTGGAGTAGGGAGAAAAAACTCACACAGAGACGACACTAATAAAAGTGTGAAAGACAGCTAAAGAGAGGAACTAGTTATTTCTGACTGAGGGCTGGGGGAAATCAGGGGAGAATTATGGAAGGAGGAAGCATTGAATTGGGGTTTTGTAGGTTGCATAGAATTAATGTTAATCTCCACTCAAGCTCTTCTGTGTTCTCCAGTTTATGACTCTGTGCCATTTATATGTTTGACTTAACCTAAATAGAAAATGAGAGTAATGCAACCTAAGCTGTCTAGGCTAGCACATAGAGTCAAATGGGAGCTCGTAGGTGGAAGTGAAATGTATTCTTCTGGTGGATCGTACTCCTATTGAGTGGCTTGTCATCTCCATTATTCCTTCCCTCATATGCTATTATTCTTTGGGGGTAAAATTTCAGGGAAGCTTCCGTGTTTGCTGAAGAAAAGCCATCCAGAACTCTCAGTTATTTTCTACTTTGGAAAAAAATCCAGTCCTGACTGGTGTGGCTCACTTGGTTGGGTGACATCCTACGAAGTGAAAGGTCATTGGTTCGATTCCCACTCAGGGCACATGCCTGGGTTGCGGGTTCAGTCCCTGGTCGAGGCATGTGTAAGAGGCAACCAATTGATGATTTCTCTCATATTGATATTTCAAACAAACAAACAAACAAATAAATAAATCTTAAAAAAAAATCCAACCTTCCTCCAGATGTCTCAATTTAGCAGGGCTAGAGAGAAATATAAAAGAAACACCAGAAAACGCTTAGGTTTTCTCTTTGCATAGGACTTTCCCAATATGGCATGTGAAATATCTTTATAGCATCGTCTGTAGCTTTTAACCACTTCCGTTCATTTCTTCCCCTATGTGTTTACCTCCAGGAAAAACATGAAAGCAACATTTTCCATTCACTGGTCTTTACCGAACCTCTCTTTAGCCTATGTCTCCTGGCTAAGTGGGCCAATGGGTGTCTATGTGTTTTCCTCATTTGGCTGAAGACTTACTTGTATACCACTTAACAGTATGAAAGCTGTAGTTGCATTTTAATCTGTAATTTGAATTGCATCTTGTTTAATAGCTACTTGGTGACTAAGTTTAGATACAAGAACTTAAGGGTTTTGGAATATTTATTTGTATATTTAAGAAAGTCTTTCTTAAGTGGGTGTGATTTTGCCCAGCAGGGGACTGTTGGTAATGTAAGGAGACATGTTTGGCGGTCACAACTGCGGTGGGTGCTGTTGTGATCTAATGGGTGGAGGTTAGCAATGCTGCTTAACATCCTACAGTGACAAATAATTATTTGGCCTAAAATGTAAATAGTACTGATATTGAGACACCCTGACTTAAGATATATATTCTACCTGCTTTCCAAGGAGGCTTAACAAATTCAACACAATAAAAAACAGCAATTGCAAATAAAAGTAGAACTGAAACAAAATAAAAGGAGCAGAAGCATAGATATCACCATGGTCCTTAAGTGACTTAATAATCATTAAGGTTGAATATTTTATTGAATTTGGAATTTTCTGGCAAATGAAAGAAAAAAAAAAAAACAGTTCTTGGGTTCCCAAAAGCAATTTTTAAAATCCTTACCTGGCAACATTTTTTCATTGCTTTTTTTTTGGGGGGGGGGCGGGGAGAAATATTGATGTGAGAAACATCAGTTGGTTGCCTCTTTTAGGCTCCCAACTGGATTGGACCCACAATCTGGGTAATGTGCTCTGACTGGGAAACAAACACACAACCTTTTGGTGCATAGGGCGAAGCTTCAACCAACAGAACCACACTGGCCAGGGCCCAAAAGCAATTTTTAATGTATAAGTTCATCAGCAAAGATCACCTTTTTTTTCTGCCGCTGAGTTCAAAGAGAGATATATCTTGTATATAAGGCTTTATATATGTGATATTGTATAATAAAAATACACATTTTCATTTGGCTTTGCAAAAGATAGAGATTTTGTGTGCATGTGTGCACAAATGGATATTTGTGGTCTCAACCTTTTACTAAAAAGAAACAGAGGGTATAACATCAGATCTTATGAAATTAAAGGCGTCTCTTTGAGACGCTGAACAAATATGATCTGTATGGTTTTTGCTTGTGATCTAGTAAATGAAGGGTAGAATCTCTGCAGATCTAAGAGAGAGAGATCGTTGATATTTTCATCAATACTCTGCCTATGTTTTCTTCTAGGACTTTTATGGTGTCACGACTTCTATTTAAGTGTTTTATCCACCTTGAATTTATTTTTGAGTATGGTGTAAGTTGGTAATAGAGTTTCATTTTTTTGCATGTAGCTGTCCAGATCTCCCAACACCATTTGTTGAAGAGGCTATTTTTACTCCATTTTATGCTTCTGCCTTCTTTGTCAAATATTAATTGACCATAGAGATTAGGGTTTATTTCTGGGCTCTCCATATTCTTCCATTGGTCTATGTGTCTGTTCTTATGCCAGTACCAGGCTGTTTTGATTATAGTGGCCTTGTAATGCAGTTTGATATCAGGTATTGTGATCCCTCATACTTTGTTCTTCTTTCTCAAAATTGTTGCAGCTGTTCAGGGTCATTTATGGTTCCATATAAATTTTTGAAATGTTTGTTCTATATTTGTAAAATATGTCATTGGTACTGTAGCAGGGATTGCATTGAATCTATAAATTGCTCTAGGTAGTATGGACATTTTGATGATGTTAATTCTTCCAATCCATGAACATGGTACATACTTACATTTGTTTGTGTCTTCCTTAATTTCATACGCCAATGTTCATAGCAGCACAATTCACAATAGCCAAGTGCTGGAAGCAACCTAAGTGCCCATCAGTAAATGAATGGATCAAAAAACTATGGTACATTTACATGATGGAATTCTATGCAGCAGAGAGGAAGAAGGAGCTCCTACCCTTCGCCACAGCATGGGTGGAACTGGAGAGCATTATGTGAGGTGAAATAAGCTAAGCAGTGAAAGAAAAATGCCATATGATCTCGCCTTTAAGTGGAACCTAATCAATGAGATAAACAAGCAAGCAAAATACAACCAGAGACACTGAAATTAACAGCAAACTGACAGTAACCAGAAGGGAGATGGGAGGGGATAATGGGGGGGAGGGGGAAAGGTTTCCAGGAACAACTATAAAGGACACATGGACAAAACCAAGGGGGGCGGTGGAATCATGGGTGGGAGGTGGGGATGGCTGGGGTGCAGGGGTGCAGGAGAGTGGTGGGGGGAAAAGGCAGACAAGTGT
Organism: Glossophaga mutica; assembly: GCA_039655065.1. Lineage (NCBI taxonomy): Eukaryota > Metazoa > Chordata > Mammalia > Chiroptera > Phyllostomidae > Glossophaga > Glossophaga mutica. The sequence goes on from CM077318.1 coordinate 111,943,959, forward strand.
ACTTGAACAGTAATAAAAAAAATACAGAAATACTCTGGGTCTCTCTCTTTGGATTATCAAATGACTTACCTTTCGGACTATAAGACACCCCCACCCCAATTTGGGAGGAAAATGCAGCGGTGACCCTGCTTCTGCCTCCTGTGATCCCACTCCACAGCCACCCCCCCCCCCCCCCCGCAACAGTGAGCCAGGTAAGCTACATTCGGACTATAAGACGCACCCTCCTTTCGCTCCCAAATTTGCGGGGGAGTACGTCTTATAGTCCAAAAAATATGGTAAATGAGTTTTTGGCAAGGGCTAGAGAGTAATGAATTCTTGGTGGAATTATTTGATGAATACCCGAAGTGCTTGCTTGAGCTCATTCAGTAGCATTTATTTCTAGTCTACTTTGGATCATTCAGTGCGCTAATCTTTGGGCACACAAAGGTGATTGAGATGTGTTCCCTCTCTGCAAGCAGCCAATACTCTAGCTATAGCAAAAAGATATATAAACAATCACGAATTAGTACACATAGTAGAGGAATGTACAGTGTGTCATGGGAACTCAGAAGAGGAAGTGATTAATTCTGTTCCAGGGCCTTAGGGAAAGGTTCAGTGGAGGAAGTGAGGTTTGAACTGTGTGACTTATTGAAGAACTGTTTTACGAGTTTTATTTATAAATATTTTATCGACATAAAATACATGCAGAAAAGTCTATAAATCATAATGCTCATCTAGCCCCATTTTCACAAAGTGGACACCCCCATGTAACTGGGACCTGATCAAGAAATACAGAATCACCAGAAACAGAACCCCGAAACCCCTCATACACCCTCTTTTAGGCATTATCTGCTTTCACCCACCAAAAGTATACAGTGTCCCAACTTCTAACCATGTACATTAGTTTTGCATTTTATATGAATGTAATCACACATTAAATATTATTTTGTGTCTGGCTTTATAACACTGTTTTTGTGAGATTCTTTCAGGTTGTCACACATAATTGTAATTTATTCATTTTCTTTGCTGCGGAGTACTACATTGTGTTAATATACCAGGATGTACTTATGTTCTACTACTGAGGGACATTTGACTTATTTCTGCTGTTTGACTGCCATGTGTGTATATGTTGAAATGGAATTGCTGAGACTTGTCTGTGTATGTGTGTGTGCGTGTGTATTCAGCCTTAGTTTTTCAACCTGCTGGTACAAATTTACAGTATAACTGACAATATGGTAGATCAGGAATCTGCAAACAATGCCCAAAGGCCTGTTTTTCTAACACACAATCTTGATAATTTTTTTATGCATTATCTCTTTCTGTTTTCATATGGCAAAGGCAGAGTTAAGTAGCTGCGAATGAGACTACATGGCTTACAAAGCTGAAAATATTTACTAGCTGACTCATTATACAAAGTTTTCTGACTCCTTTCTATATTGGATCTTTGAGTTTCACAACCTTGCCAACACTTGCACTGTCCGCCGTTTTAGTTAGTTATTCTCATGAGTTTTATTTTGGAAAAAAAAGTTTCTCTTTGCTTCTGAATCTTAACTTGTGGGATTCAGTAGAAAGTTTAAAAAATGTGCTTGGGGAAAACATATTTTATTCCTAGGGTGGTACAGTGTAGTAGGCTAGTCAGTTAGGTGTAGTAGCGGGTACAGGCACAGAGAATCTCCAGAGATGAGGCAGGTAGTCCATGATGAGGACAATGATGGAGCATCTTAGGAAGCACCTTGCAAAGAAAGAAAGGGCCCAATAAATATTTATGATCTGAATAAAAAGAATAAAAGGTGGACGAGGTGACTTTTAATGCCCTTTCAATTTCTTTCATTTTATAAAATCACATACAGGGACGTTTTTACATATGACAAGGCAATTTTCTCCTTTCTTCGGCTATCCTGCTATGCTAAAGACTTTGTTGGAAAACCGTGTCGCTCTTCCAGTGATAAAATAAACAAAATCACCCACAACAACGTAGACTTGACTCAGTTTTGGAGGAGAAAGCTGGTGTGCACGCATACACAAAATGGCAGACTGCAGCTCAGTAAGCTCTCTTGCTTCAAGATTGTTTCCAGCTGAAGTCACACTTGGCAAAGCCAGATGCTTCAGGATGTAAAGATGGCCTTTGTCCAGGGGCAGACCTCCTCACAGCATTTTCCTCTTCCCATTTGCATCTAGCAGTGCCTGGAAGAGGCTAGGATCAGGGTCCCTTCAGGCAGGAAGAAGGAGATGGTTGAAAAAGTAAGAACAGCAACACTGGGAACCAGACGTCGGAGAAACGAGTCCAGGGTTGCGTGGAGATGTGAGAAAACAGGCCATTTTATATACACCTTAAAGTCAGACGAACTTTTGCTCTCTGGAGAGGAATTACTGGAAAAAATTCAGAGGATCTGTGAGTGTTGGAGGCTTTTGGAGAGACGCTGAGAAGGAGAATGAGGAGATGCTATTTTGTTTAAGAAAGCAAAACAGTGGAGAGGCGCAGAACTACTGTTTTGAAGATAAATGAATTACTAGAAAAGGAGAGCCCTATGATATGTTTAGAAGGAAGGAAAACTCTGCTTGATGGAGTTCAGAAAACATTTTCATAAATGTAAACTTCACAAATATCTCCAGATCAAATGCATGACTGACTAAAGATGAATGACCCTCAAGTTCAACTATAAACACCAAGGTTATGTCTACACACAAAAGCCAGCTCGAATCAATGCATTAGGGGTACAAAAGATTAAGTCAATAAAACAACCGAAGTGCCAAGTACCTGCTTTGCCTGAATGTTTTAGTTTTCACTTGTTTTGGCATTCCGAAGACACAGCCAGAAAAGATTACAGCACAAAAATCTCACTCCAGGATGTTATTTTAGTTACTGGGACAAAGAAAAGGACAAGTGCTTTCCTAGATTTAATTCTGTTGATGGGTGCTCTTGGTTCTTAAAATCTTTGTCAGAAATAATTAGAGACCCCGACCAAATAGCCAGGAAGAGTTGGGCTCACCTTTCCTATGTGTGTGTAGTTTTATTTCAACAACAAGATACTCTTTGAGAACTGGGGTAATATATTATCCTTAAAAAAACTTCCCCTCCCCACAGAATGCTTCAGTACAATCAAACTCTGGTCTACCTTTTGCCTTTTACTCACTGAAATGAGTGTTACCCCACTTTAGTTATGATGAAACTGAAGTTCAGAGAGGTGAGATGAGTAGCCTAAAACCTTGAGGCAGGGAGAGGAGACAGGTCCTGAAATGGGTCTCACGGGTTTTCTATCCTGACACCCCCCACTAGGCTTGGATCCAATTCTTTGCTTTGATTTCAAAACCACAGCCATAGAAGTCCGTTTGTGTAAGGATGCTCTAAAAATTGTATTTATAAGTATAATATTTTTTGCTAGTTCAAGATGATCAGAATGCATTTAACCAGATGAATCATTTTCAAATGTCAATGCTAATGAAAGCACATGATAATCCTGTGAATCTTGCTCCTTCATTTGAATATAAAATTAGCACAGTAGCTTTTATTTAGAATCTTATAATAGCAGATATAATCAATCTTATAACAGGCAGTATCTTGTTATTATGCTAATGAAATATTACACATACAAAAAGACAGGATCCGCACAAGAAATCTCTCTCTGTTCAGCCAGGCAGCTTTTGGCTGCACGTAACAGAATACATGAGCAGTAAGAACATTTTTTATCTTTCGCAGGAATTGTATTAGTTCTGTATTACCATACAGCAATTACTACTAACTTAGTGCCTTAAACCAACACATATTTATTATCTCACAGTTTCTGTGTGTCAAGAGTCCAGAAGAATAGCTGATTCTTCTACTTCAGGGTCTTTTATGAGACTGCAGTCAAGGCGGCAGCCTGACCTGGGGCCTTATCTGAAGGCTTGACTGCAGAAGGATCCATTTCGAAGTTCATTCTCATTGTTGGCAGAATTCATTTCTTCAAGGGCTGTTTGACCGAGGGTCTCCTTTGGACTCCTTTGTCAGCATTGGGTCATGTGCCCATATTTACACTGTGAAGGGGTCTGGGAAAGTAAGTGTGAGTTTCTGGAACTTTTGCCCTCCGTGGGATGCAAATCTTTGCCAGCAGGAAAAGACGAGCAGGGGGTAGGAGTTGGCGACCCTGTGGAGGAGGCAATAAGGATCCAGCACAAGCACCAATTACTAAGGGACAGCCTCTTTCAGGGGTCCATGTCTATACTCACCTGCGTCATCTCGTGGCTGAATTCCCTGCCTCTTTTCTCTGTTCTCCTTGCCTGAGACATTCACTCATGTAGTGTGCTATGATGTCACTCAGTTTTTATTTGGCTCAGTTATTGCATAAACGCAGGCAAATATAGGTTGTGAGGCTTTCCAGTTCCCTATTATTGTTGTGATTATTTTATTTCAGTGTTTCCTAAAAAATTAAAATTACTAAGCTAATAATACAATTTTTATTCTTAGATTTCTTATATGCAAATATTTGTCTCTCTATATACTTTTTTTTTTTTACTTTACCCAAAGTGGCTGGTTCGTTAATGGACCATTAACTCCCAGTCAGCTAAGTCATGTTTTTAGACATGCTAAGATGATCATTAAAAGAAAAATAGGAGAAGGTAGTAAATAACAAAGGGAGTCAAGTACACTGACCACAGGGGTTGTAAAAACCTGTTGGTTTTTTCCCCTGTTGGCAAAAGTAAGCTTACCGTTGTTTTTTATGGATAAAGACATGCAGGTTATGACTATTACAATTCCTTTATCGACTCAAAAGAATGTCACAACGCAACTACTTTTGCCTACCCTTGTATACGGTGACAGAAGGAGATTTAACTTGGGCTTGTAAACACAGAATGCAATATATAGGTGATGTATTATAGAATCGCACACGTGGAACCTATATAACTTTATTAAACAATGTCACTCCAATAAATTTAATTAAAACAAAGAAAAATCGGCAGCAGTCTGAGTCTTCGATCTACCCTCAACTCTTACTTCGTCAGCAAAGGGCCCCAGATAAGTACATAAAGGGCGGGTTGGTTATAAAAAAATCTCTCCTGTAATCAGAGCTGGAAATTGTGACCATTCACACCTTGTGTTATGAGGTTTCCAGACCTCCTGGTGAGTCCTTCAAAGCCTGGTGCTCATCTCCCACAGGTGAACCTACCACCAGCCAACTGAGACAACCACCAGGAGCTTATGTAAAATAACTCTAAAAGTACGATGGCTTTTGGTAGTCACATTGCAGTTTGCTCTGAACTTTTTTTTAACACTTGCGGAAGTTAAATCATGTCTCTCTCCGTTCTATAATTTGCTGTTGGTGGTCTGAACTCAAGCGAAAATAAGCTTGTATTTATCTTGTTCAAATAGAGCCATATTTATTAGCCCCATTTGCCATGACCTTCTGAATGCTGGTTCTATAATCTCCCTTAATTACTATAATGTTCAGCGTTCTGTCAGCCGCAGGTTTTTAAAGCATGTCCAGACTTATTAATTGACTAAGCCAGTGCTCAATTATGTCCCGAATGGTTGGATCATTTTGTGGAGTTTTTAAAGAAAATATGTTAGAGTAAAGCAGTGATTTTTATTAGTTCATTTAATGTAGTGGTTCTCAACCTGGATGGAAGGAAAGGATTTCCCCCACCCCGAGGACATTTGGCAACGTCTGGAGACGTTTTTGGTTGTCACAGTCAGGAATAGTGAGGATGCTACTGGCATGTAGTGCACAGATCCCAGGGATGCTGATAAATACCCTACAATATACAGGATGCCACCATCCCCCTAACAAAATATCGTCTGATCCCAAAGGTTTATACTGTTGAGAAATCTTATTTTAACTTAGGAAGTGGCATCCAGTTTTGCATGGGGAATGTCACACAGCCCTTTTTTGTCAATTTGATATGAATTTCTATTAAATATTTTTATATGAGTATTGGAAAGTAGAGCCCAGGTCTTGCCATATCGCACCCTTCTTTGACTCATTTCTTTATTGAACAGAACTTCTTGTTGTTCTATTTGGCCCCCACAGCTGAACTTTCTGCCAACCTGTATGTGACCCAGAAACCCTCAGGAATCTGACCCTAGTCTTTGAACCCCAAGGCATTAGTAGCCCGCTAGACTCAGTGCTGCTGTTGCCCCCATGACTCATGTGTGATTACCTTGTGAATTTATGTCCATCTCCATGGATTAAAAGTTCTGGTCAGGAACATTTGATTTGTGAAACCTAGTTCCCATGACTGAGTCTGAGCTGTTGGGATGGGGTCTGGACGAGGGGTTCACATGTATTACTCTTTTAATCCACCCAATAATTTCCATCCCTCATTACCATGTCGATTCCCCAGAAATAACTACTGTTAACAGTTTTTAGAATACCCTTGCATTTTCAGTACATATATATATACACACATATATTGTGTGGTATACTTTTATATTATAATGTATATATAATTTAAGGTTGACTGAGATGCAGTAAGACCCCCATAATTCAGCGACTTAAGGAATAATGAGATTTGTTCTCCTCCTTATCAAGGGGGAGGGCAGCCCTGCTCCAAGCAGCTGATCATTTGGGGAGCCAGGATGACTATGGCTTTGTGATCTTTGACACATGGTCCTCCCACTCTGGTGGTCACCATTCCATCAGTGAGAAAGAGTGAAACAGCATGAGGAAGGCATGTACCCTGACTTGAAGTGCAGCTTGGGATGATAACTTAGTTCCATGACCATACCTAACTGCAAGTGGGGCCAGGAACTGAAGCGTACTTGGGCAGCCGTATGCCTAGCCTTAATCATATTATACGCAAGAAGTGGAGTGCAAATTTTGGCGGATAGCTACTTAATCATTTTGTAGTCAGTTTGTCTCTGTCTCCCTCTCTCTCCCTGCCTATCTCTCTTAATAAATAAGATCACATTATACTTTACTTTAAAAACTGTACTTTTCCTTGAATACTCTCTATGCTAATGCTTATAAAAATACCTCTTTTTAAAAACAACTCGACTGACTTAAATGCATGTATGATATATCCTTGACTCTCGTGAGGCAAATATGTACTTTTTTCTCCTATGGAGTTGCTTTTTTGAGCCCTTTAGTCTGTTCGACTATTGGTTGAATGCTCAGCATATATAATACTTGGCCAATACACAGGGTGGGGCAAAAGTAGTTTTATAGTTGTGAGTATGCAAAAAAATTTATTCTTACATTATAATTTATTAATTACTGTATTATTTTCCATAGGAAAATAGGAAAAAAGTTAGTGGCTAGGGTTTCCTTTTCTTCAGCCATTCTTTTCTAGTAAAGAAAGCTGCATTCTCACGTAGACTGTTTGGTTTGTAATTCCCCACAATCATATATTAAAGAATTTTTCATTTTTTTCTGTTTATTATTGCACTGTTAAGTGACAAGGGCAGTGAAGATGATACATAGCGCATTATATTCTATTTTCCAAGAACTGGAGATAAGCCTGAATTCCTCTGAAATCTGTCGCTGGCTTGCTTTTCCACTGTTGACGTACCTCGGAAGAGGCAAGGACAGCCGAAGAATAATATGATGCCTATTTCAATTCCAACCTTCGCTGTTTCATTCTGCACTTCCCTGTTCATCTTTGGCATTACAATTTCAGCAGTAAATAATCTTGTTTTAGAAAATTGATGGGGTTTTTGTCTGATGCCTCAGTGTTGACATACTTTGAGTGAGTGTTATTGTCCACAGTCAAGTTAAATTTGAGCTTAAGTAGAAACGATTTTGGTATGGTTTCCTTCTACCTCCCACTCGTTCTTTGAAAAGCAAGAAAAAAATGTGAAAAACTAGTAATATCTGAGGCACTTCCAAAGACTATGAATAGCCCTAAATTGGCAAACAGAAGCACACCTGGATACCAACTGCCATCTGAAACAACAGCGCCATCTGGGACACCTTGTTCCTAATCATCCGTATTGATTTCCTATTGCTGCATAACAAATTACCAGCAACTTAGAGGTTTAAAACAACAGAGATTTATTAGTTCACAATTTCCCTAGATTAGGAGTCTAGGCATGGTTTAACTGGGTCCTCTGCTCAGGGTCTCACAGGGCCGCAACCAAGGTGTTGGCCAAGCTGCATTCCTGTCTGGGGGTCAGAGTTGTCTTTCAACTCCTGTGGTTTTTGGCAAACTTCAGTTCAAGGTAACTGTCTGGTTTTGACTTTGGGTGACTTGAAGAATGGTTACACCACTGAGATGGGCAGAAAAGTTAGGCAAGGTGGTGTTCAACATATCAGCATCAGTTTCATCTTACCCATGTTATGTTTGAACACAAAAAGGAGGGGTTAATGGAGTCAAGGGATCAGTGACTTGACCATGGAGAAGAGAATATCAGGGAGAGAGGCAGAGGGATTTGTGTTTTGGAGATGTTGGAAATGCTGGGTGAAAGTGAGCTCAAATAATGTGTATACCGGACAGGAGGGGGTTTGAAACTAGGCACCAGCCAGGCATCCGAGGGACACTGGAGGTGAAATGGAAAGAAGGCAGTGAGTTAAACCATAAAAGCAATGTGGCGGGCGTACCCTTGGATGACTCCTAATAAGTTACACACTTGCATAATCCATTCCCCTCAAGCGTAGGCAGAACCTGAGTCTTACTTTGAACCAATTGTATATGACAAAGGTGATGGGATGCTACTATCGTGATTATGTGCCATTATGCAAGACCCCGTTTTAGCAGACTGGAGCAACAGCTTCTCCCTTGCTGGCTTTGGAGTTCCATGGATCAGATCCCTCAACCAGGGGTAGGCAAACTATGGCTTGTGAATCGAATCTAATCCACATGCTTGTTATTGTATATAAAGCTCTGTTGGAGCACAGTGATGCCTATTTCTTTAAGTGTGGTCAATAGTTGCTTTTTATTACAAAGGCAGAGTTGGGTAGTTACCACAGAGACCATGTAACTTGCAAAGCTGAAAATATTTACTGGCTGAGAATATTTGCTATCTGACTCTTCACTGAAAACATTCGCTAACCTGTGCTCTAGACTGAAGAGGACCAAACTTGATTTTGTTTTGTTTTTTTAAAAATTCTGGTAGCTTCCATTCTTTCCATTGTGTTCCTTCTGCCACTACACACTCTAGTTGACTCTCCTGTTATCATGTATCTAGAGTGACATAATAGTCTACCATGTGGGACCCAGCAGCTAATTAGAATTCCTTCAAACTTACGAAACTGCCGTGATAGTGCAAAGAACTTTTTCCCTAAACCATTTGAGAGTAATTTGCCAACACGATGCCCCATCACTCCTAGTACTCTAGTGTTTAAGTCCTACAGTCAATGACCACAATACAAGCATCAAAATCAGGAAATTTAACACTGAGACATTACTTCCATATGTCCCCAGGCTCTATGCAAATTTTACCAACTCTACCAATAATTTCCTTTGTATCAAAAAGATCTAGTCTAGTCTAGTCTAGGCTCATGAGTTGAATTTTGTTGTGTCATGTCTCTTTTATTTCTTTTAATGTGGAAAAATTCTTCCTTTTTTGACTTGTAGGACCAAGATATTTTTTTTTTTTTTGAAGACTACAGGCCAGTTGTTTTGTAGAATGTCCCTACATTTGTGTTTGAGATTCCTCATGACTAGGTTTAGGACATTCATTTTTGTCAGGAATATCACATTTGGGGAGGTGTAAATATCCCATTTCTCATCACATTTTTACCCACTGGTTTCAGCATCCAGTAACGTTTCTTGGTCAAATTATTTCTGCAATAATTGCCAGATGATAATTTTCTGTTTCCATCATTCTTTCTACAAATAGTATTGGTTTTCCACCATAGGGTAAAGCTTTCTACTCTTTCTACTTGTTTATCAATATTAGTACAGACTCATGAATTCCTAGTTTATTCAGTGAGTTATAATCCATGACTTTCCTTTTTTTTTTTTTTTTTTTTGACGCTCAGAGACCCAGATTTAGCAGAGATATAGGTTTGCCAGATAAGATGCAGGATACTCAGCTAAAATTTGAATTTCCGATAAACAATGAATAATTTTTTAGTATATGTATGTCTGAAATATTGCATGCATATACTTAATATTGCATGGACATACTGAAATTGTTCAGTGTTTATCTAAAATGCAAACTTAACAGAGCATTCTCTACTTTCATTTGTGGAATCTGACAAACCTTCAGTGGGAGCTCCTTCAAGATGTTTCTGTGTCTTTCCAGTAGGTCTTCATCATTCTTTGAGCACTTACTTGCTTTCTGGCTCTATAAGGTGTTCCAGGATCATCTTGTACTTTTTCTACTCCAGCACTCGAATCAGCTACTTGTTCTATGTAGTATAAAATGGTATTTAAGAAACCAAGATCATGACAGAAAGTGTAATCGTTGCTATTGAGTGTCATAACTCCTAGACCTCTTTGGTGGAGAGACCCTGGGGAATGTTTGTGTGTATCTGTATATAGGGTTGGCAAAAGTAGGTTTACAGGTGTGAGTACATGAACCACAGAGTTTATTCTTGTATTATTATTTATTATTGTATTATTTTCCATATGAACAACTGCAAACCTACTTTTGTCCCGCCCTGTATACCTACACTTATTTACATCTGCATATGTATTTACTTCTTTATTTTAAATATATAGAAATCTATGAGTTCACATCTGTATCTCTAATTCCAATCCAATACCACATGGATAATTCTAGTTTTGCCCTTCCCTCACTTTTTTGACCATGAGGAATTCGGTCACCTACAATCAATATAACCATAATGGATCAGTCCCCCGAAATGTACCTGATCTCCCTTGCCACCAACAGCTCCTACACCTCTACATGGATGCCTTTCTCACCTCTCTTGGGCTCTGACATCCCACACCGGCCTGCCTTTCACTGCCTCAATCTCCAAAACCCCATGCCAAGTCACTGTCACTGTCACTTCCCCCATGTGGCACAGGGATGCCCCGTTCACTTCTTTCAGGTGCCATAAGCCCGTACCAAGCCGGCACTCTCTCTCACCTGTGTGGATGCCTTCGTCGTGCCACCAAGGCTCTAACTTCCAGCAACAGGCCACCTCGAGCAAATGCCCTGCTCACCCTACCTGCACTTGGATATGCTCTACTGGGTTGCCATTCGTACGCCACCTTGCGCACATACAGACCTACCCTGCAAGGCCCACCTCGTAGCTCTTAGATTGGATTATTTAGGAAGGAAGAAAGGAATGAAGGAAAGGAAGGAAGGAAAGAAGGGAGGGAGGGAGGAAGGAAGGAATTCATGCAGTTCTTATCATGCTTATCATGTGAAATTATAATTGATTTACTTTTTTGTTCTGTTTTGTTCTCTTAAGCTGGCTCATTCACTGGTATAGTACCAGGATCTAGAACAGTACCTGCCTATAATAGGCACACAAGGGTCATTCATTGAATGAATAAGTGAATAATGGATGAACAATGAATACACGGAGACCCAGATTTTGTTCACTCCCCCAAATAAATCAAACGCCCTTAAAAGTTTTCTTTTGTACGTTTGACTCATCTGACTTTTGATGGAGTGTTCACCCATGGTAACCAAGTGATTGTTTTAGGTTTCCTACTTGACCTAGCATGATGTCTGGGTAAGTTTATTTTCAGGTCACTGTAACCCAGCCTTTTTTTCTTTGCAAGAAAATGGCCAAAACACCATTTTTCCTTATTAGGAGTGGCTCATGTGTTTCTGTTAGGCTCGAATTTCATGCCTCCCAAACTTCCCCTGCTTCCATCCTCTGTGGAGGCCTAGCAGTGATTTTAATGTATGGAGTTCGCCGTCAACCACTGCTTCTGTCTCAGCATCAAAATGTTATTCATAACACATGTGGTCAGTAATAGCAACTTCTATTCATAAAAAGAAAGAATCGAGGACCACTTCTGAGACTGGCGTGAATGATTAGTTGAAGAGTAGAGGCAGTAAGGCGTCTAGGTGCACGGAGGCCAGGGGGCAGTATTCTCATCCTTTCACCAGCTAGCTAAATCCTTCCGGGGAAGTCCCTTCCTCTTGAACTTGGGAAATGGGGAGATACAGCAGCTGTATTCACTGCCCCCATCCCAAGTCATCACAACAAAAACAAGCAATGTGTATAAACAGGCATTCCAATTTATAAAATTGTATTTTCTTCGAACATTTATTATAATCGATTCCCAAAAATCACATAAAGTGCTACAAAATACTGTGCAGTTTCAAAGTTTATCTTATGTATGTTTGTGGAAGAGCGAAAAGGTAGATGGACCTTTAAAAATAACGTTATTTGATGACTAAGAACTGCCTCAGGGGCTGAGAAGGGAAACTAACATTACGTAGGCTCAGAACATTTTTGGACATTAAATGGCATTTCCTACAATTTTGCTTTTAATGCTTTCAACTGCTCACCTCTCTTAAAACACCTTGTGCCCCGTATGCCTTTTGAAAGAAAAAATAAGCTTGTTTTTTCTCTCCCCCTTCTTTTCTAAGATGTGTCACTGATAAATCCTCACTCATCCTGAAATGAAAAACATTTTTTTCTGTGAAACGTCCAATGGCTCTCCAGAAAGTTTATTAGAACAATTATCACCCATCAGCATTATGTATTTACATTCTGTCTCTATCGTAGGTTGCAAACTTCCAGCTAGGGAGACGTTGCATTTCATTTTGTTTTATTTTATTTATGTTAAGGATCTCAAGTGTACAGAATTGAGGTAATTACACTGGCTAGCTCATGACACTCTGCGTGATGCATTATGCGTCCTCTCATTTTTAGTAACTGGCCTTCAGTGGCATTTAGCGTAAGAATGGCTAACAGCAGGACTGTCTATGGATGTAGGCACACTTGAGCTAAATCCCTTGCTCACACACTTAGCCGTGCAACTTTGGGGAATTTATATAATAACCTTTCTGAGCTTCTGTTTTCTTAAATGTAAAAAAGCTCCTATTTAATAGTCTTTATTTTTTTCTTTTTAAGTGTTAGATGTAATATTGAAAGTTGAATGCTAAAGAGCATTTCCGTGACAGGGAAGCATTCAGTAAATGCTACCTTTTTTTTTTTTTAATGATATGAGGCTCAACAGATCCTTAATAAATGAAAGATCCAGGGAGCTTTTTGGATTCCAATCAAGTATATGACTTTTTCCTACTTCCTCCCTCCCTCTCTCTCTTCCCTTCTTCCTCTTGCTTCCCCTCTTCTTTCTCTTTCTCTCTCTCAACCTCTTTCCCTTTCCCTTTCTCTCTCCTTCCTTCCTTTCCTCCATTCTCCCCCTTCTTTTGCCTTCTCTGATCACAGCGACTGAAACCAGGGCAAAGTTGGATCAGATGCCAAAGTCTTTTTCAAGGGAAGCCAGTTTTCAAGCTCAGGCATACCAGCTTCTTGGATGTACCCCACCCCCACCCCCAAGCATCAAATAACATTAATCTTCTTTGCAGGTAAGGCTGGACTACTTCTTTATCCAAGGTTTTCAAATGTAAAGTAAGTGGAACCAGGGACTTTACAAATTTTAGTTAAAATCCTTCTAACAGCAGTCTTGCATGGTGGGAATTATTATTCCTACTTTACAGATAAGGGAGTTGAGGCCAGCGGCACTATGAGAATTATGTGTATTCTAGTCACAGTCTTTCAGCTCTGTTTCCTTCCCTGATGGGTTTGTTTTCTTCCAATAGAGATGTCTTTCTCCCTGTAAGCATGGAAGATGATCAATGGCCAACAGAAACATCCACTCTTACAATCCATGTGGGACCCTCTCTATTAAAACATCCAATGTCTTAACCATTTTTATGGGAGGGTGATGAATGGGCTTTGTCTTGGGATATTTCCATCAGCAAGCAAAATAGTAATTAACAGAGACTTAAGAAAACATTTCTTTTCTCTGAAAAGAAAATATTTGATTATCTCACAGATCAAGACGTTTGATGGTAGGGGGCTCTTGGGTTGACTCTGACTCAGTGGTATCACGAGCTGGGCAGCATATTATGAATCTCTCGAGTTTATACTCACAGTTGCAGATAGTTGTTGGCATTCCAAGCATTATTTCTTCAACTCAGTGATAAGAAGAAAAGAAGGATAGTAAAGGGTTTTTCTTCCCACAGCAACCTTATTTTGGGGAGTAGGAAATCTCTACTTTATAAAACTTCAGCCAGCTTCTCTTTATATTCCATTGGCCAGAAATGAGTCCCATGTCCACTCTGAGGCCATTTACTAGTGCAGAATTATGGGGTTACTATGAGTAGTTTGAAACAATCATGACCCGGTGTCTGAGGCTAAGAGGGGGCCGCTTTACCTGTGGTCAAGCGTTCTTGGCCCACCATCTAAAAACACCCCATATTCTGTGTGCAGGGCTGGAGGAGCCGTATGTGCACGTGGTGGTTGCTCAGTAGATGGCCAATTTCTGGCACAGCATGTTTGGGTTACATGTCCATCCCTCAGATCTGTTAAGGACAGTGGATGAGTTCTGCCTTCAGCTAGTTCCTTAGGTGCAGACCCAGACTAGGATTAATATGAAAGGCGTTGATCAGACGTACTCCCGGGAGAGAATGGTAAAGGGAAGTGGGATGAAGAAGGGAAGGAGGCTCCAAAAGGGTTAAGGTTTCCATCAGATTTTCTCCGCAGAGTTGCTTAAGCTCAACTGCGCAGAGGAGCAGTGGGGACAGCGTAGATCCCATTTCAGCACAGTCCTGTGGGGGGAGGAGTGTACATTTCCAGGCTCTTCAGACTCTCCGTGCGTGCAAGCAAAAATGGTTCTGGAAACGGGAGTGGGGTTCTGCAAGACAGGCTCTTTGGAGTAAGAGTACTGCAGAGCTACTGAGCACAAGCACAGGAAGGGATTGGAGGGGATGCGAGCCGAGCTCTGAGGGCACGTGCGGCAGGGACCACGGGAGTCCAGACCTGCAGGTCCAGACATGCGCATCTGCGTTCCACAGTCAGGGAGTGAGTGGGGATTGCTTGGTGGTCACCAAGCAAACCAGGCATGAGGGGGTTGGCTCTGACAGAAAGGCCGGTGCAGAGGGGTGAGCATCTTGGGCCACCCCCTAATAAGCTCTCTGTACCTTTCCTCAACTTGTTAGGGTGCCTCCAGGAGGGGTTTTGCACATGAACAGGAGTATTGGCTGTGCAGGTACTGTGTGGGGTTAGCCAGATTCTCATCCTTCAAGTAAGCTTCTGCCGGGGGCACCCCAGCTGTCACTGTTGACCTCTGGTGCAGCTCTTCTCTTTCTGATTCAGCTTCCTCTGCCTCTCTTTAGTTGAGAGTAGGGTTTTTGAAGCCCAAGCACAGCTGTCCTGTAAACTGCACAGTATTTAGCAGCACTGCTCTCCCTCCCTGCCTTGTAACAGACACCCCCAGACCTTGTCAGAATTGCCCGCCGTTGAGAACCACTGGCTTAGAACACTGGCCTCCCAGAACTCCGGCTAAACTGGGGAAAATGCCTTCCAAGGGGTGGAACTCTATGCACATCCTAGGACTTTTGTCAGATTTGGTGCAACAACTCTTTTATTCTTTATTACTTCGTGATTTAATTTGGTATTTGTGTCTTGTTTCTCCTGTGTTAGGGGAAGAGTACTATGGCCGTATTAAGAATCCCCCCTACCCTGTCAATTTCATCTGAGCTGAGGCTTTCTTCATTTGGTATTAGGGTTGCCAGATTTAGAAAATAAATGTGAATTTAAGACAAGTATTTTTAATGTAACTATATCCCGCGCAATATTTTGGATATGCTTATACTACAAAAGTATGCATTCTTTATCCGAAACTCAGATTTAACTAGATGTCTTATATATTTTATCTGACAACTATACTCACCACAGCCCCGTCACTTAGACTGTTTCCATCACATCACTTTAAGCGTTGCCATTACCTCCCATAGCCCCTGGTCCCTTCCTTTCTTCAGCTTTTGTGTCCTTTCCCAAATTCATCATATGGACTTGGACTTTTAAGGCCCGATGCAATTGTGTGGAAGTACATGCGTGTGAGGAAAAAAAAATGATTACTGTCCCTAAGAGATGCTTATGGGAATGGACTAATTGAGTAATACAGGCACAGAGCATCCTGGAAGGAATGCTCCAGCATTCTGCAGTAGCCTCTGTTCTGAAAACCTAACAGTCAGCACAGCCATGAAAATATTAGAGGCAGAGGAAAAAAATCTTCTGTAAATAGTATCACTCCAGGGGTGCACTAGTAGTTTGTATTTTTAAAGACCAGACGCGGTTAACTTTTGATATGTTGTACATTCTTTGGATGAATTTTCTGACACATTTTGTTTGTTAATACTATCGTGGCCTAAAGCAACCATTGATTTTTGAGTTGTTTGACCAAAACCAATCAAAAAATAAGAAAAAATGTTGCTTATCATCTCTTTTAGATTTACTTACCCTGTGTTAGAAAGGATAGTGGTGAGCTTTGGTGCCCAACAGAACTGTAGCGGCGGGCAGAGATGCAGGAGGCAGCGTCACGGGAACGCACTATCATCCAAGACACTGAGAAAGCTTGCCTGTCTGTTCATTTAGCGGGGCAGGGGAATCTGGGTTTGGGTTATGATGTGTGTAGTGCTGATTTTTTCCAGGTATCTTGGTTTATTCAACTAAGAAGGACTGGGAGAAAGAAGCAGCTAGCATGCTAAAACTTTAATAATTACTTAACACTCATTTAAAGTGTACAATTAGTTTTTTTTGTATATTCACAGTTGTACAACCACCACTACAATCAACTAGAACATTTTTATCACTACAAAACTGTGAAACTGTGCCCATTAGCTGTTACTCCTATCTCCCCTACTCCCACCTCCAGTCCTAGGCAATCAATAATCTACTTTCTACCTCGATTGACTTGCCTCTTCTGCATTTTTATGTGAATAAAATCTACCGTGTGAATTTTTTCTGGATCGTTTCATTTAGCATAGTATTTTTAAGCTTCATTCACGTTGTAGCATGCATCAGTACTTCATTCTTTTTGTTGCTGAATGATATTCTATTATGTATACCACAATTTACTCATACATTCATCCGTTGATGAATATGGAATCTTCACTTTGGAGCTAGTATGAATAATACTGCTATGAACATTCATATTTAAGTTTTTGCAGAGACATGTTTTCATTTCTCTTGGGTAGAGACATAGGAGAGGAATTGCTGAATCATATGGTAACTCTGTTTAACATGTGAGGAACTACCAAACCATTTTCCAAGTAATTGCACCATTTTGCATTTTCAGTGGCAGCGTATGAGTATTCTAATTTGCCAGGCTTCTTGCCAACACTTGATCATACACTTCCTGGTGGGGTGATGCGGTATCACACTATGTCACTGATTTGTATTTCTCTGATGGCTAATTATATTGAGAATCTTTTCATGTGCTTATTGAAATTTGCATATCTTCTTTGGACAAATATCTGTTGGATACTTTGCATATTTTTAAATTGGTTTATTTGTTTTTTTATTATATCATTGCAAGACTTCCTTATATTCTAGAAACAAGTTCTTTATCAGATACATGATTTACAAATATTTTTATTCCATTCGTTAGATTGCATGTTCACTTTCTTGATGGTGCCCTTTGAAGCACAAAGGTTTTAAATTTTGTTGAAATCAAGTAGTTATCCGTTTTTTTCTTTTGTTGCTTATGCTTTTGGTGTTTTATCTAAGAATGCTTTGCCTAACCCAAGGTTATGGAAATTTACTCCTATATTTTCTTCTAAGAGTTTAACAGTTCACCTCTTATGTTTAGGCTTATGATTGATTTGGAATTAAATTGCACTAGCCAGATGCAAAATAAAAATGTGAGAACAGCTGAGCATTCAACGAAGTTCAGAGCCGTCTTGAGCATGGCTCCCTTGCATAGGTTGTATGGTCACGAAGCCCGCCCTGAACAGAGTTTATCTGAGTTTGAGAATTTCTTTTTTTTTTATATTTTTATTAATTTATTTTTATTATTTATTTATTTATTTACTTATCTTTAGAGGGGAAGGGAAGGAGAGAGGGAGAGAAACATCAATGTGCGGTTGCCTCTTGTATGTCCCCTGCCGGGAACTGGCCTGGCAACCCAGGCATGTGCCCTGACTGGGAATCGAACCGCGATCCTTTGGTTCGCAGGCCCGCGCTCAATCCACTGAGCTACACCAGCCAGGGCTAAGTTTGAGAATTTCTAGGTTATATCTGCCACACAGTACCAGCCTGTAATCAAAATTACACATCTGTAGTTGCTTCCTAAACAGCTAAATTTGCACTATGACCTATCGATCAGAGGGCAGCTACCTTTCAGGAATAAGTGTGCAACTGGGTGTCTCCAACACGAAATCCTTTTGGCTGACTCTTTGGAGTGTGGTACAATGAGCTGGACTGTGATGTTGCCGTTGTCTGGGAGAGCGCTTGCTGACTGTGGAGTCATGCAGCTGCGTATTTCATGACAGCAACAGTAATCCCCCACGGCAATGCGTTGCTTCTTGTGTTTTTCCAAAGCGTTTGAGAAACCTTCTGACACACATAGCTCTCAAACTCAGGACCCCTCAAGCCAGATTAACTGTGACCACAGAGTGCATGAATTGTTATGAGTTACTCTCGGAGAAAGCCGCATTTGTTTAGAGTGGGCCCTGAGTTGATTCTGAATTCGCTCTAAGACATCTGTGATGACCGGATTACCATGTTAATAGCCGTGTTGCCTGCCTGAAGCGTTTTCAATGCATGTATGTTTCTGTTAGAGACAGAAAATGTTTGGGTTCCCAATTTAGAATTCCTTCTCTGTGAGTTCAAACATTTTGGGCTTCCACAGCTCAGCAGGCTCCTGTTTTTGTTTCTTTGGGCTCTCAGAGGACTAGAGTTCCATGTCACTTTGCTCTCAGAGGAATTTTGTTGTTTGTGAAGAATATTCTTGATAAATAGCATCTTTGGAGTCTCTAAGAAAATGAGAAAATAAGTTCAAATGAACACTAGCTCTGAAGCTCAACCCCCAAATCTTTGTGGCTCCAAATTTTATTTATTTTTTTCATGCTTTGGCAAGGTATAACTTATATGCAGATAAATATACTGATCTTGACGTGTACAGCTTCATGAATTTTGAGAAACACACACGCTCATTATCCAGATTAATATACAAAACATCTCCGTCGCTCCCAGATAGCTTCCTCATGCATTCTTCCAGTTAGCTCCCCTCCCCTGAGGCAACTACCATTCTGATTTCTATCCACATAGATTAGTGTTTCCTGCTTCTGCAATCCCTGTAAATGGAATCAAACTGTATGTGCTTTTATGTGTGTTTTATTTAACAATGCTTCAAAGATTTGTCTATGTTGCGAACATCGTTGGTTTGTTCCTTTATTGCTCAGTAGTTTTCCATTGTATGAACACACCACAGTTTGTTTATTTGTTCTCCTGTTGATGGCTATTTGGGTAGTTTCCAGCCTTTGGCTGTTGCAAATAAAGCTTCTATGAACATTCTTGTACAAATCTTTATGTGGACATATGTATTAATTTCTCTTGGGTATAAAGCTAGGAGTAGAATTACTGGGTCATGGAAAGACTATTGATTTAACTGCCAAAAAAGTTTTCCATCATTGTACAACAGTTCTAATTGCTTTATATCCTTGTCGACACTTGGTCTTGCTAGTGTTTATAATTTTAGTCATACTGGTGGGTATGTAATTGTATCTTTTTATGTGTTTTCCTTAATAGCTTTAATATCAACTTTACTGGATTATGATTAGAATTCAATAAACTATACCATTTTCAACTGTACAAGTTGATGAGATATTTTATGTATACATATTTAACTACCCCAACAATCAAGATATCAAATATTTCCATCAAAAGAGTTCCTTCGTTGCCATTTTCAGTAAGTACCTTATCCCTTCATACCAGACAACTGCTAATCTACTTTCTGACCCTATGGATTAGTTTTGCTTATTCTACAATTTCTTATAATTGAAAACATATGGTATGTATACTTTTTTTGTCTAGCTTCTTTTGCTCAACATATTTTTGTATATTAAATATTTTTCATTTTTCAATTACAGTTTATATTATTATTTTGTGTTAGTTTCAGATGTACAGCATGGTGGTTAGAAAAATCATGCACTTTACAGACAGGTTTCCCTGATATTTAATGTAACCACCTGGTCCCATATATAATTATTACAATATTATTGATTATATTCACTATGCTGTCATTTACACCTCTGTGACTATTCTATAACTACCAATTTGTACTTAATCCCTTCACCTTTTTCACCCAGACCTCCAAACCTCCTCTCCTTTGTCAGTTGCCAATCTCTTTTTTGTATCTCTGAGTCTGTTTCAATTTTGTTTGTTTATTTTGTTCTTTAGATTCCACATATACATGAAATCATATGGTACTTGTTTTTCTCTGATTCATTTTACTTAGCATACCATCTATGCTGTTACAGAAGGTAAGATTTTATTCTTTTTTATGACTGAGTAATATTCCATTGTATAAATGTACCACAGCTTTTTTTAACCCACTCATTTATTGATGGGCACTTGGACTGCTTCCATATCTTTGCTGTTGTAAATAATGCTGCAATGAACATAGGGGTGTTTATGTTCTTTCAAATGATTGTTTTTGGGGTTTTTTTTGATATACACCTAGCAGTGGAATCATTGGGTCATAAGGCAGTTCTATAATTAATTAGAAGAAAATATATTTAAATTTTTGCCTTTAGAAGAATAGAGAGTGTGAGGGAAGGGGAAGTATTGAGGTAAATGATAACTGAAAATGAATGTGGTAAAAGAAAAACTTCCATATTATGTTAATGAGGTATTTTAAAAGTGCTATCTGTTTGCTACATTTATACTCTTAGTTTGAATTCATATCTTTATTCTTCTGGATGACTAAGGAAAGGGGCAACTAGTCCCCTGCCTACTAGGTGGCAGTACAGAGAAGTGCCACCATACCAAATATTTCTCTTACTGCCTACTGTGTTCTGTCATTGAAGCTGCAATGCCTTGGGTCATTTATAATTTGGGGAGATTTACATCTCCATTTAAATTACCATTGGATGGAGGTGAAAGGGCATGTAAACAAGAAACACTTATCTGATCCAGGGAAGTAGGTATAAAGACCCAAAGGTGCATCAATAGGTGAGACTTGGGGTGAAACTGTGATACCACAGTATACTCCCTGACATATTACCAAGGGTGACCCTTTTAGAACACCATGCCCAGGTCTTTTTGGAGTGCTATAGGCCTAAGTGAAGCTTACAGCTTGTTAGAAAGGGTAGTGAGAATGTGTAAAAGCTTGGTCAACTTTTATTGAGCACAGCCCACATACAGTATTCAGGCTTCAAGGCCCTGAGGGTGCACAATAAACTTCATTCTGCAGAGAAGCCAGCACGAGAGCTCTGGGCCCCAGGAGCCTAGGTCTGGTGGAGCTGTTGTGCATCTAGAGGGAATACCAAGAACACAATTTACTTCCGGCCAGTGTGGGTCAGTTGGCTGGGCATCGTCCTGCAAACTGAAAGGTCAAGGGTTCCATTCCCAGTCAGGGCACAGGCCTGGGTTGTGGGTTCAGTCCCTGGTCAGAGCACATGCAAAAGGCAATTGATTAATGTTTCTCTCTTGCATTGATGATTCTCTCCCTGTCTCTCTCCCTCCCTTCCCCTATCTCTAGAATAAAAAGAAAAGAACACGGTTTAATCAGGGCACATGTATACAATACCAAACCAACTCAGAAGGTTGAATGCTAGACCTTATTAAATTTCATCTTGCCAATACTCTATAACTTTTTAGCAGAAAATTCACATGTAGATGATACGACCTTTTGGCCCGAATTGCCCAATTGAGCATTGTATTAGGTTTTTAGGGCTGCCAAAACAAATAACCACAAACTGAGTGGTTTAAAACAACAGACATTTGTTCTTCTCAATTCTGGATGCCAGAGTGCAAAATCAAGGTGTTAGCAGAGCTATGCTGTCTTTGAGGGCTCCAGGGGAGAATTCTTCCTTGCTTCTTTCAGGGTTCTGGTGCCTTCCAAGAGTCCTTGAGGTACACTGGCTTCTAACTGCATTATTTCAATCTCTGCCTCCATTTTCTCATGACCGTCTTTCCCGTTCGTGTCTGTATGTGTCATCTCCTTTTATTTTTTATTTATTTATCCTTAGAGGGGAAGGGAAGGAGAGAGGGAGAGAAACATCAATGTGCGGTTGCCTCTTGTATGTCCCCTGCCGGGAACTGGCCTGGCAACCCAGGCATGTGCCCTGACTGGGGATCGAACCGCGATTTTTCGGTTCGCAGGCCCGCGCTCAATCCACTGAGCTACACCAGGCAGGGCCGTCATCTCCTTTTAAAATAAGGATACCAGTCATTGGATTTAGGGCTCACCCTAATCCAACGTGATTATCTGAAGTAATTACATCTGCAAAGACCCTAGTTCTAAAGACGGTCACCTTCACAGGTGCCAAGGATTAGGACTTGAACATATCTTTTCTCGGGGATACAATTCAATCCCTTAGCATACACACTAGAAAAACCACTGTTTAAATATCCCTCCTTGGGCTACGTTGCACTGTTAAGCTGAAAGTCATTCCTCTTTCTTGGCATTTCTGACCCCTCTATCTACCATATCTTTTGTTCATAAGACGATTTTGAGAAACCCACTAGGTCCTTCTCAGGAATTGACAGTGGCTATATTTAGTGGGTTTCCATATTCATGGAAACAGAATGTTGAGCTTTAGCTCCCAAGAGGGTTAAAAAGCTAGCAATGTTTGGAGGGGAAGTGGGTATGATTGAACGGCAGGGAAGCTAAAGGAAGATGAGGCCACTGGACATGGAGCTGGGCAGGGTAGGGGTTAGGAGCAACCTACTTACTAGAAGATGAAGGTACACAGGGTAGGAAGAACCGTTGAGCCCAAGCAAACAGAAATGTGGAGAGCCTTGCCTATCTGGAAGCAGAGGCATGTTTCCAGGAATATGGGAAATGGGGTCCATCTTAGCATGCTCAGAGGGCAAAGGGAACTTGTCCACACTCTGTCCGTCAGCCAGGCTTCTCACCACTACGGCTCCATGCGCCACATGTGTCTAGTGTCCCCCCATGTCCTCCACTAAAACTGTATTCCAGCACTCATCATCTCTCACCTAGACAACCAATTTCCTCGTCTCATGCTACCCCAAACTATTTCCCACAGAGCCACTAAATTATCTTTTCAAAATGTAAAGCACGAGTCGCTGTACGATCTGGCCCTGGCCACCCATCGTAAGTAATCACACTTCAGCTACTGTTTTCTTTAGGTTCTTTTAGCATACCAGGCTCCTGACCACCTCACGACCTTCCCACCTGCTGGTCTCACTGCCCGGAACCGTCTGTCTCCACTTCACAACGTCTGCTTCTTGGCCTCTTTCCCTTGCAATAACCTGTGATCCTTCAGTCTAAAGCGGTGCCTTCTCATCGCGCTCTAGCCATCATTCAATTTTATTTTATTATTTTTATCATTTATAATGACCCGCAATTATTTTGATTTGACTAGTTCTCAACCGGGAACAATTTTGCCTCCTAGGTACATTTGGCAACGTCTGCAGATGTTTTGGGCTGTCACAGCTAGGGAGTGGGATGCTACCCCATCTAGTGGGTAGAGGCCAGGAATGCTGCTAAACGCCCTACGATGCAGCCCCCAAAACAAAGATTGCTCTGGTCTCGAATGTCAGCAGTGTCCATTTTTAATTGTTCTTCGATCCCATAATTTTCAGAAGAATGCTGTTGTTTCTTTCTTTTTTTCAATTTTTATTTTCATTGTTGATCTTGTACAGTGTTCTGTCTTTTATTCTCACCCGAACCCACCACCCCAGCCCTCCCCTCCTCCCTCCCATTTCCACCTCCCCCATAGTTTTTGTCCACGTGTCCTTTATACTTGTTGCTCTAAACCGTTCCCCTTTTCCCCTGAAATTCCCTTCAGATGTGAGAGGATTGTTTGTAGTTTTTGATTATTTTACAGTTGTATTGTAAAAATAGTTACTTTGCTCTGTATATTTGCGATAAGCTGGCCTTGTCATTTTGGAGTAAGTTTACATACCTAGAAAAGTTGCAAAAAATGTACAGAGAATTCCTGTATGTCCCACACCTGGATTCTAATCCTTGTGATGTTATCTTTTCACATTTCTGTTCTTTAAAATCTACTTTCTCATCTTTCTGGTGGGCCAAACCCTTTAAAGAGACCCAGCTTCTAAAAAAGTAAATTTTTAATTTAGTGTGAATAGAGAACATTGTAAGTAATTCTCCCCTTACCCACTGGGGATATGTCCCAAGCGCTCCAGTGAGTGCCTGAAACTGCAGACAGTACCAAACCCTATGTATTCTGTTTTTTTTTCCTACCCATACATACCTATGATAAGGTCTAATTTAAAATCAGGCATAGTGAGAGATTGTCAATAACTAATAGTAACATAGAAGAATTAAAATGATATACTGTAATAAAAGTTATATGAATGTGACATTATTAAGTGAAATCAGGGTTACTTGAACACAAGCACAGTGATCCCATGACAGTTGATCTGATAACCAAGATGGTTATTGAGTGACTAATGTGTGGGGAGTGTCCGTAGCGTGGATGTGCTGGACAAAGGGGTGATTCATTGTCAGGTGGAATGGAGCAGGATGGTGTGAGATTTTTATGTCACTACTCAGAATGGTGTGCAACTTAAAATGAATTGTTGATTTCAGGAATTTTCCATTTAATATTCCTGACTGTGGGTAACCGAAACTGTGGAAAGCTAAACCATAAGTAGGGGGGACTACTGTGTATGCAAACGCCAAGAAAGAAAGATAGCTAAGGAGAGAGTAGAAGTAAAGCCATATTGATGTTTCCGGGATTGTCACATAATTTCACAAAATGAAAACGCAGACACTCTTATTCAAGGCTTACTAATAGTTTCAAGGTGGTGATAGCAGAGTGTTAAAACTCATCGTGGGGTTCTTTGCAGTGCAAAGCCCTGGCGACTGCCTGGGTTGCATGCTCATGACCCAAGTCCTTGCTGTTCCTACCAATATGTGAAACCCCGCTAACTCCGTCGTCCAAATGCCTAGTGAGTGAAGGGAAAGTCTTCTGCATGACCAGACCAGGTCTACTCATATGTAAGTTTTTCTAGAAGCATGCTCAAAGTCGCAAGCTTTGTAGTTTGCCTGCCTTCTAAATCTCAGTTCAAAAGACTTCCAGGCAAAGACAATGGTATCAGCTACCCTGAAATAGCAGTGGAGCTAATTCTAGAATAACATCCACATTAGTTCACAGAGGCTGATATTTTCTTTGCTGAAGATCAGGCAAATGGAGTGTTTGCCTTGAGTACTTTCCAATAATACTTACAAGTAGCCAAGAATGCTTGGCCTCTTGGAAATAATACCTTATGCCCAGAGGCTCTTGGTAAATATATTTTTAAAACCAGGTTTACTCATTTAACTTGTCCAAATGGGATGCTTTCACAAGGGAACCCATCAGCCAGTCATTTCTGATGATATCACAAAAGTACCTATGAGGAAATGAACTATGAAAGCTCTTGATAAACTGGGACTTTGAAAGTATCTGGGAAATACACAGATGGAAATTGGCTTAACTTTATCATTTCTTCTTCAATCTTCAGCAGCGCCGTATTTTGAACTTTGAGGGCACGATGTCCACTTGAAGTATTTGGTTAGCTGAGCTAGCACGATTGCTGCATTCCCAGTTCAACCTACAGTGTGAGCTACCCACCTGCAGAGGCCCACCCTCACACCTGCGCTTACGTCCTGTTTATCATGTACACGAAGGTGTCCTAGATTTGGGGCTCCTTCCTCCCATTTCTACAACATAGGCACTGGCTTATGTACGCAACAGAAGAATCACATCAGATAGGATAAGTGGGCCCATCTCTGTCTTCTGTCCCTTACAGCACACAGGCGGTGCCCTGTTGGCTTCTGGGAATTGGCTTCCACTGAGAGCAGATGAGTAGATGACCTCTGAGGATGACAGTGCGTGAGCTTTTTGTTCTGCCATCATTCCCTCCTCTGTATGCATGTGCTGTGTGCAACTGGTGTGTAGAACTAAGACTTTATATCCTGCCACCCTTGGACCTTAGTGCTTAGGTTGCGAAGAGGTCATTCACTGAGAGTTTGGGGCTGTATTTTAGTGGACTAGATTTGCTAAAAGTCAGAAAGGCATATGATGCAAGACACTGCTTAGGATACTATGTCAGCATTCATGGAGAGGATATGAACATAAATGAAATGTATATATTTATAATTAAATATATAATTATATATAACTAAATTAGTTCATTAAAATACAAAGCATATGCTTATAATTTACATGCATTATGTATATAAGTAGGTATACACACATCTATGAACATACAACACAAATGGACATCATACCCTCAGCTTCAAAATACAGTGCTGCTGAAGGTTGAAAAAATAATGATGGTCTTCAGCCCACCATCTCCAAGGGTAATACTCTGACCTCTATCACCATACATTGTTTTCCCCATTTTTGTCTTTTATACAAGTGGAATCGTGCAATTCATACTCTTTTGTGTCTGGTTCTTTTGCTTGTCATTGTATTTGTAAGTTCATTCACAATATTGCATTCGTCCATAATCTGTTTCTTGTTGCTCTACCACATCTCATCCTACACGTATACCGTAACGTGCCCGTTCTACTGGGGATGTCTTCTGGAGTTGTTTCCCGTAGCCATCGGTGAGATAGGAAATTTTCCTTCTGGCTGGAGGAAGGCGTGTTCCCCCTTACCACAACGGTGTATCCTACTGGAGTTCCAGGTTTATGGGAAGGAATGTCTTGTTCAACTTGCCATCTTGGGCAGACTCTGGCATTTGCATTTAGTCCCCTGAATCTGATGAGACCAGGAAACCTAGAATTTAGCTTCAGCAGGCTCGACAAATGTCCTCCAGGCGCACATTGGCTAGAAGGCTGCAACGTCCTCTCTGATTATTATGAGACCTAACCGTTTCTTCCTTTCCTACCTACTAATGCATATATTTCATAGTTTTAAAATGTTATCCAACGTTCCTAGTTATTTTCCATGAAAGGTTTGCTATTTTTTCTGCCTTACTATAAGAAACATATAAATATGTACATTTAAAAGGCTCTTTGTTTTGTGAGACCCATGTGTCTGTTATAAAACTTATAAAAATAAGGAACACTAATACTTCCTTTCCCCATATTCAGCTTATATACATACACCGAAGAGATTATAATTTTTTTTTACTAAAGTTGTTTTTCTGTTCTTCTGGTTCTATTTGTGGAGATTAGAGATATTCATTCCAAAGGTTTAGGCTCTTGTCTTTTTAATATTTCTTTCACAAATGACTTTGGGTGATTAATGCAAAAAATATTTCTGTAGAGCTGTTTTTACATATTTTGAGATAGATCAAAGATGCTAGTACAAGAGACAGGCATGAAAGAAAACAACTGTTATACAAAGAGATAGATGATGGCTGCCATTCGAGAGGTTCAAAGAAAGTGCTCTGTAAGATTGGAGAAGGAGAAGCTCATTTCCTTTTTTGGATCATTCTTATCATTATTCTATGACAGTTGTCTCAATTTTCCCCCTTTGCCCTCCTCCGCCCATCCCACCCCTTGGCTCCCACAGTCAATTCCCACCCTGTTGTCCATGTCCGTGGGTCACTCATACATGTTCTTTATCTAGTCCTTTCCTCTTCTTTCCACGGTTGTTCCCTTCCCTCCTGCATTCCGGTCACTTTAAGTTTGCTTCATGTTTCCATGCCTGTGGTTTTATTTTGAGTGGATCAGGAAAGTCTCAGTGTAGGATGAGGAGCTGAGCTAGGCCTTGGAGGATGGGCAATGATGAGCTCTTTTTATGGAGGAGAAGAAGGAGAAGCCATACTCACTGCATGAGCTCAGATAAGAACATGTAATTGAGTTGTCTGGAGGGTCACATTTCTAGATTTATAGAGCTTTGCTATCCAAAATGGCAGCCATTGACCCATGTGGCTGCTGAGTACTTGACATGCAGCTGGTGTGACTGACAAACTGATTTTAATTGTATGTAATTATAACAAAGTTAAATTTAAACTTTACTAAAAAATCTGATTCTATGATCAGTGTTCAGAAAACTTTTAAACATGTTGGGTACAAATTGGGTATATAAATTGACTTTTTCAACTATATATTTTATGAAACCTAAATCCACACCCTCCAGAGCATTCAGATTATTTCTAATAAATATTTATTGTCCCAACTATGAGATAGGCTCTAACTATGTAATATATCTTATAAATAATTAATTTTCACATTGATTGAATGTTGAAGTGATTCTATTTTGGATATTTGGGTTACATAAAATATATAGTTAAAATAAAGCTCACCTACCTACTTCTTAGAAAAAAATTTTATTTGTTTTTTAGAGAGATGGGACGGGAGGGAGAAAGAAAAGGAGAGAAACATCGATAGGTTGT
Source organism: Glossophaga mutica (assembly GCA_039655065.1). Lineage (NCBI taxonomy): Eukaryota > Metazoa > Chordata > Mammalia > Chiroptera > Phyllostomidae > Glossophaga > Glossophaga mutica. The sequence goes on from CM077318.1 coordinate 111,972,266, forward strand.
TTGCCTCTCACATGCTCCCAACTGGAAACTTGGCCTGCAACCCAGGCACGTGCCCTGACTGGGAATCGAACCAGCAACCTTTGGTTCACAGGCCAGTGCTCAAGCCTCTGAGCCACACCAGCCATGGCTACCTATCTACTTTTACAGTCTGGATACCAAAATTACATTTTGTACACTTAAAATTACATCTGTGGCTTACATCATATTTCTATTGAGCAGTGCTACTCTAGAGAGAAGAAGGTTGGGAACTTGAGCAAGTTGGTTAATTCCTCTGAGTCCAAATTTCCTGATCTCCTATGGCTCTTCTCCATATAAGTACTGAGAAAGCAAAACCAGATTTGCATGCAAAGCCCATGTAAATATGGTAACACCATGCTCAATAACTAAGTGATATTATTCTTATATTTAAGAGAGATGCCTGGCCAGCTGGCTCAGTTGGTTGGAGCATCTTTCTGTACACCAAAAGGCTGTGGGTTTGATTACCAATCAGGGCACACACCTAGGTTGTGGGTTCGATCCCTGACCAGGGTGCATACAGGAGACAACCTACTGATGTTTCTGTCTCACATCAATGTTTCTCTCTTTCTTTCTCATCAATAAACATATCCTCAGGTGAGGATTTTAAAAAGAGAGAGATCAAAAGAAAGAGAACCAAGTTTTACAGAAAAGGGAGTAAGTATAAGACTGCCTGGATTTTATAAGGTCTGTAATAGCATAAATAGTTAGAAGCATCAAAAACCTCATGATCAACACATAGCTTCCGGCCAAGATGGAGGCGTAGGTGGACACACTGTGCCTCCTCTCACAACCAAAATTAAGGACAACAAAGATTTAGAAACAAGAAAACAACCGGAACTGATAGAAAATTGAACTGTACAGAAGTCCAACAACCATTCATCCAGACCGGTAAGAGGGGCGGAGTCATGGCAGGAAAAAGTGGAGGTGCGGACCCAAGCACGCAGGCAGCAGTGGCTGGTGGTTCCCAGGTGTGCAGGCGGCGGCTGGCAGACCCCAGGCCCACAGGTGGCAGCTGGCGGGCCCTGGGCACAGGGTGGCAACTGTGCAGGCTGCACAAGGTGGTGAGGCTGCACAAGGCGGCTGGCTGACCAGGTGGTCCCACATTCACGCACGAGCAGATAATCCAGGCAAAGGGGAAGCGGCAGAGGGGACTGGAATCCAGGAGAGAGCAGAGCAGGTGCCATTGTTCCCTCTCGGACCCTGCCCCCACATACAGCATCACAACCCAGCGACTGGGCTGCCCCGCACAGGGGAACACCTAAGGCTCCACCCCTCATATGTAACAGCCATGACCAAACCAAAAACAAAACAAAACAAAACAGAAAAACCCCACCAAAAATGGCTCAAACCGGAGAACAAATGAAAGCCCCAGAGCCAATTCCTCTAAGTGACAAAGAGATAGCCAACCTATCAGATGCATAGTTCAAGGCACTGGACATCAGGATGCTCACAGAATTGGTTGATTTTGCTCACAAATTAGATGAAAAAATGCAGGCTACAATAATACATGAAATGAAGAAAGATGCATGGGGAACCAATAGAGGTGGGAGGAAAACTGGGACTCAAATCAATGGAGTGGACCAGAAGGAAGAAACAAACAACCAAACAGAAAACGAGGAAGAAACAAGAATTCAAAAAAATGAGGAGAGGCTTAGGAACCTCCGGGACATCGTTAAACGTCCCAACATCCGGATTATAGGGGTACCAGAAGGGGAAGAAGAAGAGCAACAAGTGGAAAACTTATTTGAACAAATAATAAAGGAGAACTTCCCCAATCTGGCAAAGGAAATAGACTTCCAGGAAGTCCAGGAAGCTCAGAGAGTCCCAAAGAAGTTGGACCCAAGGAGGAACACACCAAGGCACATCGTAATTCCATTAACCAAGATGAAAATGAAGGAGAGAATTCTAGAACCAGCAAAGGATAGGGGACAGTCACCTACCAAGGAGTTCCCATCAGACTGTCAGCTGATTTCTCCGAAGAGACCTTGCAGGCAAGAAGGGGCTGGAAAGAAGTATTTGAAGTCTTGAAAGGCAGGGACCTACATCCAAAATTGCTCTATCCAGCAAAGCTGTCATTTAGAATGGAAGGGAAGATAAAGTACTTCTCAGATAAGGTCCAGTTCAAGGAGTTCATCATCACCAAGCCCTTATGATATGAAATGTTAAAGGAACTTATCTAGGAAAAAGAAGATAAAAAATATGACAGTGAAAAGACAGCAAACTCACAGCTATTAAGAACCATACCTAAAACAAAAGCAAACTAAGCAAACAGCTAGAACAGGAGCAGAACCACAGAAATGGAGATCACATGGAGGGTTAGCAACAGGGGAGTGGGAGAAGGAGAGAGGGGGAAAAGGTACAGAGAACAGTAGCATAGACGGTGGGTAGACAGGGGGAGGGCAAGAATAGTGTGGGAAATGTAGAAGCTAAAGAACTCATGACCCATGGACATGAACTAAAGGGGGTAATGTGGGTGGGAGAGGGTGTGCAGGGTGGAGGGGAATGAAGGGGGGAAATGGGACAACTGTAATAGCATTATTTATAAAATATATTTAAAACAAAAACAAAAACAAAACCTCATGATCAGTGAATAATGAAGACTTATGTGCTGTCAGTTGGCAAACAGGACCGAGAAATCGGAAAGAAGGTGGCAAGTGAGCACTGAAATTGGTGGAATTGGGGGGACTGTTCTAGGCCTGAGAGCCAGTTTTGACTTTGCCATGAGTAGTCTAGGGGAAGGTGGGGAAGCTAGCTTATCTACCATGTCCCTTTTCCGTATCTGCAGAATGAATTCCTTTTGCCTTGTTTACATTGGTGGAAAGAAGTGGAAGGTAAATTGTTCATATATGTTGGTTTTGCTTTGTACATAAGGCTGTTATGGTCACATAAAAAGAGGCAATTTGTCTAAAGGTAGGTCTAAGGAACTTCTGGTGAAATATTGAAGAAAAACATTGTATACAGAGAGGAATACTTGTGAAGGCAAGGATTGGCAAATTCTTTAGCTTTGCAGTTGAACTTGCTTGGCAATTACTGGAAATAAGGAAAAGAAGGAGAATTTGGCTGAAATTTGTTAATCTTTGTAAACAGGTAGGAACATGCCGTGCCTTTCCCCTATAATTATAGTTTATGAATAATTGTTTGAGTCTCTTTGCCTTTAGATATATTATGTGTACTCCTTGTTTATCTGTGCTTCAGTTTCAGCGTTCATGTCTGTGTGCTTTAGACCATCAGGAAATTTCATAACGAGCTTAAAATGCTGAATAAGAAAAGCTCAGCAAGAAACATTTGAATTGAACGCACAGCGATTTATTTTGTAATAAAGAAAAGTAAACAATCCCTGCTTACCTGAAAGTAAAGCAATAGTTTTGTAAATATTCCCCTCTGGGGGAAAGGTCCACTATGTTCTGTCTTTGACCACAAAGAGGGCATGCTTTTGCTATCTCAAGGTAGAATTTATTTTACACATAAAATGTATAGAGAGGATGAAATTTAGTTGCCTTATATCATTATAGTTTAAAATATAGGAGGTTATCGTTTTATTTAAAGAAGGCTGAGATTGTGACTCCACATTTACCTGGGACCCAGGCTCCTTCTGTCCCTCTCCTCCATCTCCCAGTAGAGGAGATGTCTTTCTTCTCAAGGGCTACTTCACAATGGAAGGTCACTGCTACTATAATAGCACCATGGGACCACATCACAGGCAGGATAGGAAGTAGCAGTATATGTGGACTTCTGGGAGGGCTCTTTAAAGGGCCTAGCCAAATAAGAGAACACCATTCCAGAATTCAAGACCTTGGCAAGAGTTACACATGTGAGTAATGGTGGTGAACTGCCATCCTACGCTGGGTGCTGTTTCCTGACTGCCTTGTTTCTACTGCCTGGTGATACAAAGCATGGATAAGTAAGAAGCAAACAGTAGTCAAATAATAACAGCTAACATTTGAATATACTTTTTACACACCAGGTGCTGTTTCAAACATTTCCTATAATATATTTAATCTTCACAACAATCCTATGAGGTAGGTTACACATTAGCAAACTGAGACATTGATAATTAAATAACTTCTTCAAGGTTGCTCCACTATAAGGAGTGGACATGGGATTCTAACCAGGGCAGTTTGACTACGAAGTCTGTGTCCTTCCCACCCTGCCATGCTTCCCCTCACTTCCATATACTGACTCCCAGGCAGCTAACAGTCTGTCGGAGCACTTTGCCTTAGTTTCAAATTTAGCAGCAATGATAGGATCAGGAAGTCCAATGGGAAAATCAGGCAAAGGGATGAAGAGTCAATTCCCAGAGAAGGAGGAAAGAGAGGGATATTATTATTAAATGTGTGAAGAGGTACTCAAACTTATTTGTTACGAGAGAAATGCAAATTAAAACAGCAGGGAAATATCACTTGAAATCCAACATATTGTCAAAAGAGGAGAAAAATATCAACCATTGCGGGGACATGGGAATCCGAGACTCTTCAAGATGTAGACTGAGGACTTCCGGCCAAGATGGAGGCTTAGGTGGACACACTGTACCTCCTCGCACAACCAAAATTAAGGACAACAAGGATTGAGAAACAAGAAAACAAGCAGAACTGAGAGAAAATTGAACTCTACAGAGGTCTGACAACCATTCATCCATTCATCCAGACCAGTAAGAGGGGCAGAATCACGGTAGGAGGAAGCAGAGGTTGGCGGACCCGGGCGCACAGGCAGCTGCTGGTAGACCCAGGCCTGCAGGCGGCTGGCAGGGCTCAGGTGCACTGGTGTTGGCTGGCGGACCCCAGGCACAAGGCCGCTGGCTGACCAGGTGGTCCCACATTCGTGCGCAGATAATCCAGGCGAAAATGGGAACAAGACAGAACTCGCAACCCAGGGCCCCAGCACCGGGAAATAAAACCTAAAAACACCGAGACCCTGCCCCCACATACAGCATCACAACCCAGCGTCTGGGATGCCCCCCTCCCTGGGGAACACCTAAGGCTCCACCTCTCACTATATAACAGCTGCGACCAGACCTCCCCCCCAAAAAATGGCTCAAATGGGAGAACAGATCAAAGCCCCAGAGCCAATTCATCTAAGTGATCAAGAGACAGCCAACCTATCAGATGCACAGTTCAAAGCCCTGGTGATCAGGATGCTCACAGAATTGGTTGATTTTGGTCGCAAATTAGATGAACAAATGAAAGCTACACTAAGTGAAATGAAGGAAAACACACAGGGAACCAATAGTGATGGGAGGAAAACTGGGACTCAAATCAATGGAGTGGACCAGAAGGAAGAAAGAAACATCCAATCAGAAAAGAATGAAGAAACAAGAATTCAAAAAAATGAGGAGAGGCATAGGAATCTCCAGGACATCTTTAAATGTCCCAACATCCAAATTATAGGGGGAGCAGAAGGGGAAGAAGAAGAGCAACAAGTGGAAAACTTATTTGAACAAATAATAAAGGAGAACTTCCCCAATCTGGCAAAGGAAATAGACTTCCAGGAAGTCCAGGAAACTCAGGGAGTCCCAAAGAAGTTGGACCCAAGGAGGAACACACCAAGGCACATCATAATTCCATTAGCCAAGATTCAAATGAAGGAGAGAATTCTAGAAGCAGCAAGGGATAAGGGGACAGTCACTTACCAAGGAGTTCCCATCAGACTGTCAGCTGATTTCTCCAAAGAGACCTTGCAGGCAAGAAGGGGCTGGAAAGATGTATTCCAAGTCATGAAAGTCAAGGACCTACATCCAAGTTGAGTCTATGCAGCAAAGCTGTCATTTAGAATGGAAGGGAAGATAAAGTGCTTCTCAGATAAGGTCCAGTTCAAGGAGTTCATCATCACCAAGCCCTTATTTTATGAAATGTTAAAGGGACTTATCTAAGAAAAAGAAGATAAAAATATGACAGTAAAAAGACAGCAAACTTACAGATATTAACAACCACACCTAAAACAAAAGTAAACTAAGCAAACAACTAGAACAGGAACAGAACCACAGAAATGGAGATCATATGGAGAGTTAGCAACAGGGGAATGGGAGGATGAGAGGGGGAAAAGGTACAGAGAATAAGTAGCATAGACGGTGGATAGAAAATAGACAGGGGGAGGGCAAGAATACTGTGGGAAATGTAGAAGCTAAAGAACTTATGACACATGGACATGAACTAAAGGGGGGGAATGTGGGGGAGAGGGTGTGCAGGGTGAGGGGAATGATGGGGGAGAAATGGGACAACTATAATAGCATAATCAATAAAATATATTTAAAAAAAGATATAGACTGATGCAGTCGTCTGGAAGCCAATCTTGTAATATTCTGTCAAGTTAAGGTACCTTACCACATATCCCAGCACTTCGGCTTCTGAATATATAATACATGGAACATGATATATAATATATAACATATAATACATAATGCACAGTATATAATACATAATAATATATAGCAATCTAGTCTAATCTATATGATGTATAATACATATCCCAGAAAAATTCTTACGCAGTTTCAAAAAGGACAACACAGGCAATGTTCATTAATGCGTTTTGCGACAATAGGGAGTCTCAAGCGATCCAATGTCCATCAGTGAGGGAAAGGGTAAGTTAAATATGGTAGACCTACTATGAAATATGATGCAGCATGTTAGAAGCAACAGGCTGGATACACATGCAGCAACATGCGTATATAATTTTTAGAAAGAGTTGATTTCCTTTTCTTTTCTGTTATTCATTAATTGATCATTTGTTCCGAAACTCATTCCTTCAGGGAGTCTCTCAGTTGTAGAACTCCTAATTCTTATGCTGATCTAATGATCATAAGGGGCTGAAGAATTGAGGACCCAGTGGAGTCAATGGCCTCCCTGAAATATACCAAAAGCCATCAAATATGCCACTCCTCCTGCTGGAATTGTCCCTTCTGCTTCAACTGGTTAGTGCTTATTCACTTATGTCACCAACTCAACTGAAACTTCCCTGACTCCTTCCTGGGTCTATACCCTTCATCTGTCTGCACAGCAGCCAATACTCACCCCCATGGTAGGTGACCCTCATCATATTATACTGTGATTGTTTGTTTCCTTTTTTTTTTTTTGCCTTTCCCATGAGATTACAGGGAAAGAGCCATGTCTAAGTCTTTTATGCCAGCTCCTTGCCCAATCACTGGATCACAGTAAGTGGTCAATAGATGTTTTCTGAACAAGTGCATGAATAAATGAATTAAGGATGAATAAATAAATGAATGAGTGAATGAATGGCCCAGATAGGAGCCTTCCCAGAAATTTACTGACATTGCTGCTCATGTTTCACTGGCCAGCACCTGGTGACTTCAGCGCTCAGGGACAAGAGAGGCTGTAAAATAAAAATAGTTTGGCTGGACACATTGTCCGTCCCAAGGGATGCTGGGGTTCTCTCACCAAGGAAGGAGGGAAAAGCGGACAACCAATAATCCCTTCTACATAAATTAATAATAACCTTTTACAACAGAACCCCGTAAGTGCACGTGTTGCCCAACTGGGTGCTGGTCACATCGTTTCTCGGATCAGTCAGAGGCCAGCACTGGGATGCATTCAGGTTCTAGCCCAAGGTCTGATGTCTAGTCTACTTACAGCTAGTCCTGCTCTGCCTGACACAAACGGAATTTTCTATCTCTTTTCCTTCTACCCACTCTGCTAGTTTATTTCCTAACAGCGGAGCTCATCTCAGGGTCTTTGATTGATCACTGTCTCTACTGGTTGGCTTTCAGCTGAAGGTCATGCTGTACTTAAAAACGGATGACTTCGAACACTAAATTCAGCTCAGCTTGGTCAGAAGCACTCTCTCTGGGAGTCATGCAGAGACAAACACCATGGAACAAAGTCAGTTCTGAATCGGGAGCAGTGACATTTTCTGTTATGTGCGCTCCTGTGGGAACACTCATCGAGTGGAAAGTCGTGTGGAATCAATACTTAAATATTGATTGTGCCTTCTCATAGCCTCTCTTCCCTCCCACATCGCTCTTCGTATGCCCCCCACACGTGTTTTCCAGAGCACCCATCGCTGAATTCCAGACAAATGCGTGTGTATGCTATAGAAGTCCTACTGTCACGCCGTTTCCCACTCTTCTCAGGTGTCTTGGCGGTTCTGCAGCCCTGAATTGAATGCAGGAGGAGAGAAATCTATCCTGATGCCACTGGGGAGAAACACGTAAAATGCTGCCATCACACGGCAGAGAGTTGGCTACCCAGATTGCAGGCTAGGGCAGACCGTGCCTTGCTCCACCATGGAGCAGACCGAAGGGCAGAGGTGGAAGAATATTCTCACCTACTTTCAAAGGCTTCGCCACTACATCTTCAAAACCATTTCAATCAACCCTGCAGCTAGTAGAAACACCTGTGAGAGTCCAGCAACACACGGATATAGGACAAGCTCTTGCTGCTGCTGCTGTGCGCGTTTAGTTTCTGTTTTGTCCTCGTAGAATTTTAGCTGGAAAGTTAGGAGAAAATGCGTTGTAGAGGCTTTGCCACATAATGTTATACTTATGAATCCCATCCCAGTACGGCCTTTATGGTTGATTTGGGTGGGGGGGGGGATCGTCGCTTTCTAAGATTTGGGAGATCAGAAAGCCATCTCGAAAATTCAATGAATCAATTTGGAATGAATTTTTAAACCCAACATGGATGTTTGCTTTCTTGAGTGAGTCATCAAAATGACAGAGTTGCTATTATATTTCTCTTGTGTTATTCCTTGACTAGAACTGAAATAAATTCGGAAAGTGCTTTCAGAGGGTTGGGAAGGAGGAAACACAAGAATGCCATACTACGCCATACGCGTAAAGCAAAAGGTCATTTCCCACATCACCTGAAGATCTGATGTTAATCTGGGACAAGTACAATTTGATGTTTTTTATGGAGAGGGCACTGATGTGGGTGGAGGAGAGATGGGGCAGTTCTCTTTGACTCATATGTGACTCAGCTCAGTTCACATCTTTTGGCCTTAACTCTCAGAGAGAATCGGACGTTGGTGAGTTTACAAGTTGGACTTTCTTTTTTAAACCATTTTAAAAAGCACAAGAAGAAGATGTGCAGCCCAGCATGTACTAAAAGGCCCGCAGACACTGTTGCGTTCTGCCTGTCCCTGCTTCCTTCCATGTCTCATAAATAAAAGATTTCTACAAAAAGATGGAAAATCTCCTTGCCCTAAATTAGGTAAGCTGCTTTGCTTTAATTTCCCTCCCTGCAAGTTGGCAACTGGGTAAAAGAAAATATTTTGACTTCCAGAGATGCTGCTGCCCCTCCTTCGGCCTATCTCCTAGCCCTGGGGATCTGCAGGGCATCGTATCTGGCCAATTCGGATCAGACCGGATCCGTTTCTCCTTGACAGGGGTCCTTGGTCCTTGGCCACCAGAGCCTGCAGCAGAGATTTGTTGTCTGCAGGAAATCTACACTCCAGTCACATCTTTCTCCTCCCCTCTCAGCCTCCAAGATAGGAATGCGGTTTCCTTGATAACACTGTGCTGAGCTGTCCTGTACACAGGAAAAATTGTTTGTTTCATCATCCCTGAGATATGTCTTCAGAGCGTGATGGTGAGGTTTAATAAGGAAGCTGTACCTTGGAGAGATCGGGGGAAGAAAATACAGTGAGGCAAATCTGTCAACCCCACCACCTCATTCATGTGGTCTTTCGGTGAGCAAAGCTTCTTTTAGCTTCTGCACTGTGCCCAGCAAATATGCTAGGCACTCAGGATATAGATGTGAAAAATACAAATGCCTCCTACATTCTCTCCCCTCTCTCTCATGGATACGTGTATATTTTGCCAGGAACGTTCTGACCACATGGGTACCACTACTGATGTGCCAGTTTCAAAGATAAGGTAGCGATAAAGAGATTCTGTACTTGAAAAATCATTACAAAATAATACATGACGGGTCAGTCAGGGAGAGATCCTGACCCTCCTAAGCCAGAGGTAGAAACAAAAATACAAGGGCTAAATCACTGATTTCCCCCTCTCTTTTAAAAACAATTTTATGTAGGTATAACTTACATAGCGTAAAATTCACTCATTTTAAATGTACAATTATTTTTATTAAATTCATAGAATTGTGTAACTATCACCACAATTCAATCAAGAACATTTACATCACCCCAATAATATTCCTCATGCTCATTACTAGTCACTCTCTTTTCCTTGCCCCAGCCTCTGGCAACCACTAATCTACCTTGTTTCTAAAGATTTGCCTAGTCTGGACACTTTACATGAATGGAATCGTACAACACATGATTTTTTTTGTCTGGCTTCTTCTTCTTCCACTTCCCATATGTTCTGAGGTTCATCACATTGTAGCATGTATCAGTACCTCATTCCTTTTATCGATCAATAGATTCCATTGTATGGACATGCCACATTTTGTTCATCAGTTGATGAACACTTGGATTGTTTCTGTCTTTTGTTTGTTATGAGCAATGCTGCTAAGAACAGTTTTATATAAGTCTTTGGGAGGACATATGTTTTCATGTATCACATAAATACCTAGAGGTAGGATTGCTGGGTGAAACACAGATATTTAAAAAATATATTTATAACAAAGTGAGTTACTTAAGAGCAAGAAGACTTAATTTGGAAGTTATACCAAAGTTTATTGCCTCTAGTCATGGGATATAGGATCAGCACCAATCTGCAAATCTGAAAATACAGGTTCAAAGTCTTTTTCTTTCTTTAGTAATTGGACGAACTTGGGGGAAATGCTTTTCTCTCTCTGCCCAACACTTGAGTCACAATGCTTTGTTTGGTTCTGTCCTCCTCACTTATTTGCTGTGTGACCTTGAACAATGAACTAATTTCTCTCTGCCTAAGTTTTATTATCTCAAAACAGGATAGTGCCTCTCTCAAAGAGTTGCTATGAGAATCAACTTAGTTAATATATGAGGAGCCTAAGTAGTGCTTGGCTTTTTATTATTTTTGTCAATATTGTGTAATTCAATGAAAACCCATTATAAAGATGGCTAGTGGAAGATATTTAACGAGCATTAAAATATATTTATGCCTCTGCCTAGAACACTCTTTCCCTAAATATCAGGCTCCAACTGCCTCCTCTCCTTCTAATATTTTCTCTAATCTCAGCCTCTCATTAAAACCCTAACTGCCTTATCTGACACCACAAGCTGCCCCACCCCACTCCCTCTGTCCTAATGTTTCCCTACTCTGCTCCACTTTCAATTTTTCCCTAGCATTTACCAACATCTAATACCCTTAGTAATTTACTTCTGTATTACATTTCTCATTGATCGTCTATTTCTCCTTTCTAGACTATAAGCTCCACTTGGACAGGAATCTTTGTCTGTTTCGTTTGCTGATGTATTCCAGCCCCTTAGAGCAATGCTTAGCACGTAAACAACACTCAACAAAATACTTGCAGAATGAAAGAAGGGGACACCTGTGGTATAAGCTTTGTGAATATATCATCACATATAAATCTTACAACAAAACCATGAAATGTAGATGTTATCACCACCACACATAGTTTAGTTGGTACAACTCCCAGATATACTCTTTTAGCCATAGTCTGTCCTATGGAGGAGCCCTCGGGCAGATGTGATGAGTCAGGCGTTATTGCCTAGCTCTAGGAACCCACAAGCAATTTGTATGTTTACACGCATTAAACACATTGGGTTTTAGATACACCGGCTTATGCCAAGCCAATTCCTTGTCCCTACCCTGCCACATGTCAAAATACTGGAGTGGCAAGAGGCAGAGGCATATTTCCGAAGGATGAGCTCACTCCCTGGCCTGCAGCCATGTCAAAGTCTTCATTAAATCCATTGCAGAAGGTTGGATTCCATCAAGCCTAGGGTTATCTTGCTTAACTACAACAAGGGTCTCGGGAGAATCAGGATTTGAGTCATCGTGGTAGTTCTGTGAATCGGGAACAATCCAATTCGAGGAAATAAATTGTTTTCGTACCAAGATGTTTAAAGTATGACTTCCTTCCATTTTTGAGATCATGCCGGCACATCACAAAGTGAAGATGTCAGTTTTGGACGCTGAAAATTCGTCATGTGTTTACTTCTTTGCTCCATCTGCCTTGGCATGGGTTTGCTTTCCAAGACCAGACTCTTGAGAGCAGGAATTGAATGCTGGTAGTTTATTTATTTATCTGGTCCCAGGAGCACAGTGAGGAAGCAAAGAGGTGACACAGGGAAAGGAGGAAAGCTAATAAATAATGTGTTAATGAGCTGCTTACTGCTGTGGGAACCAGTGGCTCGATTCTTCTGAGAGACTATATAGAACACACTTCAGAAATGCCCCAGGGCATGATGAAGAAGAGGTGTATATGCCACCATCTGGAGTCTTTCTGGGCCCTTCATACCTCTGCACTTTCTCTCTGCCCTGTGCAGGTAATCCAGAAGACTCCATGGCTAGAGGCTGTCCTAGCGCAGACACAGGAAGCCATCTGAATATAGGGAACTTTTGTTGTAAGGCCAAGCCTACGTATGCGCCTCTCACAGCTCATATATTTTGTGAGCAGGGGCAACACATCTTTGTTTTGGAACACCTTTCAAAAAACATTTATATGGTCAACATTCTTGAGAGAGAGAGGTCATGTCCTCCTCTAGAGGGAAGGGCATTTTTTGCTGTTCAGTATAATAAAGATAGTATCTCCCTCTGGACAACGTTCCAGCAGGCTTACTGCCCATTATAAAAATTAGGTTCCCTAAACTGAGGGTTCCTCTCCTATAATGCAATTTATTATGTGTGCAGGTGTCAGCTGACTCTCTTTAGGTCACCTTGTGGAAATTGTGCCTCAGAGGAACTGGAGCAAATGCTGATACTCTGCCTACTACTATCGTTGTGAGTAATAAACTCTCCTTTGCCTCTGACTCAGATTCTCATGTCTTCTGCCAGCCCCCATGAAAGTGTGGCAGAAAGATTTGTTAGCTTACAAGTATGGTAAAATCTCAGACCTTTCACAGTCCCTGAGGATCATCTTGGTGAATCCAGGGGGTATGGACAGGCTTCTAATTGTGACTACCACATGCTGTGCTTTTCTCTACTGATAGAGGCATTAACCTGATAGTACTAAATCTGTTTCATTCGATATGTTTGAGCCTCAGAGCTAAGATTGTCCTCCTCTAAGTAGTACTAGCCCCCTTTTAAGGATAACGAAAAAAACCCAATAATATTGGGAGAAATCTTTGTACATGCAAAACTATATTGCCTATTGAATACTCATTATGCATTTCATTTTTCCAAGGCAAGATAACCTTTTCTATTTTGGATAGAATAAATTCATTAATTAGTAAATATCATAATTATTCTTTTTCTGAATTAGGTTGCTCATAGTAGAATATTACCATGATTCTCTTTCGTAACCAAGGTTTTATACTGTTCCGATTTTAGAGGAGTACTCTCTTGTTCTGCAACATATGAAGAGGGGTTATCTTCTGCTGGGTCCTAGGAGCTATTAGTGGGCTTGCCCCACCCCCAACCCTGCCACTGGTTAAATTGACTGGGTAACTGAAATTTTTTATTCCAAGAAGCCAAGTCTTTATATATCAAAATTCTATAAATATGTGAGTCTGTAGTTAAATTCTGTTCCGTTTCAAAGTTTTATTTGTCTATCCTGCCACCCCTGCCATGTCGTCTTAATGATGTTTGGTAGGGCATGTCCTTCTACCTTTTATTTCCTTAAAGAAAATTTGAGTCATCCTTGAGCCTTTTCTTGTTAACTTACATAAAAAAACAGTCAGTTGGGATTCTGATGGGAACTGTATCAAACATATAAATACGTTGTGGAAAATTGACATTTTTACTAATATTTTGTCTTTACATGCATGAACATGGTATTTCTCACCATTTACTTGGGGCTTCTTTAGTAGCTTTCAGTAATTAAAAATGTGTAATTCTCTACCTAAAGGTCTTGCATATTTTTGATAGTTTTTTCTTGAGTACATTATATATTATTTTGCAATTATAAATGACATAGTTTATAATATTACAGTCTATGGTTGCTGGCTGCACATTTATTAAAACATAATTTGTTTTTTCATATTGAAATTATTGTAGCCATCTTGCTAAGCCTTTTGTTAATTTTAATCATTTTTCTGTAGATCTTTTTGAGCTACCTATGTAGGCAGTTATATCATCTGTAGATTATGACAACAGGCTAGAATTTTCAGATACTTTTACATATATTATGCCATTTGATTCTTCCATAGCAAGTATTAGTATTCTCATCTTAGAAATGAAATAAAAGACCCAAAGATGTTAAGCGACCTGCCATAGGTACCAAGTGACTAAAGTGGAAGAATCTAGTCTCCTGTCCTCTTATTTCAATATAATATAATGTCTCCTGAGATCACTCACCAGGAAAAAGAGATGAACATTACAATCAGAGAGAAGTCACAGAGAGTGAAGGTAGATGAAAATGAGGAAAATAATTTCAGTTACCATGTGAACATCAAAATATGATGAATTAGCCGAGTCTTGATTTATTGACCATAGGGGCTTAGAAACTCCTTCCTTTTCAGTTTGCAAAGTTTAATATCATTGCTATATTTATAAATTTTAACATATCTGTTTTGTACCAATACTACTGAGGTAATGAAGTCCTTGGCTGCATTTCCAGAAGTATGGCAAGATCAGGTGGCTACAGTTTCACATGGCCACCTCATAAGTGGTAGGAGCTGGTATCACTAACTGTTCTGCCTCTCATAATGTTTTGGAGAATAACAAAGATGTCACCAGCAAGTCTAGCCATGTTTATATCATTGTAACCATGATTCCAAGTGGAATGTCACAATTTCTTCTTTTGTTTCCACTCTGCAGAATCTGCAAAAGTACTTTAGAGTTTGGATTCTGTATGAGTATATCCCATTTCTTCCTGTGGTTATTTTCAAGAGGACTGGAAAGCCAATGGAGGAATTTCCATTTGGTAAATATAGGAATTTCTTCCACTGCCTTGGAGAATATGTTTCCTCTCCAATGACAAGGAAATATATTGGAATCTGACCATTGAATAATAAGGAAATAGAGTCCAGGAAAACTCATGAAAGATTAAGTGTTGTTTTCCATGTTTATAATGAAATTTTGGCACCTCTCCAAGTTGTTCTTGAAAAAAACGTGTTTTGTTATGAAGCCAAATAGCTCCTGTTCCAAGGTGGTACAGTATTGGTCCATCGTCTGCAGTAATTCCAATCACGAGGCCAAACTGGATTGACATGTATGTACCGAATAACAGATATTTTGGATAGTGTGTGACCTATGTCATGAAGACCCTTGCAGGCCAAACGCTGTCTCAAATGCCCAATGTGGACCAACGACTCCTTAAGTTCCCCAGCTGAACCATCCGTTTCACATGGAAGTGGTAACTAAGAATTTCTAAGCAGGCTTTGCAGCTGTCACTCACCTGAGGCAGGGCTGGACTGGCTGTATGGTCAGTAAATGGAACACCGCATAAGCCTAAGCAGCTCCAAGACCTGAAAACCACAATCCTTGATTCTTGCCAATGTGGCCCCATATGGAAACTTACTATAGGAAATACTCCAGTGAATTCTAATGCCAGATTGTTGGAAAGCCACTGTAAGAAGAAACAAATTCCTCTTATTCAGACAGTTACTTTCTTTGAAAAACGTACTCTTAGTTTTATTTCAGGGGCTGAAAATCAGGCATCCTTTCTCTATTTCTGCACTCTGAATACGTCAAGGAAAATATTTCAGAGCTTATATTTTTAAGAGTATGATTTTATTGAAAAGGAGCTTCATCATGGAAGGTTCCATGAGAACCCACTCATTTCAGACATGAGCCTTCAAGAAACAGTTTGCCTCTCAGACTGACCCTTTATTTTTTTTCTGGGACACTGTAAGACAAAGCCAAGGAAAGACGACAACATACCTGAAGTGCAAGGCTACAGGCGATAGCATAGGAAGATATATTATTAAAGCATGCTGAAAGAGAATAATTACCAAAAATGAGAATTGATATAATGTGGCCTACATGCTACTTTGCCTACTCTTCCTTTGGAAATACTAAAACAAAAATGTGAATAACAGGCTTTAATGAGCTTTGCTGAGTAATACTGTACCTTCAGAGGGCTGGGATGTGTCATGTAATTCATGTATGTGTTAGTTTTGGAAGGGTCAAAAGAATACTGCTGGCACAACCAGAAGTAATTTTTAAAATTTTATTTTTCAATTATAATTCATACTCATTGTTATTTTATGTTAGTTCCAGATGTACAGCATAGTGGTTAGATAATTATATACTTTACAAAGTGTTCCCCCTGATATTTCCAGTACCCCCTTGGTACCATACATAGTTATTACAGTATTATTGACTCTATTCTTTATGCTGTACTTTACATCCCCTTGGCTATTTTGTAACTACCAATCTGTACCTCTTAATTCCTTCACCATTTTACTTTTTTCACCCAGTCCTCCAACCCCCTCCCCTCTGGATGCCATCAGTCTGTTCTCTGTATCTATAAGTCTGTTTCGATTTTGTTTCCTTGTTTATCCAACCAGAAGAAGTAATTTTGAAATAACTCAAGTGATTTACTTGACTTCTTGGAAATAATCAAATATTTAATACCCAGAAGTACTGTTTAGTGCCTTTTTTCTTCCCCGTCCACCATCTTTAAGCACTGTAATGAGGTCCATGCCACTTCCAAGTGCTCAAAAGCTCAAGAACCACTTTTGTGAGACCACGTCTCCCTTGGAAGTCAGGGTAGGCACGTCCTGAAGCTGGACAGGCCAGAGTATCTTTAGCGTGCTGAGGAAGACAGTAGGTAAAAACATTCTTAAAAATGTGTAAAACACAAAAAGTGTAGCCTATCCTACATAAAATTTTACCAAATAACTTTAATACATCCCAAATGAAATTGTAACTTGCTCATTCCTAGGTTCCAAGTGACTTAAGTGTCACTCAGACGCTTGATTATTTCTGGGCCTTCAAAACCCACACTAATGTTACTTTATTTGAATAGGGGCTTTTATAAATGCAAATGTAAAGGTGCTACTAGGTCAATATTCCAGAGTATACTGGTGAGGAATAGTTTTGGAAAATGTGGCTTTGACAACTTTGCAAGGCTAAGAAAAATTGTAGAATTTATTTATGTTCAACTTGGCTTTCCTGTGCTATTAATTTCAATAACTCAGTGAGCTTTCTGCCTTCAGACAAAGCCCAGGGGACTTTGCTCCAGAGAGTGATTCTTGTGTGCAAATGCCTGCTTCTACGACAGATGTCCTTAGAATACAACTCTGGTTAACTACTATGCTTCTTGTATGAATTGAATGTTGAAATTGTAATGGTTGGGAATTTTTAATTATTTATTTATTGAGAAGCATAAATTCTTCAGAGGTTTTCTTCTGAATGGAAGTGATTAGGGGAAAAAACACTAAACACAGCACAGTCAGGACAGCTAGAGCCCTCACTTTGTATCATTTTAGGAAATACAACCACTCAATGAGTTTCTAGATAATTTTCTCATTAGACTGTGTGTGTGAGACTGTAACATACGTTATAAAACCTTATGCAAGTATCAAACCTGATTATTCTCACCTGCTGAATACCTAACACATAGTAGACATTCAGTAGATATTCTTTGAATAAATGGCTGAATGAGTGAATGGCGTAGTTACTCTAAACCCATTCATGAAACATTTAGAATTTCAGATTGCATCTATAATAACTCTAAATACCCTGTTGGAATTCTGCGGTGGGTATTGGTATATAATTTCAATTTTACTTGTTTTTCTAAATTCTTGTATGAGTTTGTTTTATTATCCTTTGATTTTCATCTTTTTAAGTGTCACACATAAAAACCTCCTCTCGATTTAGCAGACATTTATTAAACCCTTAGTAAATGCCAGGGAAGACATCACCTCTCCCTTGTAGGGGTCTCCAGTCCAGCAGTGAATTCAGATATATGAAAGAATGTCTCTACACAGGGAACCTTATGCCCAGGTGCTCTGGGATCATGGAGAAGGGCCATCATCTTAACCTAGGGAGTCAGAGAGGTGACCCTGGTGCAGGGAGCAGAGGGCACTGTGGACAGAGGTACCAACAGAAGTAGAGATGAGAGTACAAACTAGTGGGATTGTGAGTCACTGGAATGTTGCTCTTCAGAAAATTTCCTTGAGTTCCCAGATTCTGAAGTGAAGTCAGCCGTGTACAAAGAGCCACCAAGGTTCGTGTTTCCCCTTGAAATATTCTCTAAATATAAAGCCCCTTTTCAGTGAGAGGAGCTCCATGTTAAAAATGCTCATCATCACTGGTAACTTAAGTTTTATTTCTTGAACTGCAGTGCGTGAGTGTACTGATTACTCTGTTAAAGCAATTAGAAAGGCAGATACCACCAGGAGCCTGCACTGCGAATTCGGGGGCACTGTGGCTTTGTTGTTATGGCAACGAGTGGTTCTCTTGCTTTTTGGTTCAGCGTAGACCATAGTGATAACATGTCTTTTTAGGGTAATTGAAAAAATTAAGAATGAAATAAAAGGAATATCTTGGGGTTTGTCCCTGCATTTAACAGTTAAAATATATTCCTACAACTACTAAAGGTAAAAGAGTAAAATTTTGCAAGGGGCAACTATTGTTGATAACTCTTCCCTGAGGCTCACGTGACATCAGCTTTAGGAAAACTTTTGATGCCTGTGAGGGGCGGGGGGCAATCAATGCTGGGCGAGCTATGGTGCATGGCTAGATCCATGAGCAGGGATGTCTGAGTTGCTCACCTGTGGTCTGTAATGGCAGCCCCCTTGATGATTCCGCAGGAAGCTGCCATCCTTTCAACCAGTAGTTTTCCATGGGAGGTGGGTGTGATTTTGTCCCCCGGGAGACATTTAGCATTATCTGGAGACATTTTTGGTTGTCACAACTGGTGTGTGTGTGGGGGGGGGGTGTGGGTGTGTGTGTGCGCATGTGCTAGTGGCATGTAGTGGGTAGAGGCCAGGGATGCTGTTAAACATCCTGCAATGCACAGGACAGACCCCAATATCCAGAGTGCCGGAGCTTAGAAACTGTGCTTTAGACAATGAATTTCATGGATTTGGAATGGCTAGTATTCAAGAAGTAACAATAGGATCCGAGTATGAATCTGAGGTCATGAAATGGATTTCTTCATGGTGAGTTTTCTGTGACTTCTCAGGGGATTGTCAGAGATGCTCCACCTTGAAAGAACATGTGTTCCTTGCAGCAGCCTTGTGAGAACCTCACAGTGAAGGGCGCAAGTCAAGGCTCTCATGAGTCAGAAGCCCAAGAGGCTCAGGTGCTCACTTCCAGAAATAAACACACTTTGCGTCACACTGCATTACTTGTTTAGAGTTTCACGTAGGTAGCGGAGCACATGGAAATGACATGTTCATTGTACTTTGAACACCATATGTTGAAATGGCTACAGGAGCAGCAAACTGTTTTCTAGAGAATCTCACTCAAACTCTCCTCATCAACCTAGGATCAAACACACGGGAGATAGCAGAAGAAAATGCGCACATACACAGACTTGTTCTTTGCTCTTGAAAGGGTATTTCAAGTGTAAATCATTCATCAAGCTCTGTGAAAATATCAACTACACATTGGCATGCTTCTTATTCTTTTGGAAAACCTTCCTTAAAGGAGCAAGAACAAACTGCCTAGTTGTTGTTATCTGGGGACTGTTCTAATGACAACTGTGAGTATATACAGCTCTGGAATGTGCTCACTTATCAGCCATTGCTGTCATGGTGAATACTTCACCTGTCACAGGGAAACAATATCATACCTGGGTAAGCGTCTTTACATATTTCCCAGTGGCACTGTGAAAGGTCACTGCCCACCATTTTTTTTTTTTCTGAACCGAGACATTCCAGACATGTCAGTCCACGAGCATCTGCTCACATATTTTCCCAAGGCATTTGTCGTCACTGATGTCAGTCAGATACAAATTTTCCTAGAATCCTTGGACTTTTGTCTCAGTTCACTAAGCCTTCGTTACCACACCTCCTGCAATGTACCAGACCCTGGACTCAAGGATCAAATGTAGAAATCAGGAAGGTGTCGTCCCTGATAGGAGAACTCAGTCAGGGAAGAAAGACAAGTGTGGAAAACAAACGATAAACTTTAACCCAAAAGAAAGCACATAAGGGGGCACAGGTCACCCAAGAAGGGAGTTATCAGAAGAAGCTTCACAAAAGTGTGACTTTAGAGCTCAGCCATAAAAGCCCAGTGAGAACGTCCCTCAGCAGGAGATGAAGAGCAAGGATGCAGGCATGGAAACATAATATGGTTTCTTCTCAAAACTCACCAGCAATGGATGTGGCTGCCAAGTTGTTTGCATCCCATTGTTAATGGGACGTGACTGATCTGTTTGGCATTTTAGAAAGCTCTGGAAGTAGAGAGTGGTATATACAGATTGGGACTTGGGAGGGGAGGGAGGGGAGCCAAAGCCAGGGTGGCCAATGAAGAGACTTTTTATTGGTGGTGATGAAACAAAGGAAGTAAGGGGTTGGAGAGAGACCTCTGCTGTAGGTCCAACTGGCCTTGGTGCCTTGTTGGTTTGTGGGGAGGGCGCATCTCAGTTAGCAGTGGCCAAGAGAGGCTAGTGGAAGATCTGGCTTCTCCTCATTTTCACAAGCTTCCCGTTCCCTTCCACCCCAGATAAGCATAGAAACCAAGTCCAAATGACTTGCTCCAAGCCTCCCACTCCAAACCAAAGTGCCGTGGATAAAATTCTGAAGATATCACTGGCCTCTGTCTTGGAAGACTAAGTAAAGACAAGGCTTCTCAGTGAAACAGATACTTTATGGTGGGAAAGGGGTATGGAAATGTTTATTATTTTACATGGTAAGTTTGAGCTGCCTGCTAAATGTCCATGCGGGGTATGCAGGGAGCTGTTTGGTAGGTCACATGGAACTCAGCAAAGCAAGCTAGGGTGAACGTGTTTATTTTAGAGGAATTAAGGTCTACACCAGTGGTTCTCAGCCCTGACTGCATCAGGTGAGGAGCCTTTAAGAATCCAGATACAGGCTGGCCTTAGAGCAATTATATCAGACCCAGACATTGGTATATTTTAGGGGAATGAGGAAAAGTTCACAGTAGTACCACTGGTTTCTCAGCGGTGCAAGATTGGGTAAGGGCTGAAGAAGGGGAGTGGACTGGAGGCTGAGCTGAAGGGACTGCAGAAGGGAGAAACTCATGGACTGATAGCCATGTAGTGGTCCAGACCCCGCTGAGCTAACTGCGTTTGTGTCCTGTTTGCATATTTAAAAATTGAGATATCATCAACGCGCCTTATGTTGTTTCAGGTGTACAACAGGATTCAATATTTGTATATATTTTGAAATGATCTCCACAATAAGTCTAGTAGTTAACATCTGTCATACACATAGTCACTAATTTTTTTAATGAGAACTTTTAAAATTTACTAGCAACTTATAAATATGTGATACCGCGTTAACTATAGTTGCCATGCTGTACCTTATGAGGGGGACCTCCAGAAACCCAGAATTTGTATTTATTCTTACATATGTAAATATCATTCACCTTTAAAGCACTCTCCTTTTGATGCAATACACCTATTGAGACATTTTTTCCACTGCAGAAAACAGTTTTTGAACTCATCGATTCTGATGCCTTTTAGTGCTTTTTTAATTTCCCTTCATCCATGTTGGCTTTGAGGACATTTTTCATGAGGGGAAACAAAACAAAGTTGCTTGAGGTGAGATTGGTTGAATAGGGAGGGTGGGAGCGCAGGAGTCATGCCATTTTTGGTCAGAAACTGCCGAACAGTCAGTGTGATGCGGGCAGGTGCGCTCATAAATCACCCACCGTGAAATGGGCAAATGTGTTGAAAGAGTTTTCAAAAAAATTGAAGCCAAATGCAGTCTCTCACAACGCCACTAGCTCGTGCACCGATACAGATGGGTTCCTGGGACACTCACCTAGGAGGGGAGGCCTGTAGTATAAGGCGCCTACCTTCCAGTAGATAATTCTGGGGGCGTTTGGATCCCTACCTTGTACATATCCATGGCTTATTTATTTTATACCTGAAAGTGTGTGCCTTCTGACTCCCTTCACCAATTTTGCTCATCCCTGCACCCCCTGCCTCTGGCGACCACCAGTCTATTCTCTATATCTGTGAGCTTGATTGTTTTGGTTTTTGTTTTTTAAGGTTCCACATAGAAGGGAGATCATACAGTCTCTGTTTGATGTGTCTCCCTTAGCATAAAGCAGGCTGCACATCTGTAGTGTAAGCCCTGACATTTGTTTTTTGTTTTTTCTCTTTTGTAATGCAATGCCTGACTTAAGCTTTGGTCGCCGGGGCGTCCGTTTCAAAGAAGCCTGTCTCAATAAATACATTGCCAGCCACATGACTAGATAAAGGGTCAGTCTCCCTCATCCTACTGAGGCCTCTTTGCTTTAGATCTTGGTTGATTTCAATAACTGACCATTTGGACTACTTGTTTGTTTTCTTTTCCTGTGCTTTAAATTCCTGCTCTTATGTTTTAAATCCACCACTAAAGAGTAAGCCTGTAAAAGCCCTAGGACCCCACCTCCACCCCAATAAAAGCAGAACCCCAGGCCTGTGCTCTCAGTCCTTTCTCTCCCTCTCTCTTTCTCTCGCCCCCTCCCTCTCCCCTCTACCTGCGTTCTTGCTGTGTCGGCCCAGGTGTGCTGTGTAATTTCCAAGTCTTATGAGTAACAAGCCTGTATCTTTTCAAAGTTTCTCAATGGTTATTACTGAAGGGTGTCTTGCAGTCCTAATAAGAGCCCGACGAGGACTGGTCCAGGTGCAACACTGGTTATTGATAGGCTGAAACTAGTACAAAGCAATGCTTGTGGAATTTTTCCCCAATGTACTTAATACCCAGTTTGAGGGAGGTAGGATGGTCCCAATGATCAGGAGTGAACTTTGTGGAATGACAGGAAGAAGTCAAGATCTTGGTTGATTTCACTAACCAACCATTTGGGTTACTTGTTTGTTTTCTTTTCCTGTGCTTTAAATTCCTGCTCTGATGTTTTAAATCCACCGATAAAGAGTAAGCCTGTAAAACCCCTGGGACCCCACCCTCTGTAGCTGACTGCGAATCCAGCTGTAGCTGACTGCAAATTTCTGTAGCTGACTGGGAATCTGGCTGGATAAGGAAGGTGCTGAAGTCAAGATGGGGCTGATCAGCTGGGATGCAATCCAGAGAGGTGGAGCAATTGGAGGCAGTGCTCAAAGACTGCAGTATTAAAAGTTTAAGATTGTAAAGTAGTGTAATTAGGGTGAACACATGAGAAAGGGTGGCTGCATTTGCTTGGACGTGAATGCCATGCAACTGAGGTGGAAGGCGTAAGTGTGGAGACATGTGTTTACTTCTATTGTATTCCTTTCTTCTGGAAGTCTACCTTGGTTATTGCCAATTTCCATAACATAAGGGCTATCTTATGATGATCTTAAAGTCTTTTAGCACAGCTGTATCCTATACAGTAGATATATTATATTTCCATTATTTAAAAACACCCACTACATTGTGCCCTAAAAGCCCTGAAACATCAATTCAAAAGAACCTATGCATCCCAGCGTTCATAGCAGCACAATTTACAATAGCCAAGTGCTGGAAGCAACCTAGGTGCCCATCAGTTAATGAATGGATCAAAAAACTATGGTACATTTACACAATGGAATTCTACACAGCAGAGAGAAAGAAGGAGCTCCTACCCTTCACAACAGCATGGATGGAACTGGAGAGCATTATGCTAAGTGAAATAAGCCAGGCAGTGAGGGACAAATACCATATGATCTCACCTTTAACTGGAACATAATCAACAAAAGAAAAAAGCAAACAAAATATAACCAGAGTCATTGAAATTAAGAACAATCTAACAATAGCCAGAGGGGAGGGGGGAGGGGACAGTGGGGAGAAGGGTTTTCAGGAACTGCTATAAAAGACAGGTGGACAGAACCAAGGGGGAGGGTGGGAGCAAGGGAGGGAGGGGGTTTGGCTGGGGTCAGGGTGAGTGGTGGGGAGAAAATGCAGACAACTGTAATTGAACATCAATAAAATAATTAAAAAAAAAAACACCCACTACAACAACTTCACTGGGGATGTTCATTGGGTCTGTACATTGGGAAACGTACCTACCAGCCAAACTCTTTATGTCAATCACAAATTCTTTATGCAAATTTTCTTCAATCTAATTCTTCTCAAAGTCAACATCCTTTAGAAACACCTTCCTTGCCAGAACCATGTGTTCTTGACTTGTGATTGTTTGCATATTTTGTTGCCAAATCTGTAGATAAAATTCTTTCTTGAAGGTTATTAATATGCATAAAGACTCCTCTACTAAAGTGTCCACTTGGAAGAGGCCAGGCACCTCAGGCACAGGTCAGCAAACTACCTGTAAAGGGCCAGAGAGTAAGTACTTTTGGTTTTGCATGCTAGAAAGTCTCTGTCGTAGCCACTTGATCTTGCCTTTGTAGGCCCAAAACAGGCATAGATAGTACGTCAATAAATTGTGGCCACATTCCAATAAAACTTTATTTACAAAACCAGCAATGGGCTGCATTTGGCTCATGGGCCATAATTTGCTGACTCCTGATCTAAGTTAAAAAAAAAAAAAAAAAGGAAACTCCAATAGGTTATGTAATCTTATGCAAAAATCTCCTCAAGTTCATATTCGTATTGGTTGAACTTTTCAATTTTGACTTTTAAAAACATTTATTTATACCGCAGTTTGTTCTGACCGTATAGAAATGGAGCAACTTGTCAACATAGTGACACATGGAAGGTTCTCAGTGTACATGGGTTTATGGAAACTTGATAGGTCATTACAGTCTGAGGGTTGGCATCTTAACTTCCTCGAACTCGCAAGCATGGCCTCCCGGGTCTTGAAGAAATGTGCGTGACTGACATTGCGGCGTCCTTCCCAGCGTCCTTCCTTTCACCCAGGTAACCCATAGACACAAGTGAAAGAACGTGATTCCGTGTTCGTTATACCGATACTTGTATTCTACAGTATTTCCTCATGGAAATTCAGTGTCTTCCAGGAAAACTAACAGTGCACTGAAAATCTGTTCCCAGCTTTGAGAGACTCCTCGTCACTAAGCACCTCTGTTTTCCTTTTTGGACAGTAAAACATGGCTTGCCCAAAAATAACTCTGACAAAATGTCAAGACGAAATGTTGCTTTTGTGATTTAAAAGGCAAACTTAAGTAGGAGGATACTTCTGCACAAATAAATAAACATTCCTTAAAATGTCAATCAGAATAATGTGGGCTCGTTGTCCCTTTAAAGTATTTAAATACTTGCCGTTAGGGCTTATTAAATATTTACTACCAAGGTTTCTGCTCTCTGAGGTGATTTGATGTTTTATTCAGGGCCCAGAAGGGCTATTTTTGGTCAAGTCATTCTTTTCTTTTTTTTAGTGCTAACTTTTTTAGTATCATATATATATTTTATTTATTTTTATTTTAACTGAATTTATCGAGGTAACATTGGTTCACAAAACCATGCAGGTTTCAAGTGTACAACTCAACAAAACATCATCTGCACCCTGCATCGTGTGCCCATCGCCCAAACCAGAGTCTATTTCCATCCCCGTTTATCCCACCGTTGCCCATTTCCTGCATCCCCCTTTTCTGTGCTATCACCACACTTTTGTCTGTGTCTATGTGTCTATCATGTGTATACATATTTGCTTAATCCCTTCACGTACTTTTATGCAGTCTCTCAACCTCCCTCCCCCTGACAGCTGTCAGTCTATTCCATGTACCCTTGTCTCTGTTTCTATTTTGTTCATCAATTTATTTTGTTCATTAGATCGCACGTATAAGTGAGATCATATGGTATTTGTCTTTCACTGCCTGGCTTATTTCACTTAGCATGATGCTCTCCAGGTCCATCCATGCTGTTGCAAAAGGGAAGATTTCCTTCTTTTTTTACAGCCACATAGTACTCCACTGTGTCAATGTACCACAGCTTTTTTATCCACTCATCCACTGATGGGCACTTGGGCTATCTCCAGATCTTGGTGATTGTAAATAACACTGTTAATGAACATAGGGGTGCTTATGTTCTTTCAAATCAGTGTTTCAGTTTTCTTTGGATATATCCCCAGAATTGGGATTATTGGGTTAAGTTTCATTTTTTTTTTTTTTGGAGGAAACTCCATATTCTTTTCCATAGTAGCTGCACCAGTCTGCATTCCCACAAGAGGTATTATCCCACTATTCCCACTTTGCTGAGAGTTCTTATGATAAATGGGTGCTGGATTTTATCAAATGCTTTTTCTGAATCTATTGATATTATCATATAATTTTAATACTTCATTTTATTAATGTGATATATCAGGTTTATTGATTTGAAAATATTGTACCAACCTTGCATCCTCAGAGTAAATTAATTTTGATCATGGCATATGATCGTTTTTAATGTACTGCTGGATCCAGTTTGCTAATATTTTGTTGAGGATTTTATTATCTATGTTTATCAGGGATGTTGGCCTATAATTTTCTTTCTTTGTAGTGTCTTTATCTGGTTTTGGAATTAGGATAATTCTGGCCTTGTTAAAAAAAAAAGCTTGGAAATTTTCCTTCCTCATGAAATTTTTGGAATAGTTTGAGGAGGATAGGTATTAGTTCTTCTTCGAATTTTTGGTGAAATTCGCCTGTGAAACCATCCAGTCCAGGACTTTTGTTTGCTGGGAGTTTTTTGATTACTGCTTCAATTTCATTAGTTGTAATTGGCCTATTGAGGTTTTCTGATTCTTCCTGATTCACTTGTAGAAAATTGTATGTTGAGCAAAATTCACTTTGCTCAAGTCGTCCAATTGTTAGCATATATAGTTCATAATATTTTGCTACAATCCTTTGTGTTCACTTTTTGTGGCTGTGTTTGCTGGGCCTGAGTGTGCATGAGAGGGGCAACCTGTGTACAAGTGCTGGCTTCCACCAACTCAGAGCTGGGGCAGATCCAAGAGAGGTCCAAGGCTTCCTGAGGTCTGCTTCTGCCTGTCAGCTACTCTGCCTTGCCCGGAGATTGCCGGGTCTTCCTCCAGAGCCTTCTGAAGAAAGACATTCACTGAGACACACAGACTTTTCCACAAGTTGTGAGCTTGGTAGGGTGGGGCGACTGGGGTTGGCAGGACAGGGCTAGTGCATCCCTACTAGGGAGCCACATGGTCAGGCACTCGGTGAGGGGAAAGTGACCTCTGCTATAGAGCCATACCACTCAGTCTCTGCCAGAGTCTCCAACTCCAGCTTTCCCATAAGGAGTGTGTTCTAGGTTCAGGTCGGGTGCAGCTAGTGTCAGCTCTGCAGGAGCAAGCTCAGCAGAGCAAAGCCACTGGGGCTTGAGATGAAAACTCAAGAGTCTCCCATTAGAGGTGATGTTGGCAAGCCTGTAGGAGGCGGACAGACACTTCCTCCCCATCCCAGGCTACAGCTTCTGAGGAAGTCATGAACCGAAGGTCCCAGCTCCAAGCAGGTCCCAGATCTGCCCAGTGGGACCAAATCCAGCAAGGCAGGGCCCCCTGCTGCCTGAAAGCAGGCCAAATGAGTCTCCCACTGGGGGAGCGGTGCAGGCTGAGCTTGCAGGGGAGACAGGAGTGGACCCCCTGTGATACAGCCACACAACCCAGCACCTGCCCATCTAATGCCCAGGCAAAAGTCTCCATGAGAGATGCACTCCAAAAGTTTCAACCCTTTGTGGCACTCCGATCTCACCATGACCAAACCCAGCAGACCGTGGCCACGCATAGTGAAAAGGCAGGCCAAGCGATCCAACAGGTTGGAGGTGGGGGTGTCAGCAGTGTACTCGAGTTTCCGCCAAATGAATGAAGAATGGTACCTTCTGCAAAGCCACACAGTTCAACTACTGTCTGCTTCTCCACCAAGAGCTTCCCCAGAAAGAGTGCTCCGGAAGTCCCTGCCGTTTGCAACTAGCAGACTCCTCTGCAGGACCCCAGCACAGCAGAATGGTGTTGCCAGCAGTTGGAGGACCAATCCCCAGGCTGGTGCTGTCACAAAGGGAGGGCTCGACCTTGGGAAGGTGACGTATGGGTATCCAGCAGGCTCCCTTCTCACCCACATGGACTGAATCCCCACTGATATTTCACCACCAGGTGCTGTGTAGGCTCTCCTTCTTGTCTCTGTTGCTCTGGGCTTGGGGGATGCCTGTGTGGAATTGAGAACCAATGCTTCTTGGGGGAGGGAGTTTTGCAGCTGAGATATCCCTCCGGTTTCACAGCCACTGCACATGGTTGTGAGCGCCAATGCTTCCCATGTCTCCGCCCTTCTGATCAGTCTCTGTGTGGCTTCTTTTGTAAATCCTTGGTTATAATATTTCAGTTCAGCTAGCCTTCAGTTGCTTATACAGGTTGATTGCTCTATAATTTAGCCGTAAATCTGGTCGGGTGCCAGGTGTACCAAATGAATGTGAGTGCAGCTCTCACCTACTCTGCAGCCATCTTGGAATCTTCTGATGAGTCATTCTTTGGAGTTAAATGTGTGTATGTTGGTAGGACAGAAAAGGAACGGAATGTCAACTTTTTGCCAACAGCTCTTTGGCTGAAAGAAAATTTTTCAATTTTTTTCCATTTCAGCGTGAGTCACATGGAGAATTTGTTTGAGGAGAGTCATCAAAAGAGGAGAAAAAAACTGTTTCCATCCATATTGCTCCTATTCCCATTGGAAAATGGGTGGCCATTTTCCAATGGGTAGCATCACTGGTTACTATTTTTTTTATTTTTAGAGCATAATGACTGAAGTGTTCATTTGGAACATGCCCAGATTGAATGGGCCTTATTTAAGCCTCATTCTGAAAGACAATACTAGAGAACATGATCTGCTTTTCTCACTACGGATGCAGAAATTCTCATCAGAGTAGTCAGTTGGGACAACTTCAGGGAATAATATCTGAAGGGATCCTTTTATTCCAGATTGTAGAGAGAGGAAAAAAAAAAAAAAAACACCAGGAGAATTCATTAAGATGATCAACCTCTAGATGGAATAAATTGTATTTACAATGTATTTAGAAGTGTTACTTGAATTTATATAATAACAAGACTTCGATGCTAACTCTGTTCTCTCTACATGAAGCAACTGGTGACCCCTGAACACGGGGTGATGAAAAGTTAATTCCACCCAGCTTGTGACCGGATCTCACTTGTGCACCATTCACTGGGCCCAGCAGGGGTTCTAAATCTCATGCAAGTGTGCTTTGGAATGGACATGCCTCGTCCTAGGTATTGCTCTAGCTTCCACTTACCCTAATTCAGGTTTCTTAAACTTGGCGTTCTTGGTATTGGGGGCCAGATGAGTCTTTATTCTGAGGACTGTCCTGGGCAATGTAGGACGCTTAGCAGTATCCCTGGCTTCTACTTACCAGATGCCAGTTATACCCTTCCACTTCTCGCACCTTACACCCTCTGCGTTATGAACACCAAAATGTCCCCAGACGTTGCCTAATGTCCCCGGGGAGGTAGAATTGGCCTGGCTGATTACTACTACTCTAATTTGATATTGTATAGCCCTGGTTTTGATATCATTTAACTGATATTTTAAAGATTTTTGCCTGTATTTCCCACACCACGCTGGGCTTCTCTCTGCACATTTGAGCCCAGGTTTCCATTGAGTGGCGGAGGGAAGAGGCCACACGGGTATGGAGTCCACAGATCCAGATTTGTCTTGGGCGATCATATTTTTGTCTGTTGCTCAGCAGCAATTATTAAGTATCACTACCGTAAAGAGTGTCCAAGCAGGGAGACAATTATCCAGCTTTCTTGAAATTTTGGCATTTTGGCTTTCAAGAATGGGTACGAGTTTTAAGTTTCCCTACAATCTCAAAAGACATTTTCCCCCTGTAAAGGTCTTTGAATCTTTCCTGTCCACCTTTAGGAGCCTGGAAGTTTAAGTATTTCATGCCCGCATGGGCTGCATACCGAAGTCTTGATAAATTCAGATTTTGACCAATTAGGCAAAGTGAGCTCAGACAAAAAGGAAAAGAACAGTGCTTTTGAAAGAATGTTCTTTTCCCAATAGAAACAGAGTTTAAAATTCTAAGTAAGAAAGAATTCCGAGTTTATAATGGCTTTTCTGCTGGCTTTTACAATCACACTATTACTGGGATCAGGCTTCCTGCTTGGAAAAGTGCTTTGCAAGAATACTTCAGACAGAAGAGAATGAGTTTAGAACAGATTGGGCTACAATAGAAGAGAGTTGAAGAAATCAGAGGTGGTTTAAAAAGCAATCTTTCTTTTGGTCTTGAGAATAGGAGAAAATCTTTTTGTACTTCAATAAATCCTGTCACATTAGAACAGACTGCTTGCTAAAGCCTTAAGTGGACACTAGGATTATGTGGTTCCTGGCATGTACCTTTGCTAATAAAGCATACACAAGAAAAACTCCAGGTAGTAATATGCACTGTAAACTGTAATCAGCATCAGCCTCCCACATGAAAATACGAAGATGAGATTTTCAGCCCACAATGAAGGCAAAATAATATGCTATCATTTTGCCTGTGTGAGACCATTCCATTTAAAAGGTCAGCATTAATTTGGTTATCTGCAACTCAGTACCAGCTGAGGTTTGATTTTTAAATACAAATTAATGGAATACATATGAGATGTTGAATATAAATGTCCCTTTCTGCCCATACTTTTCTTCTTTTGTCAGCCTCCTAGAACCTTTATCTTCTCCTTAACTTAGATAAAACCCTCTAGGTCAAACTCTAGAGAGCCAAAGTTGCAGATCTCTGACAGAAAAAAACGAGGCCAGATAGATGACCTCATGCATGGAAAAATTCCTTCTCCCAATCTCTTTATCTTCACTTTGTGATGTTTTCACCTTAGGCACATACCATCATAAAAATTGCATTTCTACCACTTTAATTAAAGTTGTGTTTTTATCCTCAATTGTATTTCAGTAGACTTTTCAGCTATTTCCTGGGTCTTGTTGCTCTTCCATCTCGGCTCTGAACCATGAGTTGCAAATGTGCTGTATTTTTTCTGTGGTTCTCTGTCCAGTAGCTTGCCATTGAGACAATCGCCTCCAAAAATGGTCTTTAACCCAAAATATAGCCCCTTGCAAGCTAAGAGAACCTGAGTATAGAAAATATGATAGAAATATCTGTTTTACAATCATTGGATTATACTTTTGAAAGTATATTTCATACTTTCAAATCATATAGGGTAATATCTTAGGGTATAGCGTTTTAGGAGGGGTGAGCTTGGCCGTACACAACTGCAAGGGACAGCAAGCAGGAAATATGAGCCCTTCTACATTGTAAGATTTGAACTCAGCTTAAATGCACTAAAAGCATAAGCAATCAATCTAGTATGAGTGTTTCAGAAGACTAAAAAATGCCTCCAAAAGTGTGCTTTTGAGTTGGCTAAATTTACAACATTAGCATTACAGAACTGTATGCCTATTAAGAGGCTACCCAGCCCTGCCCTTTGCCTACAGACCCCAAAGTTGCCTTCCTTTAACTGTCTTCCAAACCAAAAATGTGCTATCGTTTTGCCTAAAGAAGGATGCTCTTCACCATCTTTAACATAAACATTATCATCAAAAGAACTATTTTGGGGGGCACTGACTACAGATGAGGACCTTCCTTTAAAGTACTGTGGACACCAAGAAATATGGGATATGTCTTCTCCATTAGAAAGTGCATGACCTTTGGGCTTTCTGGCCACAAAGCAAATAGGTTCTAAGGTCAGCTAAGTGTGTGCTTTATGGATCCTGAACAAGCAGTTTGGAAGGTGGGCTTTTTTTTTTTTCCCCATTTCTGTTTAGTTTTAACTATATGAAGTTGTAAAGTGGTGCTGGAGGCTGAGGGAGCTGTTTGTGTGCTGTTGTCTGCTCTATTGCACTCTGGAATTCTGGCTGGCTACCTAGTCTTATGTAGGAGGCTGGCTAAAATGTGCGTACTTCTCCAAAACATCAATTTGAGATTTTAAAAAGGATTAAGGTATTATTCCTGAAAAGCCAGAAATTGAGGCACGTTTGAAAGGAGAAGGTCAGAAGAAGTAACTAGGTCTTGTTAAAGAATCAGCTAGATCTTTGGCTGATACATTGATTGTGTTCAATTTGTTCCCTCCCATGGATGCAAATGAGTTATAAAAGAAATAATAATATTAAATGCTAAAAACAAATAAAAGGAATGTAAGTCTAATTATTAGAGTAATTGATTATTATAGTTTTAAAAAGACACTGCTAAAAACTAAATTTGGATGATTGAGTAATTGTAAATAAATCTTGACAGTCAATTCAAAATTTGTGGTACATACATAAGATGTATTACTTTTCATATTCCATCATTATCCAAAATCTTAAAAAATATAGCATCATTTTATGTATCTTGCTGAGAATTGAGACTATATATATGTGTGTGTTGTGCATGTGTGTGTATATATAACCATGTACAAATGTGTGTGTGTGTGTATATATATATGTTTGAATACATATGTGCAGACATTCATGAGATTTAAAAAATTATCATCCTCCAAAGGAAAGAAAGAAAACTGGCAAGTGATGAGATGGAACTCCACCCGACTGTTTATAAACATCTCAGATTTAGATTATCTTAATGTAACCTCCCAGGTCTGGTAGCTCCTCAAAGGACTTTTTTTTTGAAAAATAAATCCAAATATCAGTTTAGGAGAAAGCACAGAAAATTGCATGACTCGCATTTTTTGTGGACGTGAAGGTCTGGCAGTTGAAGGCAAAGTGACACCCACCCACGCAGCTGCTTTGGCCCCGGTGTTTGGGTTACTGCGGCTTCAAAGGGGGCTCCTCCTTAGGGAAATAACTTCTGGTTCCTTCTCTTTTCTTCTTAGCGGTCCCAGGAGGAGAGTGGAGTTGAGGGCCCTAGGGCCACTATAGCAAGGGTTCCATTGCCAAGCTCTTGTTGTCCTAAGTTAAGTGGGCATTTTATTTGGGGGGCCAAAAGCATTTGGAGAACTTTTCTCCTATGGGAGAAGCAAGGTACTCTGGTCTTCAGTGGCCCCTTCGTGTCAAATCATCCAGGAGTTAGGTCTCAGTGTCTGATAACAAAGTTGAACAGGGGTGAATGTGAAAAGATGGGACTCACAGTTATCAAAGCTCAGCCTTTTCCCAGGATTTTGAGTGGAGTCCACTTTTTTCATGAGCGACCAAAGAGAGCCCTCCCTCCTAAACCATACGTAGACTGACGTGCCCTTGAGAAGCTCCCCTGTTCTGGGAGCCACGTGTACCTCTCAGTCATGCTGGGTTTCCTTGTGGAAGGCCCTTGAATATATTTATTCTATAATCTGAAGTGTCAGCCCTGAGATTGGACGGCATGCCCGTGATTTCCTGTGGGCCTTTCTTTTACGAAGAAGTGGTGTATTCTTTCCTAAGGGCCAGAATTATGACTTTAAAAGGCTTTGCTTTTCAATACCACATTATATTATCCTGATGATAATTTTGAGCCACCTGCAACATTCAACATCTGGGCATAAGAGTCCAAACTGGGCCCGAGGACAGCATTCCACTGGCTAAATCACCAGGTTACTCCAAGCAGCAGTCACTGCCGTTGCACTCGATGGCAGTTCAGGTTCTTTCTAGACTTCTAGGTGCTTTAACCACCCAGTGCTGATGGTTGACATCTCCTGTAATCATATTTAATAGCACCACTCAGTAACTATTTCTCCAGTAGTTGCTGTATAGTATGCATGGGACCAGGCTCTGGGAGTAAAAAGATGACTATGGGAGTAAAAAGATGACTATGGTAGCCCCCATCTTTGAGGAAGAGTGTTTCAGGAGGAAACGGACAAGATGAGTGTCCTAACAGAAGCACGACCACAAGGCTAGCGGAGCCTTTTGATGGGGAGGGGGGTCTATAAGTTCGAGGAAATCCAGAGAGGCTAGTGTGAACTATACGGGCAAAGGAAAAGTGGAAGGGGGAGGGGAGGGAGGTGATGGATATCGGGGGGGCGGGAAGTGTTACAGGAGGAGGGAGTTTATCCCTTGAGAACAACAACAACAACAACAACAACAACAACAACAGCAACACCACCTCACTCACGTTCAATGTGTGACCTAGAATTTCAAAGGGCATCTCCCTTGGGAAGAATCCAAGAAGGTGGTGGATGGCTACATTTTGGAATGTTCAGAATGTGAGGAGGATGCTCTTTCCATTATGCTAGTTGTAGAAAATGTGTTGGATTTCTGAATACCTTCCAGAATCTTGGCTAGTCTGAAAATTTTATCTATACCCATATTTGTGTGTATAGTATGGCATGACCTAGTCAAAGCCTATTGCAAAGTTTATGCCATAAAAATAAATGAACTGTTAACAGTTCAAGTTTACTTCCTCTGAGTGGCATAGGATTTTGAAGATGAGACAAAACTGTCGGAGTCCAAGGGCCAGACATAGATATGAATGGTTTAGAATCTTCTGCTTTTCTGGTGTCAGAACACATGATACGGTGTGGCATATAATTGAATCTGTTGGAGTTGGGTACAAACCCAGTGAAGTTTGGAGTGAAGTACTTGGATACCAAGGGGCAGCATGTATTTAAGTGGAACCCGATCAACAAAACAAACAAGCGAGCAAAATATAACCGGAGACATTGAAATAAAGAACAAACTGGCAGTAACCAGAGGAGGGGGGAGGGGATAATGAAGGAGAACAGAGGGCGGTCCACCAAGGAACATGTATAAAGGACACATGGACAAAGCCAAAGGGGGTAGATACGAGCGTGGGCGGTGGGGGTGGGTGGGGTGGGGAAAAATGGAGACAACTGTATTTGAACAACAATAAAAAAATTATTAAAAAACAACAAAACAAAATAAAAAAAGCAGGATTAAACTTCAAGGTGAAGGAACAGAGAAAGCTTTCCATTTGACAACACTTAGGAAACAGAGACAAGGAAACACTTTGAACAAATGATTGGAGAGTAGTAAATACAAACACAACAAGGAAATGTTTGTTTTGGGTTATGATTTATATTGTTCTAGGAGAAATGGGCGTGTGTGTGCCTTCTACCAACCAAATGAGTCCCACATACATTTACCTGCTACTTCCAGAAATAACATAAATGTGTTTCTAAAAGTTCAGACATGTGGAACAACCGAGTCTAATCTGGATTCTGGTTTATCTCTGGAAGTTGTCTGTCTGCTTCAAGGCTAGAAATGAACCAAAATAATTGAGCCATTAATAGAAATGAATATATAAAAGATATAGTTCTTCTTTGGACTTGTAAAACTCCAAGAGGGAGAAGATGAAAACTGAAAGTAGAAAAGAAGCTAATGAAATAAAGTGCTATTTTAGTTTTGTAAATCAGGGTAAGTGAATATTTTCTGTAAAAGGCCAGATATGTTAGGCTGTTGAAAGTAGGCATAAACAAATATATGCATGTGGGCACAGCTGGGCTCCAATAAGACTTTATTTATGAATGTCAAAATTTGTACTTCATGTAATTTGCACTTGTCATGAAACGTTATTCTTCTTTGATTTTTCTTTCAACCATTTAGAAATGTAAAAACCATTGTTATGGATTCTGGTGCCAGATCCGAGGCAAGCATCTCTCCTCATTTGTCCTTTTAGAACAAATAAAACCAAACCAAACCTTGAAGTGTAACACGCTTTCTTTTACAGGATTTTGTAAATTAATTAAGTGGTGATTCTTCATCTTTGGTATTTCCCTGGATTTTTCTATAACGCTTCGTGCCCCTCTAACACTCTCTAGCATCTCTCGTTGTACATTTAATAAGCACTCACCCTGAACTGAAATGCTGGGGACAGACGTCAGAGGAAAAGAAAATATTAGCAATAGAAAGTGGTACAGAAGCTCCTCTATTTATGGAATTTCAACTTGTGCACTTTTGTAGATACAAACAAAACCATACTCTGCAGCAAAGCCCTCTGGTTCTCTCCTCACCACCAAAATATGTTAAGAGGTTCTGGGAGCTTTTTGTTTCTGCTTTCCCCACCCCCCACCTTGTTCTTCAGTCTACCTAATATTTACTGTCTTTCTGCTCGGTGCTGAGGAGTGTTGCCATTAACCCCATCTTGCAGGATAATGCCAGAGGAAATAGAAGAAGAAAGGGCTAGTAAGAAGTAGCAGAAAGGAAGGAAAAAAAGAGAATATTTTTTCCCAAGTTGGAACAGGGCAGAGAAATTGTTGCAAGTCCTTTGGTGTAGGGGGAACGATTTTGAGGACAAAGACCTTATCATGCAACCTGAGAAAAGTCCTATACCTATGTGATAATAATAAGCATTAATACAGAGCTTATAGAGGTCTGGCACTTTTCTCCTGCCATGCACACTCACACACACTCTCACACGAATTTAATCCTCGCAACAAAGATGGTAATCAACAAATGACATCATAAGATGGTTGATAAAGCAGAGGAAATGTCACTGTGTGACTGGGGATTGGCATCTTCGACCTCTCTGTGATAATCCAGGGGAAGGAATGATGTCCAATAAATCTGGTCTCCCGGTCCGAAATGGTTCCATGAGATTTTGGGAACCTACCCAACCTTAAAATAACTGATGAAATGGCAATTGGGGGTGCTCAAACTACTGAGAAATTACCTGTAGGGCTTGCGGGCCAGTTCACCGAAGTGGATTTTCAGTATATGAAATGAAATAGGTCTAATGCGGACAAAGGTGCCAGATAAAGTATTTATCAGCCAGGAAGGGAATAACGCAGAGTTGAGTGAGAAGTGTTGGATGATCAACTAACATATCACCTTGCCGGAACTACGTCTGGGGGCTTCAAGCTTCTATCCTGTTCAGGACCTCTGGGCATAAGAACAGAGTCGTAAACAGCCTTTAGAGATTAACAAGTTTTCAACCCAGACGTGTAGTGGACACTTGCTATTGGCGTTGTGCCCAGAATATCTCAGACCTTTTACCAGTTTTGTGTGCCTGTCCCATCCCCCAACTTCTGTGTGGCTTGCTTCTAATGACCAACACCTGCGAACTTCTTCGGAGGCCTTCCCTTGGGATTCTCAGCAGTTTCCTTGTACCCACAAAGAGCAGGAAGTGCCTGGGGGTTTACATCAGCCTGGAGCATCTCGTGGCCCTTGACTGGCAGGTGTGAGAATATTAAAGCTAGGTCCTTTCTGCTTGAGGTGGCACAACTCTGAGAGGGAATTTACACTTGAGAGCTCCCTCGAGGGTCAGGCTGAGACTGCACTTTGCTAGAAGTCACACTGTTACTTGGCTTTCTCACCTTTCCTACCCTGTTAGGCTTATCCCTTACCAGTTTCTCCTGGGAACATGTCCTTAATAAATGACTTGCGTACGAGTCCTCATCTTACTGTCTGCTTCTTGAATGAATTAATAGAAACCAGTCTTTAGCCTTGTGTCACTCATGTTATAATCAAGGAAAGAGATGAAACATTGACATTTTAGAGTTGCAGGTCCTATCATGAAACTGTCCCATAGTACAGCCTGTCCAGCTGATGGTCATCTGGGCTCAGCTTAAATGTTGCTGGGAAGAAGAAATCACCATCTCCCAGGATAGCTGCCTTTCTCCTTTTACACCAGTCAATTTACTATAAAGACCTCCTTTTCTCCCTCACTCCTTTCCTCAACTGATGAACAATTGGGTTGTTTCCACCTTTTCTCTCTCATAAATAATGCTGCTATGAATATTTGCTTACAAGTTTTCGTGTGGACATGTTTTTTTTTTCTTTTTGTTATATACCTAAGAGTGCAATTGTCAGGTCAAATGTACAATGCTTTCATGCGTTGAGTCAAAATCCGAGTCTTCATGACTTTCACTTACGGTCGTTCTCCAGACTTCTGCAGAAAATTGAGAAGGCTTTCCTTTCGTATACATGACATCCCTTCAGATTGTACATCATCGTCTCCATGTTCTTCAACTTTCAAAGGCTGAATTTTCTTTGCTCCTTCCATCATTCCGTTGTAAAAATGAGACTTAACGAAATGCAGACCAATAGTCTTGAAATCGTATTGTCTATTATGATGTACAAAACATCTTCCTTTTGTTCCAAATCTCAGACTTTCCCATCAACAATGGGGAACTAGTGGCTGATAGCTTTGTTTTTTGTTTTTGTTTTTGTTTGCCAGGAAGAGAGACAAAAAATTATTTTATAGATGGGAAGGTTTTTCAATAGGCTCTGAAGGGATTTTCCTGTTTGGGAAATATGAAAGGACTAATGATTTGTATAATTTAAACACATTTGTCATTTTTTGACATGTTAATGTGAGAAAAGGAATTCCATGGTTTTGAAAAATAAAATTTAATGGATATAAGTTATCCTAAGAGCTCTGAAAGAAGTCATATGTAGCATTCTGTTTCACTCATAAGTCACAAAGACAATGGGGAGAAAACTTGATACACCCACGGTAAAAATGCAGCAAGTTACTTAGCAGGCTCTGAGTTATGAACTGGGCCAAATGTTATCTTCATTTCTTCTTCAATAACTGCAAGTGGCCCTGGCTGGTGTAGCTCAGTGGATTGAGCACGGGCCTGCGAACCAGAGGATCGCGGTTCGATTCCCAGTCAGGGCACATGCCTGGGTTGCAGGCCAGTTCCCGGCAGGGGACACACGAGAGGCAACCGTACATTGATATTTCTCTCCCTCTCCTTCTCTCCTACCCTTCCCCTCTAAAAGATAAATAAATAATAAATTAAAAAAAAATAACTGCAAGTGGATCCGATTCTTGCTTTTTAGTCATAAGCTTAGGGATATGTTTCACCTTCTTTTTTTGGCTGCATTTATTTCTTTTTTTTTCTTTTTTTTTTTAAAGAATTTATTTATTTATCTTTAGAGGGGAAGGGTAGGAGAGAGGGAGAGGGAGAGAAACATCAATGTATGGTTGCCTCTCATGTGTCCCCTGCCGGGAACTGGCCTGCAACCCAGGCATGTG
This sequence comes from Glossophaga mutica, assembly GCA_039655065.1. NCBI lineage: Eukaryota > Metazoa > Chordata > Mammalia > Chiroptera > Phyllostomidae > Glossophaga > Glossophaga mutica. The sequence goes on from CM077318.1 coordinate 112,011,062, forward strand.
CCCTGACTGGGAATCGAACCGCGATCCTCTGGTTCGCAGGCCCGCGCTCAATCCACTGAGCTACACCAGCCAGGGCTACATTTATTTCTTTATTATTCAATTTATTGGGGTGGCATTGGTTCACAAAACCACGCAGGTTTCAAGTGTACAACTCAACAAAACATCATCTGCACACTGCATCGTGTGCCCATCACTCCAAGCAAAGTCTCTGTCTCCATTTTTTGCCTCTTTGCCCCGCCCCAGCCCTCACTTTCCATGTCACCACACTGTTTTATGTGTCTATGTGTCATATATATAATATGTAACATACTATATGTCATATATATTTTTTAAAGATTTTATGTATTTATTTTTAGGCAGAAGGGAAGGGAGGGAGAAAGGGAGAGAAGCATCAATGTGTGGTTGCCTCTCATGTGCTCCCTACTGAGGACCTGGCCTGCAACCCAGGCATGTGCCCTGACTGGGAATTGAACTGGCAACTCTTTGGTTCGCAGGCCAGTGCTCTATACACTGAGCCACACCGGCCAGGGCATATATTATATATATTTTTGCTTAATCTCTTCACTTTAATTCATCCAGCCCTCCAAAACCCCCCTCTCTGACAACTGTCAGTCTGTTCCATGTGCCCATACCTTTGTTTCTATTTTGTTCATCAATGTATTTTGTTCATTAGATTCTACATGTAAGTGAGATTATATGGTATCTGTCTTTCTCTGACCGGCTTATTTCACTTAGCATAGTGCTCTCCAGGTCCACCCATGCTGTTGCAAAAGGTAAGGTCTTTTTCCTTTTATGACCAAGTAGTATTCCACTGTGTAAATGCATCACAGCTTTTTATCCAGTCATCTACTGATGACACTTGGGCTGTCTCTAGATCTTGGCTATTGTAAATAATGCTGCAATGAACAGAGTGGTACATCTATTCTTTCAAGTTAGTGTTTCAGGTTTTTTCGGATTCGTTCCCAGAAGTGGCATCACTGGGTCAAAAAGCAGTTCCATTTTAAATTTTTTGAGAAAACTCCATATGATTTTCCGCAGTGGTTGCACCAATCTGCATTCCCACCAACAGTGCACTAGGGCTCCCTTTTTTCCACATCCTCGCCTACACTTGTTGTTTGTTGGTTTATTGATGATAGCCATTCTGGCTGGTGTGAGGTGATAACGCACTGTGCTTTTAATTTGCATCTCTATGGTGATTAGTGACATTGAGCGTTTTTTCATGTCTAGTGGCCATCGGTATGTTATCTTTGGAGGAGTGTCTATTCAGGTCCTTTGTCCACTTTCAGTTAGGTCGTTTGTATTCTTGGTGTTAAGTTGTATAAGTTCTTTATATATTTTGGAAATTAACCCCTTATCAGATGTATCATTGCCAAATATGTTCTTCCATTCAGTGGGTCCCCTTTTCGTTTTGTTGATGGTTTGTTTTACTATGCAAAAGATTTTTAGTTTGATGTAGTACCATCTGTTTGTTTTTTCTTTTTTTCTGTTTTTCTTGCCTAAAGAGATATATCAGAAAAAACATGAGGCCTGTCCAGAAAATGTCCAGCCATGTAATATGAGGAGATAGAGAAACTGGAGACATTTATTGAAGAGAATGCGAGAAACATTGTATATAAGACAATGACACCTCAGTCCCCTTCAAAGTAGGCACCTTGAGACCTCACACAGTTCTCCCAATTGTCATCAGCTGCCCTGTTATATTTTCCCGAATCTCATCCACAGTCTGAAATCTCTTCCCTTTCAAAGGTGATTTCAGTTTTGGGAAAAGCCAGAAGTTGTAGCGTGCCAAATCTGGGCTGTAGCGGGCCTGAGTCACCTAGGTGATTTGATGTTTTGCCAAAAAACTCTGCACAAGATGTGAGGCATGAGCAGGTGCATCGTTGTGATGAAGCTGCCAGTCACTAGTTGCCCGTAGCTGCGGCCTTCTGAATCATCGGAATAGTTTCCCTGGAGGAATGTTCAAGCTTAACGCAAAATTTGATGCAGATTCGTTGCTCTACTCAGCCAGCCATTTTGAATGCGATGGCCACACAGTAAACACGCTCACTCAACGGCGCCTACCACCCCCACTGACTAGTACAGGGAAGTTGTCCCTGTTCACACATGCGCATTCCAGTCCACTCTCCTTGGCTGCCAGGTTAGATCGATGTCACACAAAGCATTCTCATTATGTTAACAATGGTTGGACTTTTTATGGACAGACCTTCTATTACTATGAGAAATGTCTGATATTTTACTACCTATGTACTTTTTTCTAGGATTTTTATGGTTTTGTGACTTAAATATAAGCCTTTCATCCATTTTCAATTTATTCTTGTATATGGTATAAGTTGGTGGTCTATTTTCTTTTTTGTTTTGTATATATTTGTTCAATTTTTGAAACACAATTTATTGAAGAGACTGTCTTTTCCCCTTTGTATGTTCTTTCCTCCTTTGTCAAATGTTAATTGAGCTAGGGTTGGCTTCTGACATTGTCTTATGGTATCTGCATGACCTTAAACAAGTCAGTCAACCTTTCTAAGCACCAGTTTCTGCATTTTAGTCCCATGACATCAAAGATTCTCAAAGAGTGTTGTACATGTTATCAAGGGATCTTACTAAAAATGTTAATTCTGAGGCGATGCTACAAGGGACTCTGTTTCAGTGTATTTTGGGGAGGTACTCACAATCTGCTTTTAAAAAAATTTACTCCCAGTGATTCTGATGTACATGGGCTTGAAGACTACATTCAGACATCAATTAGCCATTTCTTTCTGGTCCCTTTTCTTCTTGACCTATCCTCTGCTGAAAGGAAGAAGAACCCTTATAATCTTTCCAGGTAATATTTTTCCATAGGTGCTATATGTATGAACATGTAGAAAGATGGCTACCAAAATTGAAATAATGAAAAAGCCCTAGTCTGATACTTAGGTTCTAATGTATTAGAATTATTCTGACCAGAACAATTTTACATGTAAAGGGGTTCCCAACCTTAGTGCTACCGATACTTGGGGCCAAATCATTCTTTGGTCTGTATGTATGTGTTGGGGGGATGGTGATGGAATTGGCTTGTTCACTGGCGGATGTTTGGCAGCATCCGTGGCCTCTATCCACTAAATACCAGTAGCACCACTCCCTTCCCCCAAGTTGTGACAACAAAAAATATCTTCAAATATTACCAAATATGCCCTGGGGGACAAAATTGCACCTGGTTGAGAACTACTTTAACAAAGCATGGTCCCAAAGAAAGAGAATCAAGAAATTAGTCTTGGAGCATTTTTGTTTGGTTGGCCTCATTGCACAGCCAAGGCTGAAAAGGCCTTGTTAAACTGTTGGTGTTCAACTTTTATGTACCAAGCATTCCTTGGGGATCTGAAACTCTTTGGCTCATTCTATTTGTTGGATTAATGAGATACAGAGAGGTTAAGTGACTTGGCATGCAAAGGACACTCCGTTTCATTCTCCTCATTTTATTATACTTGACAACAGATTCTCAGCTTTTGCCTTGTATGTTCTGTTCCTTCTAAAAATGAAATCATAATCACAAAATAGATTAATTGGAGGAGGGGGCACCATTACATCTGAAATTGTTTTGGACGTTTCAGATACCAGAGTAATGCCAGGTGTCATCATCATTCATATAATACTGCTGAGCCTTTGAAACTAGTAGTTGTGTTGGGTGACTAAGTAAGTGTTCCAAAGGACGCCATAACTTCTAGTTTTGATCATACACATGGCCAACGTCTACTTGTTAGCCTTTTCACATGCCGTGTTGGTGGAGAATGTCCCAGAGCTCAGCTGTACTCTTCTGCTCTGGGGAAATTTCTTCTTGTTTTATTGGATGGTGCAAGACTTAGTCCACAGAAAGAAAATGTGTTGGTGCCGTGAGATGTACTACTAAATGAACATTATTAAAGGATGGATTTCTTATGTCTAGGAAGGGTTTCCCAACCTTGGCACCTGACATTTTGGGGCAGCATAGTTTTTTTTGTTATGGGGTGGTGGTGTCCTGTGCATCTTATGATGTTTAGCAATATCCCTGGCTTGTATCCAACCAGTGGCAACTGTCTCCCCACACCCCCTACCCAACAGTTGTGACAATCCAAAAGTCTCCAGATATTTCCAGGTGTCCATTTGGAGAAAAGACTGTCCCCGTTGAGAACCAATAACCTGGGAGATAGGGATAGGGCACTGGCAGTGTCTTCTCCCGTTCCCTTTTATAAGAAGGCACCTTAGCAATTGAATGAATGAGTCTGACTTATTGTAGAGTCTTTACTTTGAGATGTATTGGAATGGCCTGCACAGAGATTTGGACCCAACTTCCATTTCCACCTTGACTCCACCATTTATCAGATGTGCTAGTAAGCAAGTTAATTACCTTCATGAATAAAACAGAAGTGGTCATACTTTCCTCACAGTATTATGCCAAGGATTGAGATTTGCTTTTTCAAAAGCATCTAGTTGGACAAGGGGCCAGCGATGTAGGTTCTCAATGATAAGGGGAATTGTAATTTCAAACAATAAGTTCAGCACCAGAAGCACTAGTGCTATCATGAGCATTTCGCAGGATTTACCTGCTTGTAACAGCAGGCAGAGGAAAGGAGGTTGGAATTAGTTGGGTGGAGGAAATAGACTAACATTAGCATATGGCTATAATGAAAAGTAGTTTCTTGATTCTCAAACTTTTTTTGGGGGGTGAGGAGGAGTCATAACTACAGGGGTTGCAACCTCTCCTTTTTGCTTACTGACCCTTGAATAGAACTTTATTTTAGAAACATACTTCTGTGGATACTTCTTAAGGGCATTCTCCATGGCTTCGAGGCACTGAGTAGCAATTGTTCAATGAAAATACCAAAATGGCAAGGACAACCGAACCTATCGTTATGGTCAGTTTATCCTCAGCACCCTCCCTCTTTTCTTGCCTTACATTCACAGATCATCACATTCTCGGTTCTGGTTGATAGACAGGATGGGGCAAAAGTAGGTTTACATTTGTTCTCATGAAAAATAATACAATAATAAATAAATAAATAATAACAATACAAGAATGAGCAGATTTGCATGCTTACAATTATAAACCTACTTTTGTCCCACCCTGTATACTTTTTTAATATTCTTGGTTTTAGGAATCAAGGCTGAAGGCAATGTTACTACGCCATGCAAGAGCATTCTTTCTGCTCTTCTCCATTCTATGTCGCCACAGTCTCAGGTACCATTCTTGGGACCCCAAGGAATTCTCAATTCCCTGGTCTTCAGACTGGGATTGTCTGTCTAACTTATCTGGAGAAAGGAATGAAAACTTAATTCTTCCTTGGATTGCTCCCGTATCCATATCCCTGGTAGGGTTCATACAAAGGGAACAATTACGGCTGTGGAGCAAAATGGCAATTCCTTTAGAGGCACTTATGTTTACGGTTGGGGCACTAAGGTTCCCCCCACCCCTGCACAGTACGCTGAATTTCTGCCTAGTAAAATGTCCGGAGTATAACCATTGTACCCATTGCTACTGCCTGCGCATGCGGAGGGGGTCACCAGTAGCATTTCCCATTGCTAGCAGGCCTGGTAGGTCCTTCCTCACATATAAAGGAAACGTGATTTTGGACAAGGAAGACCTGAAGCTACTTCCCCATCTCTCCTTCCTGATCCTGGTCTTTGATTTCCCGAATTTTATCTCTGTAGCCCCATGAGAAAACCTTAGAACAGAGACAATTCTAAACTGTGTTCAGTCTTTATATAAACTATGTCCAGTCTATTTATACTGTAGTGTAAATAAAGGTTCTAATTGGTACAATCTGTTTAGACACTGTTGGGCATTGTCCAGTAAAGTTGAAGATATGCATTCCTATGACCCAACCGTTCTGTTTCCACACTCGTGCCCTATAAAAACGCATGCACGTGTGCACAGGGAGATATGTGTAACGATGTTCAAGCAGTAGCCCGACACTGGAAAGGGCACATATGTCCATCAGCAGTTGAAAATATAAAAAGTGCTAAACACATACAATGGAGTACTGGCAGCAATGGGAATGACTCAACTACAGCTGCATACAACGCCATAGAAGAGCCTTAAAAATGCATTGTTGAGTAAAAGATGCCAGATGTAATAAAAACATGCTCCATTTATATAAAGTTCACAAACAGGTATCATTAAGCTCTAAGATTTATAGATGCATAACTTCCTAAAAGCGGTGGTTCTCAAACAGGGATTATCTTGTTCCATGTTTCCAAGGGACATATGTCAATGTTTGGAGATATGGTTGTTTGTCGTAAGCCAAGGCGGGGGATAACACTTGCATCTAGTGAGTAGATAGAGGCCAGGGGTGCTGCTAAACATCCTACAATGCATAGGACAGCCTCCGTAACAAAGCATTATTGGTATGACTCCAAAACTACAAGCGACGAAAGCAAAAATAAACAAGTGGGATTACATAAAACTAAAAAGCTTCTGCACAGCAACAGAAACAATCAACAAAATGAAAAGGCAACCTACAGAGTAGAAGAAAATATTTGCAAACCATATATATGATAAGGGGTTAATGTAGAAAAATATAAGGAACTCGTACAAGTCCGTAGCAAATGGAAATAATGTGTGGGCTTAACAGACCTCTTAGAGTTCTGCACAACCGTCTAGGTCTCTTCTCAAGTCCTGAATAAATGGACTGAGAACTGAAGAGGTGTATGATTCACTCTAAGATTCATTTAGGAGCCTTGCAACATGGACTGATAATTTCTTTTCTTAAATGCTTTGTCCTATCTCCCTTAACCTTTCAAACGCAGAAAAACAGCTCTTTTGCACTTGAAAATTTAACTGCAGCTTAATGTTGAATTTAGCAAGAAATATGCCAGCAGGCAGAAGTCATTTCTAAAATGTAAATAAAGGAGGTCCTCGAATACTGTTGTTTTGTTCACTGCCATTTCATTTTGTTCTAACGTCTATGAGGAAAAAAAATGATCCCCACCCGAGCCCCTGTCTGTGTGGAGTTTGCATGCTCTCCCCACATCTCTACGGTGGGAACTGTGGTGTCTACATTGTCCCAGTCGGAGTGAGTGCGGGGGTGGGGGTGAGGGGCCCTGCAATGGAAGGGCAGCTGTCCAGGTGGGTCCTGCCTGTTGCCCTGAGCTGCTGGGAGGGGCTCCAGCCACCTTGACCCTGAACTGGACTCTGCAGGTTGGAAAATCATTCTTCTACTTGTGTTTACTCATCTTTCTCAAATGTGTGTCTAGCTCACAGGTATCTCAATGCTTCATATTAAGAGTCCTTGGGTCTTTATTTAGAAATTCGGTGATGTTTTTTTGTGACCAGAACTATGCTCTAGGAACTGAACTCTTGCTGATATAAGCTAGCCAATGGTCAAATTTGTTTCATTATATATTGTTTCACTTAAAGTCACAGTTTCTAAGAACCTATGGATGACATGAAGTGATGACTTATTAAACACAGTTTGGGAATGATGAATTATTTTCAGCTTACAACAATGCCATTTAGTGACTTAATACACTTTCCAAAGACAGAATACAAACAAAATCTAAGATGACCCAATTTTAACATGGAGGTGACTTATTTATGGGTAATGATCAAAGGACTAGGGTTAAGGTATTTTAAATTCAAGGACCCACCTTGTATTGTTTATATATATTAATAATGGAAAAGATTTTGTAGGGGAAGGGATTTTGAGTTTCGAGATCTTAATTGCAGGCATGATGGAGGAAGAAATCCTAAGGCTGGAGAGTTCATCTTTCTATCTAAACAGGACACCATGAAGCAAAGGTCCCTACAGTGGGGCCATTGTGTAAACAGCCCTCTTTTGATGCCTCAGCTGCATTCTGTGAAAGATGACGTGCGTGGTGAGGCTGGTGCTAGTTATCCACCTTATTCTAAGGGTTTTTGATAACAGCTTTAAAGGTTGCTTGCAGCAGCAGAGCAGAGTGAAGGTGGAGAGGGGACTTCAGTGTGTCATTTTTCCAGCTCTGTCCGCACGTGTCAGGGAGCAGGGAGTTCCTCCCAGGTGAATGGGTGTGCTCTGTCCTCCCACGGAGCAGAGGGAAGGAGTCCTGGGCAGGGCGGGCTGCAGGTAGAAAGAGACCTGGGCAAACGGTGAAACTGACTTTCTCTTACCCGCAGGCAGCACTCTGGCTGGAAGGTTTTGTTTTGGGCAGGACATTGATTTTAAGTTTATTGTTCTGGTTCTTCCAATTTAAAATGCACATAGTGAAGGGGATAAATCGAGCAAATCTGAACTGTACCACTCAATGAATTGTTACATGGGGGGTGTACTTTAATAGCTGCAATATAGTTCAAGGCACAGAACATTTCCAGCAACCCAAAAGATTCCCTGTATCCCTTCCCATCTTGGTAGTCACTGTTTTGGCTTCTTATCACCATAGATCATATATGCCTATTTCAGTTCAACATTAAATCCCATAATAAATGAATGGAATCTTACAGTATGTTTTCCTTTGCGTCTGATTTCTTTCTCTCAACAAGATGTTTGTGAAAATAATCCATGTAGTTGTGTACCTTAGTACCATTTTCCTTTCATTGCCAAGGAGTATTCCATTGTGTGGATACATCTATAGTTGGCTCATCATGCACCAGTTCGTAGACGTTTAGATTGTTTTCATTTTGGTGATTCTGCCTGAAGATACTATAAACATCCCTATACACAGGAGGTCATTGGCCCCCATTTCTCTGTATACCTAGGAGTGGAATTGTTGTGTCAGAGGGTAGGCCTACGATCAATTTCAGTAAATATAATCTTACAGTTTTCTAGCAGATGAACTGTCATGGTAGATTCTTGAGGATAGCTGTACCCCTGACTTGACATTCTTAGTCCTTTCTACAATTATGCAGCCAGTTGTAAAATATTATATGCCAGTGGGTGGTTGGTCCAACCAAATTGCAAAGGCTCAAACACAGTGGCCCCATCCTATTTTCCTATCCTGCCACCCCCGCAGAGCAAGTGGAGGGCGGGCCATTCAGGGAGTTCAGTGTAGCGGGAGCCTGAGGAACTGACACAAGCAACCCAGAAATCCACCTTCCACTTGATAGCCACCCCTCTTGGGCTTGGATTGATTGATTTCACTGGGTCTGGAGTGTTCGCTCTGGCTCCAGACTCTGCTTTTGTCAGGACTCAGCTTACAGGAGGGTGCCTAGAAGTCACAGACGCTAGGCCCGGGGAGGGAGCCGGTGCTCTTCTGCCCGGACTTTTAAAGTGCAGGTTTCCATTAGGGGAGTGCAGACCAGGCGCCACTTTTAGGTGATGCTGTGAACCTCCAGTGTGTGCTCACAATGATTTGGTTTACCCGGTAGCATTTGCAAATCGTGGATGTTTCTTCTGTTTCCAAATCCTTGCTATGTCATTTTCTGATTGGCTCCTAAGAGCTAAGACACAGAAAGCAGCGCTTTGAGGACCCCCCCCCACCCCCGCCCCCGGCCGAATCAACTCAGATCCAGTCTGGCATCGATGCCAGCCCTCACGTTCCAGCATACTTTCCAGGACTCCCAATTCCAGCGGGGTTTCCCAGACATGCCTAGGTCCTGCAAGTTCCACTCAAGTGGCGCAGCCGGGCCACCCTCTGCCCAGCCCGGCCTCCCTTCCCTTAAGCAGTTCTCTCGGGCCTGCCCTCTCCTAGGGTTCCCGCGGTTGAGACTGTCCCAAAGGAGGGCTTTCCAAACTCTCAAACTCCGCCCTCCGCGGAGTGAGTTCCCAAGTTAGTGAAAGTCTTTCTTGGAAACCAATCTCGTCCTCTGGCTGGTTGAAGGCTTGCTCAGGGGCGGGGTGGCAGGAGGTAGGCGCGCCCGCGGCTCTGTCGCCCGCAGTGGGCACATCGGGTCGCTGCAGCCTCGCGCCGCTGGCGACAGGCGCGGAAGGACCTGAGCGTCCGCCCACCGCCACCGCCACCGACTCCGCCGCTCCCTCCTCCCCTCACTTCTTGCTCGCCTCCCTCCTCCCCTCTCCTCGTCCTCCCGCTCTTCCCTCCTCCCCTACTCCAACTCCTCCTCCTCCTCTAACTTCTCCTCCTCCTTCTCCTCCTCCTCTTTCCCATTCGCCGCTGCCTCCTCCCTGTCCCTCCGTGCCCACAGCGGGACGCTGGTGCCCTGAGCGCTGAGCACTGCTCTCGGGCGCACGGAGCGGAGCCGGCGGCTGGGGTCCGCCCGGGATGGCCGTAAAGTAAGGTGACCTCGGAGAGGGAGAGGCGCCGCGACCTCAGGCTGCGTTCGGAGGCTCGCCGCTCTTCCTCGGTAGCGACATGGGGGACCCGGTGTACCGCAAGAAACCGCAGCTGCACTACGCGGTGAGTGTCCCAGAGCAAACCTGCGACAGGGGGCGCCACTTGGCCGGCCTGGGAGGGGACAGCTCATTTTGGGTGGGATCCACGGCTCCCCAGAGGTCTCCTTCGGTGGCGTGGGGTTGAGTGGAGGGTGCTGCGTGCATCGCCCCCCTCCCCCGGTGTCAACTGCCTGGTAACTCAGCCGCCCCTTAGAAGGGGAGCCCCTAACCCCGGAGCCCGCGGCGGTCGCTGTGTTCGGGGCCAGGGGCTGAACCTTGCTACAGCCTCTCTGATCGAGGCTGAGCAGTGGGGCTCCTGGGGCTCGGCCCAGGTTGGCCCACTCAGCCTTTGGTCAGATACGCTGCAAGAACGGGAATAGAGTGGGGTGGAAGGTAGGGCCGCTTCGCGATCCAAGCGTGTGGCGAGTGGACCTGCAGGGAAAATGCCGCCCAGTGCATTGGGGTGCAGCCGGTTTCCGTCTTAGAAAGAGGGTGTGCATTTCCCTTTGAATTTGTAGCGGGACAGAATGTTGCGCATTGTCTGATCAATACAAGAGGATGCCAGGAGGTCTTCTGTTGGTGTCCTCTCTTCTCCCTGTAGGCTCAAATAGTCCATAAATATTTATTTGGGGACCTACTGTGTTCCATGCACTGCGCTGCACACTGGGGTCCCGCAGGACACAATAGACCAAAACCTCATGGGATTTGCTTCCTTTAAGGAAAGAGTCAAGACTTCGAGGTTAATGACTGATCGACCAAATCCAGATTCTAGATCATTTATTTGAGAGAGAGAGAGAGAGAGAGAGAGAGAGAGAGAGAGAGAGAGAGAGGGAGGGAGGGAGGGAGGGAGGGAGGGAGGGAGGGAGGGAGGGAGGGAGAGAGGAAAGAAGACAGGGAAAAAAGTGTTTCTGAGGAATTAGTGCTGAAAATTCTGAATGCCACCTCCAGGAAGCGACCAGGTAGCAGTGTTAGCTTACTAGTCTTTGGGCTTTTATCTTCCAGTTGTGAGATGTGTCACTTTCAGACCAGGCATTGCCGTTGGTATGTCATCTGCTACTTTACTGAGTTTTCCTTGACATGATTTTCACTGTTGAGATTGGATATGCTAAATGCCAAGTTTAAAAATCGGAGAGAAGCACACAGAAAGTTAATAATCATCAATACTTAAAGCAAAGACAGCTGTCTGTCTGTAATTCATGTCTTCCAAAATGAACTCTCCACATAAAAAAATATTTTTCAAGAAAGGAGTTGAGCTGGCCAGGGGTGGTAGGTATAGTGGTTCCGGAGCTGCTCTCACTGGTACCTGGTGCTGCTGGCCAGGTCCTGGCTCAGCTGGAACATTTGAGGGGGGGCATTGGGCTAATCAGGAATGTCTGTTGGTTCTCTTTGCTGATCTGGGAAAAAGGAGGGCCTGAATTAGAAAATCGTTAAGATCCCTTCCCAGGTGAACATTCTAGGAATCTATAATGGTTCTTTCTCTAGTTTTGCCAGCTACATGCCTTGAATTGGCAAGTGACGTACTAGTAAGTTATTAATGCTTGTTCATTTTTTGGAGAAGCTAGGGGCTCAGTGATTTGCCTTTTAACATTGTGTTAGGGGTAGCTCGCTTTCTGCAGGGGTTTCTTTGCACAGAAGGATCATTATGCCTGAAGGCTCATTATGCCTGATCACCATCTCACCCCACCACCTTTTCCAGATTTTGAATTGCGGGCTGGTGCCCTTTAATTTGTGACATAACGTTTCTACCACTTTTAAGATACAGAGGAAAGGTGAGAACTGACTACCTAAGTTGAAAAAGTAGAATTTTTCTATTCATACGATGAACGATTATTGCCTCAATTGTGTAAAGGAATCCAGTGCATCAGAAAACAATTTAAGAATTATTTTCATTCAGCTGTCTTATTCCCCTAGAAGCATAAACTTAGAGACAAGTCGATGCTAATGTCTCCTCTTGTGCTCTGAAAATTTGCTAATGAAATAGCCCTTTATTCCAGCACGGATCACCACCTACGTGTTTTCTGAGTTGAGACTATAAAAAGGAAGATTACAGAGGGAACGTGTTGGCTTGCAGGCTAGAAGAAACCACCTGGATGTTCTGAAGTTTCTTCTGGATACTTTGGAATGATAAAGCAACAGCATTCAGCAGCTCCGTATCAGTCACAAGCCAAAAGAATGTTCCACATTAAGTGTGACCCACTGCTTTTCCCATGAACATAACCCTATATGATTCAATACCTATTCCTACACTGCACTCTTGTCTGCTCCCCCCATATTGGTTTAGGTTATTTCAAAAGCTTGTTTTGCCCTTTAGCGCAAACATTCCACTTAGTTCTTTGTTCAACATGGCTTTGCTCCTGGGGTCTTGGAGGCTTTTTTTCCTTTTTGCCTGCGTCCTCCTGGAAAAGAGTGACCCTTCATGTTTCCTTAGTGCCTTTTGTTCCTCTGAAATGTGATGGGGGACAAATATTTAATGTTCTTCCTTTAGTGCTTTTTTCATTTGTCCAAGATGAGACTGTGTGTAAGAAAGCAGTGGCTCACATTTTATTCATTCATCAAACATTTGTTGAATGCCTACTGTGTGACAGCTATTTGGTCAGTTTTCCAAAGAGATGAGTAAATAGTGAAAATGTTAAGAGTTGCTATGAACTGTTCACTCACCTTTTTAGATGGTCCTAATGGCCACAAATACATCCTGTATTTATGTGATCAGTTACTCTCCAAAGTATAGCACAACTGTCTTGTTTTATCATAACAAAAACGCGCGTTAGCACTCCTGTTCTCCTCACAACCTTTCCTCCCACGGTTTTCCCACATTCAGTTTATGGTAACTCCATCCCTCCAGCTGGGTGTCATCCTTGACAGCCTTTCGGTGTCTTGATCATGTTTGCATTTGGAACAGCCTGCTCTGGTCCCAGGATGGAGTCGAGGGTGAGCAGGAGCCAGAGTGCATCTTGGCATCTGGGCTAGGGAGAGATAATAGAAGATGACCTACGCTAGGATGGCAGCTGGGCTGGAGGTTGAGAGCAGTCAGCATTTTGAAAGATGTTTAGAACATTAGACCAGCCAGACTTCGTTTGGATGGGCTGCAGAGGTGCTAGAGTGTGAGGGCCAAGGATGAGATGCATAAATCAATGATTTCCTGGCAGCGGTTCTGGAGAAACTACAGATCATAATATTTCTTTTTATCTTCATTGTCTTATGCAAGTTGCAAAGTGTTTGGACGCGGTCTGTGTCAATTTTGGCCTCACATTCTACTGGTGGGTTAGACAAGTTTTCTCTTTCATGGCTGAAGAAATCCAAGCTTAGAGTAGTAGAGTTCAAGGCTGCGCAGGTGACAGAATGGAGAGCTTTATTCAGGTGTCCTGGCCACACAGAGTTTGACTGACTCCTTAGATAACTGAAATAGATGAGCTGAGTAATCTTTCTACCTCCCCCTTTTGTCACCACAATAAACCAGCAATCAAATACTGTACCTTCAGTGCCTTAATGTGACCATCCATATTGCTGAATTACATGGCCAAATAGCTCTTTAATTCGACTGGTATAGACAAAAGCCAAATTTAAAAATATCCATTAAGCTCAGTGCCACATTTTTATGTCTTTCTCAGGTTTTCTCAGCTTAAGCAAAAAGAACATTTTGGGTAGGATAGTTCTTATTGGTGGGAACTGTCCTGTGTAGTACAGTATGTTTAGCAGTATTGTTGGCCTCTGCCCACTAGATGCCAGTTGCAAAGTGTCCCCCTATCCCCTAGATGTGACACGCAAAATTGTGTCCACGCATTTTTGAATATCCCCTGGGGGGGGGAACCACCCCCACTTGAGACTCATCGGTCTATTAGATTTTCATGCACGTTTTTAAGAAGATGTTACAATTGCTGTGGAATAAGATCTGAAAAGAGAAGACATGGTAAATGTTATGAGTACTGTGTACACTATTCAGTGACCATGCAGAACGTCACAGAGAGGCCAACACCAAGGTTTAATGACAGCCTCGTACACAGCACAAGTGCTGGGGGTAGAATGATGACTCATTCCATTTTAACAATATTCTCCTGCTTCTGGTGACCCCTAAAATTCTGGTCGTTTGACCTGGGTTAAAGATTACATTACCCTACCTTCCCAACAGTCTTCATATGCTTTGTTCTGTTGACTGCAAACAAAATATTACAAACTGTAATTGCCTGCCAAGATCATGTAACATATGTCTAATTTCATGACAACACATTCAACTAAGTACGGCAGCTCTTTCAGTCGAATTGCTACACTGAGCATTAGTTTTAGAACAAAGTAACAGAGGACCATTGGAGCAGCTTATGAATACTATTATCCTGAGCAACTCCCTGGAAGAACACACTTATTTTCACCTCTGTTCCATGAAAGGGGAGCAATATGAAGGTTTCATGATGCCTCTGGCAAAGATAAATCTGTGAGTGGGTGATGCGTGTTCTCTTCACTGAGGTGTAGTCAAAAAGCAGGGGGCTTAGACTGATTTGGCGCTGGTCTCTGTGGGGTCCAGCTGTCAAGATTCAGCCATTCTCGTCCCGGGGACCTGTCTATTTCTGTGCTCCTCTGTTGCTGACCTCACTTCCTGTTTGGTGCAGTCTCTCCACCATCTGCTCTTAACCACAGCCTGTCATTAAGTGCTGATTGTTCCCTTGCTCTACTTAAACCCTCCCTAAGGAACCCATCAGAAGGGCTGAGTTGCTTACCCTTAGAGGGAGCCTCTCTTCCCTCCAAACAGTTAGGTTTTAATATACATGTTTCCAAATTTGTTCTTTATGAACATTGGATTTCCAAAGACTCTGAAGTCATTGAGTTCACTTAGTAATTCAGTGGTATTGACTACTGGATATTTTTTGGTAATTCTGAAGATGCAAGAACTGGGCACTGTTGCAGGGCTGAGCTGGTATGAATCAGTTGTCATCCATCAGCACTGTAGACATCTTAGGAAATTTAGGAGCAGGGCCTGGAAGTCACTTTTATACCGTTTCCATTGTTTGTCTCCTCGTAAAAGCAAGCATTTTGTAATTAACTAATATTAATTACAATAATTAAATCTCCTTAGTTAACACCTCTATTAATCATAGATACCTCTTCCACTCCGCACCTCCCAACGTGCTTTCTTTTTTGCCATACTCAGAGGTTTTCCTATCATCTTAGAAAGCCACGGCTACCATCCCTCAAAAACACTTCTTAAGCACCGCTGTTAACTGATAAATAATCAGATTCCTGCTGGGTTTTGTGTACTAGAGATACCTGCCAATCACAGAAAAATAAATGCTTCACTTTGCCTTTTTCTTTCGTGGCAATAATCTTGTATCATTTACTTTTCTTGTCCCCCACACCGTGATGACCTAATTGCACTTGAGTCTCAACTTGGTTTGTGATATTATTGTGCTGTCATAATTAGAATTCACTGGGGTTTTGATTCCTCATATGCCCCTCACTTGAAACAATCTCAGCCTCTCCTGTCTCAGTAAATGGTTGGCTACTTGGTGAGTTGTCAAGCCAGAACACCTAGAGAACAGCCTGGATTTCTCCTTTTCTTGCATTTCCTGTATTGAATCCCTGAGCCAGCCCTGCCAGGTCTGTTTTACAGCACTTTCCAAATCCATCCTCTTCTTTCTATCTTCACTGCTATCACCTAAATACAAACCCTCACATCCGTTGTCCTCACCAAGGCAGCAAGGTAACCCTATATTATAACCATGCGGCCAGTGAGATCTTTTAAAAAGAAAATCTAGTCATGACACTTCAATATTTAAAGTTCTCTGGTTGGTTTCTATTATACTTGGACGAATATCTTCATTCATGACCTTGGCCTTCCAAGTCTGCCTGTATGATCCTCCCTGCTTCCTAACACCCCTTCCTCACCTTACCACTGCCCAGTTATGTTAGTGCCCTCTCTGTTCCTCATATATGACCAGCTCTTTCGTGTTTTTGAGTGGCAGGCAGTTGTGGCGTCCTAGAAGTTGCAGAAAAAAGTATCACCTTCCCTGTCTGCTCTCTCCAAAGTGCTTCTGACTGTGCTGAAGTACCATTGATCATATCACACTAGCTGGTGCTTCTGTTGCTTGCATCACTGCTTTGTATTATACAGGGGCAGGAAAAGTAGGTTTACAGGTGTGAGTACAAGAAACAGAGTGTATCTTGTATTATTATTTATTAATTATTCTATTTCTTAGTGGTAGTATTGACCTACTTTTGCCCACCCCTGTATATACATTCATTGTTCGTCTCTCCCTACTAGCGTCTAAACTTATTACAGAGACCCAATCTTTCTTTTCCTACCATATCCCCACTGCCTACTGTGGGCTCCGGTACAGCATAAGTACCCAGCAAATATCTATGAGTAGATGAATCTGGCTGCTTGGGTATTGTTACCTAGGTTATACCAGGGGGTTCAAAACTTCACTCACTATTAGTTGATGTTTGGAAAAAAAATATTGGCTTAATGGTTTTACCCAATTTCTACCAAATGAGAATCTCCAAACCATGAACTTGGAATCAGAACTTTAAAGGAGGCTTCGAGGTGAGTCTGATATTGGCCATGTTGGAAACCATTGATTCATTCATATGGTGAACCACTTACTATTCAGGAAGCCCCTATAGTCCTGGCTGGTGTGGCTCAGTGGACTGAGCGCCGGTCTGAGAACCAAAGGGTCACCAGTTTGATTCCCAGTCAGGGCGTATGCCTGGGTTTCGGGTTGGGTCCCTGTTAGGGGGCGTGAGAGGCAACCACGCATTGATGTTTCTCTCCCTCTTTTTCTCCCTCCCTTCCCCTCTCTCTAAAAATAAATAAAATCATTAAAAAGAGAAGCTCTCATGAAATATAAGATTCAGTGGCAAAGTAGATCCAAAGAGCGCTATCCAGTGCTTTTCACCTCAGGTGACTCCGAGGTGATGCAGTTCAAGTTTTCAGAGCGGTCTTTGTTTTATAACATAGTGTTCATTTCAACTGAATTCTGTAAGGATATAAGAAGCATAGCGGTGCTTTCTCTACATACCATGGTCTGGCACTATGTTCCTTCAGCCTCAGCTTTCTAGGTAATCTAAGCCAGTGGTTCTTAACCAGGAGACATTGGGAAATTTCCACAGGTATTGCTTGTTCTCACAATTTGCAGGGGATGCTACTGGTATCTGGTAGTTAGAGACCTGAGATGCTGCTCGACATCCTACATTGCATGGTACAGCCCAGCAAAGAATTGCCTGGCCCAAATGCCAGCAGTGCTGGATTCCGAAACCTTGACTTACGTCCATCTCAGTAGACATCAGAATCTGTACCGTTTTTGAAAATCATTTTGAATGGAGTTCTCTAAAGTGCTTTACACACATTTCCCTGCTATTTAAGGGAGGAGTTGACAAAATTTGTGTTACCTTTTCCACATGTGATGCCTGGTTATGAGCAGCATGTTTCACACTGTGTGGGGCGCAGTCTGGGAAGGGGGATTGTGGCCCTTCCAGAATCTTCAGTGCTTTACTTTGAGCTCTTTGCCTCTTCACTCCTTAACTCTGATGGCCTTTGAAATTTTGGGCCTATTTCTTAAAATTTTTATGTCTTCCCTCCTTTGTGAGACTTTAGCTGACTTCTGGATTTATGCACGTGTAACAGCCCTGTCTAATTCTCTAACTCTCTTCTGATTCAGCTAG
The DNA here is from genome assembly GCA_039655065.1 of Glossophaga mutica. NCBI lineage: Eukaryota > Metazoa > Chordata > Mammalia > Chiroptera > Phyllostomidae > Glossophaga > Glossophaga mutica. Next base: position 112,028,962 of record CM077318.1, read on the forward strand.
AATACTAGTTTGTGAAAAGGTTAGTCCTGGGTCTAAAATTAGTAGTCATACTCTCCAAACTAAGATGTGAGGGTTTCTCAGAAAGTCTTCCTGTGTGGATGGTGGATCTGCGACTGATTGTGACTGAGAAGCTAGAGTCTGCTTCTGTCCAGAAAACACTTGTTGAGGATCTGCTGTGGACTGGCCCACTCTGTGAAAAACACTGAAAGAAAAGCAAAAGTAAGAAGTGGGGATACAACTCCTTCCAGTTCTTCTCTCTCAGTCCCATTGGGTTAAACATCTCCCAAGAAGCCCAGGACAGCAGGCGTGTTGGTGTCCTAACTAGTCTGCCATTGACAAGGATTGTGGGGTGCTTTCTTAAGTCCTGGCCACTTCAGGGAATGCTAATTAAGCACATCCTATTTTAGATTGTAAGCTCCAAAATGATGGGGAGTAAATATATATAAAGGTCTTAGGTGCTTGTAGAAATTTGAACTAAGATCACCAACATTTACAAATGAATATAATTAATATCTTTTAATGTATTCTCAGATTTTCTGGTTCTAACCTTAATCTCAAAAATAAGCTTTTCTGAGTTATTTTATTTTTAAATACATTCTGAGTACTTAAAACCTTAAAGGCATGTCAAACATCAGGGACTCCCACCAGTAATTATATGGTACTGCTTTCTTTTTTAAATTTTTTTTTATTGTTGTTCAAGTACAGTTGTCTCCATTTTCCCCTCCCCCCCCCCCCCCGCACCACCCCAGCCATCCCCACCTCTCACCATCAATCCTATCTTCCTCTGGCTTTGTCCATGTGTCCTTTATAGTTGTTCCTGAAACCCCTTCCCTCTTTTCCTCCATTATCTCCTCCCACCTCCCTTTTGGTTACTGTCAGTTTGTTCTTTATTTCAATGTCTCTGGTTGTATTTTGCTCACTTGTTTGTTTTGTTGATTAGGTTCCACTTATAGGTGAGATCATATGGCATTTGTCCCTCACTGCCTGGCTCGTTTCACTTAGCATAATGCTCTCCAGTTCCATCCATGCTGTCATGAAGGGTAGGAGCTCCTTCGTTCATTCTGCTGCGTAGTATTCCATTGTGTAAATGTACCATAGTTTTTTGATCCATTCATTTACTGATGGGCACTTAGGTTGCTTCCAGCACTTGGCTATTGTGAATTGTGCTGCTATGAACATTGGGGTGCATAGGTTCTTTTGAAATACTGTTTCAGGGTTCTTAGGATATAATCCCAGCAGTGGGATTGCCAGGTCAAAAGGCATAGTACTGCCTTCTTTATTGTCACGGTGACCACTTGGATATGGCTGTAGGATACTTCTCAGTTTGAATAAGTTATACACAAAGTGTAAGACTGATTTGTTCATTCATATATGGTCATTGTTACTAAGGGATGTTTTTTGAAAGATGCCATGACCCTGTGAAATGAAAACCCATTAGAATTTTCTCCCCTTCTCTTTGGTTATTTGGCCCATTCTTAGAACTCTTCTAACTTGAAAATTTTTATAGCAAAGTTTCAGTGTTTGGAGTCTTGGCTAAATTAGATTTCTGTGATGAAGTTTTCAAATGATTTGACATTGTGGCTTTGAGGAAATGCGCCATGGAAATAGCAAAAACTTTAAGACGAATAAACTTTAAACAGATATTTTTAAATGACTCCTTTCTGCAGCTGAGTGAAATAGCTGGTAAAGAAATGCGTAAGTCAGTCCAAGTTAAATAAAGAGGCTAAAAAGCATCTCGCCCACGCGGGGAGCACCTCTGCTGTGCATTTGCCCAGCTTCCCCGAGCCAGGTGGATGCCCCTCCACATGGGCAGAACCCCCTGATGTTCCTCTGAATCCGCAGAGTAGTAACAGTTCAGCAAGAAAATGGAATGTTGAGTTCGCTGGAAGAATTTAAAAATGGTAACACGTAGTATTATTTTGGAAGTATTTATGCGCATGACGTTAACAGTCCCATCAAAATGTGTAACAATAGTCTTAACTCTGATCTCAAAAGGTAAGTCATTCTTCCATCTTAGCTACTGACTCACAGAGGAGGGTAGTGTATCCATCAGGATCCTAGCAGCAAACAGGCCGGCACACTCAAAAGGAATCGACTTAAGGAATGAACTATGACTGATGTGTCAGTAGGTTTAAGGAAACCAACAAGGGGCAGTGAATATCAGCAGGGGGGAAACTGTTACCATGAGGACACAGGGAGGGACCAGTGTACAGGAACTTGGTGACTTCCAACCTCAAGTAGAAGAGACCTTGGAAGCGTAACCCAGATTGCAGAAAGGGCAAAATATGGAGAAGGAGGGATGAAGTGGGAGGATCGATACTCTGACCTCTTCATCTTGCTTTCTTACCGAACCCAGCCAGTCCATTGAGATGATGTCCATTGAGATCAGTCTTGCAAGGCTCAGGTCAGTGCAGAAAAGGGAAGATACTTTCGATTGGTTGGTCACAGAGCGGGAGAGAGTTGGCAGATAGAATCCGTTATCACATGCATGTTTAGTCTTGTTTGGGGTTTCCTTACATTATGAAAGACCCTAAATTCCTAAGAATAGAGAGGACTCCCAACTTTCTTGGAATGCCTCTTTCCTCTTCCCTGTAGGTAATTGTACTTACCACATTGAAACTGCTAATGTGCCATGCCTAATCCATTCATATATGATGTCCATGTCTGAGAATACTCACATTACAAGCCTATTAAAGTACTTACTGTTTACTTATTATACAAAGATATATTTTACATACATATTATAATTAATTTAATATTAAGAAGCTCCACACTTAATTCAGAAATGTTTTGGTCTAACTGTATTAATATAAATTCAAACTATAATAGATTTTTTCTCCTTCAAGCCCATTAGGGTAGTGTAATCTAATTTATTTTCCAAACAATAAAAAAGGAATGATTGGTTTACCTCTTTTTCTGGTTGATGGGCAAAGAGTTTTAACCTTTAAAGTTACATATGAACTGAAATGGGTTAACCTGTGTTTTAATGAAAAGTGATTCTTACTTGTGTCTGGTTAAGGAGTTGGTTAAGAAGTGGTTGGAACTGAGGACTGCAGTTTAACCACTGTGGGCTCCAGCTAACTTAGCAAAGAGAAAACTTCCTTTTCAACCTTGACTGCAGAAAGTGCCTCTTGTTTGAGTTAGTTCCTCCTTGAGGCCCCTGTGCATCCACTTCCATAATAACCATCTTGTTTGTCATTACTCCTTTAAAGACCATAGTTACTACAGAACTGAAAAACCCAAAGGGTCAGAGGCCAGAACCAGGGACATTGTCTATGCTCTATACCTTGTGCCTAGTACTTAGTCTGTTTTCTGATGTCAGCATAATTAATGACTTATGAATAATAAATGATTACTGAGTTAGAGCTCTTAGAAATATTTGGGCTGACTCACAGTGATCATAATGGTAGCCAATGTTTATGGGATGCTTTCCATGAGCCCTAGACATTCTACATATATTATCTCATTTAATTCTTAAAAACCTCCTGTAAGGTAGGTTGTATTATGATTCCCATTTAAAAGATGAAGAAACCAAGGCACTGAATTTAAGCTTGTTTCAGGGTCACACATCTAGTAAGTAGTGGTACCGAGACTCGAATCCTCGTCTGTTTGACTCCCAGGTCTCCATGCTTGAACCATCGCACAATGCCTGCCTGTTAAAAATGGCATTGGGTTGAGATGATACTTCTGAGATGACACTGTTAAAACCTTTTTATTTTTAATAATTGGAAACTCATAGAAAGTGGCAAAAATAGTACCAAGATTCCTGGGCACCCTTTACGCAGCTCCCCTTGATAGTAGCATCTCATGTAACTATAGCACACTATCAGACCTGGAAAATTGACATTGGTACAATGGCTTAACTTGAGTAGCAGCAGACCTTGTTCCCTCACCCGTTTTTTTACATGCACTACTGTGTGTGTTAGAGAGAGAGAGTTTTAATGCCATGTAATTTTACCGCATGGGTAGATCAGAATATCCACCACAATATTCAAGATGCAGAGCTGTTCCAGAACTCCCTCATACTGCCCTTTGTAGTCACACCCATACTACTTCCTACATCTATGTCTAATCCTGGCAACTACTGACTTATTCTTCATAAACTGATACCTTTTAAATTACTCCTCCTGTCCTTCCTACACAGTAGGAACATTCCTGTCTTCATCGATCATTTATGCCAAAAAGGTCCAGAAACGTAACAGAAGAATTGATAATAAGATCAGGGAGGATTTTGGTGTTCTCGTTGTTAGTAACAGATACAACCACAAATAAAGGACATCCTGTTTGGTATTTTTAGCTGAGTGTTGTGGTAATTTTGTAATGCCAGCTCTTGTGTTTTCTCTAGCAAAGTGCCTTTGATGGAAGCGCCACCGTGTTTCAGTGGTGTTCAGCAGTCCTGCATGACTGCCCCATGCTCCCTCTTTGCATGGCTGTTCTCATGAAACATCCATTTCAGGAATGACAACTGCATGGCCGAACTTGCGGCAGCCTGGAAAAGGTACATAAGAGTTGGCAGTCTGCCCTCCAAAAGTATTTGCGAACAAGGATAAACACAACCCCCTCATGCATGTGTGGTAGCCACAACCCAGTTTTGCTCTGGACAGCCCAAGGGTCATGTAAACCCTGGCAGTCATGGTACACATGCATTTTTTATTCATTCATCTGAAAGGGAGTGGCAGCTCATAGACCTCTTTGGGGGAAACTTTGAACCTTATCAAGAGTAGCTGGTTCAAAAAAAAAAAAACCTAATAGCTGTTTTTATTCAGGATGACTGCAAAGTGAAACCTTATCATTGGGACACAGTTATAAAGGCTTCCTGCATTTATTTGGTTCCCACTATTTTTTTTTAAAGGTGTAAAAAGTGCTGATGCTGCCTGATTCTGCAAACATAGGCACACTCTTATTGGGTACTTTAATTATTGTACAGTTTTATGATGTGTTTTTCTGGATCTTTATTAGAAATGGAGAATGTTTTCCAAAACCTGGAGATTCTTAGACTAACCTGTGGCTTTTAACTAGGTAAGCGAGTGATGCCACCATTCATTACTGAGTAGGTACTTCATATTCCATTGTAGGGAGTCTAAAGAGAACTGGGGAACAGTTCTTTATTTTGGATGTCATTAAAAAGGAATGAAATGTAGAACTCCTGGCATGCATACACATGGGCACACGAACACACAAAATGGTACTTCATTTAATAGCCGTGCTATCTAAAATGTAGAACTGTGTTTGTATCCGTTAGCTATCACTGCACTTTGAAACTCAGTGGCTTAAAACAACCCTTAGTTATTCTCACGGATTTGTCAGGGTCAGCGGAGTTGGCTTAGCTGGATAGCACTCAGTTGTTTGAGCAAAGGTCAAGCTGCCAGTCCTGTAGGGCTTGGTTCCTAGGTCACTTCTGCTCCATTTGTTTATTCTGGGGCTCAGGTTGGTGGGAAAGCATCTACCTGGGGAAGAGCAGAGGTGCGATATGACAAGTGGAACTGACTAAGGACTCTTTTTTAAAAGATTTTATTTATTTATTTATATTTAGAGGGGAAGGGAGGGAGAAAGAGAGGGAGAGAAACATCAGTGTGTGGTTGCCTCCTGTGTGCCCGTTACTGGGGACCTGGCCTGCAACCCAGGCATGTGCCCTGACTGGGAATCGAACCAGCGACCCTTTGGTTTGCTGGGCAGCACTAATCCACTGAGCCACAGCAGCCAGGGTCGACTAAGGATTCCTAACGCATAGGCAAAACTCTGGCATGCTGTCATCTCTCCCCACCTGCCATTGGCCAAGGAAAGTCTCATGTTCAGACTTAACATCAGTGGGTGAGGAAATATCCTCCCTTCATGATGGGGCTGTAGCAAAGGCATGAGTACATCAAGGTGGAGAAGCAGGAATAGCGCAAATCATCCACTTGACCACAGTAGGTAATCAGAGTCTCCTGAAAAAATACTCTTGTTTTTAAGCAGGTTCACATCTATCTCATTTTTTTCTTTCCCTCTTTGGTCAATGAGTTCTTTCTCTCATGAATAATGATACATAATTATGACTTTGTTAAGCAACAAAGGCAGGATGATGGGGCCATCCCACTGATATAAGGCCCCGCCAATCCACATTGAGTGGATATACACTGAATACATATCAAAGACTATCATAAAAGTAGACTGAATTATATTAACGTTCAATAGAATTGTCACAGCCTTCCCCTGTTTCCTCGCGTTTAGCTCTGGTTCCTCAATCTGTCAAAATGAAAACAAAATATTTAGAATCGCCTCCCAGGAGATTTGTTGAAAATATGTTTTGATTTGCTGATGTCACTTTTAAAAGATTTGTAAATTTTAACTCCTGTTTTAAAACTTAGAGGAAATTTTGGATGTCGTCATTTACACTAGAGAAAAACATATGTCAATCCTTCACTTCGCATAAATCAGAGTTAACATTTGGAAATCAGTTTGTTATTCTGATCGATTCTGGCATGTACATATAAGCTAAATTAAAAATAATGCACATATACAGAATTTCCTCTTTGAAGTTTACAACCTTGTCCCCTCTCCCTCCATTAAAGCGACTGATGGGGCAGTTGCCAGATCCTGGGTTTTTTTCAGGGTGGTCTGCAGGTGTTCAGACCAAGTAGAACACCTGCTAATGTGCAGTCCCTCGGTTATCTACATCCGGGGTCAACAAATTATGGCCCACAGGCCAAAATCTGGACTGCTGGCTGATTTTTTATAGACAGCAAACTAAGAATAAGTATTATATTTCGAAACAGTGGGGAGAAATAAAGAGAAGACTATTTCAAGATGTGAAAAATATATGCAATACAAATTTTAGCGTCCATAAATTGACTTTTATTGGAAACAGCTATGCCCATCTATTCACATATTCACTATAACTGCTTTCATGTTACAACAGCAGAGTTGAAGAGTTGCAGTAGACTGTATGGCATGCAAAGGTAAAATATGTACAATCTGGCCCTTTACTGGAAAACTTCGCAGATCTCTGCTCTAATATTCTGTATCAGATTACCGCAGATGCTGTAGATGGGTCTACTATTGTATAAGAATGAGGGCAAAAGGAAGGGGACATACATCTTTAGTGTGGAGGGGAATGCTGGGTCCATTAGAGACAGATGAAATATCATCGAATATTCATTTGTTCATCAGTATGTGAAGAACTATGTATGTGTCCAACACTAAAGGGAAACGTCCAAAAAGGATAATATCTAGTTGCTATTCTTAAGCTTGTTCTTGAATACAAACTACGATGTACCCACATAGAGGTTAGATTGTCTGAAATCTATTTGCCTTGTCTAATTGTCTAAGTCACCAGAAAACTCTTTGGAATTTTTAAGTTAAATAGTATTTGTATAGCCAATTCTGTAAATACTCTAAGCAGAATAATGTTCAGGAGCCTTGCTATTCTTACCAGTTCAAAGTAGGGAACTGAACTCTGAAAAATGTCATTACTCATTGGTGAAAATGTTTGTTCCTCCCGTTTTGCATTTGCAGTTTTGACCTTAGTGATCCCAGAAATCCGTCAGTTAAAAAATGTAAAGGGCCTCCAAGAGCCAACCCTGAAAACACCACTGCCCTGTTCTTTAAACTCTACAGCTCACTGAGCACTTATCCACAGGAGCTGGGCAGTGAGAGACCTCTTGGTCCTGCCTGTGCAGTCCATGTTTTGCCAGTGGAAGTGGCCCTGTCTTACGCTTTGTGATGTTTCTTTTGGCTGATTCTTCCACATTCTTGTGACCCTTGGAGTGGAGATGTCTTTACAGCTTTTGCCCTACAACATGGCCTCCCACTATCATTTCCTGCAGGTCTTGTCTAGGTCTCAGCAGCTTCCTGAGTAAATGTCACCTTGGTGTCTCCTAAGAGGAGCTTTGGAGGCTCACAAAACCTGGTTCCCACCAGATATAAAGCATAATGGCTCTGAGTCTTCTTCTGATTGGACTTTGCAGGAGGATGAGCCTGAAATTCTCTCCAGTTCCAAAGCAAGGGGCAAGGTGGGGCATTGAACAGAGAACCAGGAAAATGCCCCTCAGGGTGGGGATCGAATGACCCCAGAGGAGGAAATTCCAGTTGAAAATAGAAACCAGGTCAGCACCCTTGTGAGAGCCAGTGTACAGGACTTGGAAACCAGCAACCTGGGGCCTGTGGAGGCTGCTACCAAAAGTCTGTGGATTGGCCTGAATAAAGATGTTGTGTTTTATGGCAGTAATTGCATGGTGCAAATCCCAAATGAAACATGATTCATCTAGTTGCATAGTTGTGCTTGGCTAGAATATATGTGGAAATGACTCAATTTCATATATTTGTCATGTTGGCCAAGGGTCAATTCTTTAATAGACAAAGGCAATTTGGGAACAATATTTTTTCAAGAACTAAGATCTTCACGTGTGTGTGTGTGTGTGTGTGTGTGTGTGTGTGTAGTTATATAATGTATATAATGTGTATGTATATAATGTACATAGAACTAAGAATATATATACACACCTATATACATATATATAGCAAATTGTGTATATTTATGGGGAGGCAATTTCCAATTTACCATGATAGGAATTTTCTCTATTGGTTATTAAAGGACAAAGGTTATTTTGTAGAAGTTATATAATACTGCCTTGTTAATTAAAATAAAAATATCAATTAGTGTGGGCAACAACCAAGGGGGTGGAAATAGGGGAGGGAGGTAGGGAGGGCTGGGGTGGTGGGGAGGGGTGGGGTGAAAAGGCAGAAAACTGTACTTGAACAACAATAAAAATGTTAAAAAAATAAAATTAAAAAATAAAAATTTCAAAAAAATCAATTAATGGTTGTTCCTTAAAATGACAGATGTGTATTAACTGTGGAATGCTCACAATATTACCTGGTTGCTAAGAAAGCTTGTAGTTTTGGTCTAGTCTGATGAATTTCCAGAATATTATTAGGGAGAATTTAATGTCCAGAAACTTTATTATAGACCTTAAAAAGCCTTTGGGACAAATGTCATTTGGGGAAATTGTGTTTGCTTGATTCATGCCACGATCCTAATTTAGAGGAGACTTGACCTCTCCAGGGTTTTGTCTGCAAACACAATGAAGAATATGTGGTATAAACAGTTTTCAACTGTTAGAGGTTTTTTGGGTGGAGGGGGGTGCTGGGAAAGGGGAAAATGTACGCTTCTGACTTTAGGAGGAAAATAAACATCACAGACATCAAAATCTGGGTGTAAAAGTAGAATTTTGTTAAAGCAAAGACATATTTTTGATCTATATTTTGTATATGCGTGTGAAAAGAGAATGCCTTCCACAAATCTATAGAGACAGAAAGTAGATAAGTGGCTGCCAGGGACCGGGGGTGGGAAAGTGGTGTGACTGTTCACGGGCACCAGGGGTACTGTTAGGGTGATGGAAGTGTTCCAAAACTGGCTTATGGTGATATGGCACAAGTGTGAATTTACAGGTAAATTCTGTAGTATGTAAATTACATTTAAATAAAGTTGTTTTTATTTTTTTTTAAGATTTTATTTTTACTTTTAGAAAGAGGGGAAGGGAGGGAAAAAGAGGGGGAGAGAAACATTGATCGGTTGCCTCTCACACACGCCCCCAAGTGGGGAGCTGGCCTGCAAGCCAGGCAAGTGCCCTGACTGGGAATTGAACCAGCAACCTTTTGGTTCGCAGGTCAGTGCTCAGTCCACTGAGCCACACCTGCCAGGGCTAAATAAAGTTGTTTTTAAAGAGTGTGCATTTATAACAGAATCAAAAAGTATTTTTTTGGAAATGAAGGATTAAAATCAACCTTATACAATCAAGGTTCAAATACATTAGTGGCAATATAAAATATCTTATTCCCTTTCAGGCCACAGTCCTAGAAAAATTAAAAAGTTATAAATTACAGATAACTCCATTTGTTACTACTTATTCTGGATTCACAGTAGTCTCACCAACCATGCGTTTGTGGTTAACACAGAACCGTCCCACTGAACTAAACATCAGATGTCTAAGAAATTCAGCTTTCTCAAATCAAAAGCAAATGAGGCATCTCAGCAACTATCAGGTGTGTCTACATAATTTGGTGAAAATGTTCTAAAATGGGATTATAGTTTGATCGCACAATTTGGTAAATTTACAGAAAAATCATTGAACTGTATATGGAAATGGTTGAATTTTATGATGTATAAATTATAATCTGATAAAACTGTCATAAATATAAATACAAATGTAAATGTAAATATGTATATGAAATTCCTTCTGGTGACATAGGCGTAATGCCTGTTTTCCATATAATGAAGTCACAGCCACAGAGCCATAGTTTTGTCCTGCTCTTCTTATTTGGAACACTTTGACTTTGTGTGGCACTGAAGTCCGCTTGGGGCTATAGATATTATTCCCTTTGTTTCAAAAGTTTCTAGAAACAGCTTTTTACCCATTTTTTTTGTTTCCCTTTGCTTTATTCTCTAGTACAGTGGGCATATCCCATGCCAACTTTAACTTATTTTATGTTAAGTAAAATAAAGTTGGAAAAAAAGGGGGACTTATTTTATGTCCCCCTTTTTTTCCAACTTCTATTTATCATTCTCTTGTCCTTGTGGTCAAGACCATTCAGGACCGTACAGTCATGACCAGTGATTAATGTTAGAATATCTGTGCCCCCCCCCCAGAAAAGGAAACTCCGTACCCTTTAACAGTTAACACTCCATTCACTTCCACCACCGTCCACCCCCTGACTACCTCTAATGTGCTTTGTCTCTATGGATTTGCTTATTCTGGGCATTTCATATACATGGAATCATACAATATGTGGTGCTTTGTGACTATCTCCTTTCACTCAACACAGTGTGTTCAAGGTTCATCCGTGTTGTGTGATGGATCAATACTTTATTACTTGTAATTGCCATCTGATACGGAAACACATTTTGTTTACCTATTCATGAATTGATAGACATTTCGGTTGTTTCCACATTTTTGCTCTTGTGAAAAATGCTGCTATGCAAATTCATGAATAGGTTTTGCATGGAAGTACATCTTCATTTCTCCTGAGTATATACCTACAAGTGGAATTTATGAGTGATTATGATAACTCTGTGTTTTGCCATTTGAGAAGCTATCTTACTGTTTTCCAAAGTGACTGTACCATTCTACAATCCCACCAATACTGCAGGAAATTTCCAGTTTCTCCACAGCCTCATCAACACTTGTTATTATCTGTCTTTTTTATCATGGCCATCCTAGTGGATGTGAAGTACTCATTATGTTATAATTTTTAGTTTTCAACAAGGGCTCATTAGAAGGTTATTAATTGCTTTACAACACTGTTTTCTGTAGTGCTCTTTTTCCTTTTACTTTAAAATTTTTTTATCATTATTCTGTTACAGTTGTCCTAATTTTCCCCCTTTGCCCTCCTCAGCCCATCCCACCCCCTATTCCCAGAGTCAATTCCCACACTGTGGTTCATGTCCACGGGGCATTATTACATGTTCTTTGACTAGTCCCTACCCCTTCATTCCCTCATTATCCCCCACCCCATCCTCTCTGGTCACTTTTAGTCTGTTCCATGTTTCCATGCCTGTGGTTCTATTTTGTGTATTAGTTTATTTTGTTCATTAGATTCCTCTTATAGGTGAGATCATATGGCATTTGTCTTTCACAACCTGGCTTATTTCACTTAGCATGATGCTCTCCAGTTCCATCCATGCTCTCGCAAAAAGATAGGAGCTCCTTCTTTCTTTCTGCTGCGTAGTATTCCATTGTGTAAGTGTACCACAGGTTTTTGACCCACTCATCTACTGATGGGCACTTAGGCTGTTTCCAATATTTGGCCCTCATCAATAAATCAACCAACAACAAGTGTTTGAGAGGATATGGAGAAAAGGGAACCACAGTACACTGTTGGTGGGAATGCAGACTGGGGCAGCCACTGTGGAAAACAGTATGGAATTTCCTTAAAACTCTAAAAATGGAACTGCCTTTTGATCCAGTGATTCTGCTGCTGGGAATATACCCTAAGAATTCTGCATCACCAATTCAAAAGAACTTATGTACCCCTATGTTCATGGCAGCATTATTTGCAATAGCCAAGTGTAGCGCTCTTTTTAACATCACAAAACCACCTATGTATTTGAAACAGTATTTTTGTTAAAAAAGTATTTCACTGCAGTCTGCACATTCCAGCAGTATCTATTACAACAAGCAAAGAGCATGCAAAGGTTCCCGCCTCCATTTTGCCTTAGGACTATGTGTCTCCCTGAGTATGGAGGTCGTATGCTACCTTTGCAGTCCTAGGAGGACATAGCAGGGGTGCATTGGCTCAGCAGCTCTCTAGCCCTTGCACTTGTCAGCAGACTCTGAAAGGGCCAGAGAGCATGCGACAACAGGTCCCTACTTGTACTCCTGAGTGAACGTGACATAAATATCCAGTGAATCATGTAGTACAATTCAGAGGCCCCTCACCCCCTTCTCTGAGGGCCATGGAAGCAGATTGACCTGTCTGTGGCCTTTGTTGTATCTGTTATGCCTGAAAAAGGGATGTTTAGGCCAAGACATCCAGTCTGATAGTAATTAGGTTGGTGAAGAGAGGAAGAAAGTACTTGAGAAAGAAGGAATTGTTTGTGCAGTGACCCTGAAGAACAAAGAGGCATAGCTAGTTCATGTTACTGACTGAAGAAAGTCCTGATTGGGTGAAGTGAAGAGTGGCATAAGAGGAATTTGGAGAAGGGGTAGGGGTGAACAAGAAGAATTGCAGAGTCTTGTAGGTCACAAAGAAAGGATATTATATTGTAACCCAGGAGCAAGGAAGCTGTTGAAAGATTTTAAGGTGTGTGTGTGTGTGTGTGTGTGTGTGAGAGAGAGAGAGAGAGAGAGAGAGAGAGAGAGAGAGAGATACAGAGACAGAGAGATAGAGAGAGACAGAGAGAGAGACAGAGAGACAGAGAGAGAGATGGTTCTCATCCATAACACAGACATGATGAGATTCTGTTACAGCCTTTTGGACACTCAGGAGGTTTTTTTACTGCCAGGACACACATGAAGTCTCCAGTCCTGGATATCATGTGAACTATGGTAGGAAGAATTTATGGATGACTACTCTGGGATCCTACCACTTTAACGTATGCTTGTATCTGTTCCTGACTCCTTCTACTCCAATACCTGCTGAACAGCAATTACTACATCTCCCAGCTAAATAGCAACAGAGAGAATCTTATTGGTTTAGTTTGGGCAGTAGAATTCATGCTGGGAAAACTCTCTGAACATGCCTCCTCATAAACGCCTACTGATTGGGTGACTGTTACATCACTAGCTCCCTAAGCCAATGAGCTATGGCTAAGGGTAGGTCTCTAGTAATTAAGGAGCCCTCAATGGCTGCTAACCTCAGCAGAAATTGACTGTGGGCATGGAAAGGAATTTGTTGCCCTTCTCTATAACAAACAAGCAAACCACTACCAAGAACAACATTAAAAAAGAAAACGTACAGAGTTCTGGCAAGTATAACAGATAATACAGGTGAAACGTATATAATGCCACACTGTTTACAGCAGTGCTTGTCACATAGTGTGCATTGTGAAGTTTGTTGCCATTTTTATTAACTATCTAATTCCACCCACCCCAAACACTTACACACATCAATTCAGTAGAATCTACTTGACAGGTTACCAAGCTGGGGTCTTCATCTTTGATACAAGATCCCATGATAACAGCGTTGACTAGTGGATGGATAATTTCTGGTTCTCCTTTCATAGTTTTTTGTTTGTTTGTTTTCTTTAAAATTTTTTAAATTTTGTTGTTGTTTAAGTACAGTTGTGTCCATTTTACCCCACCACTCTCCCCCACCCCACCCACCCTCACATCCCAACCTCAATCCCCCACTTTGGCTTTGTCCATTTATATATATTCCTTGACAACCCTACCCTTCTTTCCCCTATTATCTTCCTCCACCCTCCCCTTCAGTTACCATCCGTTTGTTCTTTATTTCAATGTCTCTGTTTATATTTTGCTTGTTTGTTTGTTTTGTTGAATTGCTGGGATTATACCCTAAAAATCCTGAAACACCAATCCAAAAGAACTATGCACCCCAATGTTCATAGCAGCACAATTTATAATAGTCAAGTGCTGGAAGCAACCTAAGCGCCCATCAGTAAATGAGTGGATCAAAAAACTGTGGTGCATTTACACAATGGAATATTTTCATAGTTGTTTTTTTTTTTTAGTAAAAAAGTTATGGTATTGAAGTCATTTGTTTTTTTAGTTATTAATCCTACTACTTCCTCCAACATTTTCTTGAATAGTATTTCATCATTTTGATTAAGGGATTTATGGTTAACTCACAAATTCCTGTCTCAAGATTCAAGTTACTCAAAAATTACTTAAGGCAGTCATTGGGCTAACAGAAATTTGTAAAAAAGAACTACAAGATATTTTTTCCTGTCTCTGATTCCTTTATGATTTTGTTGAATTCCATCATGTACCTCCACCACATTCACCCCCCAAATGTCCAGCAAGCGTGTAATACATGCATACGATTGGCCAATAAGGACATGAAAGCATGCTAAAAATAATTAGCCGTCAAAGAAATGTACCCTCTAGGGTGGTAATAATAAAAAAGATAATAACAAATGTTGGCAAGAATATGGGAAATTGGAACCGTCGTATACTGCTAGTAGGAATGTAAAATGGTGCAGTCACTTTGGAAAACAATCTAGCAATTCTTCAAAAAATTAAACGTAGAGTTATATGATTCCGCAGTTCCGCTTTTAGGTATATACCCAAAGGAAATGGTATATGTGTCCACATAGAAACTTGTACATGAATGGTCATGGCAGCATTGTTCATAATAGCCCCAAAGTGGAAATAATACAGATGTCCATCAACTGATGAATGGGTAAATACAATGTGGTCTATTCTTACAATGGAATATTATCTGACAATAAAAATAATGAAGTACTAACACATGCTATATAGCATGGATGAACCTTGAAAATATGCTGAGTGAAAGAAGCCAGACACAAAAGGTCACATATTGTATGATTCCATTTATACTAAATGTCCAGAATAGGCAAATCCATAGAGACAGAAAGTAGACTGGTAATTCCCTAGGAGTGGTGGGGGGGGGGGGGGGAAATGGGGCCCGACTGCTAATAAATACGGAGTTTCTTTTCAAGGCAACAAAAATGTTCTTGAATTGGTTGTGGTGGTTGTTGCAAAACTATTTGAATATCCTAAAAACCATTTAATTGAACACCTTAAGCACATGAATTGTATAGCATAAAATAAATAGTATGCAAATTCTATATCTCAATAAAGTGCTTATAAAAAACAAGCAATGCTAGACTTAAATGGTGTATTCCACTGTAAGATAATTATCTAGACACATTTACTTGTGAAACAAAAGCTTCTCAGTTATTTATTTATGTGTTGCTTTGCCATATATGTACTTAAGAAACTTCTCAGTGCGCTTAGAATATATATGTGACAGCCAGTTTATTTTACGTCTTGGGAAACAGAAACAGAACGAGTAAGGACTGTTTATGTGAGCATAGTCTGGCCTTTTGGTGGAGCCCAGGATATATTTCAATGCCCCAAACCCACATATCCCACACATTAATCAGGGCCAACATGCTGGAAGCAACCATGACTGCCAACCACAAGAAAGTAGGATGCATTTTATATGGACATTTGTAGGCAAATGTAGCATAATCTATTTAACTGATGCGGTGGTTGTGGTGGTAGTGAGGTGTGTGTGTATGTGTGTGTGTGTTTATAGCAAGCTCAGGCAAAATGCCCTAGGCCAAATAGTACTATCAAGTTCTAAAAAGGAAGAAAGAAAGGTCAATATCTTTGAAAGTGTGTTCTTGCATGCTGTCAATTGCTCAATAATTGCTTTTCCCAGCTGAGGCCCAGTTTAATCTTCTGTTGCTAGAGTATCAGGAATGGGAAGACGCTCCCCTCGAACATCTATTCTGTATGAAACACTTTAGAAGAACTGTTTAATGGGGTTATTTCTTACATTTTACAGATGAGAAAACTGAGGCTAGGTTTCCCAAAGTCGGAGAGATATTAAACGGTGGGGTTGGATTTTGAACTCATGTTAGCTAATTCAAAAGGCCATATCAGACTCTCATTATAAGCTCTTTTTCATCTTCCCAAGGAAAAATGATACCCTTCACTGTTTTGCTATTGACTTAATTATAATCATTAATAAAACAGAAGCAGAAAATGATGCTTCGACTAACAATTGGTTATACAGCAATTGTGTACTTAATTAGGAACCAAGGATTTCCAGTTTCCATGTCAGAGCTTAGCCATTCAAACTCTAAAATTAGTTGTTTTTTTTCTTATGAATATATAAAATAATATAGTAAAACCTTAATTTTTAGGACAACAGACCTCAGAAATGACTAATGATTTTTCTAAAGAAAAAAGAAATTGTCCTGAGAAGTGTAATTGGGATCCAGAGAACACGTGTTTTAACCCAATGGTGTCATCTTTCATAGATCCTTGCAGAAGGAAAAAGACAGCCCATCCCACTGGTGATAGGTGCACTAGAAGCTTGTCTTGTGAACTTGAATGTGCGGAGAAGAAATTATAAAAAAATAAAGAGAAAGCAAGAAGGCGTAGGGTAGTAGAGATCACACAGTAGCAACAGTTTGGTCACCTGGGACTCCAGGCCGGGCACCCCGGTCACTCGGTGGTGGAGGGGAACGCAGTGGGATAGCAGTTTACTCATGCTGTTAACATTGAGGAAGAGGGACGGCAATGAGGAAGTGGAACGAATAATTGCTCTGAAATTGCAGGAGAAGCAGCTAGTAGCCCCTCGCTCTTGGCCCAGAAGGACACTGAGTGCCACATTGAAAAGACACTGTCAGTCATAATGGATTATCAGTGTAGATGACTGGAGACATAATTCACTTTAAGTGGACAGACCCATTCAATTCTGTATTTTACCTGTAATTCACCTATAATTACACCTCTGAGTCTAACTGGTTCAATAACTTTAAAAGACAAGGAAATGTCTCCATTAGAAAAATAAAAGCTCTTAAAATAAGATGGTTAGAACATAAACTCTGGGCTAGCCAGGATGTGTGCTTATCTAGAATGACTCATTCCCAAATGATCCAGAGTTGCTGAGGATTTGCTGTACTGGGGCCTTAAGAACCGCGACCTGCTCTTTTAGTTTTTGAGACATTTTTCCTTCCTGAAGTTACCCACAGCAGTATCCTTTGATCACATTTCTTTGAGCTCTAGATTAGGAAAAAAATCTATAACCACCCACGAGCACAACATTTCTTAAGATGAGGCTTTCAGGGGCATAAAACGTATGAATTGCAAAGACAATTTGGTTCCTGTTGACAGACACTGTTACTTTCATCATGTCTAATTACATGGAATAGTTTTTGGATGAATCAAACAAATGCAAAGCAAAAGGATTAGTTTTATATTTTAATGTATATGTTGCATTACAAAGACCGAAAATTGACTTGAATCGATGGAAAGGTTTAGCTATTAATGAGTCTCCCACTCATGTTTGGAATCTTGCTTGGGTGGGTTGTGTGGAGTCAGATTTGAAGGCTTCGATGCAAGGACAGCCTTGTTTCCAACCTGAAGACTCCTTGCTACTATGATGGGTTTGGGAGCCAAAGATTAGCATGGTGTACGTACAATGGTGGGGTACAAGACCGATTAGCAATCGGAGATGTGAAGAGTAGAGAGGCTTATCAGAGAGATGAGGAAGATGGCTTTGGCCTCTGACTCAGGGGTCTATCCGTCAGGTGGTGGTGAAAATGGAGAGGAGATGCTGAAAAGCAAGTAGTAGCAGGAAAGCATGGAATCAGGGAACTCAGCAATCTGTACCGTATTCGAGTTCATCTAGTCAACATTTTCGTCCCTCCTGCCTTGTGCAGGCCTGGCTTTTCTCCATCCATGTGTCTTTTTGAAACATTGCAGGATATTCAACATTAGCACCTAATTATGAGCCTGTTGCAATGTTAGAGCCTGTTTCATCTCTGCTTTAATATGGTTTAAGTATGTCTGAAAAGGAAGAAAATTTACTTACATTGTTAACCATCTCTTTTCACGCCTCAAAACAGAAGATTTGTTTATCCAACAGATTTTGCCAAGAAGGCAGTGAATGAAATTTTAGTTTTCAAGTATGTTTGAAGTTAACGTTTTGTGATAGAGAGCCAAGCTCAGTCAAGCAACACTTTCCTATGAAAGAGTCTTTGAGCCCAACATAAATCATGCCTTAAAGTAACATTCAGCCTTCAGAGAAGTGCTGTTCAATAGAAATGTAATCCAAACCACATAGGTAGTATTAAGTTTTCTAATAGCCACATTTAAATCAGTAAAAAAGTAAAAGAAACAGTAATATATTTTATCTACTATATCTGAAATCTTATCATTACAGTAATATATGATCAATAGAAAAATTAGTAAGGAAATACAGATAAAATTTCTTCTTTCCAAGTGTTTGAGATACAGCATGTATTTTGTATTTATGCCACATCTCGATTCCAACTGGCCACATTTCAAGCACTCAATAGCCACAAGGGCTAGTGGCTACCGTATTTGACACCAAGACTTCAGAGGACTGAATTGGGAGCCAAAAAGATGACAAATTTGATTCAGTTATCTGCTGGGAAGGTTCATATTAATTAGTGGGATTCTCCACTCTCCCCTTGCCCATACTTCAGCTCTGGGCACCCCAGAACCACATTCCCTTTTTCCCCTGAGGTCGTCAGGGTCTTGTTTATCTGCAGGTATGATGGGTATGGAGCCTGGTTTTCTTCTTGTATGGTAAAATCCAGCTCTGTTCTTTGCTGGTACTCTACTCAGCTTTGAATTTAAGCACCTTGGCATTCCCACACTGAGCAGCCAACGCAATCTCTTGTTTGCAATGATACCTGTTCCTTTCTAAAAAGATAAAGGCAGTAATCAGATTTTCACTTAGTACAAGGTTTTCAAGTGAAATTATCTACTTGTTTTGGCAATCCCCCCTCACCAACTGCTGTAGAGTCATCAAAGGTTATAGAAATAGGAATTGCCCACCTCCTAAATAAAATGTGGAATACTGAAGGTAACCTAGGCGTCCTCCCACACCCTGCCACAATTGATGCCCAATTATTCCCCAGAACACCTGATCCTTTATGTAATAGGGCCCTGTAAGGAAGGGAAGTGGCAGACAAAAGTGGGATAGATATTTCAACTATCACTCATGCATGAAATATTTTGATTCAGCATTTAGGTGCAAGACTCTTTGCTTCCAGTTTTAGAGCTTGTTATATTGCAAGCATGGTTGGGTGTTGCCAGGGTAGCGTCTTGGAGCTCATATTCATGGGGAGAGTTGGCGCTTACTAGACCTCCTGATACAGACACGATTATGGACAAAGACATCCAAAAGAGAAGTGACTCCTGTTTGATAAAGTCCAACTTGTTGTGGTGCATTTCCTGATGCAAAATGGAGACAGCACTCTTCTATTTTGTTAATTAATCTGCTATAACAAGCTTTGCTTAAATTAGGCATAGTCTCAAAGTATGATTCACTGACAGTCTTTATTTTTTGGAAAATGTTCAAAGAAGATGGAACCAAAATGGATGGGAAATCATATGCATATTTGAGCTTTTTTTTTAATCTGTTAACATTTGTAATTCTTTATCATGAGACAAATGTAAACCCTTAAGTACAGTGTAATCTTATGACCAAAAGCTTGGAAATCAAACCCTACATTTCTGGGCAATGTCATCCTTTGAATTTGTATTTAGAACTGGGCAGGCTTCCACATCCTGACTCTGGAACTTACTAACTGGGTGAGCTTGAGCAAGTTGTTTGTGAGCCTTGGTGTTATCATCTTATGACTGGGTCAGCAAAACTGTCTCACAGGGCTGGAGTCAGAGTTAGGTTAAATGATGTACATAAGCTGTTTGGACAGTCATTTGGCCAAAGTAAACCCTGAATAAATGCTAACTGCTCAGTTTTAAAAGTTAACATGTTATCAAATGTGTTTCATATATAAAACATATAATGTACTAGCTTTTTAGCCTAATTATTTTTTCATAACATGAAATTTATCAAAGTCTATATTTTTATTCAAGTTAAACTTTCGCTAAGTTTGGATCATATAAAGAACTTATTGTTCAGCATTAATGTCAAGTGTTAAGTATTGTACCGTCCTGTACATGTGAATGGCTGTTAGGTCACAGCTTCTTTTCGGTAGCTCCAGAATGTAACGCCTGTCTAGCTGTGGTTCTCAGTTGGGGCAATTTTCCCTCCATACTCCCAGGGACATAGGATAATGTCTGTAGATGAATGGTTGTCACAACTGGAGGAAGGATGCTCCTGGTATCTAGTGGGTTAGAGACCGGGGATGCTGCTCAACGTCCTGCAGTGCACAGGCACCCCCCCTACCCCCCACAGAGAATTCTCAGGCTCTAGATGTCAGTAATGCCAAGGTTAGGGAACCTTGAATTTAGACTACTCTACTCTACCCCCATTCTTGTACCAAATCACGCACTCCAAATCGGCAGTGGTTAGAACAGCACTTGACAGCCAAGGAGAGCCAGTATCTCGCCCAGCTAATGCCTTACTACCTTTCCTATCCCCTCCTCTTCCTACAGCTCACTCCGTTCTACTTTGAGCAATTTATTATCATGTGCAACTATCCACCCCTCTCTTCCCTCCTTCTTCGAAATGTTGGTGGGGTATTTAAAAAAAAATGAGTGGCGTTTGACTCCAGGTCTTATTATTTTGTTTGGGGAGAAAAAAATGACTTGGATTATAATCAAGGGCATGCTGCTCATGAAACATCATATTAAGACAAATTTCTATCATGCTGAGCCCTTAAAATTGTCCAAAAGTCCCTCTCAGAACTGTATCACCTTAGTCTCATATCTCTTTCCTCGTCTTTTTCTTAAATCGGTTTGTCCTGAGGCATCATGTTTCAAGGTAAAGGCAATGGTCTTATTCAATATTGTTCTACTGTTTTATGCAATCAGGTAGCATCATTGCTTTCTATGTTTTTTCAAGTAGCGTCATTACGTTATTTTTTATTTTTATTTATTTTATTTTTTATTGATGTTCAAGTACAGTTGTCTCCATTTTTCCCCACCACTCCCACCCACCCCAGCCAAACCCACCTCCCACCCTCGATCCCACCCCCCTTTGGTGCTGTCCATGGGTCCTCCATACATGTTCCTTGATGACCCTTCCCCTCTCTCCCCCGTTATCCCCTCCCGCCTCCCCTCTGGTTATTGTCAGTTTGTTCTTAATTTCAATGTCTCTGGTTGAGTGATAAATTTCAGCTAAAATGTGGGTTAAGTAGATTCCTCAGGTTAATCTTAGGACACTGGTAATCTTTTATTATATGGTTTTAAGAAAAAATGTCTATTGAATTTCTTAAGAACTGATTAAAAAGTTAATTTTTGAAAAATTACACATCAGTGGAAGTTGCCTGTTTATTATCATTATTCACAGTGACTACCCATAGTATCAATAGTCGTGTGTGCGGATGGACCAAAAAAACATGATGGTAATTCTACCATGTGTAGTTTTACAGTTCATTGCTTTGTCTTTTCGCAGCCAGGGCAGTTTTTTTATAGAAACAGTTTCCTGTTGTGGTCTGAGAGGGCATCAGCATTTTATAGTATGCCAGCTTGTAAAGAAACACCGTGACAAACCAATAAAAAATGTAAAGGGCCAGGATAATTAGTTTAGTAGTAGCAATACATGTCTAATGGCTGTGGTCTAGTAAATCTGTTCCTCCAAAGTCATTTACACTCTAGACCAGTGGTTCTTACCCAGGCATTTTTGTCCCCAGGGGACATTTAGCAAAGTCAGGAGACATTTTTGGTTTTCACAAGTGGGCTGGGGGTGGTGTACTACTGGCACTTAGTGGGTAGAGACTGGGGATATTGCTCAACATGCTGTAATGCACAGGACAGGCCCACTACAAAGAATTATCCAGCCCTAAATTTTAAAGGTGTGAGGGGGAGGAACCCGCTCTAGACATTCTGCTTTTTCCTGATGTTTACATTTTCTCTCTTCATTTATGGTTTTGGCCAGGCTATTAGGACAATCTAGGTAAAACCTGTGTCGTTATGAGCTGGCCGAACTTGAAGCTGCGAGAGTTAAAGTGAAGGTAATACCTACCTATAAGGGCTGTCAGAGGGCATTTGTTTATTAGGTGGGAGGCTGGATTAGCCACCCTTCTGATTCCAAGAATTCCATGTTTTCCCTCTTTTGCCCCAAAGAACTCTGTTTCAGCAGGAATGCCTCCCTAAGTTTGTGATCATCATGACAAACCTCTTCTCAAATCTCGCCATCGGAGCCAAGTAGAATATTTTTGGAATGCTGATGAATGTGTTGAGAATGTTATTTTTAAATAGCGTTCTGCTATGTAATACCATGGTACTGTCTCCTGAATGGAGCTGATTGCAAGTAGAGACACAACCTCCAATGTCTAATAGTAAACTATCAAAAACTCATCAAAACAAACCATGCTAGGGGTTTCCAAATCTACTCACATGGCTAGAAGCTGCCACTGTTGTCCTCCTAGATACATACACATCCCCCCTCTTGAAATTCAGACCCTCAGATATTGGGGAAAATAGAATACTGCATAGTCATAGGACAAGTATCATATAGTGAAAGGTAAACTTGGGTTAATGTTAAACATTAAGAATATAATATTGAAATATTTCTGGATCAAATGAAGGATGTCTGGGATTTCTTTCAACAATTTGGTGGGGTGGGAATCTAAAAGTTAATGTTTTTTAACATACATGTGTATTTTATTTATTTTTTAGAAATTTATTGTTGTTCAGTTACAGCCGTCCTGCCTTTTCCCCACTGCTCACCCCTACACCGATCTCCCCACTCCCCCTGTCAATCCCCCGCATTGACGGTGCCCATGGGTTGTTTATTTGTGTTCCTTTGTTTACCTCTTTTCCCTTCCCCCGATATCCTCCCCCTCCCTCTTCTCTGGTCACTATCAGTTTGCTCTGAATTTCAATGTCTCTGGTTATAGTTTGCTCTCTTGTTTGTTTTGTTGATTACCAAATTTTTTAAAAATATATTTTATTGATTATGCTATTACAGTTGTCCCATTTCTCCCCCATCATTCCCCTCCACCCTGCACACCTCCTCCCACCCACATTCCCCCCCTTTAGTTCATGTCCATGTGTCATCAGTTCTTTAGCTTCTACATTTCCCACACTATTCTTGCCCTCCCCCTGTCTATTTTCTACTCACCGTCTATGCTACTCATTCTCTGTACCTTTTCCCCTCTCTCCTCCTCCCACTCCCCCGTTGCTAACCCTCCATGTGATTTCCATTTATGTGGTTCTGGTCCTGTTCTAGTTGTTGGCGTTTGTTTTAGGTGTGGTTGTTAATAGCTGTGAGTTTGCTGTCTTTTTACTGTCCTATTCTTTATCTTCTTTTTCTTAGATAAGTCCCTTTAACATTTAATATAATAAGGGCTTGGTGATGATGAACTCCTTGAACTTGACCTTATCTGAGAAGCAGTTTATCTTCCCTTCCATTCTAAATGACAGCTTTGCTGGATAGAGCAATTTTGGGTGTAGGTCCTTGCCTTTCATGACTTGGAATACTTCTTTCCAGCCCCTTCTTGCCTGGAAGGTCTCTTTGGAGAAATCAGCTGACAGTCTGATGGGAACTCCTTGGTAGGTGACCGTCCCCTTATCCCTTGCTGCTTCTAGAATTCTTTCCTTCATTTGAATCTTGGCTAATGGAATTACGATATGCCTTGGTGTGTTCCTCCTTGGGTCCAACTTCTTTGGGACTCTCTGAGCTTCCTGGACTTCCTGGAAGTCTATTTCCTTTGCCAGACTGGGGAAGTTCTCCTTTATTATTTGTTCAAATAAGTTTTCCACTTGTTGCTCTTCTTCTTCCCCTTCTGGTACCCCTATAATTTGGATGTTGGGACATTTATAGATGTCTCGGAGGTTCCTAAGTCTCCCCTCTTTTTTTGAATTCTTGTTTCTTCCTTGTTTTCTGTTTGGTTGTTTGTTTCTTCCTTCTGGTCCACTCCATTGATTTGAGTCCCAGTTTTCCTCCCATCTCTATCAGTTCCCCATGCGTCTTCCTTCATTTCACGTATTGTAGCCTGCATTTTTTTCATCTAATTTGTGAGCAAAATCAGTCAATTCTGTGAGCATCCTGATCACCAGGGCTTTGAACTGTGCATCTGATAGGTTGGCTATCTCTCCGTCGCTCAGAGGAATTGGCTCTGGGACTTTGATTTGGTCTCTGGTTTGAGCCATTTTTGGTGGTTTTTTGTTTTGTTTTGTTTTGTTTTGTTTTTGGTCTAGTCACAGCTGTTACGTAGTGAGGGGTGGAGCCTTAGGTGTTCCCCAGGGTGGGGCAGCCCAGTCGCTGGGTTGTGATGCTTATGTGGGGGTGGGATCTGAGAGGGATCAATGGCACCTGCTCTGCTCTCTCCTGGATTCCAGTCCTTTCTGCCGCTTCCCCTTCGCCTGGATTGTCTGCGTGTGCGAATGTGGGACCACCTGGTCAGCCAGCCGCCTTGTGCAGCCTCACCAGGTCTGCACAGTTGTCACCCTGTGCCCGGGGTCCGCCAGCCACCACCTCTGGACCTGGGGTCTGCCAGCTGCCTGCACGCTTGGGAACTGCCAGCTACTGCTGCCTGCATTCCCGGGTCCGCACCTCCACTTTTTCCTGCCGCGACTCCACCCCTCTTAACGGTCTGGATGAATGGTTGTTGGACTTCCATACAGTTCAATTTTCTATTAGCTCTGGTTGTTTTCTTGTTTCTAAATCTTTGTTGTCCTTAATTTTGGTTGCCAGAGGAGGCACAGTGTGTCCACCTATGCCTCCATCTTGGCTGCTGATTACTGAATTTTTTGGACCATAAGATGACCTAGGTTTTAGAGGAGGAAAATAGGGAAACAATTTTGAAGTGAAAAATGTGGTAAAATATTTGATAGCATAAATAATATAATATTTCACCAATGGAAATGTAAAGCTACATTCGGACTATAGATGCACCCCCCTTTTCCTCCCAAATTTGGTGGGGGGAGTGCGTCTTATAGTCCGGAAATGCAGTAGGTTCCACTTATAGGTGAGATCATATGGTATTTGTCTTAACGCTGCCTGGCTTATTTCACTTAGCATAATGCTCTCCAGTTCCATCCATGCTGTTGCGAAGGGTAGGAGCTCCTTTTTTCTCTCTGCTACATAGTATTCCATTGTGTAAGTGTACCACAGTTTTTTGCTTCACTCATCCACTGATGGGCACTTAGGCTGTTTGCAGCACTTGCATATTATAAACTGTGCTGCTATGAACATTGGGGTGCATAGGTTCCTTTGAATTGGTGATTCAGGATTCTTAGGGTAGAGTCCCAGTGTTTTAAATGGAAAATGGGAAGCCACAGGTGTGAAAGAAGAGGCTTAGATGTCTTGCATTTTGGCTTCCTGTTCTTTAGCTGTGAATTCCACCCAAAGCAGAGGTAGGGCACACATTCACTGATGATACCATTGCAGCATATGTTGACCTTTCTATTCATGACTGGAACAATGACCATCTTCACTTTGTCATCCTCTTCCTTTCATCTAAAATACCTTCTCTCCTCATACCTAAATCCAGCGCATCCCTGAAGACGTAGCTGAGTTCTCACATTCTCCTGGAAGTCTCTCAAGATCTTCTCAACTTTATTAATATTTCTTTCTTCACTGGACTCATACGCCTGTGTCTCTTTGGTATCTTTAAAACCAATTCAGATAGATCCACGTACCAAAAAATTCACCATTTTGAAGTGTAGAATTCAGTGGGTTTTAGAACACTCACAAGGTTGTGCAGCTATCACCACATTCTTTAGAACACTTTTCATTACCTCAAAAGGAAATTCTGTATCCATTATCAGTCAGCCCCCTGCCTTTTCTACCTTAGCTCCTCAAAACCACTGATCTGCTTTCTGCCTCTTTATATTTGCCTTTTGTGGATATTTCTTATAAATGGAATCATGCAATACGTGGATTTTTGTGTCTGGTTTTCTACATTTAGCATCACGTTTTCCTGGTTCATCCATGCAGTATCATGCATCAGAACTTCATTCCTTTTCATGGCCAAATAACCTTCCATTGTAGAAATATATCACATCTTGTTTATCCACTCATCAGTTGATGGACATTTTGGTTTTCACTTTTTGTTCCTATGTATAATGCTGCTATGAACATTCATGTGCAAGGTTTTGTGTAGATATATATGTTTTAATTTCTCTTGAAATGAAATATATCTAGGAGTGGTATTGCTGGCTTATGTAGTAACTCTATGTTTATTCATTTTTGGAACTGCCAGACTGTTTTCCAAACCGGCTGAATTATTTTACATTCCCACCAACAGTGTATAAGTCTTCTGATTTCACCCTCTGGCATTTTGATCCACACAAGTCTGTTGATGTCATTATTTGTCTTTGAATGATCTTATATGAGTTAGTCTCACTTCCCAAACTTGACTGCAGGGTACTTAAGATGGTGATCCATTTTTTCAGTCTTTATCCTGGGAAGTATTTCTTGATTGCCTACTGTGTGCCAGGAACTACTAAGTGCTAAGGCTGTGAGTATGAAAAAGATCTGTTTAGTGGGGGAGGTACATACAATCTCATCTCTCCGTTTCTGGGTGACAGGTGCAGTAATGATTGCCTGGTCAAGAAACAGCCTTTGCTTCCAGATTTCATATTGATTGTCTCCCTCCCACAGTGTCATGCTTACAAACACCACTCGAGCCTACTATTTAATATGTTCTATTTTAGAGAAAGAACATATCTCTGTGTGTGTCCACTTTTTAGTCCAAATGTAGAAGCTCTGATTTTTCTCTTGGGCTTTTGTGTTTCAGTACCATTTAGTAAGTATACTTAAGGAAATAAATGCCAGCAATATTTCTAGCAGTAACTTTGGAATTACAATGTGAGTTATTTTGAAACAGTGAATCATCAAGGATGTTAATTTGTTGATGTGTAAGTATAGACGCTGCTTGAGACTCTAGGCTAAGTAGAGAAAAGGCACTTTCTAAAATTTTAATTCTAAAATATAAATTGTCCATATGTTGCTTATACCTGCAGTCAGTCTGGTTTTGTATTTGTCTTTCTTCAACTACCCATCACTGGCCAAGAAAAATTAAGATATTCGGAACCTCATAAAGATGTCAAGAATGAAAATCAAATGTCAAACTGTCGAAAGACTTGTTATGCCATATGAATGTAAAATTATCCAAATATGGAAAAAATATGATCATTAAAATATATCTTATATTGTACCTTTTAGTGATTTAATAAGAGTATTAACTTGTTTTCATTTCAGTTCTTAATTACCTAACATAAAAATGTTAACATCAAGAATTCTAAAGCAGGTGCATAAAGAATTTGTTGCAGTTAGGAAAAAGTTACTGATATTGATTACCTGAGGCACTCAAGGACAGAGAACGGCACTTTTATTCTACTTTGTAAATCACAAAAATTTTAACAATGACTTAAAAATGCTTCTGTGATTTATGTGAACTCTAAAAAGAGGTTTGCTTATGGTAAGAAAAACTAAGAATTGTATTCTTATATTAGATACAGATGAGTGAAATTCTTATAGAATCTGTAAACATAGAAAAGAATATTCCTCCATGGGTTTGCTATTTTGTAAGCACTTTACTCTTTACCTAATACTGGTTTAGGATTTTTATAAATACTAACTTATTTAATCTTTGTAACAACTTTACAGAACGTAAAATTGTCATCCCCGTGTTATCGATGAGGAAACTGAGCGTTTCAGTAACTTGCCTGAAGGCACCCAAGTAGTTAGTGGAATCCCCTGCAATTTTGCACCAGGGTACCTGCTCTAGACCGTCTCTCAAAGAACGCAATCACTGAGTTCATCCCAGTGTGGGGATTCTGTTGGTCTGACATCATTCCAGGTTTCAGAACGTAGTTGGGTGCAGGTTTTTTCATAAAGGCTAGGAAAGCAATGAAATTATGTGGGGAGATAAAGTATATTATACATTGTAACATATATGTGTGTGTGTAAATTATTTTATTGTTGTTCAGTTACAGTTGTCTGCATTTCCCCCCACTCCACCCCACCCCAGCCACACCCACCCCCTCCCTCCCTTGCTTCCACCCTACCCCTTGGCTTTGTGCGTGTGTCCTTTATAGTGTAACCTATATTTTCTATGGTGTACATAATGCATTAGTCATACTGTATTTTATACACTGTAGATCATATATATTACATCACAATTTTCATATGACATATATTGATGCCGTTGTAAATGCATAGGCATGTATTATCCACACACAGAGATGTGTATCCCCTCGCAGGCTATCCTTTCCCATGTGCTTCCATGGCCTAGATAATATGTGAGCTCTCCATCCTTGCCCCTCCCTTCTCACACCTTCAGGAACTGCAGGGTTACTAGTATTCTTGGAAGCTGTCTTCTCTCTTCTTTGTGAGGAGTATATCGAAAGGTCAACAATGTCCCTCTATTTCCATACACCAAGGATGCATTGTGGAAGAGAGGTCCAAACCTTGGACATGTCCATGGCTTGGCAGCCTGACAATAACTTTTCTGCTCTGGAGGCAGCTTCCACGAGAAGGAATTTCTTGTCATGGTTTTGTTTGCAGGGACATCTCATGGCAGTTGCTTGTAATATCAGCTACTCCCAAGAATGACAAACCTGTACTCATCTACTGGGCAGTGGCTTCCCCAAGATGGGCCCTATTTACCAGCAGCTCCTACCGACAGTAGCTCTGCCATACCTAATCATTAAGGGTGCGTGTGCATGAGTGTTTGCGTGTGTGTTCATTTTAATGGACTGAAATAATGAGTGTTGTCAAACCTCCTATTTGTCCGTGCTAGAGGATCTCAAATTGAGTAGGACATTTCTTGTGCTCATAACAGCAAGTAACGAAGGCAGAGGAGACACTGGATTAAAACTAATAATCTCCATATGGGCACTTAGACATTTTTCAATATAGCGCTTATGCTAAACAGATGTAATGAGGATAATCACAGTTGCACGCACTCCTTTAAGTCAGTGTTTCTTTCTTCTCTTGGCATTCATTCCGAAACTCGTTTTTAAATGGGCTGCTATGTACGCAGTATATTACCTTGCCTTCCAAGTACTATGTCAGAATTTGGACCGGTACAAAGCAAGAGTAACAGAATTATAAGTCCCAGGACAGTGCCTGCATATAATAAGCACTCAATAAATAGTTTTCAAAAAATAAAGTGAGTTGACTGTTGTTTTACCAGGTAACAAAAAACGATAGCTTTAAGTGCTGCTCAGTTTGGAGGAGGGAGCAGCCACTAAAGAGGGGCAATCACCCCAGACTTCTCTTTGTTGCCCCTGGATAAAATAATGCCATAAAAGGTAGTTGGGGAAATGGGGGATATGCTAAGGGATCAAGATGGCTGCTAGCTTAGACACCATCTAGGAATCGTCTTATGTGGCATCTGCCCTGAGCCAGAACATGATTTACTGCTTGACCTTTAAGAGGTTTTCACATTCTCCTCAGCTGGAACTTTGGTGCAGGTTCGAGATTCTTAACATAGCCTATAGTGATCGGAAATGTTTGCATTGCAACATTCCATTTACCCTCGTGCTGGAAGCAACTAAAACTGAGAGTGAAGTTTTATGCTTTTGCTATAAAGAGTAAGAGTTCCCTGTCTCTGGTATGATAATAGTAACTCCTACAGGGTGATTCATAGGTTAAACCATTAGAACAGAAAAGAGGAAATATTTTTACTTGGCCATGCCCTCCTTTTTAAAAACAAATATTCCTATTTTTTTTTAAAAAACCGTATCACTGGCATAGTTTTCAGTCCTTTGCACAATTGGTTTGCTCTTTAAGCATACAATCTTTAACCGTGAAATCATTTACAAACCATTATTTTTGGAAGGAAAATGACGAGGGAAATAGTTATGCAGTCAGTTTTTGATTGTCCCTGATGATTTTGCCACTGGAATTAAAATCCCATCTTAGCAAATAGCAACAGTTACCTTCCCTTTTGCTAACCCTTGGAACAAAATGTTTTGGTAGGAAAGAGAACTAAATTGTATTTCTGCGCCTGATCATTGGGCCTGCCTTGTACTTCCACTGCTGGAACTGGCTTGCACTGGATGGAGAACCAATTGTGTCTATCTCTTCCCAAGTCCATATTCCATTTCCTCACTTTGGTACCTTGAAATTTGCCACGGTCTCCGGGCTTTTCCCCAGAGTCCGTTATTAAGTATTTCTCTAGCACACTACTGCCCCATTCAGCTCTCACTGTTTCGGATAAATATTCTCTAAAATGTAGTATGTTACCCTCTTTGCAAGCAGAGAGTGTAATGGAAAAGGTTATTCTTTCTTGGCCTCCTTATAATAATTCATATACTGCTTTTAAGTGTCTCTTTCTTCATATTTCAGATCAGAAGAAGGCTTCTTCCTTCTGAAAGTCTTCACTCCTTGTTTAACAACTCTGATTGCCCACATCTCACAATTTACATAACCAAATCCACTAGGCATGCATTTAGAAGAAAAACAAATGAGAGTTGGAAGACAGAATAAAGTTCGTAAATAAAGGGCATGGCCTTGGTCCAGAGTTTTGTGCTGACTACTTTGGTTGTGCAGTGACTCAGGTTCCCATGCTCGAAAGGACTTCATGGTTGGTTGGTTTAATGCTCTTCTGTTACCATCTTGAAATTCTCAATACTTTTTGAGGAAGAGATCCTCCATTTTCATTTTGCTTGGGGACCCACAAACTATGTAGACAATCCTGGTAGTTGTTTAGATGTCTTTTTTTGCTCCTGACTTTGGAAAGTTGAATTTCTTAGAAGTCTGGTGTCTAGATCAGCGGGATGTTTCTATACTAAGCATGGATGGATGTTTGGTCAGATCACTGTGCATCCCGAGTAAGTGGTAAAAAAAAGTGTTCTTATTTATTATTTTTTATTTTTCTAAGAGGACAACTTAGAAAGAAAAAAGAGATGGTGTAATGTCACTAATTTATTTTAAATTTGAGGGTATAAAATTGATTTCAATCCTTCATTTGCAAGCAAGTGCTTTTTGATTGTCTTATTAATGCATAATTTGAAAATTGTTTTATCGATGTGTTGCTTATATATCAT
The DNA here is from genome assembly GCA_039655065.1 of Glossophaga mutica. NCBI lineage: Eukaryota > Metazoa > Chordata > Mammalia > Chiroptera > Phyllostomidae > Glossophaga > Glossophaga mutica. Next base: position 112,060,047 of record CM077318.1, read on the forward strand.
AAAATTTACCTAGCCTAAGTGTACATTTCATTGATTTTTAATAAATTGACAGTTTTGCAGACATCCCCACAATCCAATCTTAAAACATTTTAGTGATCCTAGTGAGGTCACTCCTTCCCATTTGCATTCACTCTGTTTCCATCCCCAGCTCCAGGCAACCACTAATCTATTTTCTATCTCAAAAGTTTTCCCTTTTTTGGATATTTCATATAAACGATATCATACAATATCTGACTTTTTGTGGCTTCCTTCATTCACTCAGCATTATGTTTTGGAGTTTCATCCAAGAATTCACAGGACGTACAAGGTCTGTATAGGGGAAATAATACTCAGAACCTATACATTAGGCCCTCAGAACTTATTCATCTTATAAAGCTATATTATTATTGATATTATTTACAATGACTTTCTTTAGGGGGTGGAACTATCGGGAATTTCTTCTTTTTGCAGTAAATTTCTGGTGGTTTTTTTTCTCTTGTTGTTTCCTTATTTTTTAAGCAAGCATGTGTTACTTTATGAAATAAGAAAAAGTGAAGATTTAAAAAAGTTATTCTCCGATAGATGTGTAAATATTATCATGTGATTCCCTTAGATTGCTGTTATTCAAGTTTTACAACCTTTGGAATAAATAAATATTAAAGGTTCCATTTCCTTTAAATAATAGTTAATGATTGCTTATAAACCATGAATAATACAAGTGAACTATTTCTTGAATTTGGCAGTGCCTGTTCCAGAAACTTCTGAGTGCTTTCTACCCAGGCAATAAAAAGAGGCTCCATCAACGATCACAGGGGAAAAAGTAGGGTGAAGGGTTGAGATGAACATGCCGATGGGACTGCTTGTGGCCCTTTTCCATTCTAGATGGTGGCCTAAATTTACTCTGAATATTCAGTTCAAATGTATGCATATTCTTAGAATTGCATCCTTGATTTTGAAGAGTTCATGCTCTACTGACTGAGCTAGCTGGGTGCCTTCATCCTTGATTTTTAATAGCATGTTGAAAACATAAGGCAACTAGGTAAAATGAAGACATGTAAGACTTGGAATCTAGAAGTCTGCCTTCGATTCCTGCTTTTGTTACTGTTGTGCTCTATGACATCATTTTTCCATCTTAAGGGTAGAATAATACTCTGCTTCATGACTTTATCCTAGGCATCAAATGAAGTCACTATATATACAGATTATTCTATAAATGTAAAGACTGCTCTCCCTCCAAATGCCAGCCAGTTGCAGCTTTAAGATCATTTATTAATTTTTATCTCAGGATTTCCCTGCTCCTGTGCTGACCGATAGTCAGGATGCATCAATGTTTCAGTAGGGCTTGGACTGGTGATATGTTTCGCTGAGTTCAGCAATTATTTATTGTTATTGATTAATTAATTAGTGATAATTCCTGAAGAAAACTAGGGTGAGGAAACGAGAGTGATGAGATGGGATTAGAAGTGGTCCCTTGGGAAGATCTGAATGATGAGAGGGAGCCACCCAATGTACAACTCTGCTGAAATCAGAGCATTGCAAAACAGAGAAAGCAAATGCTAAGGCTGGGGCATGTTGCTTCCAAAGGAGTAACCAGGACTGTTTTGGTCCACATTGGAATTTGTTCCCTTTTTTAAAATTTTTGAACTTTTGATTTGAAAGTTAAGGAAATGACATGTGGATTGCATGACAGTAAAAGCTCTGATTTAGGATAAAGTAACTCCTTATTTGAAGACTGCTTTTTTTTGTATTCTCTGTTTCATTTCTATGCCCCCATAGCACCCAACTCAAAGCTAGGTGCTTAACTATTAATGGTTGTCAATGTTGGCTATATATTAGAATCATCCAGGCAGCTTGTAACACTCACTATTCACAGTGTGGTCCTTAGACCAGCACTGTTGGTATCAAGAAATTAAAAAATCTCTGACATTCCCAGACCTCCTCAACCAGAATCTGCCCTTTAGAAAGATCCCTAGGCAATCCACATACACGTAACAGTTCAAGATGTGCTGTGCAATACAACATAAAAGGTCAGACCCCATCCCTGGATATTCTAATTTATTTGGCTTGAGGAGGAGCCTGGGCATCATGAAAAACAAAGCCCTCAATTTCCAATTGGTTGAAGTAGAATATACAGCCCTGGCTGGTGTGGCTCAGTGGATTGAGCACCAGCCCGTAAACCAAAGGGTCACCGGTTCAATTCCCAGGCAGGGCACATACCTGGGTTGCGGGCCACGTCCCCAGTAGGGGGCACATGTGAGAGGCAACCACACACTGATGTTTCTCTCCCTCTCTTTCTCCCTCCCTTCCCCTCTCCCTAAAAATAAATACATAAAATATTTTAGAAAATAGGATGTACAGCCAAGTTTAACTGCCACTGTTTTGGTTGGTCTGACCTGAAGTCCCTCAATAACTGATAACTTGGAAATGGGTTTCATCAATTAGTTAAAATGCCTGTTTTAGAACTCCTGCTCATATTTTAGAGTTTTTTTATTTATAATGAATAATATTCATAATTTATAAATCTTTTTCTAAGATAGTTTTTATTTAACATTACTGTTATCATAGATTGGGGACAGGAAATGATTCATTTTCTTTGCCTTTAAGCCAGGTAATACTCTCTTCAGCTATATCAACACCTGCTTTCTCGCATTTGGGGCTTATATTAATTCTCACTGGTTACTTGCTCTGACATCCTGAAAAGCATCTTAATATCTCACTTTCATTTTGATTTCCACAGAATAAGTAAATTTACTTATGCGGCTTGGTAGAAATGAATATATTGCACACATTAAAAACTTTATTTTTGTACAAATACATGATTTAGGGAGTGTAAAATGTAATATTCAGCATAGATATTTTGTTTTAGGTATCATTTATTAAATATTGATGATAAAAGTGCTCCTAAAAGTTTTCATTTGAAGGACTGTCAGTGCATCTGAATGTAAACTCAAGTCCAACAATGAAATTCAATTTAAAATCCAGTTTTCAACTGTAGCAGGCTGGTTGGCCAAAGTTCTGATTATCCAGTGCTTGATCTCTCGTTGCGGTAAACCCACAAAATAATTTCATTAGTGGTTTAATTTTCTGTGAAGGGCATTTTATTTTTCTGTCATTTGGCTTATCATTTGTACACGTTGAAACTCATTTTATTTGCATTGAAACTGAAAGGCAGAGAATATTGGTTATTGAAAATGTTAACTGTATTATTTAGATCAATGTTTCTCAGCCTCGGCACATAGTGACATTTTGGGACAGTCATTCTTTTTTTCTGTAATATATATTTTATTGGTTATGCTATTGCAGTTGTCTCAATTTCCCCCTTTGCCCCCCTCCACCCAGTACCTCCCTTCTCTCCGGTAATTCCCCCCTTAGTTCATGTCCATGGGTCGTGCATGTAAGTTCTTTGGCTTCTCCATTTACTACACTATTCTTGACATCCCCCTGTCTATTCTGCACCTGCCAATTTGTACTTCTTAATCCTTGCACCTTTCCCCTCATTTTTCCACTTGCTCCTCCTAGCTGATGACCCTCCAGATGATCTCCATATGTATGATTCTGATACCTAGTTCTGTTTCTGTTCTGCTTGTTTGCTTAGTTTGGTTTTTTAGATTCAGTTGTTGATAGTTGTGGATTTTTTTGTCATTTTAATGTTCATCGATTTGATTTCCTTTTTTCTTGAATAAGTCCCTTTAACATTTCCTGTAATAATGGCTTGATGATAATGGACTCCTTTAGCTTTACCTTGTCTGGGAAGCACTTTATCTGCCCTTCAATTCTAAATGATAGCTTTGCTGGATTGAGTAATCTAGGTTGTCGGTCCTTGTTTTTCATTAGTTCAAATACTTCTCACCTGACAGGTTTCTTTTGAGAAATTAGCTGATAGTCGTATGAGAACTCCTTTGTAGGTAACTCTCTGCTTTTCTCTTGCTACTTTTAAGATTCTCTCTTTATCTTTCACCTTTGGTATTTTAATTATGTGTTTTGGTGTGGTCTTCTTTGGGTCAACTTGTTTGTGACTCTGTGCTTCCTGGATTTATGTCTATTTCCTTCACCAATTTAGGGATGTTTTCTTTCATTATTTTTTCAAATAAGTTTTCAATTTCTTGCTCTTCTTCTTTTGCTTCTGGCATCTCTATGATTCAGATGTTGGCATGTTTGGAGAGGTCCCAGAGGCTCCTTATAGAATCCTCATTTTTTTTTTTTGAATTCTTGCTTCTTCATTCTTTTCTGATTAACTGTTCATTTCTTTCTTATGTTCCCAATCATTGATTGAACCCTGGATTCTTTCCCTTCACTTTTGATTCCCTGTGGATTTTTCTTTATTTCACTTAGTATAGCCTTCATTTCTTTCCTTCTGTTTTTGCCATATTCAGTGAGTTCATCAAGCATCCTAATCACCAGTGTTTTGAACTCTGCACTTCTGGTCAAGATGGAGGCATAGGTAGACATGCTTTGCCTCCTCACACAACCACAGAGAGAATTAAAACTATTTCTCAAAACAAATAATAATCAGACTGTCAGAAAATCAAGGTGTACGAAAGCCCAACAACCAAAGATTTAAGGAAGCCACATTTATCCAGATGGGTAGGAGGGGTGGAGTCACAGACACCCACAGAGAAGCGAGAAGACACAATGTGGCATGGAGAGGTGGCAGCGGTGGCATTGGAATGGGTGGTCCCATACTCACCTGTGGTCCATAGAAATTAGGAGGCATACCTTGGGAATCAGGAATCCCAGCCCGAGGCCAGACCACACAGCCCAAGGTTCTAGTACCAGGAAGATAGTTCCCCATAACTTCTGGCTGTAAAAACCAGTGGGTTTGGGGAGGCAGAATAAACTGCTGGATTTTCAGGAGAGTCGGTTTAAAGGACCCCCATGGACTTAGAATATACACAAACCCACCCACTCTGGGATTCACCGCAGGGCAACAGCTGGAAGGGTGCTAGTCATATATGGGAATTGGGTGAAGTGACTGGAAACGGGGCAAGTGCCAAGCAAACCTCCAGGGGCCAGGCAGCAGCGTTTTCCCCTCTCCAAAGTGAAGCAGATTGCCCCGCCCAGGCAATTGCCTAAGTCTCCACCCGACGCAATTTACAGGTACCTTTTACAGGGAGTCAAAGCAGCTCTACCCAATTAATATATAGAAACAGACACTGGGGCCGTCATCCTTTGTTGTTGTGGCAACTGTCCTGTAGACTGTAGGATGTGAACAGCATCCCTGGACTCTGCTCACTAAATGCCAGTAGCATGTCCCCAATGACAATCAAAAGTGTCTGAGACATTGCCAAATGCCCCCTGAAGGGACAAAATTGGCACCAGTGAGAACCTCTGATGTAAGGAAGAAATGAAAGCTGAAAAAAAAATCTGTAGGTTTTTTTTTTATAATCTAAGACACTTTATTTCTCGGTGTTGCTGGTTTCTATTTGTGGCTGGGTAAATTGCTACCAGTGTGAAGAGCATTGGTACATTGGATTTCTACTTAGAGACTGTAACAAATATCGAAAATAATTAGTTGAGAAAACTTTCTTCCTTCCCTCTGAATTGTACAGGTCCTTAAGTCAAGTGGAAAATCAAGTCATTTATCTGCCAAGTTCAACTAAGGAAATGACTTTGGCTGCAATTACTGGATTGCTTTAGGTGCAAGTGGATGTTTTGGCCTGATAATCTACAGGCACAGGACCTCATGCCTGCACTCTGTATATGCAGAGCAGTTGTTCCCAACTCTGGCTGCACGCTGAAATCACGTGGGAGCTAGAGACATTTCATGCTCAGGCCTGAACCCCCAGAGATTCCAACTCAGTTCTTGAGGGTGGGGCTTAGGTGTTTCTCAAGCTGTCCAAGTGATTCTAGAGTGTAGCCGGGACTGACACCCACTGATGTGAGTAGAAAGAGCTTCTCTGCCTTTATCCTTTTTTGTTCACTTTTCCCACGGTTACCTGTGGCCTGCTTTCTCTCTATGTGTAAAGTGCTGGTCAAACTCTTTTGTCTATCGTTTATTATTATGTTTTTAAGCAAATGCTTTTTTTCCAAGTGTTTTTCCTTTCCTCAGACCTGGACTTGCGAAGAAACTGCTGGCTCAATACGGTCCACTTAATCCATGACCTTATTTTGACTGCCGCCTTCATTTCGACTGTTAACCTCATTCTGCCTGCAAAACCTCTATTGTTTTTAAAGGGTATTTCTTCTTCTTCTAACAGATAATTATCCCCAAATTCCCATTTATGTTTCCTATCATCACTTGCCTGTATTTTTTTCTTACCACCATCTATAGCTTAATTTTCTTCCTTTTCTGTGTGTTCACCCATTCATTTTTCCATCTTTAGGCGACCTTCTCCCCTTTCGTGAATTCTTCGGCGTGTTTCAAGGTGCTGGGAGAGGGCGTTTCATTGGACATGGATCCCTTTGTTTTCTGAACCTCGCTTGCATGTTATTCTTAATTCGAGACCAGTGTGTTTTGCTTGTACACGAAGTTACTTCAAATGTATGCTCTTATGTCCCTGTTGGCCCCGCCTGAGAATTTAAATGTGACACCTCATGTCTGCAGGGCTCCCAGGTTCCTATTATGGCTGGTGGCTCTGGGCCAGGTAAACCATTCCAGGCCTCAGGCATCTCGTCACGTCTAGATTCACTTCTCCCCTTCCCGCAAGATGGGTTCACCTTCCTTATAACCCTGTAGCCAGCCTCCCCTTAAGCCCTGTTGTCTCTAGAAGCTTTTGCATTTCTAAAGAACATCTAAGCAGTCTTTATCCTTGGCTTACTTGAAAGTATGTCTGCTAAGTCCCCCCAGCAGCTTTCATCTTTTTTCTTCAGATAGTTCTTGCAAAATAAATCATAAACTGCCTCATGGGGAAACTTATGTCACACGCTCTCAACTGGAGTATCTGTATCGCTGCAAAAAAAGGCCCCTTGGATTCAGGCCAGTGGTTTTACAGTGGAGGCTCTCACACACAGTGAATGTGTAGGCCCCCTCTGGCCTTTGCATTCAAAGTCGAGGATGGATTCATGGTGCCTGCTCCGTCCTTTTCCTTCTTCTAATTTTCCAGGAATTATCTTTGTTTTCTTTTACCCTGTGAGACCACAGCACCACGCCTGTTCCAGAGACATCACGCCAATTGTGTTTTTGAAAGCCTGAGCTTTTGTTTGTGCGTGATGTGTATAAGAATATTAATACTGACTCTCGCTTTGGTCAATACTCAGTATGTTCACACCAAGTTGTACTTTTAAAAACATCTTTTTAACACTTGAAACTCCACTTAAAAATCTAATTTTATTTGTAAATCTTAACATGTTTGCATTTATGTAAAAGAAAGACAACATTTTTCTGTTGATCCTTTAATATCAGCCAGTCAGATTTTCAAATCCAAACATTAAAATTTAACTGAGCATCTAAACATTTATGAAGGACATATGGACACAGCCAAAAAGGATGGGTTCGAGGTTTAGAGGTGGGGATGAGTGGGGTGGGGTGTATGGTGGGGTGAAAATGGAGACGGTTGTACCTGAACAACAATAAAAAAAAAATATTTAATTTTGAAACTCTTTAAAAAATATACTCCTTATGAGGTCTAAATTTCCAGATTTAATACATTAGATGTCCTCAAATATTTGAACAATGATTATAAACTTATTAAATTCTTAGTGCTTTAAATAAAATCATAAATTTAATATGTCAGATTCTCCCAAACAATTCAAAGACCTCAGAGAACAAATAAAACTTGTATATCCTAATATGTTTACTCCACAAGTTATCATACCCAGCTTAACATATTAATATGAAAGTTTTATAAATTTTTATTAGCTCCATATATTTTCAATACAAGGACCTATGTTAGTATTGGTACTAGTACCAGCATTAGTAATAGCATTAGCATTAATATTAAAGTTAAAATTAGTACTAGCATAAATATTAGTGCTAATAGTACTAGTCTTATTGCTAATATAAGTACTAGTGCCAGCATTAATACTGATAGTATTACTAGTAATGCTAGTATCAGTGCTAGTATTAGGTACTAGCATTAGTATTAACTCTAACACCAGTACTAACTTTTTTATTAGTATTAACACTAACATTCATACTAATGTTAGTATGTTGTTGTTATTATTACTAGGATCATCAGTAGTACAAGTATTAGAAGTACTACTATTATTGTCATTGCTTATAGTATTAGTGCTTAGCATTAATAGTAAGACTCGTATTAGTTTTAACACCAATACTAGTGTCTATGTTAGCATTAGTACTAGTGCTGGCACCATCATTATTAGTAGTACTAGTAGCAGCACCAGCATTGGCATCAGCCTTAGCCTTAGCCTTAGTATTAGAATTAAGGTTATTATATTCTCAGAGTTGCAAGCTTACTGACCTAAAGGAGGAAAATGGAGATTGTGGATACAGAGTTATTGGTTGAGAATGTGGCTTCAAAGTTACAAATTCAGGGTTTTTAGTCAGAGATTCTGGACAAAGACACCAAGGACTAGAGTTTGCCAACCTGATGCTTCAACATCAGTTGGCCTTTGTAGTTGAACAGTCACTTTTATAGTGGTAGTATTTTCTAAGCCTCAATCATTTTTTGGAACCTGGTGAATCATGGTCACCTATATCCAAAACTTTACAGTGTTTTCTTATCTGATATTCATTAAAAATTCCTATGACAGCTTTTTCTCACCTGATTGAGGAAGGTGACCAATCCTCCTTTTTTGCCCTGGACTAGGGATTTTCTGGGACATAGGACTTTCAGTGCTACAACCAGGAAAGTCCCCAGGAGAGCTGGTCACCCTAGATTATCGACCAGTGGTTCTCAATCCTCTCTAGAGTACTCTGGGAAACTTTTCGAACTACCAGGGCCTCAGTGCCATCTCCAGAGATTCTGATCTAATTGGTCTGCAGATAGTGCCCAGGGACTGATATTTTTAGAAATCTCCCCAAGTGACTTTCATGTGTAGCCAGGGTTGAGCTCTACCGTTCACTCTCTATCCAGTTTGAAACACCTTGCGTAACATTTTACTGCTTATTTTGACCTAATGGAATTCAGCAAATCCTGAATTTGGCAAGCATGTGTCTGGGTTCATCACTTTGAAGCACTTCAGTAAGTTTTCCTGGGGGAAATAATGTGCATCATTATGTCGTATCATGTTATTTGTGGGTTTTGCCCATCATTTTATTCTCGTGGATTTTTGCAGAATTATTATTCTTTTCCTTTTCGATGTTTAAATGATCATACCTTTGTCGATGAGAACTCCTTTAAGCTGTCCCATTTGTCCACTTGGCACCATCCTTGAAAGCATTCATGCTTCCTGGTGACAGCAGAGCATACCTGACCCATCCTGATTTTTCCCGCTGTAATAAATAGATGGATTCAATTACTCTCCAAAGATCCCTCATTCATTTCAGTGGGGAAAGTTTTAGAGACGAAGTCTTGGCTATCGGAGTGCATGCCAGGTTGTTTTACGTAAGTAGTGGTAGGAGGTATATCTTGGACCGAAGACCTCACCTGAGATTGAAATCCTTAATGCTCTCACATGGTTTTTTGTGCATCTCATTGGCCATCCTATATTTTTATCTTTATTTTAGTCATTTTTCCTATACACTGATATTGCAGTGTTCTTCGTACTTTTTTCAAGCATTAAAATTCTCTCGCTTCTTTACTTACTCTCTTTCCAAATTTGAACGCTGTTTGAATCACTAAAAATACGGGAATGAGGTTTGTGTATGTTCCAGTTCATGCTCATAGACACGGGGAAGCACCGTGTTCTCTTTTCTCAGACCAAACTCTATTTCCTTTATAGTCTGATAATTTCTCCCTTCTCTAGGCCTCATGTTTCCTGAAGCTTTGTCACTTCTCAGCCTATTTCTTCATACGCCATAGCCAACTGAGTTCCAACTGAGTTTTGTACACAAGTAGAAAGTGGACTTTCCTCTGAAATTAGAGGAAATAGCTATTGTGAGATTTTATTTATTTATTTTTAGAGAGAGGGGGAGAGAAGGAGAAAGAGGGTGAGAAGCATCAATGTGTGGTTGCCTCCCATGAGCCCCCACCTGGGGTCCTGGCCCTCAACCAAGGCATGCACCCTGACTGGGAATCGAACCAGCAGCCCTTTGGTTCACAGGCCGGCACTCAATCCACTGAGCCACTCCAGCCAGAGTAGAAGTCACTATTTTGTTACCCTTTTAAGACAGGTGGCAATATATCAGCAGAACTACCCTCTCAGTCATCCTATTGGCTGATGATTTGTATCTGAGTTTATAGGTTCAGGATATACATCAGAAATTTGGGATCAGAACAGCACAGCTGTTAATGACAGGGAACCACAGACCCACACAAATGTTATTTTTAATGAGAAGGCAAAGTAAAAGGTAATATAAATAGGAAGGCCCTTTAACAATTTTCTTGACTTGATCTTAGAATGTCTTAATTTTGTAAGTTACTCTGAGAAGACAATTGGCTGACCCTCACTATCGAAAGGATTTCCCTTATTCTGAGCTTCATCAACTCATTTTAGATCAGCAATAAAACCCCCTTGAGAGTTTCCAGACTTTTTCTTCACAGGGAATCATGAAGCAGGCTGTTTACTTGTGTCACTCCCAGTTCTGGGTCTTTAGAACTTCTTTTGCCGACCTAAAGATAGCCAGCTTTTTTAAAAGGCTCTTAAAAATACATGCCTTATTGATTTTGGAATGTTCTGGTGAATGCTAATCCGACGGATGCCTTTTACTCAGGAGTGGCTTTGGCTCAAGTCCCAAAGAGATTTTAGCCAAGAGGAAATGGAGTATCTAATAAATAATGTAGAGTTTACATATTCAGACACAAAATTATTATTATTGCTAATAATATGACTGCGGATGCCACGTCCACCTCTCCACTGAGGTACAGTTCTAACAGATGAATGCGAGTCAAATTTGATGTAAGATTTTTTAGGCATATTATTTTTGACTTTTATTACAGCTATATTCTTTTTTTATTTTTTAAAAATTTTAATTGTTTAATGTAATCTTTATTATATTTCCCATTACCATTTAGTCCCCTTATAACCCCCACAATTTACGTTCAGTATTGTTCTGTATTAGTTTCAGGTGTACAGCATAGTGGTTAGGCGATACTGTACTTTACAGAGTGATCCCCAATATCTCCAGTACCCACCTGGCACCGTACAGGTGCATTTTCATCTGTATCTTTTTGCTGGTTTCATTTGTACTTTGACTCGTTTGGGCAAAAACTTGATGACTTCTTAGTGGCTTATGAAACAGTTTAATAACTATGTATACCCATGTTTCAGATTCATAAATGGAAGTGATTATTCCGAGAATATTGTTGGAAGCTATATCTTTTGTTTTTCAAAAATGACAAAGCTATATTGGTTTTGGCTGTACATGGAACACATGCTCATTGTAAAAATGTCACAACTGTAGAGAAAATTGTATGAGTGGATTGTAGCAAGAAAAAGATCTGTGTATATGGCAAGATCCGTATAGTATGTGTCTTCTTGCCTTATTTTATGTGGACATCAATGAAAATGGGCCAACAGCTCACCAGATGAAGAGCCAACCTTCACTGATATAGATGTATGGGATTTTACCTGGACATAAAAACATTCTCTATATAATAATAATTAGTATTTCGCTAATGATAACCTTACATTCATCTATGTAGTTATTTATCTTTGTGTTCAGGGCATTGAAAGGTTTTTGAGAGTGAGCTGGATGCCCTAACTTTAAAATAAGTGAATGACAAAAGTTCTATACTTTACTCCTAGGGTTAAGGCTTCATTAGCTATTATGCAAATTGTTTAGCCCGGTATCATCCTTTGGTGACAGGCTTTCATGAAATTTAGCTAAATCTCTATCACTAGTATCATCTCCTTCAACATCACCACCATTCACTACCACAATGTACACTGCCAGCACTTCATATCATTCTATGGACATAGGAACTATCTGAAAACCATTCTGTTTCCTATATTTAAAAGCACGTTATTGTATCTTGGGGGCCTTTATTATTAATTAAAAAGCCATGCCAGTTTCCAGGATATTAAGGCATATTATAAAAATAAGGGTCTTAAGCATTTTACTTACGTTATTACCAAGACAGTGATAACGTGTGTTCACTACTTGCTGATGGGATAGATAAGAAGGCAAAAAATTGGGTAGGGATGTGAATGGTCTTGTCTTTTAACACTTGGTTTGGGAATGCTAAAGGGAGACACGTGACCATTTCTTTTTGTAACCAACAAATATATATATGTTATATTTTATATATATAAAATTATATATTTTAAAATATATATACAACATATTATTGTATGTATATACTATATATACAACAATTATATATATATAAACTTATGTATTTTATAATATATATACAACAGATGTTATAAAATATATATACAACCTATTTTATATATATATAAAATTGTTGTTCGGGTACAGTTGTCTCCATTTTCCCACCACTTTCCCCCGCCACACTCACCCCCACCTCCCACCCTCCATCCCTTACCCCCTTTGGCTTCGTCCATGGGTCCTTCATACATGCTCCTTGATGACCCTTCCCCTTCCTTCCCTTGTTATGGCCCTCCCCCCATTTCTCTCTATGTTCTTTCAACTCACCTCTTTCTACCTTCTTCTGCATAATAAATTATTTATCACTAGCCATGCACTTTTCTCATGTGTATATTGTAGAACATTGTCTTACATAACATCAATTTTTACTTGTCCAAGAGTCAATTAACTTTGTCATTTCTTGCCTCCCAGGATCAAAAATAACTGCTGCTGCAGTGTTTGGAATAGAAAAGTTTAAAAGGACCTTATATACAGAAGTGGTTTGTACAGCCCTCTCTGCTGAATTCATGCCAGGATATATTTTTATCTTGTTAGGAAGTCCCTAGAAGCTTTATTCAACTATGGTCGGCCAGCCTCTGTAAAGCACATCTCACAAATGCTTGTGACCCTGTGAGAAAGTTCCGTACTCCTCCTGGTGGTGAAAGGGAAAAAGTAAGAAGAGCGCTCCTCATGGGAGAGAATGGATAGGATATGAGATCTGTAAATGTTGCCTTTTCCTTTTAATCAGTTTCTTGTGACATTTTTTTTTTCTTGTGACATTTTTATCTCAACCCCTTTAGTTGCTTTTGCTCTTTGGGCAACTGACTTTTATCTTCTGAGGTTATTGGGATAAGAGGGTTTTAACAAATTGATATAATATTTTGCTTTGGAGACAACTTAAGAAACACATTTATGTCCTGAAATAAAGATTATTTCAGAATCACAACAGTATGTTGCGCAGATTAATCATGGAGCTAAGTTTTATGCCTTGTGACTGTAGAAATAGATGTTGGGCTTATTTTATTTTTATTTCCTCTGTGTACTCTAATTTCTCTAACTCGGTACAGAAACTTACCCTTCTGTGATAAACAGAGTTTTGAAGATGTTGACTCATACAAAGACTATCTTCAAAAAAAACTGACTACCCCTTATTGAGTCCTGCTTTTGGGCTAGGCCCATGATACATGATCAAATCCACCCTCATTTAATCAGTCCTTACAACAGCCCTATGTGGTGATTGAATTCAATCAAACTCGAATTACTGATTTGGACAGGGCTACCCTGAACCACATGGGTAATAAAATAGTTCGGCTAGACTCCAATCCAGATCTTTTATTCAGAACCCATTCTCTAAGTCAGTGGTTCTAAATGAGGAACATTTGGCTCCCTAAGGACATTTGGTGATTTCTGAAGCATGTGCTGGTTGTCATACCTGGGTGAATGCTACTGGCACCTAGTGGATAGAGACCAGGGATGATGCTAAATGTCCTACAGTGCACAGAACAGCCCCCACAACAAAGAATTATCTGGCTTCAGATGCCAATAGTACCAAGGCTGAGAAAATTTGCTCTAAACCGGTGCTTCTCGAAATGTGGTCCATGGAGCAGCAACATCCACATCACTTGAAAGCTTGTTAGAAATGCAGAGTTATGGGCCTCACAAACCTGGTGAACAGGAAATCTGGGCGCGGGGCCTGGGAATATGTGTTTTAAAAAGCCTTCTATGTTCTTACACACTCAAATGGAAGAAGCTCCGCTCTAAAACACCAAGTCATTCTGTATCTTACTGAGCTGGACACGGTTGTTGGTTTCCTCATCTCTTTCCAGTGTTCCATTGTCTAATAGAAGATTCTCTTCAGGCATCCAAAAGGGGAAGGTCTGGCATAAACTAGCAACTGTGTGACTCATGGGGAAAGCAGCGTCATTGCAAATCCAGGAACCATGCCCTCCTGAAAATCTACAGGGTTCTTTTTCTCTTGTTTTCTCTGCCTAAGGAGGGAACTCTTGGAGATTCAGTTTAGGTTTCTAAGAAAATGTCAGCATATACACTGGTTTGGTTTTGTGTTTGATTATCTAAAACTAAGCTTCATTCTGAATTTAGTAAAAGTTCTTGAAGAGGACAAGAGCCATAGGGGACTAAATTGCAAATTACATTGAGTTCCTGATTTACTGATAGCCCTCAAATACATCTTCCACTCTATATGTGCATTTTTTTTTTTGAATCATGAATTGTCTTTTGGAGAGCCAATGAAATAATTATTTTGCTATAGGTCTCCAAAAATTGTTTATGACTTGGTTTTTATGTGATTTTTGTGAGGGATACATGGTAGGCAAGGATGCATTGTAAAGAATAACAGTCAAACAAAACATACGTGTTCTGGTATTTGTGCTATAATATCACATCATTCTCTGCTTCATTCTTTAAACAACACTCTGGGACCTAAAAAAATAGCACATTTTTTAACTGGAAAAAAACACCAATATCCCCTAATTTAGAGTCATTATATTTATTGGCTTCCTTGACTTCAGAAGGTTACATTTGTTGTAAAATGTAAAGATTTTTCAAACTTGTGTATGTTTCTCACCATCTATATTATGGCTGGAAAAATGATTATTCTTCTACAACATTTTATACAAGGTTAACTGTATCAAAATCATCCAGGGTCGTAGACAAATACCCTGATCCCCTTCTACTGGGACCCAGGCAGATTCAGCAGCAGGGATGCTGAAAACTGTATTTTTAAAATCAGCCAAGTTCAGGAACCAGCACTAGAGTACATGTCTCCAGCCTCAATAATATCCTGACCCGAGGGAATCAAATTGTTGTATCTTACTTATGGTTTCATTATTTGGATGGCAAAATATTTACTGGAAATAATTTATCCTGTTAAGTGGTCAGATGTATAAATCACAGAACCTACAGGCTAACGTATATGTAGAGGTACAGTAAGAATTTCAACAATGAATTCACTATACTATTTGTACCACCTCTGCATAAGGTTGCTATGACTTTGGTAAATCGGGGAGAAAAGGTCAAACCGTATTGCAGGCTGAGGATCTGAGGGTAGCGGCATCACTGATCAATTTAATTTAGAATGACCTTCCATTGATCAGGCACAGTCCAGGAAGGCTAGGAAATAGGTCCCAGAGTTTTCCAGATAATTGAAGTTTCAGGCTGTAAGTATCACCTTCCATTTTTTCAAAATCATTAGCATAAAAACCGAGAAGTATGTGAAATGTCGGTTTAAGAAGTTTGAATTGCACACCCACCACTGAGAACTAGGTACACCATGACTAAGCCACACTCGTCCAGTGTTTGAGAGGCCCAAGTTCTGAGGATGAGACGTGTCTGGGAACCACTCATCACGGAGTAGCGGATTGTGGGACAGAGCAAGGAGCTGCGACGAGGAGGCTTCAGAACGCAGACACCTCTGAAGATCTTGTCTCCTCTCTCTGCGCATCTGATTCTCCACTACGGGAGTTACGTAGTGAATTCTGCTGTACTGGGGCAGCCTCCAGAGAGGTCAAGGTGTGTAGGAATGTTTGCCCACTCCCAAATGACTCTGGACAGTCCAGCTACTATGACTGGCTTTTTTTCCCTTATTCTTTTCTGTCCTTCAACCCATCTCACACACTCCTATGCTTGGCTCTGAGGGCAGAATTTACGGCTGCCGCAGAAAGCACATAACCATGCTCACGAAATAACCATACGTATTAAACACAATCAAGCTTCTCAACTCTAACCAAAGGGGGTCTCAGAGCTTTGCTATCTTGAAAAGAAATTCGTTGGAAAGCTCCGGGTTTACTTCTGGATTTAAGATGATCTTCCGAATAGTTCAAGCCCCTACATGGCAGACAAACCAATAAGTGGAGGCATTTGCATCATAATTTTCTCAAGGGCCTGAAGGAATAGATATTACCATTTGTTGTTAAAGGTTTTACTTGTTAAATCTCATGCTGCCTATTTTTGTTCGTTCTGAGAATTTATAGAATTGTAGGCTCTTCGACAACCTCACTTGTTTGCACCTGCTTCCTTGTCATCTTTGAAGGGTTTGGGAGACTCCAGATTCTGGGGTACTGTTTCTTTTCCTATGCCAAACTCTGCAGTGAGTAAGAGATAATGCTGGGGGATCCAAGTGACAGTGTAAAGGAAACGCAAAGTATTCTTAAGAGCTCTTGTCTGCTCAGGTCATTGCTGCAGTGTGAAAACACTTCGGGTAGGGAGTATCATGGCAATGAACTACAGAAATGATCCCTGAAAGTGTAGTCTTTGGGGGTATCATGGCAATGAAACAACACTTCTCCGTAAGGTTTAGTGTCTTACATGTTCAAGACTCTGCCACATGTAAAATGGAATTTCTCATGAGCACTGGGACAGGGGTCATTGTTTTAGGTCACTTATACTCAGATGGGACATGTTTTAAGAGAGATCATCTCTTTATTGTCACCCTTCTGTATCTATATCCTGTTTTTTTTTGTTTGTTTTCCATGATATATCACTATATATTTATCCCTTTTTTATCATCTCTTTTTCCTCTGCTACATATTTCCTTTTTCATTCATTGTTACAATTCTTTCCTTACTTCTTACCATTTTGTTTATATTTCTTATTCACTTAGCTATTTATGTCTGTTTTGAACTTGGTTTTTTGTATTTATTTATTTATTTTTAAATTTTAATTGTTGTTCAAGAACAGTTTTCGGCCCTTTACCCCCATCCCAGCCCATCCCCAGCCCCTCCCACCTCCCCAGCCCTCCCCACCTCCCTCTTGTCTCCGCCCCCCTTGTTATTCTCCATGTATGTTTTGAACTTGTTTTATCTTTCTGTTCTTTTCTCTCTAATTTCATTTTCTTATCACTTTCCTTTAAGCCCACTTGGTCTCTATTTTTACACAGCATTGACCCAATCTCTTTTTCTGTCCTCTTCAACTTCCCCTCCTAACCCCTGATCTCATCTATGTTCTTATCTCCACCCACAAACATTGTTTCACTTTTGTGCCTCCTTCAGCCCTGACTGGGTAGTTTATATTTTAGTGAACAAGGAAGGTAAGAAAGCAGACAGAAGGGAGAAGCCATCAATGCTGAGAATAACACTCTAGGCTTGTACAGGTCTGCCTTAGAATGCTCCAAATTTTACACCCAGACTTGACCCTCCAAGAAGGCTCCTCCTAAAATATCTTAGGGAAACCTTGAAAGGCAAAATGTACATGGTCATTGATTGCACATCTGTAAATATATACGTATGTTCAATAAGAAAAGTCAGAATAGGATTTGGGGAGATGTAAATTATTTAGTATGGATTATATTCTTTTCAATGTAAATTTTACTACATTCACAAAAACACCAAACCCTTAAAATATAAACATCCCATGTCATTGCTTTCTAAATTTATGCCTGTCTATCTTGACTCTAGAAAAGTGAGCATTTAATCAGTTGCAGAATTTTCATTTATAGACATTGCCAGTAATAATGTTATTGATAATGAAATGGCATTATACATGTATAATAGAGCTAGGTGCTTAGTCTTTTTAGATCACAGACCGAATGTGTACATAATAAGATCTAAGTTATGCATTTTATCTCCAGGGATACGCCTGTGCAGAAAATTTTGTATCCGTTTTCAGGAGGTTCCCTTCATAAATTCATTCTACAAGCGTGGACTGAGCATATACAAAGTGAAAAAAATAAAAGTACCATTCTAGGCATTATGAATACGGCAGTGAATAAAATAGTTAAAATAATTTCTTTAAAAAATTACCGTGTAGAATAGGGAGATTGACAACAAATCAATACATACATAATATGCCAGGTGGTCGTAAGTGAGATAAGAGAATGGAATGATGGAATGAAGTTGGAAGGATGGTAAAGGAAGCTTTCTCAGGGGTTGTTTTTTAATCAGAGATATGACATAAGGGAGAGCTGATATTTAAAGGATGAGTCAACCATTGTAACAACTTGCTATCACTTAGGTTTCTGTGTGGGAAGTCAATTTAGGTAGTCAAGGCCCTTTTTGTCTGTTAATATGAAGAACAGGTTTTAGTTTAAACTCATATGCATAGCCATGTGTAACTAGAAATTAGCACGTTCCAGGGAAAATATACTCTTTCATATTTATTTGGTTTTCCAATATGACCAAGCAAACATGTGATTATTCATTGAAACAATAGCTCCAAAGATGGTATTAGATTGCCTACTTCTGGGGAATTGAGAGAAGAATTGATTGCAACTAAATTTTGAAAAGGAAATTTTTAATAGCCAACAGCTTAAATTGTTATAGCATCTGTATGTACAACATTGTCCAATACAAATTTTTGTGATGCTGGAAATATTTTATATCTGCTCTGTCCTGGGGAATAATATTCCTTGGAGATTTTCCTTTATAGCCATCAAGCCCCTGTTTGAAAAACCCAAGGGCCAGAAAGACCAAATCTGTACCCTAGAGAAGGTGGTCTGTTAAGATTTAAACAGTGGGTCCCAAGTGCCTGGGTAAGTAAGCTACAGCCCTCCTGGATCCAGTTTTGAATTTGAAAGCTGCTCCATCTCGGGCTCACTCCATACTTGGTAGCACAGAAAGGGGGGCTTGACTGTGGTGATTCTCTGAAGGAGAAAGGGTCCATGATGAAACCCCAGTCCTTAGTCTCAGCAGGCCAAGCTGTAGAGATGTCTCCTCAGGCATGTGTTTGTATTTTTAGATAATTTCCATGGGTTATCAGTCTTGATTCTGTTAGTTTACGTCATATATCTGAAAGTAGATAATTGCTTGGTCTTGATTAATGACAATAAGTTGCTTCCACATTAGAATATTGATCAAAAGGTTGGGTGCTGCTATTTCTATAGAATGCCAATCAACTCAATCCTAGTTGCATTTCTTAGAGGAACGGAAAGTTTACCTGCCAACACCGTTTTATTTTTCAGCATTCGGAATCCTACTCCAAAGGAAATATATCACAAATCATAGTTGAGTTTTTAAGAAATTTTGAAATTTATGCACGAAATGAGATCTGTCAATGCTGAGTGCAATCCCGACAGAAAAATATATAAGTTAATTATACTTATTTTCTCAAAAAGAAAACACTTTTATTCAGTTGTTCTGATAGTTGGGCCAACCTTTGTTATGAACTTATTTTCTATTATAGATATCCTTTGAAAATGACCTGCTACCCAAGTGTCAAGATTTCACCTGCGCTGAAATCTATGTATTGAACATTATAGAGGGTCTCTAGGGAGCCCAGGGGAATAGTAGATACATATTCATTCAAACCAGGGCACTTTTGAAGAGAAAGGGTCACTAGTAATAATGGCAGTGGGACATTAGGCCTAAACTGTAGCTGCCCTGAACAAAGTGGGACATACGGTCACCTCAATTATACCCGTTAAATCTCGTTTAATGATAAGCCTTGAAAATATTAGATTTTCTAGTCTGTATACAATGAAGACAGAGAGATGAGAAGTTTAAAGTCTACAAATGAAAAAGGGTGACAATTATATATTTATTAAATTATTTTATTCCACAAATACTTATTAAGCCCTTTCTTCTTAGGTATTTTATAGGCCATGAGGATACAGAAATGGACCTAATGCAGTATAACTTAACAGCATTAGATAATTCTCTTTAAGCTTCACAACAGCAATATTAAGAAACTTGATTATAGAATAAGAGTTAACCTCATGGAAGTTGTAAATTGAAAGCATGTTTGTTTTATTTTTAATCTGGTATCTTGAGAAGTGATATAGTCTAACATTTTACAATTTAGACATATTAAAATAATTTTGGATGAATCCATGGAAGATGAATTCAAAAGTGATAATGAAGGCAAGTTGGGAAGTTAGTACTGGATGAAGGATAAGAAAGCTATTTTAGATGATAACAAAGTACACTTTCCTTCTCTAATATGTCACCTAGATCTTCTGACAGGTATGGAGCCCTGGACCAAATGAGCCATGATGAGAAGCCGAACACTTGTAACCTTTGGCGTTCATTATTTTTTTGTGGATTTTGAATGGAGTATTTATTCTAAGGATTGGTTCACCGTGAGCTGTACCTCATAAATGAAAAGTACAATGCGTGCATCTTCTACGCGGAAAAATAAACAGAAACCTCATCTTTTGTAAACAGTAATGCAATATGCTCAGTGAGATTTACACATGCATCCATTTAGATAAACAGTAAGAATTCTCGTTAGTCCTTATGCAAGACCCATGGCCATGGATACTACATAGGAAAATTCTTCTATGACCACCATGCTTTCCAGTACCTAGAACGGAGTCTAGCACACAGTAGGAAATGAATTAAAATTTGTAGGATGAGTAAATGAGTCAGATGTCATTTCAGAGATGCTGAAAGAGGCAAGTAGTATTAGTCATTTCTATTTCCGTTTTTCCTCAGAGCACAGTATTGCTCCAGGTCAGCTCACATAGATATTCTCAGGTCAGTGCAGGAAACCAGGAAGGAGACGGCAAGGATTGACCTTGTGGCTTTGCCAATTGACTCTTCTATTCTGGTTTTGTTTCCTTCACTTGGAGAAGCAGATGTGCCTAACTGATAGGGCCGAAGTCTAGAAACCCCAAGATCTGGAGGTAATAACATCCTGGTCTCTCAAGCTTCCTGGCTGATTCATTGGCCAGCTACAACTACAAGTGCCATCACTTCCACAAACCCAGCCCCATCGGTTCTCTTGTGAAATGGGCTTCTGATACAGAGCAAGGAACTATACGTGACAAATTATAGGCAGCCGTATTATTTACACGTAATATGTCATGAGCTTAAAACAAGCTAATTTCAAGCTCGAAATAGTCCTTTGTTACAGCTAGTTCCATATGAAAGTACTGGGTCGTTATGTCTGGTGGTAAAAGATCTATCACAAATGAAATTCAAATAGGCAGCACAGGCCCCATTTTCTCCTACCTCAAAGGCAAAGATATCTGTTTTCCTATCTTAATCCCATGCAGTCATGCTTCCTTAAGGTCCACTCTAAGTAGTCTTACCTCACTCTCCTTTTGCTTCCATATCTCGTCTACACACTCAATTATCTCCTCAAGTCAAAACCCTTGCTTGAGCAACCCTCTCCTGTAAGCCATCTCTTCTTTCACAACTAAACCTCTTATAAGAGTAGTTTACCACTCAAAGCTACTTCACATACTCATCTCTACTTACTCTGCCAGCTGGCTTCCACCTTATCGCTCTCTTGAATATCGTTTTTCCAAGGTTACAGAAGACCTCATCACCAAATTCAGGAAGATGAGTCCTTCTTTATTGCAGTTAAACTCTTTGGCCTTTGAGTCTAACTCTGTTTCTCCCTGGCAACCTCTTTTCCTCCATTTCAACAAGCCCTTTATTTCTCCCCCGACCTCTCTGATCAACTTTGCAAGCATCTTTTCCTTCATCTGATCCTTAAACTCATTTGCATCTCAGCCCTCTTTCCTTATCACTGTGCACACATTCCTTTCAACCTGTTGTCAATTCCACAGGTTCAGCTACCATTTCCTTTGTTTCAGGATATTTTGTGTTGCAGGGAACAGAGACATGCTTGATTATTTCAGGTAGTGGGGCTTCATTGTAAAGTTATAAGGGAAGGAATGTAAGAGGAGAGAAATATCTTAGCCCTCGACAGAAGTGGAACACGACTCCAGGATGGACTTGGCAAGAACTCATCACTGCAAAATATGAGTCTTCAGCAATGCTAGACATTTAGCAGGCTGTAGACTCAACTTTGCTTACTCACTAGCTATTTCAGTTTCGATCTCCCTTCTGCACTTTATTCTTCCCTCCCTCAACCCTGCCCTCTTCTTTATCCATTTCTTCTCTTTAGTCTCAGATACCTCCTCATGACTTTCCTTCTCTTTCATTCATGGTTTCTGCCCATTTGTGTCAACTGCTGTCTCAAGATTTCTGTTCTTTGACCATCTATAGTTCCTTGGTATATGAGCATACACTTTTTAACTTGAAACATTGCTATAATTTTCATATTTAACTTACGGCTGCTTCAGTGCCTTCTGGAATGAGGTGGAATATAGATTGATGTATGCATGCATAAATGAATGAATAAATGAAGGAGAGAAGAAAGGAATGAATGTAACTTTGAACCAGACCTGCTCATTTCATCTTTGTGTCCTTAGTGTCTGTCCAGGATATAATAGTTGCCAGTTATTGAGCTGAGCACCTCCTATATATCTGACATTAGGCCATCTACATGTCTTTCTAACCTTCGCACACTTCTAAAGAGAGGTAGTATTTCCCCTTTTTACATATAAAGAAATTGTGGCTCTCACAGACTAAGTTACATATAACAATGCCACAAATGGCGAAGCCAGGAGTTCAAAAACTATTGCAATTTTTAGGAGATACTTGAATATCTCAGTGAATAAATGCAATATGGTTTTCTACATTCATTTAAAAATATAACAATGTATATTTTGATAATGGTGATTTAAATAATAATTGTTGGTCTTTTATATATCTACAATTTTTAGCTTATAAAAATATAGACCAAAATGGAAAAATAATTGTCCTCAGATTTTGAAGGCCTATTGGACAAATCGAATGAATTAGAAGGCATTCAGTTACAAGTAACATAATACTCCCCCTACAGCAGAATTAAATGGCAGTGGAATTGCTATCTAACATAAATCCAGGGTGGCTTGGGATCCATGCACAGACTGTGAGGGTAGTAGGTCTTTTTCCCTGCAGGCTCTGTGCGTTGGCTTATTCTCAGGCTGGTAGCAAGATAGCGCACTGATACATAACACTGACCACAGGAAGAAGTACAAGTTCTCTCTTTCTCCTTATCGAGAGTAGCTTTCCTAGAAGTTTCTTCGTATATCATTGGCTGAAATTGAGTCACAGGCTGTATCAATGACTGCTGGTTGTCACTCCTTCACCCCGCCTTCCCCCTGTTTACCTTTTCCTTTCTTCCACAGACCTAATTATGGCCAGTGACGAAATCATCACCTATGAGGGCTTTCTGTTAGCTGATGTACAATATATTGTCTAGAACTGAAGCAGCCATGTTTCTTAGATCCATGTTGGACTTGAGAAAGCACAGCAAAATGAGACACATAAGCTAGTGGGAACCTCATCCCTGATACCATTGCAGTGCCCCAAGTAACCTGATGCCTGACTTCTTTCTCCTAACAGGGAATTATACTTGAATCTTCTTTAAAGCCACTGGTATTTTTATTTCTTATTCTTTTCATAATTGTTACACAGCCAAACTTAATCCGATATCCATTTCCCTTCTGAAAATAGTCCTGGCAAATGGAATGGTATATGCACAACTGACTAAAAATATTGTTGGAAGATCTGTTGTTGGAGCCAGGGATGGGTCATCTACCCTTTGCCACACGCAGGAAGGTTGAATAATCCAAACATCAGACCTCTGTTTGGAAGGGGTGCGGAAGGGCAAATGACTGTTGGGTATGCGACTACCTGAGTCTGCTAACAAAGTTAAGTAACTCGCCCAAGGTCACATGGGTGATTTTGGGGAGAAGAGGAATTCCAACCCAGGTTGTATAAAAACCAATGGACTTATCTTCACCAGCTGAGTTTAGTTGACAATTTGCCATTATATTATAAAGGGTAGTTATACATATTGGGAGATAGACACCCTAACTGTTAAACATTTGTTGCTTCATTAATTCCCTCTTACTAAGATACAAATGGATAGTAGTTACCTCTATATTAATGAGAATTATACGCCTGTAGGTAAAGGTTACATTCATTGGAAAAATAGCAGGCAGAGAGGACCATGTAAAGGTTATATACTTGGCCATGGGTAGTAATGTGAGGAAAAAAAAATCAGTCTTGCTAATCTTGTTTTCCTGTGGTAAATATTGAAATAGCACGTATTTCCCTAGCACATGAACTGAGCAGAGAGGGTGGATTGAAGTGAACTAAGACTGTTTTGAGCGATGGGGGGAAGGCAACCCAAATGTGCGTTTAGGGGCTTTTTAAAAAGTTGGAGGCCAATTCAAAAAACAACCCACACTGCACCATGCACATGGTGTCCTTGTCAACACCATTTTGGTGCTGACCCTAGAAGTTTCACTTCCCTTAACATACTGGGGCTGCATTTGGGGAAAAGGCATAGCGCTTGGATTTTAAGGGTGGTGGCCCCATTTGTGATCTGTGGAAGTTAGTAACCATCTCAAAAAACCAAAATCAGTAGGAATGACAGACATTGCTGGAAAATCCTGTTCCTCAACCTTGTTTTAGTGGTTTTATTTTTTTTTTCTTCTTGTTTTAACAGCGTCTTCAAAGTGAAGTATTAGACGGAAACAGTGCCATTTTTATCATTTTTATATAGCTTAGCCAACTGAAAAGGTAGAAAAACATTTTATTTGTGGACAATATATGTATAACCAAAAAGCAGAAACAATCCAAATGACCATCAACTGATGAATGAATAAGCAACTGTGATATATACATGCAATAGACTATTATTCGGCTATAAAAAGAAATGATAAATGCTACAACATGGATGAACCTTAAAAACCTAATGCTAAGTAAAGAATCCAGACAGAAGAGGCCCATCCTGGTATTGCATTTATATGAAATGCGCAGAAGAGGCAAATCCATAGATACAGAAAGCAAATTCATGCTTGCCTGGGACTGGAGGCGGGAGTGCAGTAGAGGATAACTTACTGTGTATGGATTTCTTTTGGGGTGATGAAAATGGTCTAAAATGGATTGTGGTGATGGTAGCACAGCTCTCTGAACATACTAAAACCCAGTGAATCGCACACTTTAAAATGGTGAATTTTATGCTATGTGAATTTTAGCTCTATTTTTTTTAAAAGAGCCCCGGCCAGGTAGCTCAGTTGGTTAGAGCATTGTTCTGACACACCAAGGTTGCGTGTTCAATCGCTGATCAGGGCACATACAGGACTCATGGACCTGGACAACAGTGTGGGGGAGGGGGTGTAAGGGGACTAAAAGGCAATGTAAAAAGTACAATAAAGAATTTAAAGAAGAATCAACCGGTGGACACATAAATGAACAACAAGTCAATCTCTCTGTCTCTGTCTTTCTTTCTCGCCCTCCCTGCTTCCCCTCTCTCACTAAAAATCATTAAAAAACCCCAATTGTGTTCATACTTAAAAAACATATAATTAAGATCCGAGTTTAATTAAAAACAGATCTGCTTGGTATTTCTAGCTCCCCTATCCACATAGCAGATACTAATTAAGAAAACTGCTGTGTCCCTAGTGTACTGCTGGTTATGACTTGTAGGGTACCCAAGACAATGCCTGGACTTTAAGTGACTTGCTAGCACAAGGGAGAGATGCTGTTTATCACTCAGGCAGAATCTGTGCAGCTCGCCAGGGAGACTTCATACTTGAAAAGTTCTTCAACTTTGAGGGAAGAAAGTGGAAAAATACTACAGTTATTTGGATGCAACAGATAAAACAAGTCTTATCAACTGACCAAAAAAATATATGGAGACCAGCAAAGACATGAGTCAAATCATGAGGGCATAAGATGCAGCTTTCTCTAATTCACCATCTCTCCTCTAACTCAAAAAGAAAAAGAATTTCCCACCAACTGAATGGGAGAAAAGCCAGGAATCTTATGAATCAGAGCCCCTTGGATCTCGGCCATTCCCATTGCTCTGGAAGTGATTAAGTCTAATGATGAACCAGTGTCTGTAAAGAATGATGTATTGTGTATATATCTGTCATTCTGAGATTAATTTATGAAAGGTAACTAAAGAGAAATGGCTTCCCAATTCAATGCAATTTGAAGTTGGTTCATAAGCATAGCACCATTGTAATTAAAATCCACAGTGGAATATTTAGAGGCTGCGGGAGTGAAAGCTGTGGCAATTCTCAATTGACCCGAACTATTATCTATTCTTAGGCAAAGTATCTGTGATGAAATTCTCCAGCAATAAAAGGTAAAAACGAATTAACGAGAGGCACAGGTTCTGCTAGTGTTAAGTGTGTAACCAATGTAGCAACAAAGAGTTAAAGGGGGTATTTGAAAATACACTCCCTCTAGCAGGTGTGCCCCATAACAATGTGCTAACATTGCTTTAATGCTGTCGTTTCCCTTATTTCTGGGTCAAGACAATGTGGCTATTTTTTACTTAATTATGTAATAAATTCTCAATTTGTTTTGGTATAATTGAACTATATAGTCAATAGAAAGATGTAAATCTTCAAGAAAGTTTTAAGTGTTAAAAGGCATATATACTATAAAATAATGATGCTGCATATCTTATATCAAATAATTATATGAAATCATTGTAGTATTAAAGTTGGACAAAATTCATTATTGTCCCATAGGATATAAGAAAAGCATATTTTTAAAAATAAAATTGAAGCCCTAGCTGATGTGGCTCAGTGATGTGCATTGAATGCCGGTCTGCGAACCAAAGGGTCACCAGTTCGATTCCCAGTCAGGGCACATGCCTGGGTCGCGGACCAGGTCCCCAGTAGGGGGTGCTTGAGAGGCAACCACACATTGATGTTTCTCTCCTTCTCTTTCTCCCTCCCTCCCCCTCTCTAAAAATAAATAAATAAAATCTTTAAAAACTAAAATTTAAAAAATCAATAGCGATCAAAAAAATTTAAGAAAAAAACCATATTGACACACTACTGTGATATTTCGCTACAAAATACCAAAAACCATGTTTTTGTCATTCTGACATCAAAATACTTCCAATTAGGATAGGGTCATATACTCTAGTGAAAGCAGTCAAGCAAATAGCCACTTTGCCAAGCTTGAGTTTCCACTGTTGACTAATCACTCCTTATTCTTTAACCTGAATCCCCTGGAGAGAAAGGAGAAGGTTAACTAAGCAACAAATGGTTGGTGAACAGCTGCCACGTGCCTAGTACCTAAGGTGTTGTTGGGGAACGTGAAAAAGTGTAAGACATCATTCCATTCTTCAGAGGTCATGGACTAGCCATTAGCTCACTAGAGAAGCTGTTTTCCACCCCACTGTCTTCAGAATAGTACTAGCCTTAAACAAATCTCTATTATGTTATCTATTCTTCCTAGTTTAGTGTCACCTGCAAATTTGATAGTGTGACTTAGACCTTTATATAACTCGTTGCTGAACATGTTGATCAAGAAGGGACCAAGTGGCTCACATTATATATTCAACCTTTTTATTAAATAGTACCTGATAGTCATAGTTCTTATATCCACATGAATGTATAACCATTTCTGCTACATTTTCCTGTGCGGTCCACGGAAGTTCCAGAGCAATTTGTCTAGTACTTTATTGAAATTGCTCATTTATCAAAACCTTTTGGGGCCGAGCTTCGTGGTAATGGAAGAAAACTGAGTATATGACCAAAGGGGAAATTCTATTGAGGCTGATGATCTATCAATCAGGGCATCCTGTATAGAAGGACTATATGTTACTGTGTTTACCTTTGAGTTTACTAGCTAGATCACATTCATCTGCTAATTAGAGTTCTATACTTAGTAGTATTTGTTTCACAATAAATGATAATGATGATGATGGTGGTGGTCATGCTGGTGATGATGGTGGTGGTGGTGGTGATAATGGTGGTGATGATGGTTATATTGATAGTGATGATGATGGTGGTGATAGTGAATATGTATTTAGCTCTTTCCAGGTGCCAACCTTTGTCTTAAATGCTTTATAATTATTATCTCATTTAATCATCACAACAATCTTGTGAACTAGGTGTTGCACATGGATCCTGACCTGTGATCCTGACATTCACAACTGTTTGATTCTCTTTGCTGGATACTGGGAACCAGTAAAGAAGTGAAAGGTAGCCCTGGCTGGTGTGGCTCAGTGGATTGAGTGCCAGCCTGAGAACCAAAGGGTCACCAGTTCAATTCCCTACCAGGTCACATGCCTGGGTTGTGAGCCAGGTCTCAAGTTGAGGGCGCATGAAAGGCAACCACACATAGATGTTTTTTCTCCCTCACTTTCTCCCTCCCTTCCGCTCTCTCTAGAAATAAATAAAATCTTAAAAAATAGAAGTGAAAAGTAGTAAAGGTTAACTACTGCTCCATCATGTCACTATTGGGTTTTATGAAAGATCAAGTTCTCCCAAATATACATATTACCATTTATTAGCTAGCAGGCTCCCCAAATACAACCGGTTTTTTTTTTTTTTTTTCAGCTTGACAACAGCAAAAACAAACATTAGGTTCTCTGTCCTTTCAGGTATTCTAAGCATCTGTTTGCATGAAAACTTTGCCTGATACAGTCACAAAAGGTTGCTGATTAAAAATCTTAGACAGTGACTTTTCCACAATATGGTTGCACCCACTTTACAGGCCCTCTCCAATGACGAAGTGAAGGAGGGTGACCAAAGAGTGCTGAGAAAAAGCAAAACAAATAGGGAGGAGGAAGTTGAAACAAGGAGTAAGGGATCATGCACAAATTTATTTGAGCTCATTGTCACGTATTCAAGACTCCTAAACTGGGCTTGCTCAACTACCATGTGCTCCTTCAGGTCTTAGCCAAGGCTGACATATCTGCCACCATTAAAACAATTTCTTAGTATAGTGTAAATACTACTGTTGCATGAGACGGATTTTTTCTGGTCAAACAGGGATACTCCAGCAAATACCTCAACACGAAACACTTCTAAGTACTGGTTACAATCGGTACATTTCCTAAAAGGAAGGAATTTAGTTCTGGGTAACTTGAAATTAGAACTTTTTCTCCACTGTTTTTATTTTAAAATACATTTGCCTGGGAGAGAGCACTCTGTGGAATTAATACTTCTTCCATCTACACAGCACCTTGCAGGTTAAACCAAATTCGATGGGGACATTTTTTCTTACCTTCTTTCTAAAGGTCTATTACAGAAAACTTTTTTTCCTCAGGGCTTAACTCTGTGTGTTGATCACAGTGAACAGTCCAAGAAGCTGTAGGACAGCTTTTTACTGAAATTTCTATAGTAGTGCAGAGGACGATACTTTTCACAACCAGTACATATATGCATAGTTGCAGCCTACCTTCATTTTGGAAACATGATAGTGAGGCAGTAATTTTTAATTAGTCTCCCACAAATGGATGTGTACTAAATATGCTTGATAATACACTTCGGAAGAATTTTAAAGATCAGTTAACATCCATATTGTATATATATATAAACAGTATATATACATCGATCTGAGTGAGCATAATATATATGCACAGTATATAGTATATATGTATATTGGTATTTCATATGCCAACTAAAAGATAATTTTCAGGCATTTATTTTAAGGAAGAAATCCAAATCTGTTCTTACTTCATTTCAGATTCCCCATGGGAACTGGAACATTTTATCCTTGAAGATGATTAAGTAAGAAAATATAATACCAAAACTGAAGTGTCATTAATCTCTCTGTACTAGAGAATTGAGTGAAATTATTCACGTGGGCTGAAATCTCTCTTCTGATCTTCTCCATGGAGAACAAATCACTATACTGAGCTTAGCTCTTGTCTCTGTCCTTGCCCTTTGATCAGCTTACTTAAGAAGACATCGAATTTCAGAGACCCTCTGCTCTTTCATGCAGTACTCTGGTCTCCAGTGGTCCCTGTGTTACCTTTAAGTAAATAACAAAATTCTTGGCTTCCTTCAACTGAATGAACTGAAGGTATACTGACTGTATACCTGCTCAGCATGACAATTGCTTCATTTGGACTGGTTAACAGTGTATGTTTTTAATGCTGCTGGGCAGCAAATATCCTTCATCTCCTAGCAGATTACAAACTGTTAATATAATCATATAACATCTCCTTCATATAGTAAGTTGTGTGTGTGTATGTGTTACAAATTCAGAAACTATCTGAATTTGTAATTCATCAACTTGCACCAAACAGTCTCTTTGCCATTGGTGAGAACAGTGTCTTTTGCATGCCTAATTTTCACTATTCAGGAAGCCTATTATGCACTGGTGAGTCTTTCAGTTGATTAGAACATGATGTTAATGAGGTCCCAGGTAGACTCTTGATTACAACTCATTCACTTCTTGCCCCATGGCTGAGCATTTCCATGCTTTGGCTGGTTGTCCAACAAGTATCTTGTCCTATAAGTATCCTTTGGAAATGTGGCTGAAAAGTACAAACCAATCCCCAGAACAGGAGAACAACAGTAGAAGTACACAGCCCAAGCCTGGATCGTGGTTCATCTTATCCCCAAGAAAAGACAAAGACATTTTTGTATCAGTGAAAACACATTTGCACAGAGCATTGTATAGTGGAGTGTGTGTGTGCGCATGTGTGTAATGTGTCTATATATATATGTATGTGTGTGTCAGGGAAGAGATAGATCTGTTGCTGTACTAATGATGACAGCAAAATATACCCATTAGTTACTATGGAGCAGGTTGTGTGCCGAGTGTTGGACCAGCCATGTGTTTATCTCTGCAAGGGTTTACTACAATGATCGCCCAGGCATTTCCAGACAGGAAAGGTGAGGATTGATTTGTCAATGCCTAAGGATCTCCCCATATGTGGTCTACACCCATTAGTCAGTGAGCTGTTGGAGTCTCAGCAGGAATTTTCCCACAGAAAGGATGTTCTAACTGGCAGAGTCCCAGGACCGCCCACAAATCCATTTAACCATAACAGAGTTGACGGGCACTGTCAGGGATGCAGTTGGCTTCCAAATGGGAAGTTAGCCTAGTATTAATAGCACAGTTCCAACTGCACCGTGGGTCCAGCAGACTTCTGATGGACCGGCCTGGGAACTGAAGCACTCTTTGTGACATTTATGGGAAATGGATTCCTTGTTGAGCGTGGCGGGAAAGGACTACAGTGGTGGCATGAGAACCCTGGCTTCCCATTTCCCCTTTCTACTCTAAATCCCTACCTACACTAGTGTCCAACAGAAAGAGACCAAGGTGAATCCTAGGGGAATCAGTCTCCCGCCTTCAAGTTTGGGGAGAACCTGTTCTGGTTCTGGTTTGGCTCCCTGGGGTCAGCTGTTGCCATGTGCAGTATATTTGTAAGTTGAGTATTTCTAGGTCACCTGTATTTAATTATGTGATATAGATGTCTATTTTGACATAGTAGCTGTTTGTCCAGGTAAAACAACGTAATGTTTATTTTTAAAACTTTTTATTTATTTTCACTAATTTCAACCCTGATTATGTTCCTATGCTTCCTTAACGAGTTAGAGCCATTATTTTTATGTAGATGGAAAGGATGTACATGGTTGCAGTAATTGTCTTCTGATTCTAGGAAGAAATAGGGGAAGGGGATACTTCAGTATGTGTTTGTGTGTGTAATTTCAATATGACCCAAGGGGTGTGTTTAAAAAATCAAAATTGTGTTTTTATTCAAGTGAGCTCTTTTTCACTAGTGTATTTGGAAATACTTGAGACCATTTTTATAGAAGTATTAGAATTAAAAGATTTTTCTTCCTTGTCATCTCTTTCAATATATACATTTTAGGGAGGAGGATAACAGGGAAAAGAAGGGGAAGGGTCAAGTCAAGGAACATGTATAGAGGACCCATAGATAAGGACAATGTCGGGGGAGAGGGTTGAATGTGCAACAGGAGGGGTGGGCAGGGCAGGGGAGAGTAATGGGGGGAAAGGGGGACAACTGTAATTGAACAACAATAAAAATTTGTTTTAAAAAAAGGATTTTTAAAGACTAGATGGCAACCGGTAAATAATTTTAGGCTAATCCTAAGTAAACATCTCTGTGACGTACGTGTTGCGTCACAGTTATGGTGTTCATATAACCCAAAGGGAAAAATTTTGCTCAGTTACTTGATTTTCTTACTGTTTTCATGACTCACAGATGACAAATTCATACTGTTTGAGGGACTAAAATGTGGGAACTTGTAAATGAATAACAAATTTAAAGTGTAAATCAACTAAAAATGTCTACGAAACCCTGCTGGATTCTGAGGAGGCCCCTTGATATTTCTGAAACACACTTCTCTTTTCCAGGATTCTATTTCGGGACACAGTCATACATGCAAAAGGGAAATTTCAGTACTAATTCATCTTTAAAATATTGGGCCCATCCAGTCCATCCCAAACATTGAACAACTCTGGAGTTTGAAGGCTATGACACAGAAAATTTTTCTCCCAAATTATTTAAGAAACATTTATATTTTACGTTGATGAGTATAGAGTTATGACACTGACAATTCACAAAACTTGTTTTTCTTCTATATTTTATTTGCAATTTTGATATAGTTGTGCAGGGAGGTGAGCCATGTCTGCCTACACCGCCATCTTGATTGTAAGTTTGAATGATCTTCTTGAAACATTAACAAGACCCCTTTCTCTTTTGTTTGTTAGTGTTTTTGCCATCATTTTAAAGTATATTTTACTGATTATGCTATTACAATTATCCCAATTTCCCCCCTCCACCCTGCACCGCCCATCCCTCCAGCATCCCCCCGCCTTAGTTCATGTCCATGGGTTGTACATATAAGTTCTTCAAGTTCCCTCTTTCCTATACTACTTTTGACTTCTCCCTTTCTATTTAATGCCTACCAATTATACTTCTTATTACCTCTACTTTTTCTCCCATTCCTCCCTTACCCCTCCCCACTGAAAACCCTCCATGTGATCTCCATTTCTCTGATTCTGTTCCTGTTCTATTGTTTGCTTAGTTTTTGTTTTCATTATTTTTCTTTCTTTCTTTTTTAGGTTCATTTGTTGATAGTTATGAGTTTGTTGTTATTTTACTGTTCACATTTTTTATCTTCTTTTACTTAGATAAGTCCCTTTAACATTTCATATAATGAGGACTTGATGATGATGAACTCCTTTAACTTGACTTTATCTGGGAAGCACTTTATCTGCCCTTCCATTCTAAATGATAGCTTTGCTGGATAGAGCAATCTGGGATGTAGGTCCTTGCCTTTCATGACTTGGAATACTTCTTTCCAGCCCCTTCTTGCCTGCAAGGTTTCTTTTGAGAAATCAGCTGATAGTCTAATGGGCCCTCCTCTGTAGGTAACTGTCTCCTTTCTCCTTGCCTCTTTTAGGATTTTCTCTTTATCTTTAATCTTGGGTAACTTAATGATGATGTGCCTTGGTGTGTTCCTCTTTGGGTCCCCCTTCATTGGGACTCTCTGAGCTTCCTGGACTTCCTGGAAGTCTATTTCCTTCACCAGATTGGGGAAGTTTTCCTTCATCATTTGTTCAAATAAGTTTTCCATTTCTTGCTTTTATTCTTCTCCTTCTGGTACCCCTATAATTCGGATATTGGAGCATTTCAGGTTGTCCCAGAGGTTTATAAGACTCTCTTCACATTTTTGAATTCTTGTTTCTTCATTCTGTTCCTGTTGGATGTTTATTTCTTCCTTTTGTTCCAAATCGTTGCTTTGAGTCCTGGTTTCCTTCCTGTCACTGTTGGTTTCCTGAATATTTTGCCTTATTTCATTTTGGGTATCTTTCATTTGTTCTTTCATTTTTTTGACCAAGCTCAATCAGTTCTGAGAGCATTTTGATTAACAGGGCTTTAAATCTCCATCAGATAGGTTGGCTATCTCCTCATCCCTTAGCTCTCTTTCTGAAGTTTTGCTTTGTTCTTTCCTTTGGGCCCTTTTTCTTTGTTCTGGGCACCTGTTAAATTGTAAGGGGGTGGGGCCTTAGGTATTCACCTTGGCAGGGCAGCCCTCTTTGCTGTGCTGTGGTGCTGTTTGTCAGAGAGGGGCCAGAGAGGGAACAATGCAGTTCTCTTGCTCATCTCTAGCCCACTTTCCAATGAACTCTTGTGAGACTGAAAGTTTCTCCCACCGGGGCAACTGCCGTAGTCCCCAACCAGCTCTGAATCCCAGTTTCCCCTTAAATCAGCCCTGGCCATGCAGTCGACTGCCTTGCTGCAGCCAGCCCCACCTGCTCCGTCCAGAGCCTCATCCTGGGTTCTCTCTGCCCGCTGCCTTAACTGGTCTCATTGCTCTGCTTGACTGTTTCTTTAGTTCTGTGGTTGTCGGAGTTCCATGCAGTTTGATTTTCTTGCACTTTTGGTTGTTTATTGATTTTAGATTGGTTGTTATCCTCCTTTCGGTTGTTCAAGGAAGTGAAGGGTTTCTACCTATGCCTCCATCTTGGCCGGAGGTCACAATTCACAAAATTTAATAAACTTCTCTCTATAGATAAGTCTAGATTATCTCTAAAATATCTCCTTAGTTTATCCAGTCCCATAATTACAAATTTGGGGAAGTAAAACTGAGTGCTCATGATTTTCAGAGTGGAAGGTCTATTTGGAATCATTCTAACCCAGTTGTTCATTTTGTAGGAAAGGGAACTGGAGACCAAGGGGGTTAAGTGACTTGACCACAGCTACTGCAAGTGAGGGCAGATCCAGGAGGGTGATGGTAAGCAACAGTGAGAGTATCTGCCACCTATTGAAGGTCTTCTATTTCCTGGGTTTACTTAACATCTTTTCATTTCACCCTCATAACAACCTTGAAAGGCAATGAGTCATATTCTAGTTTTACAAATGAAACAACAAAGACATTGGAGGTTCTCTAACAGCTCAAAGTTAATGGGCATTAAGAGCTCAGAGCAAGGATTCAAATGCTTACCCAGAAATTCTGAAGGTCTTATGTCTCCGTTGTACCAGGCTGGCTCTCAGACCTCAGTATAGCCTAAAGTCCAAGCAGCATTCCTTCTTTATGTGTGTCTCTATGTCATATACCAAGAGCATCTTTATTTAAGCAACCACTGTGGTTACTGAATTTGATGGATAGTAATATGAGGTATTGGGTCAATCTCTTTACCTCTATTTTTCTGATAAAAAGATTATTGTCTCTGTCCTACTAGATTTAGTAACATTCCAAAATTTGTCTTAAATGTATGCCTCTTTTTCTGCTTTGGAAAATATGCACTTTAAAATGTCTAATTCCTTTCTTTGGTCTAAACTGGAATACACTTCTTTCTGTCATTCAGTGGTTCACTTTTTCAATAAGTACATAAAGAGTGAATACATTCAATAAATATCTTCTAGTATGAGCAAACAATGTTCTATGCTTTGGAGATGCAGCTCTGAACCAAACAGGCACTCAGCCTTGCCCTGATGGTACTTTCATTCTAGTGTGTCAGGAGATAGCCAATAAATAGACAGCAAAAATAAAGTGAGATGGTGGTAAGTGTCCTAGAAAGAGAAAAGAAAGACATAAAGAAAAAAAATCAAGGAAAGAAAACACCAGAAAAATGGGTGGGGACTACTCAAAAAGAACTTCACTGAGAGAATGAATTTGGGGAATGTTTGTTACCACATTATTGATTTGGTGAAAAATGCTGTTAGGTGCTTATTGTTTCAGCAGATTCCTTTCTAAACTTGCAATACTCCAATGCCCACTGGTGGTAAAAGGCTTATCCTCTTCATATGTTTTCTCATTCCCCCATATGGAAACCATTGTTATCACTATTGTATAAAAAATAGAGGTAAAATGAGTTGCCTATCAATCTAAGGAAGATATGACTAGATAGTAACACAAGCATAGTGCTAGGTCTACTCTTCCCAAACATCTAATTCATAGGAGAGGAGACCAAATTTCAGAAATGTTGGAATGATTAGCCCAGAATCACATGGCTAAGTGCTCATTATTTCGTTTATCCAGCAAGTTATGAATTGAGTTCCTATTGTAGGCCAGACTACTGATCTGGATCCAGGATATTGACAAGGACTCACAGGAGATGGTCTGTGACCTAGAGGCACATACAGGAGCCTCTGACCCCAACCCAGTGCTCATTCCACCATACCATAATTGAGAGTCTACTCTCTTTTCCAGGGTCTGAGAAGAATGAAAATGGTGTTCCCATTTCTATTTTATCTGCCACTCTGCACTTCCAGTGTGATATGGATTAAATGAGACCACATCAGCTGGCCGGGCAACCAAAACCACTATGTTTATCATTGTTTCTATGGGCAAATGCATTCAGACTTTCAAACACCAGCCATCTTTACAGACTTTCAAACTGGGGAGTGTCTGAGTTGGAAAATATTGGCATAGGGTGTTTAGGGATCATTGAGGCAACCTCTGTCTGCCCAGCTTTCAAGATATTGACCATCTCCTGGAGTAAATAACATCCCCTTCAGTCCTGAAGACAGCACCAAATAACATACAAATGAGTAGTAATAGCTTCCTCAAAATTGTATGGAAAAAATTTTCTTCTCTTCACTGTAAAGACACCCTGATGATCATAAGTATTCACCTTTAAGACAAAAGACCACAAATAATAATCTATGGAGTATGCATACCTGCCATTCTGTACTTTGTCATAGTCCTCTAGGGCCATTTGGATCTACAAGGGAGTTGTAACTAATGAAGTCTGTGATTATTACATTATCTATAAACGGGCCTCATGTTTCCATTCATGGCAGTCATCAGCATAGTGTCACAAATGCGTTGAGTGGAGTGGAAGGAAATGTTCTCTTGGCCATCATGTATGATAGCAAGTGTCATTTTCCCATCTTTCTTCCGTAATGCGAATGCCATGGGCATTTCAGCTTGCGTTCTACATCCCTTTCAGCACCTGCTTGATTAGAATGGTATTGCTATGGATAATAAGGACCTTGAATTTATATAAGTTTCCTAAGGAAGCATGAACTTGGATTGAACTGCAGGAGATGCTCTACCAAAGTTAAAAGGAAATATGATTGTGATTGCCTTGGCAACCATAGCTCTTCATTCACTTTGTTTTATTGCCTATTATTTTCCTGTTTTGGGGTCATTTTGAGGAGAAACAAGGGAATAGGTATCAGTAATATCTTACGTTTCGTTTACGAGGCTCCTGGAAATGATACAGCTTTATGTAGCTACAAAAGTATCTCCTTTTCCTAAAATTTCCCAAAGCATTGGAAAGTCCAGCCATGTGACATAAAGTAAAAATAGGCTGTTACTTATGTTAAAACATAAATATCATCTTTAGGTGATTATTTTTAAATAATGGTGATTATCTTTAAATGATTGAAGCAAACTATCATTTTATACTTCTATCTAGTATACAACTATGACTTATATATTTTTTTAAAAGGGAAGAATTCTTGGTCGGTAAATTTCCATAAGTATTTTTACATGTAATGCAATTATTCATCAGCAAATAGCTATTTAACTAAAATAATTCTACTCTAGGAAAGGGCCAGTTTGACGGACTGTCAAATAATGATATTTTAACAATGTATGAAATTATTTTTTATTTTTCAGTTGTTGCTGGCACACAATATTAGTTTTAGGTGCAATAATTAGACATTTATATAATTCACAGTGGTCACCCAGATAAGTGTAGTAGCCATCTGACACCATGCATAATTACTGCGTTATACATTAAGTTATAAGTTATCAATACATCTTCTATAAATTATAAATCATCAACACATCTTCTATTATATTTCTTTTGTAGACCACATCAGTTTATTTTTTAAACAGAAAAGATAGTAATTAATATTTGAATTATTATGGTTGGTTTATTGGCATTAAGAGAAAATATAATATAGATATGCATTATCCTATGACTACAATACAAAAAATCATTTAAAATGTTTTATTTTGTTCAGTCACTTATTATTAAGTTTCTATAGGAAAATTTTATGTGTTAACACTCTAGGACAGAGCTTAGGAAAGTTTTTTATAAAAGGCAAATGGTAAATATTTTAGATTTGGAGGGCTATCCTGGTTTTGTCACAACTGCTCAAGTCTGATGTGGCTGAAAGTATCCAGAGACAATACATAAAGGAATAGATCAGGCTGTGCTAAATTAATACTGTTTTTACAGAAACAGCAGCCTGGATTTGGCTCGAAGGCTGCAATTTGACAACTCCTACTCCAGGAGAAAAATTATTCTGCTTACTTATCTCGTCATAGCCCACATTGAATGTAGTGCTTCAGACAAATTGATTCTTTGAAAACATGTGCCTAAAGGGCTGTCCTTTCACTGCCTTTTGTGTAAAATGTCATAGTTGCTACCATGTTTGTTTCTAGAGAAATGAGAGAGGAGTGCAGGACGGTAGAAGCAGATATTTTGTAATACTTCGCTTAGCTTAAAAGCTGGTAGAACATTTGACAAAAATAAGCTAATAAGATTCCCTTACATGCTGGTCAAGTTTGAAACGAGTCTTGAATGTCAAAGGTCTAATGTCTCCTCTCTGAATATGCCAGCAATGTAAACTGAACCAGGCACAGTGAATTGGAACCCCTTTTCCCCAGCTGGCCTCTCCATCCTCATGAGACACCAGTGGGGGTCTCCTTGGTCACCTGACAACAATGAAAGTATGTTTTCTTTATTTTCCTACATAGTATTTTCCAGTGGTTTGTTCAAACTGATTTTAACATCCTCTTTTAGTTTTAATCAAATGTTTTACACATTAAAAGTATAGAAAAATAAAACAAAAAGTATATATTTGCCATTCAGATTTAATAACTTAACATTTGGTGTTCTTTGCTTCAGATGCTTTAAAATCTTTTCCTAAAGAAATAATACATGTGAACACAGGTGAAGCCTATACCAGGCTTTTTATCTACATGATTTTTCCACATTCTAACAATTTTGAAAGAGGAAATTTACTTTCAGGTGAATATCCATTGTTTCTTGTTTGTTAAAATGAGTTCTTGAGAGCCAAGGGGATAGAAAGTTTAGCAATTTGATTTTAGATGTGCACAGTATCATTGCTGTATTATAGGACCAATTTGATCTGATTCGATATGGTTTCCAGTCCATCTAGGACTAAACATTGCTATGAATTCACTACCAAGAGAGATTGTGAATTCCTCGCATCTCTTCCATATTGTAAATGAGGTGTGTATGTAAGAGACTGTGAATATAAATGATTCTAATTCATAATCAAGGGCTGTATGCAGCTGTTTATTTCCATGGCAACTTGTGAAGCAAGTGCTTCCACAAACATTCTTGCATTCGACCCTTGGGACATCCCATGTAGTATTTAGAACGAGAATATTGCATGCTTCTCCTAGCTAAGGAACTAAAGTCAGAGTCAGAACGATGCTTGTAGGTCTTGGCTGCACCTTGGCACCACCTGGTAACTTTTGAAAAAGTACGCATTGAGCCCACCCACAGAGATTTGATACAATTGAGCTGGGATGGACCATGGGCATCAGTATTTTTTACTGTACTGTGCAGCCAAGATGAGAATCCTCAGTAGACCAGTAGAACTGGTCCAAATCTTTTAACTCAGCGGTTCTCAACTGGGGGCTATTGCACCCACCATGGGACATTTGATAATGAGAAATTTTTGATTGCCACACTTGGGGCGGGAGGTGCTCCTGACATCTAGTTGGTAGAGACCAGGAATGCTGCTAGCACATCCTACAGACCCCCTCCCAACATGGAATTATGTGGTCCCAAATGTCAGCAGTGCTGAGCCCGAGAAACCCCCATTTAATCTGCAAGTGCTAGACTAAAGTTCCTCTAACTCTAAACTATTGTTCTTTCTTTAGTCCCTAGTTGCTAGGTTACTCAAATTAGTCATCTTTTTTATTATTGCTGCTAATAATGTATATTTTGAGTAGGTTGCTCTTGAAGCTCAGATGTTTACAGTGACTTTTTAGTTTATCAGGAACAAGGTGATCTTGTGACATAACCACACTAGAATAGGCAGAAATCCTGCTTTTGTCAGAATACCAAAAGTAACACAAAATGAACAGACAAATAACATAACATGAAAAGAATAAAAGAGCTATTTTTCAACAAGTATATGTATGATGCCAAATAAGAGATATGCATTATATCAAGCAGTGGTTCTCAAAGTTCAGTGTGCATTGAAATTCTCTGTAGGGCTTATTAAAATACAGACTGCTGGGCCTCACTCCCAGATGT
This sequence comes from Glossophaga mutica, assembly GCA_039655065.1. Lineage (NCBI taxonomy): Eukaryota > Metazoa > Chordata > Mammalia > Chiroptera > Phyllostomidae > Glossophaga > Glossophaga mutica. Next base: position 112,100,070 of record CM077318.1, read on the forward strand.
TTCATTCTGTAGGTCTGGGGTGGGGTTCGCACACTTGCATCCCTCACAAGTTTCCATCTGAGACTGAAGCTTCTGGTTCTGGGACCACACTGTGAGAATTTGCAGTGCAAAGTGTATTTCTACAGTCTTAACTTTCCAAGTGAATATTAACCTCAGGGCTATTTATTAAAGTTATAAGTTAACATTCCTAAGAATGCAAAAATTACCACATCATTGTATACTAGTAACTGAAAAGTATGATTTAGTAAGAAGTACAAGGGCCTTCTAGTTCTACAGTTACAATCAGGAAAGAGCTATGAAGATGAACCTTCTGCTACTACTTCTCAGAGCAACAGAAGCTAGCGACTCTACCCAATCAAAAATGAAAGATGCCAGTTCTTCAACTGATGTGCATTCTTCAAATGATAAGTGGATGCTTAAATGAAAAATGATTTGAACCAAAATTTCCTAGCTTTGTATACATTACCGTATAATTGTAGGAGGCTGAACAGATATCTAAAATTTCAGTGAAATTTATTCCCTATCTATAAAATGACACATCTGAATTCCTTAACTAATTGGAATATTGGCACAGGTGGCTAAATAATCTTAGTGTTAAGTATGGAATCTGAAAACTGTCTTAGGTGTTTCAGGAGCAAGTCATTTATTCTCCCAGTCCATCACCCAGCAACGCTTTACAGATAGCAGTGAGTGATTGAGGTGGAATATTTTGTGATTTTTTTCCATAACTAGCCTAAAGTTAGATAATACAAAAATATTTTATAGGTGGAAAATCTAAACCCCAAAGTGGTAAAATTCAAGAGTGCCAACCCCTTATTTTCTATAGCAAGAGCTCATAGAAACTAGATTATGCTCTTATCTTGGCCTGTTAGATGTTTCCTGAATCCCTTGATAGTGAAGATTTTGTTATTTCTTTCTAGACCCTGGCACGCTTCCTAGTACATACCAAATGCTAATTACACTTTCGCTGAATTTACTTAAATGAGTATATGAGAAGTCCATGTGTTTCTACGTTTCATGGATTTCAAATAATATATTTCAGCTTTATTTAAATTTAAGATGGTCCTAAAGAGAATCCTAAAGAGGGTCCAGTCTGTACTGTCCAGAGTGCAAACTTTTACTTATGAGCAAGAGATTGGGAAGAATAAAGGGAAACTATGGGAGAATTTTCCAAGAAATAAGCACTTCCGTTGTACTAGTATTAATGATCTATATGGCAGTCAGTGCTGATAAGACTCCCAAAGGATAACTAAATAACTCCATATTGTAAATTATAGTGTAAATTTAAAACTGCTAAAAAAACAAATAAAACTCTGAGGATTGAAAAAAATGTACCTGTTAGCATCGTTCTGCTATTGTGTGTTTAAGAGCAAACTAGAAGTTGCTATGGCATTGACTTATGCGTGCATAGCAACAGAGCGAGCTCGGTGATTCAGCTTGATAAAAGAGGAAATTAGCTCACCATTTCCCTTTCCCTAAATCAGAGTCAGATATCCAAATATTTCGTTTTGGAATGGTATATCCATCAACATGTTCTAATGGATAAAAGTCAATAGTGGAGGTGGGTGGGGGAAGGTCGCCAGATGAAATGTGTGTGTCATGTGCTTACTTTAGAGAATGCAACTCATGTTTAAAGAATCTATTAATATCTCTGCATCCTGCTTCCCTCTGATAGAATGGGCTTTCTCCTTGGCATATGTTGAGTGTTTTTCTTTTTATAATTTACATTTTACACTTATACAATGATGAGTAATAATTTGGCGAAAGGCAACAATGTATCAACCCATGTGACTTTGTTCCAATGAAAGTTGATGGTGAATATTTTGAGAAAGAAACGTTGTTCGGCTGTGAAACTATAATTCCCTGTGTGTAACAGCCCTCCAGGGAAGGGGTAGATGTTTGCCAGCATAATATGTGAAGTTTAGTCATTATCAACAGCACAAAACAGAGGTCAGCTGTGGGTGTATATGTGGGAGGCACCATTATGAAATCAACCCACAGCCACCGCGCCGCTAGGGCGAGCCAATACAAACAAAGCCAAATGTCACCAAGAAATGCTGACATTTTATCACATGATTACTTTAAATATTGTTTTACCACTGTATCTTTTTTTTTTTACTCTCCACATCTTTATTTTGTTTCCAGTTTCCTTTCTTTAAACTAATAAATTAGAAATAAGGAAGTATAGTTTGAGTCAGTACTTGATCATGCATAGGAAGTTAATTGACCCTGTTGCTAAAGAGCCCTAAACCTGTGAACCTGGAAGTTTTAGCTTTGTTCTGGGTTGACTTGAGTTTTAGAAACGTAATAATTTTATTAATTTATTTTAAATTTACATAGAGCAAGATTCATCTTTTTTCTTTCTATTAAATGCATCGAGATGACATTGGTTAATAAGATTATATAGGTTTCAAGTGTACATTTCTATGGTACAAGCTCTCCATATTGCATCGTGTGCCTACCACCCAAAGTTAAATCACCTTCCCTTTTGGGGGTACAGTTCCATGAGTTTTCGCAAATGCATAAACTTGTGCAACCACCACCACAATCAGGATACGGGAGAGTGCTGTCACTTCATTCCTCCCCGCACAGATTTCCTCATGCTGTCCCTTTTATAGTCGACCTGTCTCTGTACTCCCAGGCCCTGGCAACTACTAAACTACTAACCTGCTGGAGCTATTCTATTTCAACTGTTTTCCTTCTCTCTGTTCATTCACGCAGCAAACATTTATTGAGAGTACTACATGCTAAACTCTGTTCGAGGTGCTGGTGATGAAATGGTAATCAAGACTGAGACAGAGCTTTCCATGCAGAGAAAAAGATAATAAGCAATACATAATAAATCAGTAATTTTAAATTGTGGTAAATGCTGTGTAGAAAACAGACTCATATGACAACAGGTATCAGAAGACAGAATCTTATTCTGAATAGTAGAGTGTTAGAAAAGGTTGCTCTGAGAAGGTGACATTTAACCTGAGAACCAAAGGACAAAAAGGAGCCAGCCATGTGAAATGGGTAAGGGGTGGCGGCAAGGGGTCAATCATTCCAGGTAGAAGAAGTAGCATGTGCCAAACAGGCATGAAGATTTTAGTGAGAAAAGGGAACAATAGCATTATGTGCTGTGGACAGATAGGAAAGGCCTAGCTAAAGTGTATATACTTCATTCCATTGCAGCGCAGAGCCATTGGATTGGGATGAGTATTTAATAGGGGATAATATGATTGATGTTTTGAGTTCTGCATAGAAAATTGATTGTTGGAGAGCAAGAACGGACACAGGGTGGCCATTGGACCACAGCAATTATCCGGTTGACTGTTGATGGAGGATTGGTCTTGGGCCAGTGGCTGTGGAGATGAGAGGGTTGATTTCAAATGTATTTTAGAGGCAGAGAAACAAGATTAAGTGTTTGATTGGATATGGGACAGGGGACTGCTAAAGGAAAAGGAAGAATCAAATGGGACTCCCATTTGATACTTAAGTTTATACTTCAGTATAAACTTATACTTAAGCAAGTAGGTCAGCTTGAAGAAATGATTGAGGGAACAAGATTGGGGGAGATAAAAAGTTTTTTTTTTTTTTTGCAAGTTGGAAATAGAGAAGCCCCTGTAGAGATGTAAAGCTGCTAGATAGTTATATGCCTTTAGAATTCAGAGGAGAGTTTGGAGCTGGAAAGAGAATTTTGTCATTATTTAACTATTAATTATTCTATCAACTTATAATATATATGTATATTTATTGTTAATATACATTTGCTATATTAACATTAATATAACATTAATCCATATCATAAATACTGGTTTATTCACTATTTACTGAGGGCTCACTGTGAGTGAGGCTTAGACGAGGAAATGTGGGTGTGATGGTAAGAGACACCTACATGATCCAAGGCAGTCTGGCAGGAGAGCTAGGACTTCATTATGTTCGTGTTAAATTAGAGGGAAAATAAGTTCCGCAAAGGATTTTATGGAAGGGCGCAATAGGGAGATTTGACTTAGGCTGGGTAAAGGTGGGGTTTGGGAAAGGCTTCCCCAAGCACTGAAAGATGAAATAGTGGGAGAGGGTATTTGATCGAAGAAAGAACAAGGATAAAAGGTCATAGGGCAGAAGACCAGAGATTTTGCTTCTTGGATGTCAGATACTCTAATATACTGTGGTTCCAATTTAGAAGTCCTGGAGTGCAACCCAGGAACAACATTTTCACGAGCACTTCAGGCATTTCATTTCTTCGATAAATATTTTTTGAGCAATAAGTTACGCCTGAGACTCTTTCAGGTGTTGGGAATTCAGCAATTAAAGTGCAAATTTTCCTTCCCTCCTAGAGCTTGTTTCTGGTGAGTCGGATTCAGGAGATTCGCAGATCCTGCGCGCATCTTAAGAAGGTTTGACTTCAGAAATGTTGACCTAGAACAGAGCCATAAGGGCCACCATCATTTAGGTAGAACTCGAAAGGAGGAGCAGCAGCAAAGGAGCTAGATCAAGTGGCTAGGGGATGCGGAAGTGAGGAAAGTGGTGCACATGGCTACAGCTGGGTTCAAGATGGCTGAGGAGAGGTCAGCTAGGTCTCATGTTGCTGAGGGGTGGAATGAAGACAGCAGTCCCCCTTAAACTTTACAGTAGGGCATCATTGGTGATCTTGACTGAACCAGTTTTGTCTGAGCAATGGAAGTATAAAACAGATTGAATTGTATTAGAATGACTGAGAAGTGAAAAATTGGGAACAGAATATATTGGTAATCAGAAAGTGAAAAATTGCTGATGACTCTGGGGGAATTTGCCATAGCTTACGTCTTCATTCGTCCCATAGGAAAGAATCTTGTGGCAGTGAGGTAAATCAACTTCTTTTAGCCTAATTTGTCCATCTAAAAGGAGGAACATTATAATACATTTTAAGACTGAGATTGTGAGAATGAACTGGGGAACTGTATGCATGCAATGAATACTCACTGAAAGTAGTGGCTTGCATTTTTAGAGTGCTTTAATTTTATCAATCACACTTTACACATGATATGACATTCTCATGAAGTATCTTCTTCAATATCAAGTGCAAGCAAAAGTAAGATCAGAATTATTATTATTTTTAGACTTCTGGCCAAGATGGAGGCATAGGTAGATACACTTTGCCTCCTTGCACAACCAAAAGAGGGAAAACAACAAATTAAGAATGAAAAACATCCAAAACTGCCAGAAAATTGAATGGTATGGAAGTCTAACAACCAAGGAGTTAAAGAAGAAATATTCATTCAGAATGGTTGGGGGCAGGGGGCAGAGATGGGCGGCCGAGCTGGAGAGGATGCACAGCAAGGTAGAGGCCGGAGGAACAGGACAGGCAAGGTGGTGGCTGGCCGAGTGGGTGCTCATTTGCGTGCATATAAACCAGGAGGAACAACTAGGGAGCGAGACAGACTGCGCAACCCAGGGTTCCAGTGCGAAGAAATAAAGCCTCAAAACCTCTGACTGAAAAAACCTGTGGGGGTTGTGGCCGCAGGAGAAACTCCCAGTTTCACAGAACAGTTTGTTGGACAGACCCACAGTGCCCTGGAACATACACAAACCCACCCACCTGGGAATCAACACCAGAAGGGCCCAGTTTGCTTGTGGGTAGTGGAGAAACTGACTGAACGACACTGGTTAACAAATACAGGTTTCAGGTTCACAAATCTACAGCACATCATCTGTATATTGTACTGTGTGTTCAGCACCCCAAGTCAGGAACCTTTCCATCACCATTTATCTCCCTATACCCTACTCCACTCCCCCACCCCTTTTTCCCTGGCAATCACCACATTGTTGTCCTTTGGAAGCAGCCCAAGTGTCCATCAGTAGACGAGTAGAACTTGTGTAAACTTGATCAGTTGGTAGAAGTCTGAGACTATACATGAGAGCCTCTCGATTTTGTGAGCCAGAGCAAAGGCATTTGTGTTCCTGACTTTATTTGAGTAGTATCTTGGATGAGAAAATGCTAGCATCATCTATTTATTACCTTCCATGCTCAGTGATTATGTGAAAAGAAAGGAAAAGACCTTTAAAGCTGGGGTGATTGTCTAGACAGTCCTAAAATAGTTTGTCCCAGGTGCAAAGGAAGCACTAAAATGCAGACAAAACATGAGGGTCCTTTGCCAAAAATACAGTGTGTTTGAACTTTCAGAGGTTCCCTATAAATTCCAGAGGAGAAAATGGCCAGAAGACTAAATCCTGATAATTATCATCATTAATTACTTTAAGTTACCAGCACCTACTTAATACAGAGATATTCCTTGTATGCTAAATGAAAAAAATGTTTTGAGACTATTTGGAACTAAAATAGTATAGGCAGAAATACTTAGCTGACTGAAACACCTGTGTGAGCTTTAGTTTAAAATATACAGAAAAGTGACTTCAGTTTTCACTTCACTGTGGAGGTCTTGTTATAAAAAAACAAGGCAGTTGATGTAATTACTCATCAGATCATATTATATTCTGTAGCTTGGTGCAGTTAGTAATTACATGGAATCAAAAATGTATTTCTAGTTATAAAAACTGTGGTATAGTCATACCATAGAATACAATTTGACAATAAAGAGCAATGAAATACTGATACACTCCATCACTTCTATGGATCTCAAAGGCATTATGCTGAGTGAATAAAGCCTGTCCGAAAGGCTACATGCTGTGTGATTTCATTTATATAACATTCTTGAAGGACAAAATTAAAGAAATGGAAAACAGATTAGTGGTTGCCAGATCTAAGAAGGTGGTGGGTTGAGAGAGAGGTGAGAGTATCTATAAAGCAGTACCAAGAGGGATCCTTGTGGTAATGGAATTTTTTTGCATCTTGACTATTATGGTAGTCACATAAATCTACATGTGATAAAAATTGCATAGAATTAAAAACACACACATCCACACACAAGTGAGTGCATGTGAAACTGGTGAAATCTGAATAAAGTCCTTGGATGATATCAATGTCAGTTCCCTGACTGTGATATTGTACTACATTTATGCAAGATAACTGGGGGAGTTGTCTTGCACTGGGAGAAGCTGGGTAAAGGATAACAGGAAAGAGCCCTGTATTATTTCTTACAGGTGCATGGTAATCTATAATTATCTGAACATGAAATGTTTAATTTAAAAAATGAATTTTCTTAAAACCGTTGAAATTGGGTCAAACCCTGGATATTCCTGTTGGAAGAGAGTCTCCTTCATGTACTCGCTGCACTAGATATCAGATGGAGGAGACCTCACATACCCGCCAGTAGTCCAACCCACACTTATATCAGTGGGTGGGCTGTCTGCCCTGTGGACAAGGGAATGCATGCACACTTTGGAACATTTCAGCTTGTTTCTGTGTTTGTTTGCATAATAACACCTTGCGAATGAAGGTGAATTTGTAAATACATCTTTAAGATTCATCTGCACTCAAAACATAGAAGTAAACTAGATGTCATGGGAAGCTCTGTAATGGGAGGTACAAGAAACTTAATAATTTGAGTTTATTCAAAGGAAGTATATTTCTAAGGGATGGATCTTAGAGGAGCTTGTTGATGAAACTATGGTGGCAGAAAGAGGGCCATTGAGTACGAGCAATGGGCCTAGTTCTTGTGAGAACCCTTTAGCTAAACCTTTAAAATCTAAAGGAACTGAAATAAATAGATTAGAATGAGAAGTAAACATTGGAAATATTCCTTGTATTTAGGAAATTTATTCACTCTCATTGATTTAACAATATGCTGGATTTTTTAGTTGTTAGACGTAACTTCACAGTTAGTTTTTTTATTGTTGCTCAACCACAGTTGCCTCCATTTTCCTCCCGCCACGCCCCCCTGCCCCACCCACCCCCACCTCCCACTCTCGATCCTACCCTCCTTTGACTTTGTCCATGGGTCCTTTATACATGTTCCTTGACAACCCTTCTCCCTTTTTCCCCCATTATCCCCCTCCTCCCTACCCTCTGGCTGCTGTCAGTTTGTTCTTTATTTCAATGTCTCTGGTTATATTTTGCCTGCTTGTTTATTTTGTTGATTAGATTCCACTTATAGGTGAGATAATAGTGGTATTTTTCTTTTACCCACTGACTTACTTCACTTAGCCTAATGCTCTCCAGTTCCATCCATGCTGTTGTGAAGGGTAGGAGCTCCTTCTTTCTTTCTGCTGCATAGAATTCTATTGTGTAAATGTACCATAGTTTTTTGATCCACTCATTTGCTGATGGGTGCTTAGGTTGCTTCCAGCACTTGGCCATTGTAAATTGTGATTTATGAACATTGGGGTACCCAGGTTCTTTTGGATTGGTGTTCAGGATTCTTGGGGTATAAAGTGAGCCATAGACAGTTATGACTATGGTTTTTCTGTATTCAGTTTCATTTGCCCAGGGAAATCGAATCAACAAATGTTATCAGTTATCTTACCCATGAAAACACTGGCTGAGGTGGAATACCAAGATTAGACCAAAAAACTTCTCTGGGATGGCCTCAGACTCCCAAAACTAATAAAGTAAAGAGTAACACAAGGTAAATCAATTACAGATGTATAGCTTTTGAATTCACATGGAGAGTTTGGTTAGTAGCTCTAAGTACCTTTACTTCGAAGTTCAGAGAGCCTTATGTTCATTTTGCCTGTCTTAACCACAGTTTTATTTAACAAACTTTTCTTAGATGCAGGTCATTTCACAGGATCTATTCTAAGAAATTCACAAATAATTAGTTCATTTTAATACTTAAAGCAAACCTAGATTATTCGCATTTTGAAGATGAGGTAACTGAGGCACAGAAAGGCTAAGTAACTTGCTTAAAGTCTCAAAGCTGGTCAAGTATGGTTTCCTTTTGAGATTCACTTCCAGACACCAGTATTTCTTCATCAGTATTTCTGATGAAGCCATTGGTACCTATTCAGCTCTACTCCTAAGGCAGGCATGATGGATGATGAAGTCAATTGAGAAAGCAAAGAAGATGCTTACATCTGATATGCTGAGTCTATTCATCCCTTCATTTGGCTTTATTAATTTATTTCTTCATTCAGTCCTTTATCACGTGTTTTTTAATTTTTTATTTTTAAACATATTTTAAGTATTTTTAGTGATTATGCGATCACAATTTTCCCAGTTTTTTCTCTCTTTATCCCCCCTCCACCTTGCCCCCCTAACCCTCCAGCATTCCCCTCCTTAGTTCATGTCCATAGGTTGTAGATAAAAGTTCTTTGAGTCCTCTGTTTCCTATACCATTTTTATCTCCCTCCATCTATTTTATGCTTCTTCCTCCCTTTACCTTTCCCCGCTATTCCTCCCTTCCCACTCCCAACTGAAATCCCTCCGTGTGATGTCCATTTCTCTATTCTCTTCCTACTCTAGTTGTTTGCTTAGTTTTTGTTGTTTTTCTTTTCTTTTAGGATCATTTGTTGATAGTTGTGAGTTTGTTGTCATTTTCTGTTCACATTTTTTATCTTCTTTTACTTAGATAAATCCCTTTAACATTCTGTATAATAATGGCTTGGTGACCATGAACTCCTTTAACTTGACCTTATCTGGGAAGCACTTTAATCTTCCCTTCCATTCTAAATGATAGCTTTGCTGGATAGAGTAATCTTGAATGCAGGTCCTTGCCATTCATGACTTCAAATACTTCTTTCCAGCCCCTTCTTGCCTGCAAGGTTTCTTTTGAGAAATCAGCTGACAGTCTAATGGGCCCTCCTCTGTAGGTAACTGTCTCCTTTCTCCTTGCTTCTTTTAGGATTTTCTCTTTATCTTTAATCTTGGCTAATGTAATGATGATGTGCTTTGGTGTTTTCCTCTTTGGGTCCCCCTTCATTGGGACTCTCTGAGCTTCCTGGACTTCCTGGAAGTCTATTTCCTTCACCAGATTGGGGAAGTTTTCCTTCATCATTTGTTCAAATAGGTTTTCCATTTCTTGCTTTTATTCTTCTCCTTCTGACACCTCTATAATTTGGATATTGGAGCATTTCAGGTTGTCCCAGAGGTTTGTAAGACTCTCTTCACTTTTTTGAATTCTCGTTTCTTCATTCTGTTCCTGTTGGATATTTATGTCTTCCTTTTGTTCCAAATCATTGCTTTGAGTCCTGGTTTCCTTCCTGTCACTGTTGGTTTCCTGAATGTTTTGATTTATTTCATTTTGGGTATCTTTCATTTGTTCTTTCATTTTTTGACCAAGCTCAATCAGTTCTGAGAGCATTTTGATTACCAGGGCTTTAAATTCTCCATCCTCGCTTAGTTTTCTTTCTGAGGTTATGCTCTGTCCTTTCATTTGGGTCCTATTTCTTTGTCTTGGCACAGCTGATAAGTTGTAAGGGGGGTGGGGTCTTAGGTGTTCACCAGGAAAGGGCAACCCTCTTTTGTGCGCTGTGGAGCTGCCTATGGGGGAGGGGCCAGAGAGGGAACAGTGTGGCTCAGCTGCTGGTCCCTAGTGCACTTTCCAAAGGACTCTTGTGTGAGACTGGGAGTTTCTACCAATGTAGCAACCACCATCTCCACTCTGTGTCTGTTTCCCCTTAAGTCGGCCCATTGGCCCAGCCCTGGCAGCCTGACATTTTGCCCCAGCAGCAGGCCCCACCCCCAAGGTCCGCAGACTTGCTGCAGTTTTTCTCCACTGGCCAGCCTGTGGTCTAATGCCTTACTGGTTTTGTTGTTCTGATTGATTTTTTTCTTTAATTCCTTGGTTGTCAGAGTTCCATGCAGTTTGATTTTCTGGAGCTTCTGGATGTTTATTGATTTGAGAGTGGTTGTTATCCTCCTTTTGGTTGTGCGAGGAAGCGAAGGGTTTCTACCTACGCCTCCATCTTGGCTGTAACTCTTTATCACATGTTTTTGAAATGCCAGCTGTGTTCAAAACATTAAGATGGACAATGCAAACACAATATGATTTTGGCTCTCACAAAATTAACATGCTATGCAGAAGATGACACTTGTACACAAATCTTTAGGATGAAGGCCTTTGGGAACAAATGTTCTGACATGAGCCAGATAAAATGTCACGAGGAGACCAGATAAAGCAATCATTGTCTCCAACTGGGTAAAGGATGGGAGCATCATCACAGTTGGCCTGACAGAGATGGCATTTCAGGGATCCCCAAGAGAGGCAAAGTGCTGATATGTGGGAGGGAATGTCAGCTAACTGGTCTATTAGGGACGCATTCCTCAAAGAGAGTGTATGCCCTAAGAATGGAGATTATGGTAGTAGCATGGAGGGAAGGAGGAAAGGAGATCAAGGGAAAAGTCTAAGGATAATGGGGTAGGTTGAGACCAGCATGTTGTGATGAAGCTGGTTGTCCTTTTACATATGGGGGAGCTAACTATTCAAAGTTTTTAAGCCGTGGAATGGCATCAGTAGACTTCTGCTGGCAGTGAATAGGAGGCACAATGAATAGAAGCGGAGGCTTCAGGTATGGAAACCATCCTGTCACATGAGTCCATGCAAAAGGCTATGTGGGGTTCATAAAAATGTTAAACATAGAATTACCACAAGAGCCAGCAATCCTACCTACTCCTAGGTTTATACTCAGAAGGAGAAATTCTACTTTTGGTATATACTTCAAAAAATTGAAAACAGGTATTCAAAAAAAGACTTGTGTATGAATGTTCTTTGCAGCTCTATTCTCGATAGCCAGAAAGTGAAAACAACCTAAATATCCATCAACAGATGAATGCGTAAATAAAATATGGTATCTCTGTACAATGGGACATTGTCCATAAAAAGAAATGAAGCGCTGATTCATGCTATAACACAAATGAACCCCAAACACATAAGATCACATATTTTATGGCTCCATTTATAGGAACCATCCAGAATAGACAAAATCCAGAGCCAGAAAACGTATTGGTGGTTGTAGGGAGGGAGAACAGGGAGATACTAATGAATACTGGCTTTACTTTTTGGATGCTAAAACTATTTGGGAACTAGGTAGAGGTGGTGGTATACAACATCATGAATGTACTAAGTGGCACTGAATCATACACTTTAAAATGGCAAATTTTATATTATGTATATTATATAATTGTAATATAATTTTGTAAAAGATTTTATTTATTTATTTTTCAGAGAGAGGGTAAGGGAGGGAGAAAGAAAGGGAGAGAAACATCAGCATGTGGTTGCCTCTCATGCGTCTCCTACTGGGGACCTGGCCTGAAACCCAGGCATGTGCCCTGACTGGGAATCGAACTGGTGATCCTTTGCTTCTCAGTCCAATGTTCAATCCACTGAGCCACACCAGCTAGAGCAGTAAATATAATTTTATATTATTAAATTTCACTTCAATAAAAAGAAACCAAAATAAAACACGAACATCTATATGTGCGTGGGCCAAGTCAAGGATTTTGGAATGCAGGGGAATAGGGAGAGGTCTGAGAAGCCACTCAGGAGAATTGACCAGTTTGGTGGAGATAGTAAGAAAGGAAGAGGAGGTGGTGGGCGGGGTGAGTGGTGTATCCTGCAGCTTCCAGCTTGGGTGCTGGGATGAATAGGGACATCAAGCGGCTCAAATGATTAGCTAAATATATTCTTTTTATTTTCACTCTGCCACTAGCTACCTGTGGGTCCGCGGGCAAGTTTATCTAACTTTCTGTGTAAAATGAGAACAATGGTGTTGTAATGATGAAATGCGTGGCCATATCTAGAATACAGACCTTAGTGCCTGGCATACAGGAGGCGCTCAATTAGTATTTGTGGAATGCAATGGAGGATCATGCTTATTTATTTTCCAACATAAGGTCATTCTATTCAAAGATACCAAGATAAGAGTTGCTATGTTCCAAGAACCATGAGTATGTTATTAACCCTTGAGAAATTTGGTGGGCTCTCTTAGCATTTTTAACCTGCATGGTGGGACACCCTGGGGTGTGATAGAGCAGTAGCTGGCCTGCAACAAGTGCTAAATTAGCTTTTGTTGTTGTTATTGTGGTGGTGGTGGTGGTGGTTATAAAATGATGGTCAGAATCTTTTTTTAATATATTTTATTGATTATGCAATTATAGTTGTCCCATTTCTCCCCATCATTCCCCTCCACCCTGCACACCCCCTCCCACCCACAAGCCTCCCCTTTAGTTCATGTCCATGTGTCGTAAGTTCTTTAGCTTCTGCATTTCCCACACTATTCTTGCCCTCCCCCTGTCTGTTTTCTACCCACCGTCTATGCTGCTTAGTCTCTGTACCTCTCCCCCCTCTCTCCTCCTCCCACTCCCCTGTTGTTAACCCTCCATGTGATCTCCATTTCTGTGATTCTGTTCCTGTTCTAGCTGTTGGCTTAGTTTGCTTTTGTTTTAGGTGTGGTAGTTAATATCTGTGAGTTTGCTCTCTTTTTACTGTTCATATTTTTTATCTTCTTTTTCTTAGATAAGTCCCTTTAACATTTCATAGAATAAGGGCTTGGCGATGATGAACTCCTTGAACTTGACCTTATCTGGGATGCACTTTATCTTCCCTTCCATTCTAAATGACAGCTTTGCTGGATAGACTCAACTTGGATGTAGGTGCTTGACTTTCATAACTTGGAATACTTCTTTCCAGCCCCTTCTTGCCTGTAAGGTCTCTTTAGAGAAATCAGCTGACAGTCTGATGGGAACTCCTTTGGAGGTGACTGTCCCCTTATCCCTTTCTGCTTCTAGAATTCTCTCCTTCATTTTAATCTTGGCTAATGTAATTACGATGTGCCTTGGTGTGTTTCTCCTTGGGTCCAACTTCTTTGGGACTCCCTGAGCTTCCTGGACTTCCTGGAAGTCTATTTCCTTTGCCAGATTGGGGAAGTTCTCCTTTATTATTTGTTCCAATAAGTTTTCCACTTGTTGTTCTTCCTCTTCCCCTTCTGGTACACCTATAATTCAGATGTTGGGACATTTAAAGATGTCCCAGAGGTTCCTAAGCCTCTCCTCATTTTTTTTTTTAATTCTTATTTCTTCCTTGTTTTCTGTTTGGTTGTTTGCTTCTTCGTTCTGGTCCACTCCATTGATTTGAGTCCCAGTTTTCCTCCCATCTCCATTGGTTCCCTGTGCGTTTTCCTTCATTTCACTTAGTGTAGCCTGCATTTGTTCATCTAATTTGTGAGCAAAATCAACCATTTCTGTGAGCATCCTGATCACCAGGGCTTTGAACTGTGCATCTGATAGGTTCGCTATCTCTTGATCACTTAGATGAATTGGCTCTATGGATTTGATTTGTTCTCCCCTTTGAGCCATTTTTTTAATCAGTTCACACCTGTTATATATGAGGGGCAGAGCCTTAGGTGTTCCCCAGGGCGGGGCATCCCAGGTGCTGGGTTGTGAAGCTGTATGTGGGGGCAGGGTCTGAGAGGGAACAATGGTGCTTGCTCCGCTCTCTCTCCGATTCCAGTCCCTTACGCCACTTCCCCCAAGCAAATTGGGCCCTTCTGGTGTTGATTTCCACGTGGGTGGTCTTGTGTACGTTCTAGGACCCTGTGGGTCTCTCCAGTGAACTCTCCTGTGAGGCTGGGAGTCTCTCCTGGCAACTCAACTCCCCACAAGTGTTTTCAATCAGTGTTTTTAGGCTTTAATTCCCGGTGCTGGGGCCCTGGGTCGTGAGGTCTATCTCACTCCCCGTTTTTGCCTGGATTATCTGTGCACAAATGTTGGACCACCTGCTCAGTCAGCCAGCCACCTTACGCGGCCTCACTGGGTCTTCCCGTTGCCACCCGGTGCCGGGGGTCCACTAGCTGCTGCCTGTACGCCTGGGATCTGCTAGCCGCTACCTGCGTGCTCAGGTCCCCCAACCTCCACTTTTTCCTGCTGTGACTCTGTCCCTCTTACCGGTGTAGACGAATGGTTGTCAGACTTCCATACAGTTCAATTTTCTATCAGTTCTGATTGTTTTCTTGTTTCTAAATCTTTGTTGTCCTTAATTTTGGTTGTGTGAGGAGGCACCGTTTGTCCACCTATGCCTCCATCTTGGCCGGAAGTCAGAATCTTCTTGTGAATATACTTTAACACAGCTGCAGTTCTCAAACAACTTGTTGGAAGGAGGTGGGATAGATAACATAAATAAGGGATAACTAGTTGGACTACTTAATTACTAAATTAATCAGTTCATTAAAACAGTTGTCAAATCTATTACTTAATTTCAGGTAGGTGAGGGGGGAAATGGCTGCAGATTTTTCTATTTGTTTTCTGTGTTCATCTGGCTAAACCCGCCACTCACGGTGATCAGAAAGTTAGATTATTGAATATCCAAACCAGAGTTGTGAAATACTGAAAAATATCTACTCCAATATGGATCCATAAAATCTTTAACATCATGGAGAGAACAAATGAATCACTGCCCTAGCATCAATTTCAGGAACCTCCCATCATGATCTCATGAGCCTGGTGTCAACATCGCCCAGTTTTTTTTCAGCCTTTATGAAGTTTCTTATTAAAGTTTTGAATCTGTTCTTGTGTAAATGTAATGTGATTAGTTGCATTATAAAGATGCTAGAGCTGCCCTTTAGAGGAAAATCTCATTTCTAACACTTGCCTGTTTTAATGAGTCACCATTATCCTCTATGGATTATCAAGTCGATTGTCTTTCAGAGAATTAGTTATTTGGTAGCCCAAGAGATTTTGATTAGAGCATTCAGTTATTTGATATAAAGAACAGTCTAGCTGTGGATTAATATTGAATATGTTAAAAATTAAATTGAAATTAAAATTTTTGTACACTAAACCTCAGGTGCCTTTTAGCAAAGTCAGGGCTCCCAAATAACTCTAAAGTTAAAGCAAAGTTGTACTAAAAATGATTTTGTACTATTCCTCACTCTGTCCAGTCCTGTGTTAGTCTACTGAGTCATTGGGGCACATTTCTCCTTACCGTAACTATATCTGTTACACAGAATAATACTCAGCTGTTTGGAGATGAATGTACAATGTGCAGAAATGGTTTCAGGAACCCTTTTATTCTTCTTTCAGCAGAATGAAAACATTTCCACCGGTCTAATACTAAAACTACAGCATTTACAAAACTAAAGTGATATTCTCAAGGGATTAAATATAAACCGTCACTGAATGTTATTTGAAAGGGTGCCACGTTAATGCATGTCTATAGAAGCAGGCCAGGTGCTGACTAAATGGACAATGGCTGTGCCAATGCTTTTTGCCATCCCTGTAAAGTGATTTTAACGGAGTAGGTTAACCAAACATTTTGAGTAATTTCTGCTGTCACCATGCCTATTGTAAATGAAGATCCAGTCTTTTTGTTTGTGTAAACACAGTCTATTTTCCTCTTTACCATGAGATTACATTGAAAAGCAGGTTAGGCTTGACTCAAAATTCTTAGGATCCATTGTGAAGTAAAACTGAGACTCAACCATTCATATCTGTCTACTACAGCAACTTCATCCCTGACACCTTAGTAGAGGGCTTGGTAAGTCCCTAAATGAACTTTCAACATCTGTGTTTTGGTGGAGTGGTGTTTTTGCTAATCTTTTGGTATTTAAATGCTGCTATACTCACCAACACTGCCCCTCTGAATTATGGTGCTCACTTGCTGTGTCCTTCCCAAAGCTGTTTACCATTCCAAACTTATTTGGTACATTGTAAAACATCCAGCAACATCAAATCTGTTCTAATCTTTACAGGATTGAACTTGGTTTGGTCTTAGAACAACAGAATCTGATTAAAGTAATCCACACTAAAGGGCAAATTATTGATATATTTTGTCCTGGATGATTTGAAATTCAAAAGGAACTTTTCTCTCCTTTCAAGTCTTTGTAATGGAATGTGTGAGCAACATTTTGGTTTCTTTCTTATCAGGAATGAAAGCCAGATGCCCTTTGCTTACCTCAGCTTCTCATTCCCAACGCATTGAGAAACTTGACACCTGTTTCCTGAAATGCTGATTGCCCATAATCTAGAGAGCATCATAGCCACTAAGGAGAAATAAGCACACAGGAAACATTTGTTTCTCCTTAGCGTGAAGTTTTCTAATTTTTCCCTTTGCGTAGGGTAAGACATGAGTAATTTACACAGTGCTAGACCCTAATGCAAACTTATAATCTGTATTTGGGAACATAGGCTGTTTTTTTTTTTAAATTACTGTGCATTTATTGTATAATCAGTGGATCATTTGTCTCAAGTCTATTCCAGGTTTTAATTAAGGAGTCTACCAGGGCATGATTTAATGAATTACTTAAAAGGTGGTTTTATTTGGAAAAGATGCTATACACCACTGAAGAGAAATTTTGGCCAAAGTTTAACGTGTTTAGTTCACCATGAAGCATTGCAGCTGTAAGCAATCATATTACTCTGCCATCACTTAGTTTTGCGGAAAGTGAAGATGTTTACTTAAGGTTGTTAAAAGTTTGATTTTAATAATGACTCCCAAGAAGTACAGAATATCACTTATGTTTGACATTGGAGGGAAAAAATGATAGTTATTCAAACTTATTGCTTAAGTTTAGCTGTATTAATTTTTATGATGTGTTTTTCTTAGCATGTCAAGTAATTCCTGTTTCACAGTGAAGGCATTGCTTTGACTCAGTGTCGAAGTACATACTTACTACTCAGATAAGATATATTCCATTAGAGAACAGCAGTGCACGGATTCCTCATTTGGGGTTGCTTGTACTGTCCCCGCAATCTTCCATTTTGTTTACTGCTCCATAAGATGCCAACAAGAGCAAGAAGGGATTGTTAAAGTTCCACCTTCCATGGGAGAAGGAAAATCTCCTTGGCAAAATGTGACATGCTCTCCAAAAGGGACTCTCTGTCATCACAACATTTTGAATTGGGTGCTCCTTGCTTTATTGCACAGATTAAATCAGGAACTACTTTTGTCTGGAGCTGCTTTGCCAACTTCAGCACTATGGGCATTTGGAACTGGATCATTCTATTTTACGAAGGGCTGTCCCCTGCATGGCTGGGTGTTTAACATCATCCCTGTTCTCTACCCACTAGATGCTGGTAGTACCCTCCCCCAAGTTGTGACAGCCAAACCTGTCTCCAGATATTCCCAAATGTCCCGTGAGATGCAAAGTTATGCCAACTGAGAACCACTAATCTAGAGAAAAAACATAACTATTTTTATAAGAAAGGACTTTGATTTGGGATATTTTCTTCTTTCCACTGAGGTATATTTTAGATCATTATAATTTCAATAATAAATGTCAAATAATTACAGAAGGCAGAATTTAGGTTTGAAATGTTTACCTATGTAGGAATGTGAATAACATTAACAATATTTTCTGAAACAATAATTTATACGTACAGACTAACAAGCATTTTTTTTCTGACGTGCCTTAAATTATACGAAATGTCTTGGTGATCTGATAATATGATTACCTTTAGTGATAAACGAATCATCTTCCTGAGAAAATTATGAGAAAGCACAATTTAGAAAAAATGATAAAAATGGTAGCTTTCATATTTTGTCCTTTATTACTGAAGGAAGCATGTTGTTCCTACTTGACTTCGCTTAATAATTATTCTTGTCAATTTTGAATACTTTCTCTGCACTTTCAGTGAATATATTTTAATTTTAACAGTTATTGATAAGCATTTTGCTCTCCAGATTTACTGTCATTAAACAATATAGTCACATATTTAAAAATACACTTAGCCAAGAAAATTTGCCTATACTTTTCCTTTGTTCATTTTACTAGTAAGTTCTACTAAGACAATTTTTTTTTTTTAGGGAAGCACTTGTATATATAATCTCATTCTTATATGTGTACATATACATATGCTTATGTAAGTGAAAATTTGTCTCAAACTCTTACTTTACTAGTTATAAAAGTTTTAAGGTGTACTATAAAGTGGACTGTTTTCAAAGTTTTATTACTTATGTCCCCTCTTCATGAAAAACATGAAATCTCCTTTAATAATATTAAATTGTTTAATCTCTAGTAAAAATTACTAAAATTAATGTATCCCAAAATTGTGTTTTATTTTATAACTACTCATGCCAGGTCCCTTATTCTGTTACATGCCCTGAAGATGATATACATGCTTGTGAACTCTGAAGACCAGATGACAGATGAAGGCATTACAGCCCATTTTAAATGGACTGCCCCCTGTAAAAGATGCAAGTTTATTACCAGTTATTAATTTCAGCCAGAATAAAGTAAAAACAATATTTCTCTCTAAATACTTAATAGACTCATACCCATTTGAAAATATGTAACTCCTAGTGAAGGTAATGAGTAATCGTACTCTATTAATTAAATTAGAATTTTGATAAACAGTACATCATATGAATAATACCTGCTCTTAATGTTGCTCTACTAAGACAAATTTTAATGGCAAAAATCTCACTTAAATATTTATTATAATTGAATATTGTAATACTCTTCCAAGGAGAATCTTTCCCAGCTAATTCCTGGGTAACTAATACAAGCTATCATTATTTATATAAGATATATCTAATAACTAATATAAAAATCTTTAGAATTTTAAGGTATACCATCCTCGGCAATTTTATTCTTAGTTTCTGTTTAAACAGGGGAAACAGATTGTTTTCTTTCATCTAAAGTATAACATAAGCAACATTATTCCCATGCAATTTCCAATGCTAACACAACCTGTGCTTCCATTTTGGAGAGAGCATTATGCAAAACAGTGATGACATTTTTGTTTAAGCCCCAGATCACAAATTCCGGATGAGAATCCTTGGAAATTTTCATAAGATAATAAGAAGTAGTATTTTACTGGATTTAAAAAATATTCATACCTAAGAAGCAGTCACTCCAGATTTGTCAATCTGTTGTGATTAAATATGAAAATGTGTATACAACCTGAGAAAATTCACAGGAGTTCTGCATGAATATAAAATTTTAGACAGTTTTATAACATTTGCTACATCAATTGATCAACCCAGTTGGTGTAAATGTGTGCAATTGGTGCTTTTCACTGTAGGTATGGTGTTCCCCAGGACCCTTTTGCCAATATCTGGAGACATTCTCGATGTCACAATTGGCTGTAGGTGGTTTGCTACTGGCATCTAGTGGGTGAAGACCAGGGATGCTGCTGAACCTCGTTCAATGCACGAGACAGCACCACCCTCCCCCACCCCCACAACAAAGAATGACCTGGCCCCAAATGTCAAGAATACTAAGGCTAAGAAACTCTCTACTGCTAGCTAAAATATTTTTTTAATTCCCCAATAATTTCTTGAGATGTTTTACAGACCTGAGATATTTTGCAACTCTAAAGTTGGCATCTGTGTTTTAGTGGGTGTGCCAACTGTCTTACTCATGTCCCATCACAGTGCAAAGAAAAACTAATCTTTTAATAGGTTCTTTATCTCATTTTCCAGAATTCCTTCATAAAACTTTCTCACTAAGATATGGGCAGCTTTGATTTTAAGGTCAGTTTATATTAATAATGGGAGTAAGAAGTTTTACTCCAGTCCTATGACAAATATTTTTGAATTTCTGATGCAAACTTGTTTTGATTAATTGCTTTGTGTTTTATTTGTGCTTTTAAAATCTGAATTTGAACAATGTGAAAACTGCTATAATGGCTGTAGCTAAACTGTGCATGTTTTGGTGTGATGGGCAGTTATAACTTCTTTTCACATGTTTATTTTTAATAGGATTACATTTTATTTGAAAATGAGCGTGTGTGTGGTATCTGTTGAAGTTTTCAAGCTAAGATCTGGGAATCAATTGATTTTTAAAATGAATTCTTTTATTCATTCATTCACTGTATTGAGAAATTACTTGTGAGTAGCACTTACCTTACTACCTTATGAGTAAAATATTACATTTCTTCAGAAAAGATATTCATTTCAGAAAATGTTCACTTCTCCTGTCTTTTATGCTAACTTTTACTTCAAAATACCAATTTGCAGCTAAATTTGTGCCTAATAGAACAGGTGTTTAAACAAATTGGAATTATAGGCCAATTGTTGCATCAAAAAACTTTTACAGTCACCATTTCTCCTATTACAATGCTTCCAGTAAATTCTCTTCATAGCACAATTTGTGATAACTTATCTTTTTTATACTGGACATGTGTTTAAACCAAAAATATCCCAGTTATATTAATATACAGCCATAGATATTTAAATGCAGATTTATTTATTACTACAGTCTATGAGTTCTGTTTTATAACATACTTTATAGTGTCAGCTTTATTTCAATGTTTGCTGACTGTATCATTCATTCCATAGCTATTTGCTGAAATATTTGCAATTAAGGGCATTTTGAATGCTTAATGGGAGCAAGGGGATCTTATATATGAATTGGAATTATTTCATGAAGTCTGAGTGTGTGTATGTGTATGTTTGGGTACATGCATGCCCATCTAACTATCTATCTATAGATATATTAAGGAGAAAAGAGATATTTTCTCTGAACGGACCAAAATGCACATCTTCCTTTTCTCCATTAGGGCACAAGTTCTTTTTTTCCCTCCAATTTTCCCATCTATTCTGTCTCACAGCATAAAAGCCATTCATGATAGGTTGTAGGTGGCCATAATTTTTAGTCATTTCATTAGTGGAATTCATCATTCTTGGGATTATTCCTTCTGTTGTCACACATTAATTCCTCACTCCAGACAGTCTTTGCTTTGACCTTATCTGTAAAAATTTGTCTTCCTTTTTAATGTCTGCATTTTACTTTCTGGAGAAATAACCTCTGTTTCTAAAATATTCCAACAAATGGAACGTAAAGTTTTTCCCAACTGCACCAGCACAAAATGATTCTTTTTCTCAATTTCTCTTTTTTCCAATTGTTTATCTATTAAAATTACCGATTATATTTCCTTGGGTTCATGTCTTGTCTCCCAGTAATTGGTACCCGCTGAGATCGGAGACATCACAGCCCATATTTTTTAACTTGACCCTGAGGAGATGCAGACCTAGGTTTTATTTAGGTTAAGGTTGGCATTTGGGGAATTGTGTTCCCATTGCATGCTGCAAACATGTGCCAACACAGCCCTTAAATCAAGCACTGTCAAACTAGCATGAGGAAGCACGCCACAGAGCTGCCTCTGAGAAGCTTTGTTCTTTGAACCACATCTTGAGTATGGCTAACATGGTTGACATCCAGCAAAGCCAAAATTTACTTGAAGGAATGTGGTTGGTTCAGTACTGTAGACAACGATTGTAGACCTGGGGAAAAAAAAAAGAAGTTAAGAGAATAACATCTGCTTTACCGTGTGATATTTTCCTTCAACTGTTTAGAGAATTATAAATTGCTCAGTCAAGAGCTTGTTTACAGAAGCCTGGCCAATTTAAAAATGAAGCTGCCTTTGAGTTGTCCCTGTTTCATCTCACTGTTTGGAAAATAAATCTGAATTGTTAAGATGTAAATACATCCAGTTAAAAGCCAAAGTCAGTGAAGATCAAGTAAAAACAAGAAATGTACCACAATTGAGCTATTTTCCTGGGAGGAAGAAGATACATGGGAATAATATTTATATCTTGAAATTTTTCTTATCAAATTAATTGAAGAAAATTTGAAAGTACCATAATATCTGTTTTATATAATATGTAGCACTGTGGCTTATAGTAATGAGAGAAGATGATAAAAGTTAAAGTATGTGGTGGTAACCACATGTTCAATCAAATATAGGTTGATAATGATATATCATTAAATCATTAAATGAGAATGATAAAGATATAGGTAGAAGTGGAGGCAGCACTTCTCAAAGTGTAGTCTCCACGCCAGCAGCATCTGCATCACCTGTGAATATATTAGAAATGCAAATTCTTAGACTATGTTAGAGACATGCTGAATCAGAAACTTTGGGGAGTGGGTAAAGGAATCCATGTTTTAATGAGCCCGCCAGGGAATTCCACTGTACATTCAAGTTTGAAAACCGCTAATATATGGATGGATGGGTGAATACACAAGTACAGTTACAGGCATATAGGTAAAGGCATAGGTATCAGTATAAACACAGATATGAATATAAACATGGATATAGGTATAGATACAAATACATATGAGGTATGTACAGAAAAGTCCAGCCATGGTTAATATAACGAGTATGACTTGCCTGACATCAGTGTAACCCATCAGCCACGGAGAGTGGAGTGAAATGCACATGCGTGAGCAGAGATTACTTCACTGTACAGTAGGGACGGTAGACACCACTGACTGACCATGTGTACTGTGTGGCCATCACACTGAAGATGATTGAGTGAGTAGAGCAATGAATCTGCATCAGATTTTGCGTTAAGCTTGACCATTCCTCCACAGAACTTATTCGGATGACTCAGAAGGCCGCAGCTATGGGCAACTGAGGTTGGCAGCTTCATCATGACAGTGCGCCTACTACATCACATCTCGTGCAGAGTTTTTTGGTGAAACATCAAATCACCCAGGGGACTCAGCTCCCTACAGCCCAGATTTGGTGGCCTAAAACTACTGGCTTTTCCCAAAACTGAAGTCACCTTTGAAAGGGAAGAGATTTCAGACCCTCGATGAGATTCAGGGAAATGCAGTGGGGCAGCTGATGGCGATTGGGAGAACTGTGTGAGGTCCCAAGGTGCCTGCTTTGAAGGGGACTGAGGTGTCATTGTCCTATGGGCAAGGTTTCTTGTATTGTATATCTTCTTCAATAAATGAAGAACACATATAATAGAGGTTTTTCATACACATAACAGGTTTTTCATATTATATGGCGGGATACCTTATGGACAGACCTTGTATATGTGAACATATATCTAAATATAGCTATTTGGCATTGCCATCACAAGATTTTAATTATATGATTGGATAAATCCCGTTCTTTTTCTATAAACCTGCTTGGGGTTAATTTGTTGAATGTTTCTCCATTAGCTTCATGTAGTGTTGGCTCTAGTATGGCTGTCGCCTGCGTAGTTTTCTTCACTGCAAGACTGGTTGCTCTTGTCTCCCCTTTGCCCTCTTTGAGGCTGCTTTCTGTGATTGGATCTGCAAGTGAATGGTAACAGCACGGAAGCCAATGATATCCTAAGCCTTGGTCCATTTTTCAGAACGTATTTTGTGGTTTTTTTAATTATATTTTTGGTTTTGAGCATGTATAACTTATTTTCAGCCAATAATTCTTATAAAGCACCATTTACAATGGCAATGAATCAGAAACAACTTAAATATCTGATAAAATAGACTTTTAAAATACATTATAGAAAATTTCAAAATAATATAATGCTATTTAGGAAGAAAATCTCAATATACAAAAAGATACTATTTGGGAGAATATTCACTAAGCCATAATCAGTAATTGATTCTTGAATTACAGATTATTTTAATATTATTTATTTTTCTTATTTCTCTATTTCTGATTTTTTTAGTTATAAACTTCCATTGCTTTTGTAAGCAAAGAAAATAAAAAAGGATACTATACAAACAATAAAAATAATAAAAGAAATAGATTATATTTTTTATCTTCTCCCCTCCCCACTATACCCTGAATTTAATAGTCCACTAATTGTGCCAGCTCTGTTTGTTCATCAGTTTTCACATTAAAAGACATATATATATATATATATGTATATGTATATATATATATACACACACTGTTGGATGGTAAAATTAAATAACAACTCTGCCCGCAGAAGTGACAGGAGGTCCACAGTAAATAGATAATTGATTTAGTCATTAAACCCATGTAGAATTCCTTTTTAGGGGGAAGTGAATATTTAAGTGTATGTGGTCATAAGAAAATGCCTCCCTTTGCTTTTTACGAAAGATGTATGGTGGCTTGTCATTCTCAGGAACTGTTCTGACGTGGATAATATCTTTTCCTGATATTTGGAGTCACATGGCTTAATACTGTTTTGAAAGCCTTTCTTGTAAGGTAAACATAGATATAGGTTTTAGCTTAATTTTCCTTCCTTAAAATCCCTTCCTGCCTTAAAATTCTACAATTCCATAAAAATTGTGAATGATCAGCAATTAATAAGTGGAAAGATGAGCCATTTTCTTTCTGCCCTACATGTAAAAGGAAACCCCAAATGTCCTGCCCTAATCTGTAGGATGCCCTGGAATAAAACTATGTGCTTTAATACCCCTGACAAAACCCACTTAAACCAGCTGAAATAATTAGAAATTTTAGAGGCTCACGTCACCAAAAATTCACAGGTACGGTGTGTTTCATCCATTCACTATGGATCTTTTCCCTGTAATTCTCCTCACTTTATTTTTCTCTAAGCATCTCTAAGCTAGTATTGAGAGAAACTGGCAGTTTGGGGAGAAATCTAACTGTGTTTAGGCCAATGGTTCCCAACTTGGGGTGATTGCCACCCTTGGGGACATCTGGCAATGTTTGGAGACATTTTTGGTTGTCACAACTGAAGAGATATTACTGTCATGTGGTGACCTGAGGCCAGAATTGCTGCTAAAGGTCTGACGATGCATAAGACAGCCCCACAACAGATACTGATTCAACCCAATATGTCATAGTACTGGGGTTGAGAAACGCTGGCATACAGGAAGAAAGGCTTTCTTTCTCTGTATCTCTTGCTTATGGTCAACAAAACATTTTGCAGAAGCCTCCAGCCATCTTTCCCTCATGTGTCTCTGGCTGTAAGGAAGAATGATCGCTTTTGATCTGGCTTTTAGGATCAATCATGGCCAGGAAGGGTGGTATTACCAAGATCAGTTCACTCAATCCCAAAATGCATGGGACTGACTACTTTATACATGGTTCACGTGAACAATAAATGTACTTCATGTAACGGTACTATAGTTTTATGAGCAAGAAAGAATAATTCAGGCATCGTTAAGAATCCTGTGGAGCAATTCAAGTCTTCACTGTGGGATTTGGAGAAGCTTTTTTACGCCTGTATTTTTTTTCTGGTTAATCTGCATTATTAGTACCTTTCTAGAAAAAGATACGACTCACTGACAATATGAAGATTTTCTCAAGAAAAATTATCTTCAATGAGGAAAAAATGACTATTTGGGGGAGGATTTTATAGAACTGGTCTCTGCTGAGTCTGTTTGCTGGGTACAATTCTAGATAATGCATAATTATCAATTAGTGTATATTAATAGCACCTACTTTGACTCTTAGGAAAGTTCTTGTTTGGATCAATTATGGGGTTATCCTGCTGGTGAGTTGAGTAAGATGAAGACTGAGGATTGATCAGAGGATTTAGTAATATAAAGGTCATTGATAACTTTAGTAAGAGCAGTGTTGATGGATGGTGGGAATAAAAGCCTGATCGAAGTGCTTCAAGAAGTTCAGGAAAGACTAGGGGGAAAGGAAATGAAAGGCAGGGTTCATGGACAGGGATGCAGGTTATTACCTCATTTATTTACTTGCTATCATAAACATGGCTCAATGTTTCATTGTTCTGGTTTTGTTTTTAATGTAAGCTCTTCCGTCATATTCTAGCACTTAGGTATGTTTCCTTAAAAGAAAAAGAACAGCCACCTTTGCTTTCATGCAATCCAGGAGGCCTTTTCCTGACTTCAATTTTAATTTTCTTAACATTATCCACTATCTAAAGTATTCAACCTGTGGCCCGCAGGGCTCATGAAGCCCAGGATGGCTATGAATGCAGCCCAACACAAAATCATAAATTTACTTAAATCCTTTTTTTTTTTGCTCATCAGTTTTTGTTAGTATTTGTATATTTAATGTATGGCCCAAGGCAACTCTTCTCCTCCAGTGTGGCCCACAGATGCTAAAAGGTTGGATACCCAAAACAGTCAAGTGATGGGATATGGCATTTACCTTGCTAATCTTTCTGTGTGGCCAAATGGTCCATCCTTCCCCACCAAAGTGAGGAACGCCTGTCCCTTTACTCCCATGGTAGATGCAAACCAAAGATAGTTACCAAAGATGATTTATTTGACCAAAAAGGGGTTGATACGTTGCATTTCTGAGATTTAGTGAGCTCAACATCAATGAATACTGCATGTTTTTTCTTTTTTTTTTCCTTAAGAATTTTTTTTTCCCTTTTAGATTTTATTTATTTATCTTTAGAGGGGAAGGGAAGGAGAGAGGGAGAGAAACATCAATGTGCGGTTGCCTCTTGTATGTCCCCTGACGGGAACTGGCCTGGCAACCCAGGCATGTGCCCTGACTGGGAATCGAACCACGATCCTTCGGTTCGCAGGCCCTCGCTCAATCCACTGAGCTACACCAGCCAGGGCTGCATGTTTTTTCTTTATGGGAAACATTATCTTAGATTTCTCAGAATTAAACAACAAATTTCAGAGCAGACGCTGGATATCAGTTGTTTATTTTTCTAAAACAATAGCCATGTCTAGATAAAAAGAAAAATTGCTTTAAAATTTTATTTGCATGAATTTCCTGGCAACTTTTAAAATGCAGGTCCCTGGGCCCCAGAAGTTTTACTGTGGTCAGTTCAGGACTGGACTGCAGCTGGTCCATTTTGTCCATTGTATGTATTACAGGGCTTAGGAACCTCAAGTTTTCCAGGAGCCCACACAAATGTCTGCAAGCTGGAAAGGAAATTATTGGCTTCCAATGTAATTATGTCAATGCTACCTATATATGTAAAAACATAGTATGTTTCAATTCCCTTGTCGGTAAATAGCTTTAGCAATCTTATCACAGGTGAAAGCAATTTATAATGTTCATTTTTCTCTCTTAGCAAGTATTCCTAAAAATGTACAATGATTACTCAAAAAGCACAGCCAGACAAGAATTCTGTGAGTAATTTCATTGCTAAATCATGCCAAAATCACAATAATAAAGATTATTTAGAAAACTCAAAGGAACGTGCTTAAAATCACACAGAGTCCTAGGACTCTAGGATAAACCGCATCCCCAGGTGATTCTGATTCTGACCCTGCAGTCTCACTTGGAGAATCTAAAGTCCAGATGACTGTTTCATATCACTAAAGTGTACTTGTTGTCATACAATCATTTATCAAATTTTCTCAGCATCTACTGTGTGCAAGGCATGATGCTAGATAGTAAACCTATAGTCATAAATAATATTTATCATTGTGAAGCTTCCAGTCCAGTGGGAGAGACAGTAAGTAGACAAATGGGCAAGCATGTGGAAGCAATTACAGGTTGAGATAAGTGCTGAGAAGAAAATGAACAGGGTGGTTGAGTTTGAGAAGCCAGGGAACGGAGACTTCAAATTGAGGAGGTGAGGGAAGTCTTTTCTAAGGGAGTGGGATTCCAGATAAAGAAGGAGGAGCCAGCCATGTGAAAATGCCTAGAAAGAGCATCTCAGGGAACAGCATGGGCAGAAACGCCTGTGCAGGACAAAGCTTCCCTTAATCATGAGTGTCAGAGGGACAGGAGGAAAGGGAAAGGCATGAGGAAGGAGACTGAGGAAGGAGGTCCAGACTCTTGGCACAGGGAAGTCCAAAGCAGATGGATTTTATCCTGCGTGCAATGGAAATGAACTGGCAATTTTTACTTGCTTGTTTGTTCTTTTAAGCTTGCATACGACATAGTACTTCGTATAGAAGTTGAATACTGAGCTCTGGAGTCAGACTACTCGAGTATGAATTCTGGATTTGCTTCTTAGAGTCAGAATGATCTTAGATACGCCTGATTCCTCCCCCTGTAAAATGGAAGTAATAACAGTCCCTACCTCGTAAGGTTCTTTAGTATATTCAATAAATACACGATATGCACTATATTCATCTTAGTAATGAAAATCGGTGTTTAAGAAGATCATTTTGGTTTCCTCTAGGGACAGTTAATTGGTCAAGGGCAAGAGTGGATATGGTTTGTTTGTTTAAAAGGCCACTGAATTTCTTCAGGGTAAATATGGTGGAGGCTGGAGGTGGGATGATCAAAGTATAGTTGGAGAGGAGGGTTTAGATTCCTGATTTATTCTGGTGGCAGAGTTGACAGAATCTGGGAATGAATTAAATGTGGGACATGAGGTGAAGAGAAGAGTAATGCAAAGCTACTTGGTTTTTGGCTCAACTAATTGCATGCATGAAAATCATTATCACCTTAATCATCATCAGTCATCATCAATATTATCATCAACAACATTTATTGAGCAGGTGTGCATACCAGACACTGGGATAAATGCTTATAAAAACCACTTAAAATGCAGGAGACCTAGGTACAAAGACATTTGCCAGGAGGGAAAATCAAGAGTTCAAGATTGGGTAAGTGAAGTTTGAGATGACCCTGAGATACCAGATGGAAGGGTCAAGAAGGCAGTTGAATAGCCAACTCTGTAAAACTCAGAGATGACTGGTTTGGAGATAATATTCAAAAGTCATGAACTTTGCAGTGGAACTCACCACAGTGTTCTTTTATGTAATGATTTGGGCTGTTACAATACTGTTTTATTTCTTTTGGCCTAATCCTTTTGTTTAGTTCAAGACCTGCTTCCTAACAACCTTCATGTCAATTGAATTTTCAGTCAATTCTCCATAAAGTATTGCATTAACATTTCTAACTCTGAAACAGAACTCTGCTGAACTCTACTTGCCTAATCTCAAGTTCATGTTCTCGGTGAAGCAATTCCTAATGAAAACTCAAAGAAAATTTCATTCAAGTTATGGTCTGAAATCAAAAAAAAATTTATTAATTCATATTGGTATAGAAAATCACTTATTTATAGTGTTTAAATTGACATTTGAACAGTTTTTCCAATCCCACACAGTTAGTGGCATAAGGTCTTGAGAAAGCATGAAACTTTTTTTTATCAGCCTCATATTTGGTTGAGCTTGCCAAACACAGTTCATTTTCCATAGAAATTCGCAAACCTGAGCAGTGGCCAAATTTTCAGAGTCGCTGAATGTAAGCCAGTGAATAAAATTGTTAAACTCTTTGATTTCCCCCCGCTTTTTTCCCTTAAAAAGTAACACAGCATGTTCCTCTGAGTTTTGTTATTTGACTTCTATTACCCACAGCACGGAAGTGTGTTTGAGAAAATGCCTGTATGGACATTCCAGCACAGACTGAACACAGGCGGGGTCTTTTGAGAACATCCATTTGCTTCCTTGCTTATCCTCAGAGGGGAAAGGCTAGTCCTTCATAATTCCACCAGCATCCTTCAGACGGCAATGGTACTGACTTTAAAAATGAAGAATTTTAAGGCTGCTAACGGTTGTAATTTTTAAGACAAATCCAAAATAAGCAAAAACTATATGGTGGTCCAAAGTGTGACAAATGCAACACTGGGCATCGCAGCTAATTGGGGCCACTAGCCAACCTTTCCCTTAAGGCTTTAGTCCTAATAGCAGAATACACTGATTCAAACAAAATATTGAACATGGGGCGGGATGGAGCTAGTTATTATTAAGAAAATAATGTTCATGAACATTTGTCCATTGTGGCCAAACATAGTTTGGAAAGATGAAGAATATGAAAACAAGTAAAATAGTGAATATTAATAATTAAAATATGTGGTCCCGAAGTAGAACCCTTTGTAATGTATAGGATTGTATAACCACTATGTTGTACAGTTGAAGCGCATACAAAATAATACTGAATGTAAACTGTAATTATAAATAAAATTTAAATTAAAAAATAATTAAAATATGTCAGTAACTCTAATATAATTCTCTTACTGGATGAAAAAGTTATATAAGAATGTTGAGTTCTTTTAATCCAATGACCACAGTGGCTTTCTCCTCACTGAACTGCTTCCTTCATTGGCATCGTCTCCTAATTTTATTTTTGTGTATAGTAGTAAAAATGCAGAACAGCCCCTATAGGCAACAGCCTTATTGTTAAAATGCTAAACAAAAAAGTAAATCTTTTCATTTCAAAATAAGGTGAAAAGTAACAATTAACTAGTGAATTTCAGCCATGCGAAATCACCGGGCGGTGAGGGTCCATGGTGCTTACGTCACACGTAATTTATTTGGAGACTCCGGCCACACGGGATGCAACTCTAAGTTTGAAACGGGAACGACGGATGTGCTGGACAGGGAATTAGCACAGATGTCAGGGAGGAATGGGCTAAAACACGAAGCGAGAGAAGAATTCTCGCTGCCAGGATTCTAGACAGGAAGCTGAGGGGAAGGGTCCTGATGTGCTCGGGGCCAGGTCCATGCTTGCTGGAAGCCCTCTCTCACCATGGCCCCTGCCAGACCCCATGGGTGAATCTACAGGAGTCATGGTTTCCTCAGAAGAGCCCCATGTGACTGAGGAAGGTTTGTGCAAGGAAACGGAGCTAACATTTCATTTTTCATATAATATATGTATTCACATACCATTGGTATGTAATTCACATACCATTCAGGTCACTCATTTAAAGTGTATATGATATTACATGTAATTCACACACCATTCAGTGCATTCATTTAAAGTGTATAATTTAATGGTATGTTCAGAGCTGTGCAATCATCACCACAGTTTTAGAACTGTTTTATCACCCCCAAAAGAAACGCCATCCCTCTTAGTCATTACTGCCTCAGTCTCCCTAGCCTCTGGCAATCACTAATCTCTTTTCTGTGCCTATGGATTTGCCTGTCCTGAACATTTCATGTAAATGGAATCATATTGTGCCATATGTGGTCTTTTGTGTCAGGTTTCTTTCACTTAGCTTGATGTTTTCAAAGTTCATCCATATTGTGACATGAATCAGTACTTCATTACCTTTTAGAGCTGACTAATGTTCCATTGTATGGATATGCTACATTTTATTTACCCACTCATCAGTTGAATAATGCTGCTGTGAACAATTTTGTGTACAGGTTTCTGTGTGGATATAAGAGATTTGTACAGAAGGGATCCAGCCGTGTAGTATGAAAAACAGAGACATTTATTGAAGAAGATACACGATACAAGAAACATTGTCCATAGGATAATGACACCTCAGTCCCCTTTAAAGTAGGTGCCTTGGGACCTGACACAGTTCTCCTAATCACCATCAGCTGCCCCATTGTATTTTCCTGAATCTCAGCTATGAGGAAATCTCCCTTTAAAGGGTGATTTTAGTTTTGGGAAAAGCCAGAAGTCTCAGGGCGCCAAATCTGGGCTGTAGGGGGGCTGAGTCACCTGCGTGATTTGCACGAGATGTGATGCATGAGCAGGCACATGGTCATAATGAAACTGCCAATCACCAGTTGCCCGAAGCTGTGGCCTTCTGAGTCATCCCGATTGTTTCCATGGAGGAATGGTCAAGCTTAACGCAAAATTTGGTGCAGATTTGTTACTTTACTCACTGTGTTATTTTCAGCGTGATGGCCGCACAGTACACTTGCTCACTCAGCAGCATCTACCACCCCCACTGACTAGTGCAGTGAATTCGTCTCTATTCACACATGTGCATCGCAGTCCACTCTCCTTGGCTGCCAGGTGACACCGATGTCAAGCACATTGTTCTTGTTGTGTTAACAGTGGCTGGACTTTTTCCGCACAGACATCATATATTTTCAGTTCTCTTGAGTATATAACTGGACACGGAATTGCTGGGTCATATGGGAACTCTATACTTAACATTTTGAGAACCTGCCAAACTTTTTTCCAATGCGGTTTACGTTCTCACCAACAATGTATGGGAGTTGCAGTTTGTCTACATCCTCGCCAACATTGCTTTTTCCCATCCTATGAGTGTGAGGTGTTATCTTGTTGTGGTTTTGATTTGCATTTTTCTGATGGCTAATGATGTTCATCTTTTTGTGTGTTTATTGGTCATTTGAATGTTTTCTTCAGAGAACTGTTCAGAACCTTTGCACATTTTAAAATCAAGTTATTTGTCTTTTTATTATTGACTCGTAAGAGTTCATTATATATTCTTGATACAAGTCCCTTATCAGGTATGTGAGTTAGCATTTCATTTAAATGATTTGTTCTATCCAGCATTCATATTGCGTCTCTACCATTCACTGTGAACTGGCATAAGTCTATGTAACCATTTATGTCAACTTCGTAAGTTGCAGACTTTCCCCCTTTGTAAGTGCTCAGTGCCTCTCAGCCTTGTGTACCCAAGGAGGCCTTTCAGAGCGGAGAGCTCCCCAGGGCATCTGACTCAGAGGATCACAGTGACCCAGGCCTTCTGCCTCCCAAGGCCTCTAGCCACGCATTCCAGCTGGGGAGCCTGCCTGCCTGGCTCCTCGAGCTCTCAGAGCAGTCGCCTTTTCTCCAGCATCCTTCTTCGTTCTCACAGTGGACAGGGGTACTGTGTGGGGACGATGGGGGGTCAGTTTTGTCTGGAGATGCTGTTACTGCTGAGGTGTAAAGATCCTGGACAGGTAAGAATATACGGTGTGTGCATTTCAGGCTCTGCTTTGTGCTTGAAGCAAGACAGGACCCAAGGCGGTAGGATAAGAAAGACTTCATGGGGGAATAATTCTGGAGCAGCATCTCAGAAAGGTAGACACAAGCAGGAAAGAATACGAGAAGTAATAGCTTCGAAGGGATTCAATCCACTTGTTTTAGCACTTGAGTCTTTTTCAACCTCAAAGTTCAGATGGTTCAAATGACACTTAAGATGTCTCTGCCTGTTGCTTTAGGAGAAGGTTCAGAGCCTTTGAGTCAGGCTGACTGGAATGTTACATGTCCATGCCAAGAGACTCATATTTTTACTGAAAGTTCAGAGAAAAATCCCAGTAAGGCCCCACTATTGCTTCTGCACCTTTCCTTTTGGCTATTCTCTCAGTATTTTAAAATCAATGTAATTCGACTTTAATGATGCATATTGGCTTATAATGTTACTGTTGCATAGGTCTTGGTGGCCTTCTAGTGCAATGTTTCACTGTGACAGATGAAACCAAGGGAGAGAGTGGATCAGGTTATGGTAGGGTCACCTGGCTGAGACTACACATCATTGCTTTTGAGCCTCTCTTTGGGTCTGGATCATTGGGTACTATAATGATGGGCATTTGAGACAAGGGCAAACATGGCGCTTCCCCTCAATATGATGAAGCATCAAGATTCTAGGCCATCTACAAACAGTACGGGCACTGATGCGAAACCACCAAATGCGGTTTGACTCTTCCTTTGTGGTCAGTCCATGCAGCAGACAGGTGGTTGGCTCAGAAAACCAGAGAGCCTTGGTTTTTCTGCTTGCAGCTTCTGACGCAAAACTTATTTTTTTTATTATTCCAGTTTTTTTACGATTTCATAGAAAGAACCTTAAAATACATCTTTCTTGTTATTCATTTAGAATATTACTGAAGTGTTCCTGGTGCTTAGGTATTTGCTGGTTTCATAGAACTGCAAGTAAAAGTTTCTTTGACTTTCCTAAAGGAACTGCCGATATCATGTTCAATATTAGTTTACTTGATGAATAATTTTTAACTGTAAGAGGTGGAATCACAAAGTTTCCTACAGATCAGCACTCTGTTACCTTGAACTGTGTGACAGGCCACTTCCATTCATTTGCAGATTTCCCCGTCTCTGTCATATGCGTGTGCCACTCCCATATGTGTAACATAATTGAAATCAATATTATTTAATTTGTTGAAGATCCATTTGATTTTTGGAGCAAATTTATTGCTCTTAAATCACCATCATTCACAATCTGCTGAAAGATTTCATTTTGAAGGAGGACAAAGACTTGATATTGTGATCCTTATGATTTACACTAATACAATAAGTAAACTATAAAATAAGTCAACTTACCCAGTCCATCCATGCTGTTGCAAATTCAATAAAAAATTTTTTAAAAATAATTAAATGAGTCAACTCAGATTGCAGTGATAGCAGTTTCCTGGATACCTATTGCTGGTAACCAAGAACATTTCTATCTACCTGAGGAAAAATGAGTCACACAGGCAGTAAAATCACCCTTTATTTTCCAACTCTCTTTTTAAACCCTGCTGATAGGAATTGCGTATTTTAGAAATGTTTAGTAAGTACTTTAGAAAGCTATGACTGTCTTTAAAAAGAACTATTTTTGAAATTTTGAAGTTGTTCTCTTGTGGCCATTTTCAAATTAATATAAAATCATTGTGGAACCCAGGTTGAGCCCAAGTTCATTATCACAGGGCAAAAATGGCATTTTGTAAACCTTCTGAGCCTGAATTTATTATTGCATGCAGCTGTACAAATTTGCAAACTTTTTTTCCTAGCCAGTTTGAACTGCCACCTTGATAGCTAACATTTGTATAAGCTGCAATGCAGGAAGCTATTGAGATATTTGAAACTTTGAATATACAGGGCATGGCAGAAGTAACGCCTGCTTAAGTGTGGTTGGTGGGGTAATAGTATGGGTATAATAATTTATAGTTTTAATTTTAACAATTCACCTAAAATGTCATGTGGTGTGCTTGATTGCGATATTGTTATGTTACAGAATTACATGCTTATGATTTTGTAATAAAAGATTTTGTACTAAAAAGGGGTGTTTTTTGTGCTGGACCCTGTATTTGAATCTGGACATCAAACGCCAGGTAGAGAGAGTATACCAGCCAATTAGTTCTGATTCAGTGTCATGCTAAGAATTTATCAGCAGCCTTCCTATTCTAATCACTCTGGTGAACTTCATAATGTCACTGGAAATGGCTTTTCCATGGGTTGAATATGCGTTCAGTGGGCTACTTGGGAAGAAAGATTATAGAAGGCCAAGGCCTGGGTTTTCTAACAACCCATTCGTTAGTTTCCGCTGTAGCTTTCTCTGACTGAAGAAATGAGAGAAAGAGCACTTGGAAGTTCCTATGTGGATTTGGACTTGCATTTATTTGTTTTTAGTCCATCTTTTGGAACCAAGGAAGGAGTGAGGGTTGTTCATGGTCCCATTCACACCCAAGGCTGAATGGCTATACCGCCCTAATGTGTGGTTATACTTGCCCATATTTGCAGAAGTTTCCGCTGATCTGCGGTGATTTATCATAACTGCAGAGGAGTTACTGGGTCGGGGGTTCTCGGGGAGTTTTATTTTACACTTAGCTCCTTAGCTCATCTTTGGGAGGTCAAATGGGCTGGAAACATTAAGTGACAAAAGGAGACAAGTTTTCATGGCTCTGATCAAGTTGAATGCATATTTGATGTTAAAAATAGATACAGGTTGTTTTAGTTAGGTTCCCAGAGGCAGATGACAAATTAGTTTACCTTTCAAATGGCACTCATAAAAAGCAGGGCAGGATATGTGTGTGTTTTAAGAAGTGCCTCATTTCTTTTTAAAGTTTAAACAACTCTTCATCTGTAAAATTTGGGATAGAGACAACTTTTCGTTTTTTAAAGATTTCATTAATTTATTTTTGGAGAGAGGGGAAGGGAGGGAAAAACAGAGGGAAAGGAACATCAATGTGAGAGAGAAACATTGATAGGTTGCCTCTCGCACGCAGCCCTACCAGGGAATGAACCCGCAACACAGGCACGTGCCCTGACCAAAAATCAAACTGATGACCTTAACTTTTCAGTACAATACCCAACCAACTGAGCCACACTGGTAAGTGTGAGACAACTTTTCCTTTGCAAGGTTGTGAGAATTAAATGAGGGATATATGTCCTGTACTTAGAACATGCCTAGAATATAAGAGCCCAGTAAATGTTCAATTTATTATAATAATTAATTTTGTATTAAGTATAGTATTTTTTTAATGTCAATGATGGTTCCATGAGCAGATATTAAGCACACCAACCAGTTTCCAGGTGTTTTTCTCCAAAAGCCTCAAGGTGCTTGCCAGCTAGTGGGGAGACCGAAGAAGAAACAAGTAGTTGCTTGTAATGGAAGCATGCACCAATATCCTGGGAAACACTGAGGCCTGGGCACTCTGACATGGGTGGACCAATAAGAGAAGGTCTATGCACAAGGAGGCATTGAGCTGATGCCTATTGAAAGCCATTTTCGTGATATGTGGTATATGGAAGACAAGGAATGGGTTTACTATCACTTGGAGGAATGTCTCGCGTTTGATATTTGGACAGATAAAATGCGTCATGTCCTGGGTCCATCAGGTTACCCAAGGTCTGCACTCTATCAAAGTGGGTCTCCTCTACTTATAGCACACAGCTTTATATTCTCCGTGGCTGTTGGAGCTTTTTTTTTTAGTAATAATTTTGCAGCCGAAACCTTCTTATATTTGTCCAATAATACTTTTGGAGAGTGATGGTTCTAAAAATCGTGAAAATTAAGGCATCTTAAATCCCTACCTTCTCTATGGACAAAACTACTTATTTCCCGTTATCCTGCCAAATTCAAGCAAATCTTAAAATAGGACATTTCCCAGCCAAACTAAATGAACTCTAATTCAGTAGTTACAGTGATGGCTAATGGTCTGGTTATTTTTCTCTTCTTCATTACTCAGGTAACACAACCACTTTTAGGTAACCTTCCAAGGAACAAGTAACACTCTCATCTTTAAGTAACTTCTGAAGGGGCAAATAACTTTTAGTTTCTGCAGAATGCTTTTGATTTAGACACATCAGCTGACATAACCCTGGGGCAGCCCTCTCATCACCTGGCAAATTTTCTTTAATATGCTGGTCAGTCCTACGCTGTTCAGATTTTGCTGATGCAGTTGGTGTAGCAAGTGAAAAGCCCATTGTATGAGGTCCTGTTTCAACTTTACCAACTTTAAGAACTCTTGGTATTTCTTTCTCAATTATCTTTCAAAAATGCACACACAGCCCTGACTGGCGTGACTCAGTTGGTGAGTATAGTCCTGCAAACTGAAAGGTCGCAAGTTTGATTCCCGGTTCAGGACACATGCCTCGGTTGCCAGGTGGTCCCCAGTTGGGACACGTGTGAGAGGCAACCAGTCAATGCTTCTCTCTCACGTCAGTGTTTCTCTCCCTCTCTTTCTCCTTCCCTAACCCTCTTTCTAAAAATACATAAGTAAAATAAAATAAATGCACACAGACATCTGATTTGTTCAAAGTCTCATTCTTTGTATATGTTAAGTTCTGAATGCAGAGACTGATCTAATGTTGGCATTGTTTGCTAGAGTAGAGTATCTCAACTTCAGCAGTGTCGACATTCAAGGCTGGATCATTCTCCATCGTGGGGTCAGTCTTGTGCATTGTAGGATGATTAGCAGTATCCTTGATCTCTCCCTACTAGATAACCAGTAGTACCAGTCCATTGCCCACCGCTACCCCCTCATTGTGACTCCAGACATTGCCCGACGTCCCCTACAGTCCCCAACCTTTTTGGCATCAGGGACCAGTTTTTCCACAGACAAGGGTTAGAGAGGCCAGGGGGCGGAACTCAGGCAGGGTAGGTCAGGAGGAGGAACGCACACATGCTTCCCTCGTAGCCTGGTTCCTAGCAGGCTGTGGGCCAGTACTGGTCCACAGTCTGGGGTTTGGGGACCTCTGCCCTAGGGGTCACAGCTGCCCCAGCTGAGAACCACAGCTCTGCAGAAAAACAGATAAAGAAATCTCTAAAGTGGAATTAGCTGAGCTGTGACCAATTCCATAGCGACGGGGAAGAGTCGGAGTTGGGAGTCGCTATAAATGGGGAACGGGCCTTACAAGGAAGCCGAAAGGAAGACGTTCAGAGGGGAGAGGTCTAACACTCACTCTGGCCTCCAGTGAGCCTTGTGCAGTTCATGACATCCTCCTGGAGGATTCACTCTCACATTCTCCTTAGGGTGACCTTGAGGGTGGTGAAGAATAACTTGTGGGGATGTCAGATGGGAGAAGGCAGGGATAATACAAGGTAGCAATTAGTAAGGGAGGTGTTCGGGTTGCTATATGTCAGAGATGGCACAATGATAAATGACAGATATGTTTGACTTGGAGCCTTTGGCATATAGAACTTCTGTTATGTTCAAATTCTGTCATTCTGTGTTTTCAACTGTGTAGTCTGCCCTTTGAGGGACTACAGAACCTGGACAAGGTTCCCTTTCTGAATATAAGAACCGTAGCCAACATTCGTTGAGCTTAGAGCTCACTGACAGGAAAGGACTCGGAGATGAATATTAGGACATTTTATGGAGGAGGAAACTGAGCCACGGAGAAGCTAGGAAACTTGTCCATGTTTCCGCAGCAGATATGCAAAGGTCGTGATTGCAAATCCAGACAATCTGGTCGTGTGGCCTGCACGCCACACCATCGCACTGGGAAGCCATCTTTGCCATCTTCTCTGACCCTAGAGCCCCAACATTCCACTGACAAATTGGAGGCATAAAAAATACTTTGGAGAGAAAACAAGATTTGGCTGTTCTGAGGGAGAGATTTTAACATTGTTAAAACATTTTTTTGATTAATAAAAAAAATAAATGCTGGCCCCTGGGCTATTTTTTTGTTGATGATAGGGCAATGGTATTTGTAAGAGAGCTTTACTGATCTTGATTTTTTTCTGATAGGTGATTCAGGCATGATTTACTCCGCACCATTCCCAGCCCAATCTTATTTCTCAAGAATTATTTATCTTCTAGAAGAGTCAGGTGTTTCAGTTGAGGCCAGAATGAATTCTTCCCAGCAGAGAAGTATTTTTTGATTCACTAAATGTTACCCGATGACCCCTGATGATAAGGCTCTAGACCAAATGGGGGCAAAAGGAATTATAAGCCAAATTACAAAACGAAAAGTAAAAGCTCCAATTAACAGGAATTTCACTACAAACATAAGCTGATGACTATTTTATTGAAGCAATATGGAACACAGCTAGAGGCCACTATGTTCTGCAAATGTGAGAAATTGGTTCAAATAGTTTTTCTCTTGTGATTACCATGTTAAGCTGCTCACAGTTAGATCTATTTGAGGTTTTTTAAAATTAATACAGTTGTTTACTATTTTATATTCTTTTATAAGTCCTGGACTTAAACTCAATCTTGGTATTTTCAGCAATTGTTTACTGAGGGGCAAACTTCAGATTTATGGGAAAATTCAGTGTTTTCCTTTTGTGTGGAGTTGAGAGAAGAGGTGGTCAACAGGATGTTGCTTCTAAATAAAATGAGCAACTTGACCTTTTTCCTTGATAGAATTTTATGTTAGAAGTGTAACGTGCCTTGGTGATAATAACTGATATGATAACCGTATAGTTTTTAAATGATTAAGATGCAGAAAAGTTTTATCTCAAGTTGCTCAAGTGCTATTTGTCTCCACCTCGTCCTTTTATTACAGGTAAACTCAATGGGATACTTGTGCGTGTGTGCGCGTGCGTGCGTGCGTTCCCTCTTGTCCTGTGTTGCACTGTTGGTTTGAACCACAAAACGGAAAAGAATGTAAATATTTTCTGATGTTTGCAGGCAGCCGACAACCCTCAGGGATGGAAAAAAGTTCAGTTTTTTATTTTAATTTTTCTGTCAGCATAGATTTTGGCTTCTTCCCAATGAAGCCCTAGGTCCAGGGCCAGCCCAGCCCTCTACCTCCAGTGTGGATATCTGAAAATAAACGGTCATTTCTTTGGAACCGAAATAGATTCTCTTACAAGCCAAAAATTAAGTTTAATTGCAGTTATTATTAGATTTGTTGGTTTTAAAAGAGAACTAGGCCCGCGGATGAAGCCCAAGCGGGGAAGGATTGAGGGTGGGAGATGGAGGTGGGTGGGGCGGGGGAAAGTGGTGGCAGGAAAATGGAGACTACTGCACTCGAACAACACTAAAAAATAAAATCAAACTAGAGTGCAAATCATTTTGGTGTGTGTGATTCAACCTGAGGAAGAGAAAGGCTCTTCTACAGTTCCTAGAAAATTCCCATACAAGATCATGATTGCTGGAATGCTTGGGAAATGGTTTGTTAGGGATAGTCGAGATGTTTGGCTTTGCCCAGCAAATCTGATTTTTCCTCATCTTTTGTTTAACTCTTTGAATGAATAGGAATTCATATTGAACAGCACTATCAATTGTAGCTCTTGGCAGCGGTGGGAATGCTCTGTGTCTGTGTTGTCCAATATGGCAGCTGCCAGCTCCATGTGGCCTTTTAACATTTAAACTGAATTTAGTGTGACTGAGGAACTGAATTTTAAATTTTCATTTCATTTTAATCCGTTTAATTTTGAACAGCCACATGGGGACTCACATTGAACAGCGCAAGTAGAGTATAATTACCAGTGAGCATAGGCCTCTGATTTCAAATATTACATTGTATTATCACCCTTTATATCTGAATTTTGATTTGAAAAATGTGGCAACTATTAATGTGTCTGACAAAGTGAAGATTACTTCCAAGTAATCCTTTGAACTTCCATCCTCAATTCATGTATCAAGATCGGTGGTTATGGAAATAAAGCCTGAAAATTA
Source organism: Glossophaga mutica (assembly GCA_039655065.1). Classification (NCBI taxonomy): domain Eukaryota; kingdom Metazoa; phylum Chordata; class Mammalia; order Chiroptera; family Phyllostomidae; genus Glossophaga; species Glossophaga mutica. The sequence goes on from CM077318.1 coordinate 112,140,951, forward strand.
GGTTGTTGGATTTCATTTTCCTTTACCCTTTTGATAGGTGAATTGTGAACATTTTCTGCTTAATTGGAGTTGTTATTGAGGTTGAGATCTTCAGATGATTCAGACCCGATGTAATTAAGCATAAGAGAGAAAAAATTACATTATAGCCAGTCACAGTGCCAAAATAAAATTAGACAGTTGATGAGTTTTAAGTCAGCAAGTAGTTCAGGCATTATTTGAATCGAATAAGGGTTTAGGGCTTAGACATTGTGTTTTACTTTTGAGCTGCCTGCTTTTTGAACCCAGGTAACCTTTGATAGAATGTCTTGGTAACCGTTTCTTTATTTTTGTTTTGTGTTGTTAAAATTCTTCCTCCACTTTATAATGCTCATCTCTTTTTGGTGTTTGCTCGTGTTGTTCATTTTTGTTCCTCCTGAAGCCAGTTTGCTCCTTTGCCCTCACCCTTCTTCGGTCAAAGTATTTCTTTGAAAAAGCCAAGTACATATAAACTGACTTCTACTTGGGAAAAGGGGGACCCAGCAAGATCCTCCTCAAAGGGAACTGAAAGGAGGGGGTACATCTAGATTGAAGCTGAAGAAAGGGAGAGCAAACTTTTAAATAATTAAATTTGTTTCTGATTACAGAAGTAATTTATGTTTATTGTGGAAAAATTAGATCTTCCCACAAACAGCTACATCTTCCTAGTTTTTTTCTATGCCCATTTATGTGTGTGTCTCAATGATTTACATGTTATGGTCATGTATAATATTCACAAATGATGCACAGCCTTGATATTAAACTTCAGTTTCTCACATTTTCTCCACTAATAAAGTTTCTTCTAAAGCATACTTTTTATCACAGTATTTTTTTCAGATATATGGAGGAAGATTTAACTGAGATCCAGTTTCTCACTGATCTAGATAATGCTATGATCAACATCTTTGCACAAATCTTTCCATGCATTTTGATGACTCTCTAAGGGTAATTCATAGACATGCATTTGTACTCTGGAAAAAAAATATGCGTATGGAAGCCCTCACCAACAAAGAGAGGATGATAGCGGAGGAGATTTCAAATTTATTAGTGACGTGGGAGTGATTATGGCGAGATGAGATTTTCTTTGAGGTGTTTTACTTAACTTCATCTGTCTCTTTACCGTAACTTCAAAGGCATAGCGCAGCTTTGTAAATAATCTACTTTTGCTTTGTTATTAATTTAAGAATTCTTTAGATTTAAGTTTGGGTTTATTAATGCATTTATGATCAATACTGCTCTGTATTTCAGCCTGGACTTTGAGTCTTGGTCATTAATATCTAGTAATTTTCTTCCATATTTGATTTAAATACATGCAACATTGGGTATCTGACTAAGCCCGAGTTTTAATGAATGAGAAGTGCTCAGTTTTATTCAATTTACATCAGCTGTGTTACAGTATGTGGTGACATCTGTATGCCAGAATTTTGTCAGTTGTGACCATCTGCCACAGTTGGGGAATCAAGAAATAAAATAATCTCAAAGTAACTGTGGACTTTCCAGGATAACAATTCCAAGGCCAATGCCCTTTATTTTGTTAGGGAGAATATAGATACAAAATAAGGTACACAGTAGAAGGTTTTAATACACATTAACCAGAAAGAAGAAGAAGAAATGATAGCTCAGAGCAGAAAGGAGCAGGTAGAATGAGAGAGTAGTATCTGGCAATTTAAAAGAAGCGTAAGAGCCTTATTACCTCTGAATTTCCAAGACAACACAGAGTAAGTCTCATTCTGGACCATCAAGAAGATGCTATGTTATGGTTAATATACACTGTTTAATGTGGTAGAACAATGTTATTATAGAAGACCACCATGAGAATGATTATATTAAAATATGTTTGGACATTTAATATACAAGTGTCAGTTTCTTGTTAAAATTATCTTGTGCAGTATATCTCATTCCATAGTAACTAGTCCTCACACTCTGAAGCCTGACTTTTTTCATGTAATTAAAAAGGTGATTTGAATATGTGTGTACACACACAAAAATATCATTTAAATTATTGCAAATGGAGACTGCTTTTGTTAATGACTTCCCATATAGAGAATCTACTTCTACCAGAAAAAGCGAAAGCAACTCCAGGCTGACTCCAAAGTTTGTGCTCTTTCCAGTGTCACGGACAGTCTTCAAGTAACATCGTCACTTACACCCTTAATATTTTTCTCAGTAGGAATAAATGTGATGGCAGTATTTCATGAGCTTTGGAAGGCAAACTGTGTGGGGGCATATATTTTGAAGAATATGCTAGGATATATATTTTATCTCCATTTATCGGATTTTTTTCAGGAAAGTCATTGACTTTCAGTGACATTCAAGTAATTCTCCTTATTCCTGTCCATAAGGAGAGACAGTGTGCTATAATGAGACAAATGATGGGGATTCCAATATGGTATCTTCACCCACTAATCAGTTATGACCCACAGTTGAAAAACCCTAGCATAGAAATAGCGTGTCATCTACCTAGAGGTAGATGGTTCCCGAGTTGGTTAGTTTAGGGACACGATAATGCCACCAAAGACCTGGGACCTTTCCATCTTTCTACCTGACCCTCCCTGTCACAAGATGGCAGACAGAGTTCCAGGCATCACATCCTCAAACAAACAGATCCAAAGGTGGAACAGTACTTTTCCTGGTGTATGTGTGTATATGTATAATGAAAGGGTAATCTTCTTTTTTCCAGAAGCTCCTCCTCACCCAGCAGACTTCCCTCTTGGCTTCATTCATTGTTCAGGTTCCACCACAACTCATTCCTAAACCGATCACTGGCGAGGAGAATAAATACTGTATTTGGTATGAATATGGTATGTTATGGTAGTAAGTTCCATCATTCACATGTTGGAGTTAACATTCATGCCCTGGGACAGGGGAGGAGGCCCATTTCTCCTGACTTCGTGGTAAGCCAGTTGCTGGGATTAATTCTAGCCCTGCCAGCAGGGAATGAATGGTGAGGAAAGGAAAACTGTTGGACAGCCAGCTAATGATGTCTGCTATATTCCCCAGAGAATTTCTGCTATACTTCTGTTATAGTGTTACTGCCGGGAGGCCCTCCCTTATTATTTGTGAGTTTATTTTATTCCTTTGGTAGATACTAGGTTACTTAAGGTTGTGAACTTACCATTTCCACTAGGATGTGGAATAGTTCCTTGTCCTAGTGGGTGATTAATAAATATTTACTAAATTCATTAGACTTGCCCCATACTAATTGATTAAAAGCTTTCTTCCTCTTTTTATTATTCTAAATTCTTTAAAATTGAGTTATTTGTTTGAATATTGACACCCTCCCAGTAAAGTTATGTTTATTCATTCCAGAAAGTGATTAAGGGGCCTTAATCATAAAAGTACAGGAATAAAGTTACTGTGGGTGCTGTGTAACATAAACCCTGAAAAGAGTGTTTACAGTTTTGTGTGGGTGTAGGAGGAAAAAGGATTCATATAATTAGGAGTGGGAAAGAAATCTTGTATTGAGTCCATTTTATGCATCTGTTAACATTTTGAAGACTATACAGTAAAATTCATATTATCTTAAAGATTATGAAGTGGCTGAAATGACTTATATGTAAAATCACTGTGATTATTTGAAGCTCCATTTAATAAAAGTTTTGTTAGAAAAGCTAATTATTTCAATAATTTAAAATTTAATATGTTATTATCTATCTCACCTAATTTCATTTAAAAATCTGTTTCAGTAAAATGAAATCAGAAGAGCAGATTGTATTTACTAATGTGGTATGAATTATAAAGCCAGTGTTCCAAGTCTTAATTTGTTTTGTAATATAAGCATTTTTCAAGAGCTTATTTTTTAACATAAGGGATTCTTCACATAAACTTCCCTTTATTTGGTTCAGGTTCAGAGACAGTATATGTTTATAACTTTTCACTTTATCAACTATTATAATTAATATATAAACTTCCGGTTTAAAAAAATTTGAGATAGCATATTTTACATTTCTTCTAAAAAGAAATACAGTATTCATTTGCCTGCAGAATGGTCCATTTGTATGTACAAATGAGCAGCTCCTACCTTATTCAAGAATAGCCATTATTAATTGTTCTTGCAAGTGACATGAAATTTTAAATTTAATTCAACACAAAGATATGAATAATTTTTTAAACATTTTTATTGTTTGCTAGTGATACTTATTTTTAGTTACAAATCACTGTGTCATGCTAAAAGCTACTGAAGTATTTACTTCAGTTCTCTTCTCATTTTCTGATCTTTTAATCCTGAAAGAAAATAGCAAAAGGAGCAATTAAAATAGTTTACAAATATTCTTATTGAGTACCATTTACAATAACACATATAGCTTCAGTTTTGTCAAAACAATGTACAACCATTTAGGTTTGACTCTGTAATTTTCAAAGTTTTTGTTATCTCATTAACATTAGAATTGCGGTATCCAAGATGGAGGCTCCTGCCTTCAGGACACTTAACACTGTTATTTGATAATAGAATAACAATTGACACCTTTTATTGAGTACTTCCTGCTTGCCAGGCTCTGAGCTTATCAGTTTATTTTCCATAAAACAACTCTACAAAGCTGTCAATATTTATACTCTATTTTACACAGGAGTTTTAAAAAGCTCAAACTACTTGTCTGGTCGCCTTTTAATAAATAGCTCTGGCAGGGTATGAATACATTATGAAGTACAATGATTAATAAAGAGATAAATAAATGTATTTTCTATACAAAGAAGAAACATGCACCTTAGAATAATCAACTATAGGCACCAGATTATTTGTGATACAATCAATTTTCAAAATTGCAACCCATATTCTTCATAATTGTGAAGCTATATATGGCATATATTATAATTTTTTGTTGGGAAACTAGGGTATTTGTACTTGGACAGAGGCTTGAAAATTGTCTTATTTAGTCACTGTCTCTCATTTTATAGAAGGGAAAACACTCATAAATTTGAAGTAACTTGTTTAATTCTATCTCCTCATTGAAAGTAGAGCCAAAACTGGACCCAGGTATCCTGGTTCTTCATCCAGGTCATTTCCACCTCACCTCTAGGTGCTTCTCAGTATAAAGTCACCAATAGCATCTATAACTTGGAATTACATTTGAACACACACATACAGTAGAATTATGCAATCTCATATACACAGAAGTAAGGGTTTATGAATATGAATAAGGGTCATTTATTTTAAGTGACTATTTCCCACTCATTTGGAAGAATTTTCTGTAATGGAAGAAAATTTTGTGCTTGTGTGAAAATTTCTCGCTAAAAGCTTAATCTATAGAACCTCAGCACTGAAAAGGTATCTGATGATCTGTATGGTTTAGCTTCCTCCAAGTGAGATTAAAAACTACTTTAGACATTTTGCTTTGTCTAAAGTAGTTAACTGTACAAGAACAACAATTAAAATAAAATTTTTTAAAAAGGAAAAAAAAAACTACTTTAGACAGGTCATCTTCCTGTAGGTCTTTAAAGAGATTTCCCACCTACCGATTCAAATATTTGTATCCCCTCACTCTCAAAAATTACCCTTTAAAAAAATCTTCAGTGCAATTCTAACCTACTCTTTCTAGTCTAGCACTTGAAAGATAAGGAGCACAGATCATGGATTTCAAGAATATTTATATTCTGGTAGGAATTAAGGAATTTAAACCCAGTCAATTAAGGCTATGGTTTTCATCGCTAAGCCGTGTCGATAAACTGGTTGATAATGTAAAGTTACAACACCTGTTTGTACTGAGCGAGTCAATAATCTGTAGCTACTGGTACTGAGGAACCTGGATGGTTGGAGAACTTAGAACTCTGGAGGCCAGTTTTGCTTTACCGTTTTCACAGGTGTTGTAGTGGCTTCAGAATATACTCACCACTTCCTCCCGCTTGGTCTTGTCCGTTGCTGGCCAAGCTTCCAGAGGCAGGTCAGGAAGCATTGGGGGCAGGGGCTGCATGGGGAACAGCGGAGGCAGAGGTGGCTGTGGTGGCAGGGGTTGGATGGGGTGCACGGGTGGCTGGGGCTGGATGGGCTGGTGAGGCTGCGGCTGGACGGTCTGGGGCTGGAAGGGCTGCTGGGCAGGTGGAAGGAGGTTTGGCTGGTGGTGTTGGGTTGGAGTCATGGAGTGTTGGCCAGGAACGGGCATCATTGGTTGCTGGGGGGCCACGGGCTGCTGAGCTGGCACCACAGGGATGTGGTGATGAGGCTGTAGGGCGTGATTCGGGGGATTCTGCTGGGACAGCACGGGAATGATTTGGTGGTGCAGCCATCCACCCATGGGTTCGTAACCATAGGAAGTGTACTGGTGAAAAACAAAGAGTCAGGTTTACCGTTGGCTCCATTGACTTCCATCTGGAGAAGTAGCAATGTTGTCTCTGCCATTATGACAGTAGGAGTATTTATTCATTTTTCCCGTGCAAGAATTTCTAACTGTGTACACAGATAAGACCTTTTACAAACTAGACTTCCTATTAGTGTCTTATGTGGCATAGAGATGCTATCTCACTTAAAAGGGAATTGAAATGCATGCTTAATATTTGAAGAGAATAAAGAGCAAAATATGTACATACCGGCTGCCTTATCATACTCTGGTACCACTTCAGAGGGGTAAGCACCTTAGGAGAAAGAGACATTAAAATACATCTGTTTTAATATAGTTACATGAAATATACACTCAATAATGCAGTCCTAGCAATATTGATCATCCGAAAATATGGGTTCCACTGAAGAAAGAACAGGGTAAACATTTTTTCAGGTGCTTCCTGTGTGTTAGACACTACTTCACATCCATCAAACACACATCTTTCATGTTTTCTCACATACTCTAAGGCAAGTATCATCACCCTCACTTTTGCAGACAAGGTCATGGAAAGTTGAATTTCATGAGCTTGGCTGAGGTTACAAAAGTGGTCATTGTGTTTAAGTTCATGGCTCCTGCTCTTCTTTGCAAGAGCAAAACAAAAGAGCAAAATTAATGTGACATAATATTAATCACGTTATTTTTGATATGATGTCACAATTAAAAATATAGGAGACAGAAACCCTGTTCCTCATGCTATACACACAGGTTTTCTGGTCAAATGTGTGAACCTTTTAAAATGTAACAGAAAATCTTGCCTCGAATTCTTATTAACATTTTTCCTCAGCTTGTAAGAGTAAGACTCACAGATTAGCATCTGAATCTATGAAAGAAGTGAGAATTTCACTTCTTTTCTAAACAGTATATATCTAGGTAATTTCAAGTGCAGGGACTCCTTGATATAATGCTACAGCATTTGATATCAATACAATAAACAATTATTAATCTTGCTCAAGTTATACTTGACAAAGCATGTTTTATGTCGCTTGACTATTTTGCTCCCCAAACAGTTATTTTGAAGTGTGGGTGTTATCATAATTTCCCTTCTGCAGATGAGGAAACCAAAGTTCCAGAGAAAGAAAACGATTTGCCAAAGTCACATGGTTAGGATGGGGTTGAGGAGAGCCTCGAACCAAATTTCCAGAAATCTCAAGCTTTTTTTATTGCTCTAAGAATGTCTCACAGACTGCTTGGTCACTAATCTGTCCGTAAAGACAAGTGAGGAAGACACAAAAGCGTGTGAACATATTAGAGTTGGTAATTTACTAGCTGGAAAGGATCTTAAATACCTTCTTACCTGTTCCCCACATTTCGGGGGCTAGGGTAGAATAAACCCGTTAAGCCAGAATTTACTTTCTTCCCTACCGTGCAAGTCCCCCCTAAGTGACAGTTCATGATGGATACTTTTATAGCCATATAAGGAGGAGAGACTGAATCAGAGAGGCCAGGCAGAAGTGTGCTGGGGCAGTGGAGGCCTGAGGCGACTCATCGGGGCTTAAGCCAGGAAGCTGCTAGTGGGAACTGAAAAAGTGGGACTGAGAAACATCTTGAATGAGATATCAACACACTATTCTTTACAGAGCCCAGGACATGGTTCACTCAAACAATGGTCAAAATTAGTAAAGAGAAAAATTACCTCATAGCTGAAGTTGATATAACCAGGGTGCCCAGGATGAGGTGGTAGCTTTTACAGGGCGGGGAGAAGGAGAAGGAAATGAAAGTGGGAGAGGGAGAGAAAAGGGAAAGGGGGAGAGGAAGAGATTAAGTCAATATGCAATTGTTCACATTAAGAGAGACTGAAGCAACTTAAAAAAATCTATATAATGCAGAATATATTTGAGGTCTACTTTTAGTCTGAACATGTATGCTGTGTAGGAGAGGAGCCCTCATATTTTAAAGAGGTCCAGAACAACTACAAGACTTTTCCCAGGGTTGCAGTCTATGGTGAGAGACCTGGAATCGGGAACCAGCACGCCATTGTCCTCCAGTGACCTTCAGGCACCCCTCCACCCAGGTTGTCAATTAATCCTGCTCTGTCCCACCCACCATCTTGCTTCTTGATGAAACTCACTCCATGTTGGGAAGAGATAATGTTTCTCTTACACGATTACGAAATACCAACATGAGAATTGTCTCACGAACTTTCCCCTATAAATCAGGAGGTAGATGAGTGCTTAAGTATCAAAGACATTCCTCATAATTTGTGTGCAAAGTAAGTAACACAACAACAACAACAAAGGAAACAACTGCATGTGAATGATTGATGACTATGAGAACAAGATGGGTGCAGTGAAATCGAAACACTATAAATCCCCATGGAAAATGAGAGTTGATTTATGAAGTTTAGGTCAATACTTTTTATTATTGTGTCAATGTCTTTATAGCCAAAACATTTGAAAGCTCAAAATAAAAAACAACCTGAAAAATGATCTAGTCCTGTGTAAAGCGTAGGCCAAGTGACCGATGGCTGCATTCTGGAGTTCTGGTTGGCCATGGAATGGGTGCGAGGCAGAGGTGAGGGAATCATGCTGAACACCTTCCTGAGACATCAAGCTATGTAAGTCTCTCTTCTTCTAAAATGCTGATATTTAATAAGAGGGTTAATTCATTCTTGTCTGAGTGGGAATCATTTTAGTCAAGTAATTGCTTTTCCTATACCTTCTTGATGCAAGCTGTCAGAGGATAGGGGTGTTGAATTTAGGAGTGGAAAAAGGGCTGAATTTATAATGTAAGGGTTCTTGGGAGACTACGAGTTGCCACAATGTAGGATGTCAGGAAGACAGAGCACAGAACGTTGGTCGTGGGGGTGAGAGAGAAAGGAAGGAGGCAGGTATACATGCTTTGCTGGCTTCTGGTTGTATCAACTGCTCTTTATCCTACTTTGCCTTCATGTGATCTAAGCTCTCTGACCTTTTGTACCCATGTCTAGGAAGAATGGGTGAGACTTCCTGGTCCTTGGTACATTTCCATGTAAAGTATATCCATATGTAGTAGCATAGGTAGGATTCCAGACAACCACATAAAAGTCATGTACTTAGCAGATACACCCAAAGGGATGAGGCCTCTGAGAACAGAAAGATGGTTCAAGAGGGGAGTTACTAACACAGAAATTGGACTTTCTGGAGGTGACAGCTGTGGAGTTTGGGGAGCAGGAAGAGATTTGGATACTTGCACGAAATTGAGTTTTAGACAGAACTGGCACTATTGTAATATTTTTCTAAGGGTGCTTTAAGCACTTTCTCTGGAGGCCTTTCAAGGGTCCCTTCCAAAAGTTTCCTCCATCTAGAGATGGGCAATGATAAAAGCTTACCGTTGCAACAGAATTTCCTGGGGAGCTTATTAAAATGCAGAGTCCTGGGCCCCACCCCTGCTGTAGTAAATCAGAATCTTTGGTGGAGGCATCCGAGAATCTAATTTTTTATAACAAGCTCTTTAAATTGTTTTTAAACACAAAAATGTTGAGAACATCTGATCTTAATACTGGTTTAAACCCTAAAGTTTATCTACTATGGGGCAGTTTTTATTTCCAAGCTCGTGAAATTGGACATTGACGTACGCAGGGGGTGTTTTACTCACAGGCATAGCGAAAGCTGCTCCCAGGAGACAGGCAAACAAAATCCAGGTCCCCATTTCTTTATGGCCCTGAAATATGTCAACACATACTTTTCTTATCTCTTCTCAAATATGGACATAATTAATGCTCCATAAAACCCTCACAATCCATATTGGTTTGTTGCAGTGGAAAGGATGGGATCATTCTTAGTGAGGTTACTTCCTTCATATGCGATTTCTAGTTCTCGGCCCATTTTGTTTTTTCTGTAGTCACAAGACTGATAAAAATGCTTTTCCTTTAGGTTGAGAGCTGAAACAAATTGTAGGGACATGAATAACCTATCACTGTAGTATTTACATGCCATTTTCCTATACCTGTACAGCTTGTAGAGTCATGGAAGCTAAGTGTATCTCACAATTGATTATTAAAAGAGTACAGTTGGCTCTAAAATTGAGGACAGCATCACGGCGCACAGTACTTGATACTTTTAGAACCAAGAGGCATAGGAATGATATTTTTGTACAGTCTACCTGAGTAGACTGTACTCAGTCTACTCAGTGCAGACAATGACTGTCTGTTTTTAACAGTAGCAATACTGTTAAAAGCAAAGCCTAAACATCTGAGAAAAGATATTAAATAATTTCCCAAGACAGGGTAAGGAAGGAGTGGAATTTAGTTCCAGGTGTTCCCACGAGTAGAACTTCAGGCAAGACCCTCAGGTAATATCTCTGAGATCCGGATGCGGAGCAAAAGATGTGGTTCAATGAAAGGGACAGGATGGCACTAATATTCTGTGATTATTCCATGAATTTTAAATGACATCTACTTAAAAGACTCCATATTTATAGTTAATGGCATATTCCTTCTGTTTGACACTGCATTGTGATTATTCCACAAATAAAACTCTTTAGACATGAAGCAAAACAGGCTATCCTAAAATACACACATTGCTTTGTGGTGCAAATTATTGACTAACTTTGAAAACTGTCAGAAGAAAGACTTTAAATTTTGCATAGGAAGCGAATATTGTGCGTAATAATGCTGGCTGTGGAACTCACATTTTCTGCCTCCTAAATCTGATTTTTTTAAAGTTTGAATTAATGAGGAAAAAAACTGTAGTTGATGATTCTATTTTATGTCATTAAATAAAATGATTTTCAAAGTAGTAGATCACAAAGTGTGAAAAATTATTTTTATCTCATTTGATAAGTAATTAAAATTATTTTGCTTTGAAATTTGGCCCTAAAAAGTGCTTTAGGATTTTAGAACTCAAATTTAAAGAAATACACTTTCCTGTATTCGAAAGTAAAATAATTTATTTAATAATCAGAGTCTAATTTAATTATGATCCAACTGAAGGAGTAACTGAATATACAGCATAAAGTATTAGAAATGCAGAATACATTGTAGCTTTTGAATGTAGAAAAAGAAATAAGCACAACAGAAACAACACTAAATAATGAATAAAATCTACATACCTTTGAATATACGTCTGCAGAGTAAGTTTCTGTATGAAACTCAGAGATGCTTGATCCTATAGATTTCTTCCAACTAAGAGCTCAATTTATATCACTCACGGCAGCTAGAACAGCCAATCAGGTTTCTGAAGGAAAAATGTGTTGAGTATAACTAAAAATCCCCTTATCATGAATTTTTAGAAGCTATGATCAAACATAAGGCTGTATGTTGTGATTAGTGCATATAGAGTCTTTCATTATGGGCAATAGTAGGTTTAACAGGCAAAAAATTTCATCATGCTGTGTTTAAGTCAGCAAATAAGTTGACTGCACATGCTGATATATTCAAATTTACTTTTACAAACCAGTTATGTCATTGTCTGTCCTCTGGTTTTAGCAAACATAATATAGTTCTTTCCAAAAATGTAGATGGTTGAGTAACTATAGTGTAATCAAGATATCCCCTCGGGTTCCCCATCGCTTTCGGATCAAGATAAATTGATTCAAAGCCCCATTCTGGTAAAACCCCAAAGTGCTCACCAATATTTCCCTTACAAATGATAATTTGGGGATCACTACTGCTCAATTTTCTATTGTCATTGAAGGTATTTTCTCTGATCCCCGTGGCCATTTCTTTAACACCATTCTGGTATCTACCAAAAGAGAGGACTGTTTTTCATCCTTGGACTCATCTGTAGCCTATCTGCCATCCAAGCAACCGTGAACTTGAGGTTGTCACAGTAGCAAAACTTTTACCAATGATTTTAAAGACAAGGCAAGAAACATATCACACACCAGACCTCACACTTAAAAATATAGTTTGATACTTGCAAACAAATATGTATCAGAGGGGACATCGCCTTCGCTCCCCATTTCACATAGCGACTCAGTTTTCTTAGTGTGTTGGCCCTTCTTTGTCCATATCCTTCTGGTCCGATGCCACTTTCTCCTATAAGCGAATCCAACTTCCTGCCTCTCTTTTAGAGCCTCTTAACTGCCCCTTTACTTGCATTGTCCCTATGTTCTCAGCAGCCTCTCCTTTGCCTAAACAATGATAACCAAAGCCCTTCTCCCTGTAAGAAGACCTCTGATCTAGATATTAGGTGCATGACTTTTACTCTTCTACTTTATTAAAACATATGGATTTTTTCTTTTATTCTAAAATTGGGTCAGTAAAAAAGCAGATTTGTAACTAGTGATAAGGGGTAGCCGGTGAGTTGTCTATCAATAGTAGAGCAATAAAAGAAAGATTGATTATATACCCAGATAATATTGGCAGTATAGCCAGATCTCTTGGACTACTTAAATAATAAAGTTTGTACATGTACATGTTTTTATATAGGGGCTCCACATTGGCTAAGTTGAATTCAAGGAGAAAATATCCATGAAAGGATATTGTTAAGCGCTAGAGCTTAGACTTACATGGGTCCTGACCTCAACTTAACCAAAGGTTGAGGGACCATTGATAAGATACTTAGTTTATCTGAGCCTCACTTTCCTCATCAGTAAAATGAGGATAATTATAGAACCTAAGAGGACTAATGTGAAAACAAAATGAGAGACATCTCTGGGTTAAATGGAAAGTTTTCACCCTCCCCTACCCCATCACTTATCATACAGTAAGCGTTTTATAAATGCTAACAGATAAGATTCTAAGATGGTCTTTGGGAATGAATTAGGAAGACATGAATAACCCTCATGAAGAAAGGTAGATCTTTCAATCAGAGACAGAATAAAATGGAAGATAATAACAGGCAAAATGTATAAATAAAAGTGAACATTAACTAGGGTTCTAAAAGCCAGTCGTGTTCAGGGTTTGCCTTTATACATGAATATATTAGTGAATTGTATATCAGAGGCAAGAAGGAAGTTGTAGAATGGATTTTAGGAGAATTGGCATCAGATTACTTGGAGGCAGAGGAAGTGGCCGGTGCACAACAAGGTGCTCAGCAGAGTAGGAGGGAGAGGAAAGGTAAATATTTACCTAAAATGTAGGTAACGTGAAATTCTTTTTCAATCTTTTCCCCATTTTATTTGATTAAATATATCAGAGTGCCCGAAAAGGGTTCAGGATATTTTTCTACAAAATTGCACTTAATCTCTGCTAATTAAGTCATTGGTGAATTACCAGTGGTCTTATAGTTTCCCAAATTGGTCTCATTACTTTGTTTCATATTTCAAGAATGAGAGTGACCCTGTTGCCACAAAGGTCAACAAGGATCCCTTATTGTGCCATTAATTTGTCTGCTCTACTAGATATTGAGTTATTGCCAATTCACTAGATATAGCTGTTCCGGCTTTGATGGTAAATACGGTAGAAATGATTTGATTTGTTCTATTTGTTTTCCCTCATTGCATATCCTAAGTTATAGGGTATTAAAATATGGACCACTATGCTTAAAATCTTTTTCACTAAGTTAGGTCCTACATATGCAGTTTAAAAGTTGCTCGATGTTTTGGGGAAAACTCAAAATTTCAGTTGAAAATTTTTTTCAATAACCAATTATTTTATTTTTGAAAAGGGTGACTTTATAAAAGAAAACAATTTATTAGATTGACTATTTTGTTATATAGAGACTATAAAATTTCCAAAATATTTGCGCTCTTGTTTTTCTGGTGTTTTGACATCAAATATTTTTTATCTCTTTAAAAAAATCACCATTTTAAAAATGGATCACAAGCATAAAATACTTTCATCTAGGACAATATATCTGGAATAACTGTGACAATATGACCCTCGAATGTGTCTTCATTCATTTAAGCATTTCTTCCAAATGTATACCGTGTTTTTCGGACCATAGATACACCTAGGTTTTAGAGGAGGAAAATAGGAAAAAAATTTTTTGAAGCAAAAAATGTTGTAAAATATTTAATAACATAAATAACATAATATTTCACCAATGTAAATGTAAACAGAACTCAGCAGCAGCATTAACAACCATTACTCCTCACAAATTTGCGGGGAAAAGTGCATCTTATAGTCTGAAAATTACAGTATGTTGAATACTTATGAACGTAAGACCATTTGTGTTACTAGACGAGACAAATACATGTAAGAATTTATACTTTCTAAAAGCTTTTCTTCAAAATGAGCGAATAAATGCTCTTCTAAATTATAGGTTACCCTTCTTGCTAAGAGGACCCAAGAAAGGATTATAAAAATATCACGTTTGGGGCACTTTTTGGCCCAGAAACCCTACTCTAAATCCCTCCTGAGGCCTTGTAGGGTCAAGCAGGGCTGCAAAATATGCAATTCGTGGGGAAGGACCTTAGGCCGGGAAGCCTTCTACTCTTTTTGACACAAATCAAGAGCCACATGATTCCCGTCTGCTAGTTGTCAGAGATGAGGAAAGCATGGGTTAACCCCAGGAAGGAAGAATCTACCATCGTACCTCCTCACTTTGGCCTAATCAAATACTTGAAATAAAGAGAACCCATGGTAGCCAAGAGCTGGAGTAGTCTTGAGCTCTGAGAGGAAGCATGTCTTAAATGTCTTCACTTCCTAAAACTTCAAAAACAACAATAAATTATACATGTTTGTGCGTGTTACTTTATAATTTTTAAAAAGCTCTTTTGCCTATTTTTTTTTTACAGCAGTTATACTTGCAGCTCATCACATTTTGCTGTTCCCGTGCTGCTTATGTAGTAATTTCTTCCCTTCTAATTTGCTGCTTAATTTACAGTGTGCTGGAAAAATCATGTGCCCCAGCTTGTTAGAAGTATGTGTGGACTGCAAATAAAGGGATGCTCTAAGTGATGTTGGCCCTGAGGACTCACTTGTGAGAAAAGCCCCAAAATTTCAGTCTTATGGCATTGATTTTTGGCTGCTGAGAGGATGTTTTATTTTACTTGGGAGTTTTTCCTGTGCTTAACTTTCTGGTTTTTAGCAGGAGTCAAGGTATATGGGTGATATTTGGATAAGTCATGTGTTAGGAGTTTTAGCAGCCTTTCTTATCATCCATAGGGACTCTATACTTGAATCTTCTTTTAAAGCAGGCCCAGGATGGCCCAATATTCCAGAATAATTTCAAAAGTGAGTATTCTTAAATAACTGGAGGAAAAGTCAACTTTTAAACATTTCTTTTATAGATATTTACTTATAAGGATATATTCTCTATGCTGTTTCCCCCCTGGAATGGAGTTGGTACACTTTTTAGAACTCAGATACACCACTAATTAATTCTGATAAATACACTGACTTTCCTTTGCAAACCTTGGAAGTTAGATAATGTGCCTTCTTCTTTCTCAGGAGCTCTTTGGACCTAGAAAAATATCTTTTTTTTACAAAGTAAGTGCTAGATGAATATGTTGATTAATTGAAACACAGAAATGTTATCCATGACATTATGAAAATATTAAAAATATCCTTGATTTATGTGGATTCTCATAGACAAAGAAATATGCAGTCATTTAGATGGGTCTTTTAAAAACCCAAGATGGATAACTCAGCATTGCTGCCAATTGCTCCTACGGATTTCATGCAATGGCCTCTGATAAGGACCTGAAAAGGGAGATGTTGTAAAAGGTTTAGAATCCATTATCCTAACATCCTTATTATATTGGACTCTTACCTTAGTTCAAATTGTAATATACTACAAGCAAATATACTATTATATGTACTTGATATGTATTTATTTGTATCTGAGTTTATTTGCTTAATATAATGAAACAACATCATTATTATTATTATTATTATTATCATCATCATCATCATTATTACTTTCTTAGGATTCTGGAATTCCTTCAACCCAAGGAGTAACTTGAAAAGAAAAACAACAAAACCCATCTTTCATGCATATTCACATACTTTATTGATTACAAATCATCAGCACCTATTTCCAGAATACACTGGAATGAACTATGTGTTTTGTACTGGTTCTTTGGAGCTATGTTAAAAAAGAGGGAACCTCTACAGGCTAAGGACATTTAATAAGTGAGTAGACTTTGGGCAAGATGCATAAGAAAAGCAGGAACAGAGGTAAGGAACCAGAAAAGAGAAAGGCACATATAAGAAAAAGAAAATGCATTGTGATGGTATTCAAGGTGGTAATCAAAGGTAATAATGGTTCAACAAGCCCAAAGTGTCCTGAAAAGAAAAGAGGAAACTTATTAGTGAAGCAATAGGAAACAAATAGCTACGCAGTAAATGGAGATGGTCTTAGGGTCACAAGTCCTGAACATATCCCTCAAAGGCCAAAATTGTGAGATAACCTGAGCAGCCATTATTGGGCACTAAGCATATACCTAACAGTCATAGGTCTTGGACTACAAGGATGAATAGGACAGTAATCCAACTCTCAAACTACTCACAGCCTCTAGAAGAATTCTTCACACTGAGTCGGGATGAAGAATGCTGGGAGCAGGTGTTGGAACAAATAATCCTTCTCATTTGCAGGAAGCTACCACACTCAGTACCTATATCTGTGTTTGTGGATGAGAAAGGGGTGACGAGGGAGGAGAGAGACAGTAGTGACACCAAAAAGCATCAGGGGCTGTAGTAAAAGCTGGACATCTAGAGTATTCCAATAGTTCTTTGGCTGGTTTGGGCAGGGGCATATTAACTGTATATAGGACCACTTCAGTCTTTCTACCTGAAGTTCTGTACTTCCTCCTTCTTCAGTGATTATGCAATAAATGGCATGCATGCACTGAGTTATCAGGGAAAGATTAAATTATAGGCAGTGTCTGCTGTTTCTGAGGACAATATAAAGTAGATAGAGGTGTTTATGAACTAACTTGTAAAACAAAATATCTCCCAATAGGGGGCTGGTTCAAATCAATTATGACACACATAACATTCAAAATGAGGGTATCAGTCTGTATTTGTTGACATAGAAAGATGTTCGTGACACATAGTTAAGTGGAAAAGAGAGTTTTAAAGTCTTTCTGTAAAATAATCCTCCTCTTTCTCTTGTCCTCCCTCCCTTCTTCCTTCCCTCCCTCCGTCCCTCCCTTCTATTCCTTTTCTTCGTTGGGGAGATATTCACCAACATATTAACAGTTGTTACCTAAGGGACTCATTCTTGAAAATCTCTGGGAAGCCAAGACTTTATTTCATTTCTTTTAAATAATCTGTGAATGGAACAAATACAAGGGATGTACAGGAAGTTTGCGGTGTAATGTTTCTCATTCATGTTCAGCAAAAGTGATGAGTGAGTAAGAGTATTAGACCCCCTGTAGCCCTGGGTTTATTTAATGTTCATTCTCAATGGGGGGAAAAAGGTGACCATGAAATCAAAGACCAAAATAATATGCATTTATTTACAGTGATAGGGTCTCTTTTCTACTACATCACTAGTAGAAAATATCTTAATATAAGCGTTCACAGGACGAGCTTGTACAGCATGTAATTTGAAAGATCTGTAAGCATTTGCTAAATACCTGGTTTGGAAATTTTCTTTTCGTTTAAACTTTTTACAATGTATTGATTTGAGAGAGGGAGGGAGAGAGAGAAACATCAATTTATTGTTCCACTTAGTTATGCATTATTTGGTTGCTTCTTGTATGTGCCCTTACCAGGGATTACACCCACAACCTTAGTGCATTGGGATGACACTTGACACTCTAATCAACTGAGCTACCCAGCCAGGGCTAAGTGGGGCAATCTTCAATAAGAGAAATTATATGCAGATGGATAGTGTATTGCTTGGTTATAATTAACTGGTGACTGTCAGGAGTGAAAAAATGGTTTATCTGTGTTCGTGGATGTAATACAGTAATATAAACACAAGCTTTTTTATTTCTACTTATTAGACAAAATACACCAAAAGTAAGTCACACTTTCCTACTAGGGTTCAACATACACATGCACACCTGGGTAATTTCCAAACAAAAGCAATGTGCTATGGTGGAGAGGACTTGTCTTTGTAGACCTGGGTCAGAATTGTGATTGGGCCATTGACTTGTGATGCCTGACCTTAGCCAATGTTCTTTTTTTTTAATTGTTGTTCAAGAGCAATTGTCTCCATATTCACCCCACCCATCCATGCTTCCCACCCTTAAACCCACCTCCTTTGGCTTTGTTCATTGACTCTTTTGTACACTTACTTTACTACCTGGAAAATGGAGAAATATCAGTAAGAGGAAGCTAGTAAGGTTACTCAGTATACATTTGACTCTTCTTAAACATGATTCCCAATGTGAAGAATGATAATTTTAGTAATTGCTGAAGGAGAAAATATGCAAATTTAAAGGAACAAAGATCCTGGCTGGTGTGGCTCAGTGGATTGAGTGCTGACCTGCAAAGCAAGGGGTCACCGGTTCAATTCCCAGTCAGGGTACATGCCAGAGCTGCAGGCCAGTTCCCCTGTGCAGGGTGGTGCACGAGAGGCAACCACACATGGATGTTTCTCTCCCTTGCTTTCTCCCTCCCGCCTCCTCATCTCTAAAAATAAATAAATAAAATATTTAAAGGAACACAGGAAATAATTTGGCACCTAGGTTGGAAACTACCGAACTATAAAAGGTTGGAAACTATCATTCTCATATTTGATGTGCAGTGTTTTTCTATCATTCTCGGGCAGACAGTGCTTATATTGTTACTCTTTAGTAGCATACCTTTCATCTTCATCTCTTACGGAAGTGCCCACAGGGACATAAATGTGAAATGTCAGAATAATATTTGCATATGATCTGCTGCTTCTACAAGGAACCAGAAATATGTGGGAGAACCTAAGTACCAGTGATGTCAGCAGTTCTGGCTGTATTGTCATTCCTGGTACCCATTCCAATGATTGCTTTTGTTAATGGCCTCTTGAATGTGGACAGAGCCCTGAGCAGTTTTTCAGTTGGTATCTTCCTTATTACATCCCCAAATTATATAAATTCAATGGTTACTATTAAAATTATCCTCAGACCTTTATTTGAAAAGCCACAGCGCGAATGATATGTCTGCTTGGAGTATTAGATCTGAAGCTGATATAATTGTGAGGAATGAAATAAATCAGGAAGAATGCCGGAAGTTAATTTCATTCTACTCACGTACATTTTATTATAGGAAATTTTTACTTCAAATGAAATTAAACAGATGCACTAGCCTGTCACAGAATTCTGTGGAGTGGATGCATGTTTATTCTAATTATAGATGACATTTCCCCCGTTATCGTACTAACATAGCTTTAGAATCATAAAATCACCAGTTTTAAGAATCCTACCTAGTGCATCATCTTCATCATCATTGTGCTCTTAAGAGAATTATAGTCATGTGCTATTTCTATTCTCAGTAGCATTCTGTACATCTCCAAAATTCTTAAATCACCAGGATAAAATATTTATTGTGCATCTGTAATATCCAAGGCGTAGGAAACATAAATATATGGCATGATATTCATCCAATGGAACATTACTCGGCCATTAAAATGGAATGAAACGCTAACACATGCTACAATATGGATAAGCCTTGAAAACATTATGTTCAATGATGAAGCCAGACACAAAAGACAGTATATTATATGATTTCATATTTATGAAAGTCCCCAAATAGGCAAATCCAGGGACAGAAAGTAAATTCGTGGCTACCATGGGCTAGAGGAAGAGAGGGATGGGGGGTGACTGCCAGTAGGTTTGGGCTTTCTAGGGGAGTGATGGAAATGTGGTTGGAAAATGGGTCTTTGAGAACCTCTAGAGCAGGGTTTCTTAATGTTAGCGCTCTTGGCATTTGGGGCTAGATAATTCTGTGGAGGAGCCATCCTGAGCACTGTTGGATATTTACCAGCATCCCCAGTCTCTACCTACTAGGTACCAGCGGCACCTTCTCCCCTGGCTGTGACAGGAGCCACAGCTGGGAACAAGGAGTGGGGGCAAAATTGGTCCCAGTTGAGCACCATGGATCCACAGTTACCTAAGAATTGAGCTGGGTGAAGAGGTACAGGAAGTGGGTGGGTGCCTGGAGCCAGCATGCAGTTGAGAAAAGACCACTGTTTCAGGACCCTTGAAGGTCCCAACATGGATGCCTGAATTCTAAAGTCTGTGATATCTTCTTTTTTTTAAAAAAAAAAAAAATGAAGAGATGAACAGGGAAAAGATTTAGATGAAATTATTGTTCAAAAAATATCTGTTGGAAAAAAAATAATTTTTCAGGTCACTAAAAAAGATCGAGCCTTTGCTGGTGTGGTTCCGTTGATTAGAGCATCATCTTGTAAACCAAAACGTTGCATGTTTGATTCCCTGTCAGGGCATGTGCCTAGGTTGAGAGTTCCGTCTCCAGTCAGGGCACACACAGGAGACAATCAATCACTGTTTCTCTCTCACACTGATATTCATCTCCCTCTTTCTCTCCCTCCCTTTCCCTGTCTTTAAAATCAATGGCATGTCCTTGGGTGAAGATAATTTTTCTTAAGAAAGAGATAGTAATTGTTATATGAAAATAAAATGGGATGTGCTAGTAATCCTTACTTTTATTATAAAGGATGAGAACCATGACTCCAATAATTCAGAAAATATATAGACTGGGATTTGGAATGTTCTGTGCCACAACCATAGAAGTGTATTAATGGTTCCCAAAGAGTTTTGCTTACCTCAGCTTTAAAATTATTCTGCAGACTATAAACACCCCTTAAGCAGCAAAAAGAAGCGTGAGATTTGATTTATACCATGGCTAACAAAATCAAGTGAGCAATCAGTTTAATCATATCCCACTAGTCTAACTTAGTCTAAGGAATGGAAGAAAGAGGAGAGCATGTAGGCTTTAGAAATACATAAATCTCAGAAAGTCAATTTTTAAGTGTGACCTCTTCTCTGTTCAGAAATGCATGAGTAGAGGAGGCCTTCATCCTCCCTGGTAAGCCATGTAAATAAGTGGGTTCAAGGAATTTGTATCTATATGGTCTGTTCCAGTTCTCAAGAACTGTCCTGCTCAGAGTGGGAATCTTAAAATTACTGAGGTAATAACTGACATGATTCCTGCTCTCAATTTTAAGGAAGTGTTTTCTCAAACTGCCTTAGGCTGTGTAACTTTGATCATCTAGGACGTGATGCCCTTTGTATGGCAGTGCTATCAGACTGAAGTTGGTAAGCTCAAATTGTGTCTATAAGTAGGCTGATGTCATATGGTGGCTTCTCTGTAAATACAAAACATAAATTTTCTTATTTCTCCTGGAGCATAGCAATTACAGAATGTTGCTTTTAGTTCTTGTTATCGTCAAGGATAGTACTGAATACACTAAAGTCATGCTGACTAAAATATATTTTAAAAAGACATGTTCTAAAGATGTTTTCAATATTTTAAATGTTTGTATTTATGAAACTTTTCCCGTAGCCTACTCCCCTACCCTGTCAGTTAAGATGTAGGATGGATAGAGCATCTGGAGAAGGCTGAATCTAACAGGTTGGCCATAAAATTGGATGCGAGTAATACTTCTAGACAAAAACCTATCTATGTGATGGTCCACTGGAAATAACTTTTGCCATTCAGTTCTTTATAGCATTGTTTTTGGGATCAAATTAAATGATGTATGAAGTCTGTCTAGAAGGTATCCATCCATGTACTATGAAAAATAGAGACATGTATTGAAGAAGATACAAGATACAAGAAACATTGTACACAGGACAATGACGCCTCAGTCCCCTTCCAAGTAGGCACCTTGGGACCTCACACAATTCTCCCAGTCACCATCAGCTGCTGTGTGGTAGTTTCCTGAATCTCATCCATGGTCTGAAATCTCTTCCCTTTCGAAGGTGATTTTAGTTTTGGGAAAAGCCAGCAGTTAGTTGCAGGGCAGCAAATCTGGGCATTAGCAGGGCTGAGTCACCTGGGTGATTTGATGTTTCTCCAAAAAATTCTGTGCAAGATGTGATGCGTGAGTGGGCACATTATTATGATGAAGCTGCCAATCACCAGTTGCCCAGTGCTGCAGCCTTCTGAATCATGCGAATAGTTTCTATGAAGGAATGTTCAAACTTAATGCAAAATTTCACGCAGATTCATTGCTTTACTTGCTGTCATTTTGAATGTGATTGCCACCAGTACACACATTCGCTAAACAGCATCTACTGCCCCCACTGACTAGCACAGTGAAGTCATCATTGTTCACACATGCGCATTCCAGTCCACTCTCCTTGGCTGCCAGGTTACATTGATGTTTTCATTATATTAACAATGGCTAGACTTTTTCCAGACAGACCTTGTGAAGCAAGCACATGGAGTATTGTTTAACCATAGTTAGCACTTAACAAACTGGGAGCTAATTCGTGTGTGTGTGTGTGTGTGTGTGTGTGAGAGAGAGAGAGAGAGAGAGAGAGAGAGAGAGAGAGAGAGAGAGAGAGAGAGATTACCTGAATCATCTGAGGTCATATCGTGGTACAGTATCACGTTGTGATCTTTTTCTAGTGAAACTTTGAAAGCTGAGTCCAAGTAATATTGGGTCTCTTTACAAAATGATTCTCAAAAGGCCACCTCTGACTTTTTTTTAATAATATAAATTTAGAAGAAGTCTGATCTTCTAAATGGTCTCAATACAAAGTATACTTTAAAAACACTTGTGCAGCTTTTAAATAATACTCATGTCTAGGTCCCATTTCTGATTTAACTGGTCTGAGCAATGAGTCCAACTCTTATTGTATTTGTTAGTCACCCGAAGAGCTTTTAAAAATATTGATGGCCATGTGATCCCCTTAGAAATTCTTTTTCAGTTGAATATAGTAATGTGCAGCTAGGTCTGAGATTCATGGGGCACAATCTATTTCATTTTATGAATGGATTGTTATATTTGTCTCTAAGAACTTTTACTGTATATAAAACGTTGTAGTTATCAACTCTACCCAAACCATTTTTTTTCTTTTAAGTGAATTTCTGTTTAGTGCCATAGGTCAAATTAAGAGCACTCAACACAGTGACATTTGCAGTTGATTATAAAATAGTAGTGTCAAACCCACAGACTTCCAGCAATATGGCAGATCTGCAGTGGCCACTCAGAAAACAGGTTCTGATAATGGGCAAAAAAAGTGTTTTTCGTGGTCTCTTGATTTATGTACAAGTATTTCATTTCAAACGGACTATTTCAGAGAGTCTGCATGAGGCTGCTAAAATATTGATGTAATGAATGGGTCCATTTCATGTACCACCCATCTGAGTGAGTTATTCTGGGTGTAGCTGTTTTGATTTTTCCTTCCTCTCAATATACGGTTTTGTTCATTTAATCAAACAAATCTGGTTGTTTTGCTGCTCTGTAGACACATTCTTTGTGTGGCCAAGAATTCTGTTTGCGGTGGCCACACCGCAACAAGATCTGAATGCGGAGCAGCCCAGCAAACAAGCGCTAATTTGAATCAATTGTTAAGATCACCAGCAACAAACCAAAGTGACCTCCATCACTGGGATCAATTAGCATCCGTGAAGGCAAGGCGCTGGGTTTATTCCATTATCGTTTTCTTCATCCTTCAGAAACCCTCATCTTCCTGAATGGTGAAATAATAAAATGGCAAACTGAAGGAACATTTCGTTCATCTTAATTTTCTGTATGTCTCTTTTTCTGAGTGCAAGCATAATATATGTTTCTAAATAAATTTAAACAACACGGAATTGAATTAGGTAGCATGTCAAAGTCCGTAAGAGTCTCATCTTCAAATGATAGCTATTATGAGGAAATAACATGACCAAAACCCAGAGCCCCGTTGGAATTCCTTCGGTCCGCTTTTCCTCTGAGAATAACTCTTAATCTGTCTTTTCATAGCAGAGATTGGTTTTGCCTATGTGTGTATTTTTTGCATTAACGGTTTCATAAAGTGTCTTCTTTTCTGTGTTAGACTTGTTTTGTTCAACATGCTGTCTGTGGGATGCTTCCATATAGTTGTGGGTGTTTGGCGTTTATATATTCTCATTGCTGTGTAGTATCCCATTGTGTGATTATACCGCAATTTGTCCATTCAACCTCGATAGGCATTTGGGTAGTTAACAGTGTCTGTTTGTTGTAAATGATGCTGCTGTGAGCACTCTAGCACACATTTTTTGGTGAACATATGCATGTGTTTCTGTTGTTTTTATCGTCAATTTTTTTTTTAATATCAGAGATGGTGTTGGAATGAATATCTGTGAATAAATCTTGTACCTTTTGTAATATTTCTATAAAATACATTTTTAGAAGTAGAATCGCTGGGTCAAGTGATATGCACAATTACATTTTGAGTGGATATGGCAGGACTGCTCTCTGAAAATATTTTGACTTTTAAGCTGCGTCTGCACCCCAAGCAGCCCATTGTGCCTGCATCTCTTTGCTGTTGCCATTATCTCTGGTGCGGATGCTACTCTTGTGTCTTCCTCACTACAGACAAAGGTAATGAAAACCAGAATCTTCTTTCTGGCCCTTTTCAGACACTCCCCAGTGGCCTAATTCATCTCTCATGTGTACACTGAAGGACAAAAATTAAAACGATCTCATGTTCCAGGATGCCAGGGCATAGCGTGAAATGGATGCCAGTTTCCAGGGCCGATGGAAACCGAGTAAATTGGTGCTGTGAATGAACCAAATGGACTGCATGGCTCTAAGTGCTCTTCATTCCAGGCTGAAATCATCTCATTTCCTAGGTGGAGATAGAGGTTTCTAACCTGGTATTGAGAATCATCTATCTTAACAAGTGACCCATTCAAAGTGTTCTGACATTGGGAGCATAAGGCTAGGGCAGTGTTTCCTAACCTTGGAGCTCTTGACATTTAAGATAGGACCATTGTTTGTGCTTGCAGGGGGTGGGGTTGGAGGGCTATGTTGTGTACCATAGGATGTGAAGCAGCATCCCTGGTCTCTGCCCACCAATATGCCTGTAGCATTCCACTCCTCAGTGTGACAACCAAAAATGTCTCCAGGCAGTGCCAAATGTCCTCTGGGAGGTAGAATCACTCCCAATTGCTAATCACTAGGCTACTGCTTACAGAAAGCCATAGCTCTGCATCAAATTATATTCAGATGGTGGCTCTACCACTTCTTAGTATGTGACCTTGGGCAAAGTTCCTAAACTCACTGTGTCTCAGTCGGCTCATCTGTGAAATACAGATATTAATAGTAATACTTTGATTGATTGTTGTAAAGATTAAATGAGATTCCTCATGGAAATAGATAGTAGTTTTTGGTACAATTTAAGTATTCAAAGTTGTTAGCTTTATTAGTTGTAATTATTATTATTATTATTATTATTATTTTAAAGCTGAGATTGTGAGAAAAGTATCACTTTCTGGGAAAAGAGATAGATGATATGTATCTAAAAATCATCAAAGGACAGTGGTTTCGCAGCTCTTGGAATAGTAAGTAGGAAATGAGGAGAAGGCATTACTTAAGTACTACAAAAGAAAACAATGGTATTTGGTTGTACCTCGCTTCCTTGTCAAATTAGCATTTATGGAAACCAGAATCTTTGGAAAATGGACTTTGGCAGCAGAATGAAGAGTTTTTAAGAAATACTAAATCACTGTGAGGAAGCATTTAATTGTGTTCCTCTTGTTAATGTGAAATTAGTAAATGTTAGGTAGTTTATTGAACGCTTTTATTTGAAATAGTAAAATATGTTCAGCGCTAAAGCAACCATATAGTTTTTGGTATTATTCAGTAGAGAATTCCATGAATTATGAGCTTCATTGGGATGATTCTCCCCTGATGTCCTTTTCTCCCAACAGAGGTCTAACTTAGATAGATTCAGATGCCAGGAAACAATATCTTCTTGTCAGTGGGACAGAGTGGCATCCTGGATAGGGTTCCAGATGAGGAGTGTGAGGCCAGGGTTGTGTCTCTGTGTTGACAAAGTGCCGTCTTGGCAAGTCACTTCTTTGGATGTCTCAGCTTCTCAGCTGAGCACATGGAATTTCCCAGCTATGTTCTGAGGAATCTGATGGGTGTGAAGAGATGTTCTGAAAAGAAAAAGGAGGTGAGATTGTGGCAAATGTATTTAGAAGATACTCTGAGTTATAACTTTCCTTCTGCAGGACTTCTCAGTTTTTCCCTAGCTATTGTTTATTATGACTCTGTAAGATGGAGCTAACACGAACAACTTTCTCAAACTTATTTGATCATGGAACCGTTTGGGAGATCCTGCATTAAATAATTTGAGTTCCTTGTATGTGTAGAAATTTCTCGATTCTTTCTCTACTCATTTCTTATCTCTACTGTGACAAATTACCATAAATTTACTGGCTTAAAACAATACACACTTATTATCTTATAGCTGTGTAGGTTAGAAATCTGACAGAGGCCTCAGTGGACTAAAATCCAGTGCCAATGGGCTGTATTTCTTCTGGAGGCTCTCGGGAGGACCCATTTTTTGACTTTTGAAACCACCCACATTCCTTGGCTCACGGCGCTATATCTCCATCTAAAAGCCATAAATGGTGCATCTCTGACCACCTTGTTATAGCCACATCTCTCTCTCACCCTGAACTGTGCTGGAAAAGATGCTCCTATTTTAAAGGCCCACGTGTTTATGTTAGGCCCACCTGCAAAATATAGGAGGCTCTTCCCATTTTGTAATCATTCGTATTACACCAGCAAGGTCCCTTTTGCCATGCAAGACAAAATATTTTGAAGTTCCCAGTATTGGGATATGAACATCTTTGGGGGGCTGTTATTCTGCCAACCACACTATCTGTCCCAGTGGTTTCTCCATTTGGCAACACTGGAGGATGTGAGGTAGTGTTCTGTAGAGCCAGAAAGAAACTCATGTTATTATCTTTCTTATTTATGTACTTCTGATCAACTCGTATAGTATTGAATGATTGGTTATCTTGCAACCTCACCAACAAAGCAATGAAAGCAAAGAATGCAAGAGTAATTAAAACAAGGCTACTGAACTGTTCTGTGTGGCATTTTATTTTTAACCTCTCTCCTGATACAGACAAGAATATCTCCTCGAAAGAAACTAGGTTCTAAACTGTACTTTATTTTAACACATAAAATTGCCAGGATGGATATCAACAATTAGTCTTTGGAATTAATATATAACACAAAGGGATTGCAATAGTTTATTTGCCTTTTTTTACATAGCCATTACCTGGCTCAATTTCTAAAAAAGGGAACACTGCAAACCTTTAAATCTTTCAAGCTATTCATGATCATCTGGCTGTGAAAATAAGCTGAGGGATCTTATTCCTTCTTACTGCTTACTGGTAAAAGCTCCCATGGCCAATCTATAAGAAGTGAAACATTATATGGGCTTACTCATGTAATGAGTGGTTGTTGATATTTTATCTCACATGAGAGGAATGAGGTGGAAAATGAGTTTTGCACTAAAAACCATTTTTGTGTTTGGACTCATGTTCTTTAATTTTTTGTTGTTTTTTTGTTTGGATATTTATAGAGTTAACATGTGATCCAGCAATTTCACTTTTAGGCATATGCCTAAGAGAATTGAAAGCATATGTTCCCATTTAAACTTGTACATAAATATCTAAAACAACTTTATTTATAATGGCCACAAAGTAGAAACAACCCAAATGTCCATCGATAGATGAATGGTCAAGCAAAATTTGGCATATCCATACAGATTATTATTTGGCCATAAAAAGGAATGAAATACTAATGCATGCTGCAAAATTGTGAACCCTGAAAATATGCTAAGAAAAAGAAACCAGAAACAAAGGCCACATATTGTATAACTCCACTTATATTAAAGTCAAAAATAAGCAAATCCATAGAGACATAGATTAATGGAGGTCAGGGCCTGAGGTGGGAGTGTAATGAAGAATGATTGCTAATGGGCCTAGAGTTCATTTTAGGGGTGACGAAAATGTTCTGGATATAGATAATAGCAATGGTTGTATATATCTGTCAATATACTAAAAAAAATAAATCAGCCCTGGCTGGTGGGGCTCAGTGGATTGAGCGCTGGCCTGCGAACCAAAGGGTCACCAGTTCAATTCCCAGTCAGGGCACATGCCTGGGTTGCGGGCCAGGTCCCCAGTAGGCGGCACATGAGAGGCAACCACACGTTGATGTTTCTCTCTCCCTCTCTTTCTCCTTCCCTTCCCCTCTGTCTAAATATAAAATAAATAAAATATTTAAAGAAACAAAAAGCAAAAAACTAAATCATGCTAAATTTTAGAGTATGTAAATTTTATCTCCAAATATATTATATCAGAACTTTTGGTATTCTTCTGGCATGTAAGAAGCTTGGATGTTGCCATTCCATCTAAGAAGTACAAATCTGAACAAACTGAAAAATTAACAGCTCTCCTTAGATCCATAGGTGAAGTGAGGTGGTAGGGAAAAGTGCTGCTTCCAAAAATTAAACGGACTAACAGGCAAATACAGAGAATCACAACTTACTGAAGCAGCATTCTCCAAAGGAACCAGTACCTGGGTAGGGAAACTTGAACTATAATTGAAGAATTACTGGAGGTTCAGTGTGGATAACTCTGAGAGCTTAAAACTCTAGGGAGACCCAATTATCAGGAGACCCCATACTTCTGTGAATTTTACCTCCTGGATGTCTATCACATTTATTGATGATGTGATTGTCTATGTAGAAAATCAGAAATAATCAACAACAACAACAAAACCCTCCTGGAGCTAATTATAAGCATTATAGCAAGGTTGTAAGATACAAGGTTAACCTACAAAAGTCAATGTTTCCTATATACCAGCAATGAACAAGCATAATTTGAAATTAAAACCATAATACCATTTACATTAGCACCCTCTGAAAATGAAATACTTTGGTATAAATCTAACAAATAATATGCAAATGCTCTGTAAGGAAAACTACAAAACTCTGAAGAATTAAAACAAAGAACTGAATAAATGGAGACGTATTCCATGTCCAAAACTAGGAAGACTTAATATTACTAAACTGTCAGTTCTTCTCACTCAATCTACTGATTCAAGCCAACCCCTGTCAAAACACCAACAAGTTATTTTGTGTGTATTGGCAAACTGATTCTAAAGTTTATACGAGGAGGCAAAAGACCCTGAATAGCCAACACAATATCGAAGGAAAAGAATAAAGTTGGAGGACTGACACGACCCGAGTTCGAGACTTAGTATAAAATGACAATCATCAATGCTCAAATTCACTAATCAGCATAGAAATGCACATTAAAACAGTAATGAGGTATCCCCTCACACCTGTCAGAATGACCATCAATAAATCAATAAGAAGTGCTGGCGACGATGTGGAGAAAAGGGAACTTCCGTGCGCTGTCGGTGGGAATGAAGATTGGGGCGGTCACCGTGGAAATCAGTATGGAGTTTTATAAAAAAGTTAAAAATGAAACTGCTTTATGACCCAGTGATTCCACTTCTGGGAATAGAGCTGAAGAAAACCAAAACACTAATTGAAAAGAATATATGCACCCTTATGTTCATTGAAGCATTATTTACAATAGCCAAGATATGGAAACAGCCCAAGTGCCATCAGTAGATGAGTGGATAAAACAACTATGGGACATTTACACGATGGAATGATACTCAGCCATAAAAAAAGAAGAAAATTTTACCCCTTAAGACATCATGGATGGATCAGGAGAGCATTATGCTAAATTAAATAAGCCAGTCATGAAAGGCAAGCACCATGTCATTTTGCTCACGTATAGACTCTAATGAACAAAATAAACTGACAAACAAAGTGGAAATAGACTCATAGATAGAGAACAGACTGACGGTTGTCTGGGGGGGCGGGTTGTGGGGCTGGGCGAAAGAGGGGAAGGAAGTAAGCAAAAAAACCCCTCATAGACACAGACAACAGTATGGAAGAGGGTGGGGGAGGTAGAAGAGGGTAAAGGGGGATAAATGGTGATAGAAGGAGACTTGACTTGGGGTGGTGAACACAGCACAATACACAGATGAGGTATTGTAGAAATGTACACCTGAAACCTATATCATTTTACTAACCGATGTCACTCCAATACATTCAATAAAAAAGAGAAAGAAAACTTTAAGTATTTCAGCCATCAAGACAGTGTGATGTTAGCAAGAGAATAGACAAATAGATCAATGGAACAGAACAGAGAGCCCAGAAATAGACCCACATAAATTTCGTCAATGATCTTCACCAAAGAACTAAAGGCAATACCTTGGAGCAAAGATAGTCCTTTCAACAAATAGTGCTGGAACAACTGGACATCCACATACAAAAGAAATAAGTCTAGAAATAGACCTTATATCTTTAATAAAAATTAGCTCAAAATGGATCACAGACCTAAATGTAAAGTGCAGAGCTATAACATTCCTAAAGGATAACACAGAAGAATATCCAGGTGACTTTGGGTGCGGTAATAACTTTCTAGGTACAACACCAAGGGCATGATCCGTGAAAAATAATAGATAAACTGAACTTCATTAAAATTATAAACTTTTGTTCAGTGAAAGACGATGTCAAGCGCATGAGAAGACAAGTCACAGACTGGGAGAATATTTGCAAAAAGATACACCTGATAAAGGATTGTTTTCCAAAATATACAGAGAACTCTTAAAACTTAACAATAAGAAAACAAATAACCTGATGAAATATCGGCAGAATACTTTAACAGACATCTCACCAAAAAAGATATACAGATGGCAAATAAGCATATTAAAAGATGCCCCACATAATATGTGCTCAGGAGAGTGCAACTTAAAACAACAATGAGCTACCACTACACCCCTAGTATGATGTCCCAAATCTAAAACACTGACAACACCAAGTGTTGATGAGGGTCTGGAGCAACAGGAACTCTCATACACTGCGGGTGAGAATACAAAATGGTACAGCCCTTTTGGCAGTTTCTACAAAACTACATATGCTCTTACAGTATGAGCCAGCAAACACACTTCTTGGTATTTACCCAAAGGAGTTTAAAACGTATGTCCACACAACCACCTGCATGTGGATGTTTATTTGTAACTGCCAAAACTTGGAAGCAACCAAGGATGTCCTTCAGTGGGTGGGTAAATTAACTATGGTCCATTCAGACAGTGGAATATTATTTAGTGCCAAGAAGATACGAGCTGTCAAGCTGTGAAAAGACATGGAGGAGACTTAAATGCATATCGCTAGGTGAAAAAAGCCAATCTGAAGAGGCCACATACTTACTGTATGATTCCAGCTCTATGACATTCTGGAAAGGGCAAAACTATGGGGACAATAGAAAGATCAGTGGTTGCAGAGGCTGTGAGGAGGGAACAATGGAGATGCGGAGCACGGAGGATATTTAGGGCAGTGAAACTATTTTGTATGATACTATAATTGAGAATATTTGTCATTACACATTTGTCCAGACCAGTAGTACATAAGAACACCAAGCGTGAACCATAATGTAAACTATGGACTTAGGGTGACCGTGATATAGGTGTGAATCAATGTAGGCTCATTGACTGTAACAGATGCAGCTCTCTGGTGGGGATGTTGACAGTGGAGGGGCTGTGCATGTGGTTAGGCACAGGGGGTTTATGGGAGATTTCTCTACCTTCTCCTCAAGTTTGCTGTGCAATTGAAACTGCTCTAAAAAAATCAAGCCTATGAAAAATTCACCCATTAGCTATAACTCGCCAAGCCCCTGTAATATTTTACTATAATTTATTTTTAAAACTTCAATTTCTATATGTGTCATTGCTCAGACGAAGCATAATTTGCTTTATATAAAAGCAAAATTATTTAGTTGAGTCTCTGAAGCAAGTGTAGTTGTTATCACATTTGCCTCACGCTTTTAAATTTATCATTTTAAAAGCAGCATGTTGAAGAGATAACATTTCTGGAAAAAGAGCCTGAAAATGGCAACTAAGAAAATCAGATCCGTGCCAGTAAGTGCAGATGGTTTGTTTTCATGTCATACCTGGAATTTTGTGTCATTCTGCAAATTTGTTTCTCTCTGTTCAGTTGCCACTTTTTACATGTTTTGACACTTAATAGTAAAAGCCAGGAAGTGAGATTTTGTTTTCATTTTTACTGGAAGTGATTTGAGCTACTTTAGAACAAATGTCCTCAATATAAATACTAGTCACTGATCTTGTTTTCATGCTAATAGACACAAATGGTTTTCTGTATAGATGTGGAGTATACTTTCCCCAAAGCTTTCTTTCAACTAACAAATATCTAAGTGCTGTTTCTTCTAAGTGCTCCATTTTTCCAGAATGTACAGTGTAGATAGGGAGAAAAGGCACAGATATAGGGAATGGAATGTAATTCCGATGTTGAATGAGAAGCAAGAAAATAGCTGAAATGTGAGGGGTGAGAAGGTGGGTGATGCTATAGGAGGGACATACCGTATGAAGGTAGACTTTTCTGGGGAAACAATGGACACTTAAGCCTTCCCAATCCCCCTTTACTCTTCCTCGGTGAGACATCACAAGTGGTTCACTACACATCTTAAGTGTCTAGGCCATTTGGGACCTTAAAGGGAACACAAAGGAAAAAATAAACTATTGGGTGATCTCTACAGACTCATCTGCTCAAACACACGTACATATTGTGATGATAGTTATTAAAAGAATGAGCTTCCTTTGCTGCTTGAAATTGTGAAATGCTCCATGAAACTAATTTCCTGTGATACATGTCTGGTGATTTTTTTTTTTTTTGGTGGGTTCAGAACAGGGTCAGCAAACTTTTTTTTCAGTGAAGGGCCAGATGGTAAATATTATATGCCCTGGGTGTCGTACATCTCTACTGTAACCACTGAACTCTGCTGTTATACCAAGACACAGCCCTGGACTAGGCCTGACTGGGCTCCAATGTACAAAAGCAGGAAAGAGGCTGGATATGTCTGGGACTGTGGTTTGTCTGCCCTTGTTCTAGATCAACAGTTGTCACTTCAAGGTCAAGCCATGCCTCAATCGAGGTGTTGGATGTAATTTATTACTGATCAAACATTGTTTACAAACTTCAGATTTTTACTTTGTAAGAAAACTAAATGAGAGTGGGTTTGATGTAAACCTAGAGACATCTCACAGTCCCATGAGTTTAAATTCCAAGTCTGTCACTTGCAGTCTGTTTTCTTGGACGAGTACTTCACCTCCTGGTGCTTAATTTCTTCATCTATGAAATTGGGGCATATTAATAAACCATACCTCATAAAATTATCTAATGATTAAAGTGGGGAGTGCAGAATTCTGGTCAAGATGGAGAAGTAGGTAGACGTGCTTTGCCTCCTCATGCAATCGTAGAAAGAATTACAACCAGATCTCATAAACAAATAACACCCAGAACAATCAGAAAATCAAGCTGCGTGGAAGTCTGACAACCAATTAGTTAAGAAGCCACATTCATCTAGATGGGTAGGAGGGGCAGAGTCGTGGAGATGGGGCAGAGAGGTGGTGTGGCCTGCAGAGGTGGTGGCAGTGACAGAATGGATGGTCCCACATTCATGCATGGTGGACGGAAATTAGGAGAGTTACCTTGCGAACAAGCAATCCCAGCCCCAGGCCAGATCGCACAGTCCAGGGTTCTAGCGCTAGGAAGATAAACCACCATTACCTCTGGCTTTAAAAACCAGCAGGGGTTGGGGCAGCAGAAAAAACTGCTGGATTTTTGCTACTTAAAGGGCCTGCATGAGATTAGAGTGTGCACAAACCCCATGGCAACAACCGGAGGGGAACCAGTCACATATGGGAGGTGGGTGAGGTGACTGGAAGTAGGGTGAGTGCTGGGAAGGCCCCCAGTAGCCAGGCAGTGGCACTGACCCATCTCTGAGCCACACACACAGAGCTACAAAGCAGCGAAGAGGGTTACCCTGCTGTGGTGATTACGTAAGGCTCTGCTCCATGCAATTTATAGGTGCCCTTTCTACATAGGCCATGCTTCTAAGACAGGAAGTAAAAGCAACTCTACCCAATACACAGAAACAAACACAGGAAAGCTGCCAAATTGAGGAGGCCAAGAAATATGGCCCAAATGAAAGAACAGAATAAAACCCCAGAAAAAGAACTAAATGAATGGAGATAACCAACCTATCAGATGCGGAGTTTAAAACACTGGTAATTACAAGCTCATTGAGTATAGCCACAAAATAAAGGAAGAAATGAAGGATACACTAAGTGAGATTAAGGAAAACATACAGGGAACCAACGGTGAAGGGAAAGAAGCCAGGATTCAAATCAACGAATTGGAACAAAGGAAGAAATACATATTCAATCATAACAGAAGGAGGAAACAAGAATTCAGAAAAATGAGGAGAGGCTTAGGAACTTCTAGAACAACTTGAAACATACCAACATCTGAGTCATAGGGGTGCTAGAAGAAGAGGAAGAGCAAGAAATTGAAAATTTATTTGAAAAAATAATGAAAGAAATCTTCCCTAATTTGGTGAAGGCAATAGACCTACAAGTCCAGGAAGCAAGAGAGTCCCAAACAAAATGGACCCAAAGAGGATCACACCAACACACATCATAATTAAAATGCCAAATGCTAAAGGTAAAGAAAGAATCTTAAAAGCAGCAAGAGAAATGCAGAGAGTTACCTACAAAGGAGTTCCCATAAGACTATCAGCTGATTTCTCAAGAGAAATTTGCTGGCTAGAAGGGACTGGCAAGTATTCAAAATGGTGAAAAGCAAAGACCTACAACCAAGATGACTCTATCTGGCAAAACTATCATTTAGAATGGAAGGGCAGATAAAGTGCTTCCTAGACAAGGTAAAGCTAAAAGAGTTCATTATCACCAAGCCATTATTACATGAAATGTTAAAAGGACTTATTTAAGAAAAAGATCAAAACTATGAACAGTAAAATGACAACAAACTCACGATGATCAACAAGTTAATCTAAAAAACAAAAACAAGCTAGGCAAACAACCGTAACAGAAACAGAATCATAGATACGGAGATCATTTGGAGGCTTATCAGCTGGGAGGGGGAAAGCGGGGGGAACAGGGGAAAAGGTGCAGGAATTAAGAAGAACAAATTGGTAGGTGCAAAGTAGACAAGAGGGTTTTAAGAATAGCGTAGGAAATGGAGAAGCCAAAGAATTTATACGCACAACCCATGCACATGAACTAAGGGCGGGATTTCTGGAGGGAAGGGCAGTACTGGGCAGACGGAGGCAAAGGGGGAAAATTGGGACAACTGTAATAGCATAATCGATAAAATATACTAAAAAAAGAGAAATGTTGACATTGCCAATGGTGCAAAGATGCAGAGAAACTTTATCGGTCAACACCTTGTAAAACACTACAGCCACTCTGGAAAGTAGTTGGGCAGCTTCTCACAAAAAGTACACTTATCATACAATCCAACATTTATCCCAAAACAATGAAAAGTTATGTCCACACAAAAACCTGCACGTTACTATTCACAGAAGCTTTGTTTGTAATAGCCTAAACCTGGAAACAGCAAACGTGTTCCTCAATAGGTGAATGGTTAGACACACCGTGGTACATCTATACTGTGGAATACTACTCAGCAGTAAAAAAAAAGAATTATTGATATACGAAACAGTTTACACAGATCTCAAGGACATTGTACTAAATGAAAAAAAAAAAAAAACCCAGCCAACTTTAAAGTCACATTCAAAAGCTTATATTCCTAAAGGTAAAAGGTTTACAACATTATAGATGGGCCCCATCCAGTGTCTGTCTTCACAGAGGCAGCTGCGAACAAGTGGCTTCCTAAAATCTCTGCTCTCAGGATATAAGAAATAGGAAAGAGAGATCCTACTACTACTACTACTACTACTATTTCAAAATGGTCCCAATGGCATCCACTAGAAAACGTGGCCACCATGTCATACTTTGAGCAATATATCTGGTTTATTCTCTATTCCAGGGACAACTTCCTTATGAAAATTGTGCCTTGCAAGCAAATAAAAACACTCTCTTTTATCCAAAATAAATAAATACACACATACATGAAGTTGGGAGCACAGAATCAGGGCTAGAAATAATAATGTGTACGTATTTACATCCACAAGAAATGTTAGCGATTCCTCACATATTGAAATCCCCTCAGGATGGAGCACAGCGCTCAGCTTATCTTATCTGTGCTGTGAGTCACTGGTGAACAATCCTTACCATTAATAGTTGTGTTGACTACAAACTCTCATGGTGATAATGAGTTGTAATGTTACGTTTTCTTACATTAAATAATGTTATACCCATACATGGATATTTAACAAGGAGGAAGGCAACAAAACTCAGTGTAGAAAATAGGAACATAAATTAGCAGTGCCTTTGAGTGAAAACAACATTGGAGCATATTGTTAGGCTACAGCAGTTGAGATTACCAAAAGGTCAACAAAGCGATTATGCACCTGAAAATTGTACAGTGTGCTTTTTATGTCGATATCACTAAGCCCTGGAATTCTGAGTCTTACCATTTTTATGAATCAAGTGTTTATCTGCATTTATCAGCACACACTTCCTCGTTCTATTAATATTAACTGGCGGTATGATAGTCAACAAAAAAGTAAGATGAATGAGTTCAATATTTTTAAAAATCACATTAGCTTATTATTTATTTTTTTCTTGTAACCATTCTCCAATGGTTTATAGTGCCACGTGAACTTAATTATGTGCTTGGAACATGCTTTTATGAATTCCACGAACTCCTCCTAAAAGTTTGCCCTACTTATTTGCTGTAGTTACCACAGAACTGTATGTGGGGGCGAGGGGAGTAAAAATCTGGGTCTAAGAGAGTGTGTGGAGCACATGGCTCATTCATTGTGCCCATTACATGCATCAATCCATCCTCCCCGCAGAACTATTTTTATCTCCACCTGACGGAACAGGTAACTGAGACTTACAACAGTTAGATACTCACATGGGTCATTGTGGGCTAAGCTGGAATTCAGAGCCAGGCAGTAAGCGCCAGACCACGGAGCCCTCCCTGCAAGCACTGTGCTGTAACATTGCATCCCATTCTAATGGAGCAGCTGCCAACGAGCAGATGAGACCCGCTTATCACAATGTCCCAACAACTCTAGCTGCTTACCATTACAGATGCTACCATTAGAGGTGTTCCCTTCGTGTACATGGCAGAAAGTGTAGAAAGTGGCATGTGGATCTAGCCTGTGAAAGTGAAAAACGATTTTAAATTATGGATGCACGAGTTTGGGGGTTTGATTAGAATCCCCCAGAGAGGACAGAGGATAGAGTCCAGTATAGAGTTTTGTAAATCTACCAGTGCCTGAGCCCCAACGCAAGGGTCTAACTTCTTTGATCTATACCTGTGCTGTCCTATTTACATTTGCAGTCCTATTTACACTGTGGTTGTTTACATTTAAATCAAAGAAGAGCAAATAAAACGAAAAATTCGGTGATTTTGTTTCACTAGCCACATCTCAAATGCTCATTAGCCATGAATGACTAGTGGCCACCACATCAGGCAGTACAGGTAATAAATACTTCCATCATCATAGAAAAGTCTGTTGGATCCCACTGGTCTGGAGGGTGAGGGGTATGAGTATTTTTGAAAATGTCACTGAGTAATTCCTTTTTTTTAATTGAGTTATGCACCAAGTAATTCTAATGTACAACCAAGTATGAGAACTGTTGGTCCTCATAGTTTCTTCTAAAATTTTCCACCACTTACATCTGAACTAATTTTGCTTTTGAAGCAAATACTCCAAGAATATTATTAAAGCTAGACTTATCTGCAGTCTAGTAATGTAGATGCATATATTTTTATTTAAAACATTGCTTGCTCATTTTCTCTTCACGTAAAGGTTTAGATGAGTTAACTACCAGCCTTCAACTGGAGATGTGTAAGTTGCCTTTCCCACTTAGCTTGAAGTTATTACAACAATTCATGTTGATTTTGAACTGTTGAAAGAATTTAATAAGATGAATTCTCCTAAACTGAAACTGAGAGGCTTATGTCAACAGCTCACATTTTGAGCAACAGATTAGAGGTAATTGATGTCCATCTATTTGATGATTCTTTAAATTAGTTCATTAAGGTAGTAAGTTTATTAAATGTAATGTAATTTTTAGGGAGTTGTCTTTCCCATGGAGAACAGTCTCTTTCAGAGGAAATTTTTGCAGAATGTTAAGTACAATTGATTAAATAAAATGTTGTCAAATGTAGTGTTGAAATGAGAAAATGGAATTCACTTTGGTGTTTTCTGTTGATGTTGCCTACTTTGTTTTGTCTATTAGTTTTCAGTATGGAGTTTTCTATCTCCTAAATATGATATTCATCTATCCTTACAGGTTGCTTTATTTCCTGCTGATTTGTAACTATCTGATTGGGGATTGAGTTCTCCAGTTTGGAGTCACATTTTTTCACCACGCCTGCAGTATCTTTTAGATAATCTTGTTTAGTGAGCATCGAATCTGCTCATATCTGAATAAATTACTTGCTCTGCAGAGAGTTCACATAACATCTTACTCATAAGGAGTGTCCTCCTATCTGAGTCTCCTTGTTAGATGAAACCCACAGCATCCATCCTCATAAGTCAGCTTTCCCTCATGGTGTGAGGAGCAGAAACAGATTACAAGAGAAATGCCATCCTCTGCAATATGTTAGAACCAGTGATGTCACTTCCGAGTATCTGTACGAGAACCACAAAAGAATGATTATTTCTAGGTTCACCCTCCCCAACATATAAAATGAGATGCTAATTTCTCACTCTACCCCTGAAGTTATTTCTCCAAGTATAATATTAGACCTGAATTTCTTGGGGGTCCAGATATATTGAAAAATTGAGGGACTGTCATAAAAGAAATCCTTAAGGGCGTCTTGTTTTATTGCTGCTGAAAGTGCCTTTTTGTCGGTTGATGTCAGACATGGGGCCTCCCTTAACCACACACACCGTAGACCTCAATGTCTGTTTCCTCTATGTATGCCCTTCTTATCTGTTCTGCACTACTCTGTCTCATTCATCTTTCCCAAAACATCCCTTTCATCGTGTTACACCTCTACTTGAAAACTTACGGTGCATATATATTCCTACTTGTAAAGGATATCACATTCAGGAGATCTTCCAAAATGCCTGTTCTTCTTTCCTTAGGAAAAAAAAAAAGACCAGTTCCTCCCCTTACCCTCAGAGCTAATTGCTTTCTGTTCTGTTTTCTTTTGCTGTCCTGCCTCTGTTCATGCACATTTCTGTGCCTTTATTCCATAAGGACTTGGGACACTCAGCTGTCCTCCATGCATTTAGCATATTGCTCCTAGTTGCAGAGACACCTTCTGGTCACTTTTGGGTGCTCTGTGTCATACTTCACTTTTCACACTTGTCTTGCAAGGGAGTCATTGAAGAAACAGTCACTGACATGCTGTGATGTAACCTAAGGATTAACCTATTACTTTTGGAAACACACTGCCTGGGTTTGAACTTCTTGCTCCCTAGTTGTGTGACTTTGGAAAAACTATTTAAGGTCCCTTTGTCTCAGTTTTCTTGTCTGCAAAATGGCGATAACCCTAGTACCTGCCTCGTCAAGCATAGCGGCTATTCATGCAGGCAATAATACTAATTGTATGTTAGATGTTGTTTATTATGTCTGACTATTTGAGATTTGTAGCCTTAAGTAACTTTTCAGTTACCTAATGATGGTAGATTTTTATATCTGAATGATCTAGAAGTTGCCCCACCTGCAAATGGGTCACAGTAAGTAGCAGCAGGAGGATGCTAAAAATTAAAACAAGGACAAGTGCTAGGATGGGGAGAAGGCAGAGAATTACAGATAAGAAAACAAATGACAGCTGCAAGGGGATGCAGAATGTTCTGTCTGTGCTCACACTTGTGACCTCACACTCTGGAAGTTCTGAGCAATCCAAAGGTAGGGTCTGGTGATTAAACAAAAAGATACCACATTTTCACTGTGCTCTTTAAGGTAGCAGAAGAACTAAAAGGTCCTTTACAATTTGTATTTTTATGTACAGTCAGAAAAAATATTAAGAACTTAAGTGCCAATTCTATGGGACTGGTCAAAGGAAGTTAATTGGACCAACAAAACTTGTATTGGTAGTGCATGTGATCTAAGTGAAATTTCACTGTGCCACTTTATCAGATCAAATCATAATTCTGAAACATAGAAGAACGACCTGTTTCTAAATATGACAACCTAAAAAAGTTATTAAACATGCATTTATCTTGTTCAGAAAAGACTTTTTACACGTTCTACGAAGTGATTTATAAAAAGTAGTTTTTCCTTCACCATCCAGTGAGTGGATCAGGTATTCCCTTTCCATGTGAAAATGTAGAAAGTGAAGGAATGAACCACTTTGTAGTTCAGTGGGCAGAAGTACAGGAGAAGTTCCAGGGGCTAGGACTCCAGGTTCAGACTGTTTAGATTTGTTATCTGTGTGTACAAAAGAAGTTAACGAAGGTGAGTTTAGCTGCTTTATCTTGTACATCCTTAAATCTCACCATACAAGTCTATTCCTTAGTCATCTTGTCATGAATGGTGGGACAGCTGTGCTCCAATGATGCAAACAAAAATAATCCAAAATAGGAACCGAGAAAAAGGTACAGTGGATGATTAATGCCGTAGATTCTGAAGCTGTAAATTGTTGCTTGGCATCCTTGACTAATGAAAAGTTAAGTAGGTAAAAGATGGCTGTTGTGTTTTTGGCATTTTTTCTGGTTAGCAAAATTCTTCCATGGATTGCACCTTTTAATTGCTCCCTAATATCTATTTCTAAGGCTGTTTAGGTGACTTTTTGGCTTCTTAATGGTTCTACTTAAAGAATTGATAGTTGAATTTAAAAAAATTTTCCTTATCTTCACCATTTGTTTTTCTGGCTTGAATACATTTTTCCAAAGACTCCCAAAGGTATGCAACAGCTTCCTTATTTCTGTATTTCCTCACGAGGCCTGACTTGGTTCTACTCTTAAAACTGACTAGGAATTTCACAAGATATTGTCTCTTAAGATTATTCGAGAATATTCACTTAAACAAATAGTTTTTGGATTAAGAAGTACAAATAGGTAGATACAAAATAGTCAAGGGGATGTTAAGTACAACATAGGAAATATAGTCAATAAAATTATAATAATTATCTGTGGTGCCAGGTGGGTACAGGAAATATCAGGGGAAACACTTTGTAAAGTATGTGATTGTCTAATCACTATGCTGTACACCTGAAACTAATACAAAATAATATTGAATGTAATGAAAAAGAAAAAAGAAATGATGACATTTTCTTATGAAACATTAATTGACTTGATAGTGTATGTCTCCATCAAATAATTGATTTAAGAGGCTACTCCAGTCTTAGGTTATGATTTTTATTAAATCTCTGAGTCTATTTTTTATTGGACACTAATGATATAACTCCAACTAGTACCGACTTTGGGCTGTGCCTTTGTCTTCCAGTTAACTTGCAAGCTTCATACTTGTTGGCTGAATTACTTAGAAGGTGTGAATCTTTCTTTGGGCAAGTTACTTAACCCCTCTGAGCTTCTGTTTCCTCATCTGCAATATAGGGATTATAATGTAATGTACTTTCTATCATTATTTTAGTGGTTAAAAAATTCAGTGCCCATAAAGTACTCAGAACAATGTCTGACAATTAGTAAACACTCAATGAAAAGTACATATTGATTTCATCTATTCATACACTAAAATATCATTTGCCTAACAATGACAAATTAATTGCATACTTATCGATTTCATGTTAAATATTATATTAAATCACTTAAATGAGAGTCTATATTCCATTAAGTATCCACATTACATGAACCATATTCAGTATCTACTGGAATCATGACTATTTTCAACATCCAAATTTTGGAGGGTAGTGGAGGTAGAAGTATATGCAGTAATGGTAGATTTTCACTCTGAAGTTCTTTTTAAGTATAATTATTCTAGTAAAGAAAACCATCTGATGTATTTTATTGTGTTTAAATTGCTTCCCCTGGCTAAATATTTAAATACTAACAGCAACAGAAGCTGTGTGTGGCTTACGTCAAGCGATGATTAACCTTGCAGAATCCTAGTAAAAAACATAGAGTCTCTAAATTTTGAGTCAGTAAGATCTTCCATGAAATAATTTCTCAGTTTTTCACTGATAACCACAGTGATTCTTTTGTTCGAATTCACTTGAGACCACGAGAGAATGATAACTTCATATCTACTGGGAAACAAAGATGTCTTTTTGAGTTGTTGGTTCAGTGCCATGTGGAATGCATGGAGAGCAAAGTAATTGGTGATGGGATATGTTTTTCGTCTTTCCTTTTCTGTCTGCTCTTCACGGAGCTCTCCCTCCCACCCCCACCCCCAGGCGCAAACCCACCAGCATACTCTTAAACATGACCACGTGGTTACGTCTACTCTGACCTCCACACCCTCTGTTCAGGAAATACACAACTTCCCAAGGACCATTGTTCCACAAAGAGTGTAAAATTCAGAGCATGTGTTGTGCTTCAGTATAAAAGATAATGAAATCGTTTTGGTTTTTTTTAATGTTTTTACTAGTGTTAGAAAAATGAAGCCAGCGATTTTAAAATATAATTTAAGAATAGAGAATTTGTCTTTAACAAAGAAACCACCCTGTGTGCTCCGTCCTGCTCTCAGGGGTTCTACCCGAGGCTCCCAACATTCTTTGGCTGATTCCTAATAAGGACAGTTTGCACAGCTACAATCCAATTACCATTTGCAGATCTCTGTGGACAGGGGCACATTATTTTTAGAGGAATCCTTTCATACCTCCAGAATATGTCTTCCAAACAGTCTTATTCAAATAAAAAGCAGGAAATTCAGTTTCAATTTCTCCGCATTCTTTTTTATCCCCAACAACACTCTCTACATGCGCACACACTTGCACATTCACTCAGTGACACAGCCTGTCTCCATTCTGAAGGGACAAGAACTTTTCCATGGTCCAGTGAAAAGATTGCATATCTTTGGTCCCAGGATTCATGGTAAAGGAGGGCCCTATCAACAAAAGGTATCATGGGAGTCACAGCTATGTCAGCTGGGCCATTTCTCAGACCCTCGATGTAATCTGCCATTTCAGGATGCATTTTTCACCAAAAAATGTTTTAACCAGACTGAAGTTTCTACTCCAAGTCTAGTTCAGTTAAATTAGAAAGAACAGGAAAGACACAGCTGAATGTAATTCATGGGTAAGCAATATAAATATATATACTTCTTTTCAAGAAGATTTTTTTGTGATAAGATGTCATTCTTCCACATCTATCTTGTGATTTTGAAGAAGTGTAGATTGATCAGCATCTGAGATATGTGACAGCTAAGAACTGTCTGTGCCAATGGAGGTTTATGAGACTGTTCTTATTAGATTGATTGATAATGTTGAACAGCTTGAAATGAGCAAACTGGAGCAGGAAAGAGTGTGTCATGCCAAAATGGAACAGCATAATTGGGCTGAGTTTTGCGAAACATTCAGCACCGTCTGTTTGAGGTCTGAAAGGGTAAATTGGCTTATCTTCCCCTCTGGAAATATTGAACTCAGTGTAACATTTTAGTTGCTGTGGCTATGATAAATACGGGCTTTAGAGAACAACTTAGATATCAGGTAAGGCTAATAATAAATCTAGTGTGTTCTGTTTTACTAAAGAGGAAAACGTTAGGCCTCTAGATTTTTAAACATTGTCTGGCTCACCTAATTTTAAGGGTCTGTCTCATAATGAAAGGACTCAGTAATGGAAAGAGGCAGAATGTGTCCCTTATTTCCCAGATCCCACTCTGCTACTATAGGAGTCATCTAACTTGTTTAGACCTTGCTTTGTCCTTTGTAAAGGTAGGGGTTCGTCTTGGTCAGTCATGAGAAGTGATGAAATAAAAGTAATGGTTATGGGTCTAGATTCTGCAGCCTGCAAACCCCAACTCTGCCACTTTAACTAGATGTGTGATCTTAACAAGTTACTTAACACCCATGTCTAGGTTTCCTTCTCTGAAATATGGGGATAATAATGGTAATACATTCCTTAGAGTTCTTAGAAGAATTAAATGAGTTAATATAAACAAAGGGCTTAGAACAGTAACTCGTAGAGAATGGGCCATCTATAAAAGTTAGCAATATCTCCAAGGTCTAATCCATCTTTGGAGGGCTGTCATTCTAATTTCAGTGAACTAAGTTTAATTACAGAAAGACAAGCAAAACCCTCATCTTGTCTGTCGTTGAGAAGCTTCTAATTCTTGCAAGTGTTTCTGTCTTCCACACCCCTGGGATCTGTGCAGGCTCTTTTACCTCTTCTGCCCCCAAGTTTCAAGTGAGGCTTAACACTCAGAATTAAATTGGTGGCTGGTGGACAAGTCCACAGTTCAGCTTGGGAGACACAGAAATGAAACTGGACTTTTGTTCTGAAGTTTTGGCCTTTAGGGACTTCCACTTTGTGGCTATGTCCTCTCTATGCAAACCATTGGAAGGTCTTTCCGCCGGAAATAAAATGTGAGTGGCTTTTTTTAATGGCGTTAGCACAGCATTGACTCTGACAATGTTCATTTCTACTTCTCTGATTTATCAATAATCAAGATGAACAGCACATTTGTACATAACCACTTTTATTTTAGCCAAGCTTTCACACACTTTCCAATATCCCAGTTCTTACTATGCTGTATGATTTTTTTACAGGCTCTTTGGAATGTTACCCAGAGAAACAAAATCTTAGGAGAAGAGAAAATGTTGATCCCACAAGACAAATTCTAATCATAGGTGTGCCTTTACTTTTAGTCTAGTCTAAGCATCAGCGAACTTTCTCTGTGAAAGGCAA
Source organism: Glossophaga mutica (assembly GCA_039655065.1). Lineage (NCBI taxonomy): Eukaryota > Metazoa > Chordata > Mammalia > Chiroptera > Phyllostomidae > Glossophaga > Glossophaga mutica. Next base: position 112,185,780 of record CM077318.1, read on the forward strand.
GATAGTAAATATTTTCAGCCTTGCAGGCCAAAAAGTTTCTGCCAAACTCAATTCTGTAGCCAATACCTAAATGAATGTGGTTGTGTTGTAATAAAACTTTATATAAAAAAAAAATCAATCAGTAGGCAGAATTTGGCTCACAGGCAGTAGTTTGCCAAACCCTGGCTTGTCATCATCCCCATTTCGTAGATTAGGAAAGCAAAACATGGGGAAGTAAAATAGCTTGCTAAAAGCCACACAGCTAGAAAGTGGCAGAACTTGGATTCAAACACAGGCAGCCTAGCTTGCCAACTTTTAGCCACTACCTTCGCCCCCCACACTGACTGGGGGGTTAACTCATCTCTGCCTGAGATGCTCATCTCCTGAAATCTGCCAGGCTTGTTCCCTAACTTCCATGAAGATTGACTCAAATATCAGGTTCTCAGTAAGGGTACCCTGGAAACCACCCTACTGTATTTCCTCTTTTCCCTCTACAGCTTATCACCTTGTACTTACTATGTAATTTACTCACCAGTTTCTTTTTTTAATTTTTATTTTAATTGTTGTTCTTGTACAGTTTTCTGTCTTTTCCTCCCATCCCAGCCCACCGCCCCAGCCCTCCCCACCTCCCTCCCATTTCCACGCCCCCTAGTTTTTGTCCATGTGTCCTTTATTCTTGTTCCTATAAACCCTTCCCCTTTTCCCCTGAAATTCCATCCCCTCTCCCCTCTGGTGACTGTCGCCAGTTTCTCATTGCTTTCCTCCACCAGTCTGAAAGCTCTATGTGGGCAGGGCTCTTTGTTTTGTTCACCATTGAATTCCCCAAGACCTAGAACAGTGCCTGGCCCATAGAAAATGCTCATCGAGTATTTGCGGAATGAATGAGGTGTGCCTTTGCATCATGCTACTGGGACATATTTTGATACTCTTCATGTAGCAATAAATGGTTAATATACCAAGGCAAAAGGAAAAAATGGACTGCCATACCTACCAACTGTTCAGAATTTTCTAAAAGTCTTGCTTTAAAAAACAGACCAGAATAGATAAAATAAAACATAAAAATTATATAGGATGTGGATATGCTAAATCTTCTTAAAGATCTGTTGAGAAGGAGTGGGTGAAGAATCAAGACAGGAAGACTTAGCAAATGTTATTCTGTTGAGTTCATGAAGGGAAGAACCTTTTCTCAGAGTCCGAACAAGGATGTAACAGCTATGCAAATATCCTTGGATTTGCTCAGAAGCTCATGAAGAGGGGAGTTCCTCGTCATTGGTGATACGTATATTTTGGAGTTATAAACAACTCGGTAGCCCTTCAGAAATGTTGGTTGTGAGCCTGGTATTGAAATTTGGGCCATGCTTCGGCAACATATTGTGATTATCTGGGAACCGTGGCTGTACTAATTGTCCGTAAATGACAACTGGCTACAGCAGAAAACAGTTCAAAGAAATTCGGCCCTGGCATGATTGATCTAAATGGTATGCCATTTTTCAGGCCTTAAGTTTCCGATCTGGTCCATTTTTCTGCTTCTCACCCATATAGAACCACGATTTAGCATCTGGCTTGTAAGTACCTAGAAAAGACGTCTTATGCATAGTGGAGTCATTTAATGATGAATAATTCAACACACATTTCTGGAGAGTTTTTGGTGTCACTAAAACTGCCAGGTTTAAAAAGGGGGATGCAAATTTAGGGTATTGATCATTAATGTTAATTATAACTGAAACTACCATGTATTCAGAGCTTGCTGGGAGCTAATAAGCACTCTACAGCGTTCACTCACATCGTCTCATATGATCACTACAAACCGGAAAGTTGTCTTCTTCTTTGCTCCATCTTATTGTGAGGAAACTGACACTCAGAGATATTCTGAATCTTTCCAAAGACCTCATATTTATTTAAACCCAAGACGTTACCATCATACCAAGGGGTCTCAACATTCATTGCCCCAAAATAAGAATCATATAGCTGATTTTTTGATGAAAGTGCTTGGGCCCTGTTTCTTATGATCCTGATTTTGTAAATCTGCCTTACAGCCCAGAAACCTGCATAATTAAGAAGAATCAACTACCTAGGTCTGCAGGCCGTGTTCTGAGCAGCCCCACATCACTCCTTGCTGGCTCCCTTGGCCTTGGAAACTTTACAGTTGGTTGAGGTTAAAGAGATGCTGCAATTAGAGACTAGTCTCAAGGACATCAGAAAACAATGTGGGAGAAACCAAAACCAAAATTATTTCAATCAATTTCAGTTCATGGGAAAATCAAATCCATTTGGAAAGATGCAATTCAGCTCAAAAGAATGACCTTTCTGAGTAAATCACAGATATTAGATTGTTGATTTTTGAGTTTGTCTTTTGCTTCTTTTTTTCTAAATACGGAGACATATACTCCTGGTGGAAAGAGAACCTCTTTAGTTAATGCTTTTGGTGACTTGTTCTCCAGTTAATGTAGATTCTATTATATTGAGACTTTTTCTTTAGTTTGCTTCTTTTAAATAGGTTTGTGGCATTTGCATTTCTTAATGCTAGTTTTAAATAACTTCTATGACTGTTTATATTATATGCAGAATATGACACATAACAGTGCATAATATACATATTATGTAAATAAAACTCAAAAGTGATTGTTAATATCTCCTGACACTATCGTTTTAAGGTGATTCTTTGTAATTTGGGCCAAGGTTTCTCCACTTCTGCGCTATGGAAATTTGGGGGCAGATGGTTCTTTATTGTGGGTGTCTGTCCTGTGTATTATAGGGTGTTGAGTAGATCTATGACCTCTACCCACTAGATGCCAGTAGCACCCTTCCCAGAGTCATGACAGCTAAAAATGTTTCCAGACATTGCCAGATGTTCCAAGAAGGCAAAATTACCCCCAAGAACCTCTGTGCTATATCCTTTTGTATCATATTGCTACCTTTTATTAATGTTGTTTCATAGTACTTCAGAAGAAAAGGATATTTTTACAACTGTAAGGGTCCTTAGTTTATCCAGAAACATTGGATAAGTTTCAAGTTCATTTACATTTATGAAATTGAAACAAATTCGAAATCATCCCCTTTCCGTCTTTTAAAAAAATCCTATGTTGACCACTGAAAAGACTACATCCAGAGAGCCTTAAAATGAGTCATCCGACTATGAGATAAATAGTCACAGAAAATTGCTGGCCTGGAATACACATCTGAGAGTTCGGAAACAGCCAGAACCACATCGTAGGGTGTGCTGGTGGGCTTTGGCACTCTTCTGGGTGCTTGTTGCTTACTTTGTGGCCCATGTCATGTGGGTGACAAGGTAACGTTGACCTTTGCGTTCATGCCTAGTCCTGCTCGTACAAGGTCTGATGGAGGAGTGTTGGTGTCGTGGACTCCTTATTCCTTGGGGCCAATATTATTACATTTATTTTCTTCCCTCATGTACAGGCATTCATTGGCTCGCCATAGGCTTTATTTTAAAAGACTGTTTCTTAGCATTTTATTCAAATCCACAAGACATTCTCCCACATTAGATGCAACACTACACAGCTTCGTTAGTTTCCAACTTCTTATTAAACTTATGATGTACCTGATTCATTTAGTCCCTTGATTGATATTTATTCCATGACAATTACCATATTTTGCCATGTGTAATGCACACCTACGTTTTTGGCCCAAACTTTCAGAAAAAAAATCTTACATTTTAATTTTTTAATTCAATTATTTATTTGTTTATATTTAAATACTTGCTTTTTGCATTTTAAATGAATTTTAGTATTTATTTTTGAACGTATTATGGTACAAGAAATTTTATGTAACAAAAAAATTACAGAACACGAGAACGCATGCAAGGTATTTGAGGTATCACCCATCATGTATAATGCACATCCTTATTTTTCCCTCAAAAATTTGGGCACAAAGTACACATTATATACAGCAAACTACAGTAAGTACCAGGTAGTGTCTTAGACACAGGAACGCCAAGGTAAAGAATCCAAACAAGCCTCTTGCCCTCATGAATCCTGCTACTACGCATAGGTTATGATGCAGGGTCCTAGGACTGGGTCTCTGCCACATGATGGTAGATACTAAATCAATATGTGTAGGGGACTAAATGACCCTAATCTCTATATCAGGAGTCAACAAAACCGTAACCAGTGGGCCAACTCTCGCCTGCTGCCTGTTTTGTATGACCTGCCCCTAGAAATGGTTTTCACATTTTAAATGGTCGAAAAAAATCAAAAGAATAATAATACTTGTAACATAAAAATTATACGAGATTTGATTTTTAGCATCCAGGAGTAAAGTTTTATTGGAACTTTTGCTTGCATATGATTTATGGCTGCTTTTGTGCTTCACTGGCAAAGCTAAGTAGTTGCAACAGAAACCGTATGACCTCCAAGCCGAAAATATTTGCTATATGTAACTGTCTGTAATTTTATTTTGTGAGAAAAGCGCCTCTAGAATTCCAGTCTTGAAACCTGTCCATCTCGAATCATTGTTAGTGGTACCTGTAGTGTGAAGCATCCCTTTAGCCCCAGGAAGTAGAAAGATAAGGATCTGATGGGAGGCCAAGACTCACTTTTTCAGGTATCTGGGAGCATACTCTCATCTAAACTCAATTCCCTTCACCTCACCAACCTCCTTTCTAATGATCCCTCCTACTCCTTCTGTATTAATTTCCTATTGCTGATGCAACAAGTTACCAAAAACTTAAAACATCACAGATTGAATACCTTACAGTTTTGGAGGTCAGAAGTCTGACATGGGTCTCCCTGGCATAAGATCAAAGGCTGTATTCCTTCTGGAGGTTCTAGGGGAAAATCTGTGCTTTGCTTTTTCCACCTTTTAGAAGCTGCCTGGCTGTGGCTGGTGTGGACTGAGTGTCAGTCTGAGAACCAAAAGGTCCCCAGTTTGATTCCCAGCACATGCCTGGGTTGTGGGCCAGGTCCCCAGTAGGGGGCGTGTGAGAGGGAACCAATCATTGTATCTCTCACACATCGATGTTTCTCTCCGATTCTTTCTCCCTCCCTTCCCCTCTCTCTAAAAGTAGATAAATAAAATCTTAAAGCTGCGTACATTTCTTGGTTCATGGTTCCTTCCTCCATCTTTATTTTTTTTTTTTAATTTTTATTTATTTATCTTTAGAGGGGAAGGGTAGGAGAGAGGGAGAGGGAGAGAAATATCAATGTACGGTTGCCTCCCGTGTGTCCCCCGCCGGGAACCGGCCTGCAACCCAGGCATGTGCCCTGACTGGGAATCGAACCGCGATCCTCTGGTTCGCAGGCCCGCTCTCAATCCACTGAGCTACACCAGCCAGGGCCCTTCCTCCATCTTTAAACCCAGCAGCCTAACATCTTCATCTCTCTCTCTCTCTCCCCACTCTCTCCCCACCTCTCCCCCACCCCACCCATTCTTTTGGTGTCACATTTCCTTCTCTGACTCTGCCACCCCTGCCTTCCTCTTGTAAGGACTCTTGGGATTAGGTTGCACCAATCTGCATGATCCAAAATAATCTTCCAGCCTCAGGATCCCTTAACTTAATCACATCTACCAAGTTCCTTTTGCTAAATTAGGTAACATATTCTAAGGTTTTGGGGCTTAGGACTTAGCTATTTTAGGAACGGGGGGTAGTATTCTATCTGCCACATCTTCTATCTAGTAACTCGATGCTGTACTTCTCTCTACCTCTGCAGAGCAAAATGCAGGCTGAAGGGCATCTCTCAAGCTTATGGCCACCAACCGGGATATTGTAGTGCCTAAAAGCATAGACTTTAGATTCTGAGTGTCAAGTTTAAGTCCTTTTTGTTGTTGAGGGAATGAATAAGGATTGTAGCATCACTACATTTGTTCAATAAAAGAAAGCAGGACATGCTTACTCCTGGGTGTCTTAAAGCTAACATTTTGTTTCACAAAGTAGCATCTTCACCATTATGACTATCATAGAAATAACCTTATTTCTTGTGGTGGATTTGTATCTTTCTTTGGTGGTAGAGAACTTCTTGAACTTTTTTTTAGGAACAGAAGACTTACTACAACCAAACTGAATGATGGGGTACAGACTCAAACCCAAATCTCATCAACCCTTGAGCTCAGTGGTTCTCAATACTGGCTGCATGGAACAGTGAATCAGGACACTGAGAATATGGATGCCCAACTGCGTGCCTAAAAACTGAATCAGAACCTCTGGGAGATTATTAGTCTAATCTTTTTGCATATATGACAATTTTCATAATATAAAGGCAAATGTATTTTAAGCACATAAGCAATCTGGCCTCTGAGAACTCTTGGAAGAGGCAACTGAGAAGATGTGAAACTTCATGGATTTGCTCAGCAACTCTCCCAACATCCATCTGTGTAGTCCCATGGTAGCCACATCTGGGGGCTGCATCGTCAGTTGTAGTAACCCGAACAGAAAGGTAATGAGGCAGAGAGAGAAACACGCTTCTAAATTCTTAATTGTGAACACCCTGATACAAACCTTATGATAATTTGGATAGGCATTGGTTGAATGTTTTGAGGAGGGCTCTTTAAACAAATACATTTTAAAGGATGATGTGGATTGAAATTAGAAAGGTGAATGCATTAGACCAAGTAACTCATCATGAATCAACACTAAATTATCGTATGTTTTAAATAACTTGGAAGACATAATGTTTTCAGTTATTCCTAGCCATTGTGTTGTGACATTTACTTGACACTGTAGTTGCCTCTGAAATTAGGCTTCTTGATTCTACAAATATCTATATTGCATTAAGGATAAAAACAAAAATTGGAGAACATTGTTTTATGCCATTTATAGTAGTCACTGATACCTCCTAAATTTATCCCAAGGTACTCTGAATGAATATGGTTTTAGCCTGTTTGTTGATCATGTTAATTCTATAATTTCTTAATAATAGACCTAATGTATTTTGGCTTTTAAAAACCTGTTGAAATTGCATGTACTTAATTTGAAAAAATCCTATTAAAATTCAGAGTGGTGGAAATATAGATTGGGAACAATGAGAGAACTGGGACATAGAAGAAAATGCAAAGTATTTGATATATTCATCACTGTTGAATGGCAGGTAGCAAAAGACAATGAGATGTTAGAGGGCTGGTAGTTAGGAGGGTGATGAACTGGAGCAGCCCATTTGAACTCTTCCAGGTCTATACGAATTCCTTATGTTTTACTTATTCAAGTTTGTGAAATAGAATGGATTCGGAGATAACTTGATCTATTGCCCATAATCAAAACTGTATTTAATATGCTGCCCATTTGATAATAGGTACTCTGGAGACCCCTGTGAGGTCCCTCTTTGTTTATTATTTGATAACCTAGGTAAATTGTTTTTTTCAGCCATGGGCTAAGGATGGGTTTAAGAACCAATTGTCTGTGGAGACAATATTACGTCCTTTTTGAAGTGATTCTTCCAAGGCCTGACTAATGCAGCTGCCTTGCTTTCAGGAAAGCATCACGTTCATTTCTCTTTCTGGGATTGGACTGGGGCCTTTTATTGAGCCATCACCTGCTACAAGAACTAGTCTTAGGAAAAAATAAGTCCATACATTCAAGTCATTACAAATAGACCAAAGTTTTTCTCTCTTTTGCGAATAACTCCAAATTTACTCAAGTTTAAAAATCCAAGAACTTAAGAATCACAGGCTGTGATATAAAATGGACTAGGAGAAATTTACAGCATCACACTTCACCTTATTATAAATAGGTAGTAATTTGTAAACTGTTTTAGAAAACTAAGTATTACCTGTTTGCATTTGGAACTGTTGTAGTTGGGAGAAGAAAATGAAAGCTCAAGAAAGATATAAACTGCCCAGGTTCTGTTTTGCCAAATTTGGGGATGTATTCTACTTATTTATTTATCTTTTAAAAATAAGATCATTGTCCTGGCGTTCATTCCACAAACAAAAAGGTCACTGGTTCCATTCCCAGTCAGGGCACATGCCTGGGCTGCAGGTTTGGTCCCTGGTCGGGGCGCATACGGAAGGCAACCAATCTGTTTCTGTCTCACAACAATGTTTCTCTCCCTCTCTTTCTCCCCCCTTCCCCTCTCTCTAAAATAAAAAAATAAAAATTTAAAAAATATGATTATCATTTTAAGATGTCAAAACTTGAACATTTTTCTTCTTTCCCCAAAAAACCTAATTCCCCTCTGCTCTTTCTTATCTTGGTGATAAGTGTTCCATCCTCCCAGTTGCTCAAGACAGAAACTTCAGAGTCATCTTAGATTATTTCTTTCCCACTCAACCCCTGCATCCAATTTCTCCGCAAGTATCTGCGTGGTCTGAGCATCTTCCTGTCTGTTCAAATTTAAATCATCATCTTATGTAGCCCAGCATCTTTTCTGATATCTACCCCTTTGACTTGGTCCCTCCCTCGGTATCTATAGAAATTTGTTTCCAATCTTCTTTCCTATATGTAAATCTGAGCATGTTTCTCTCTTACTGGAGATCACTTGATGCCTAGCCATCACCTACTGAGCAAAATCCAATCCACTTTGCAATGTCTGCAGAGAAAGCCCTCCAGGATCCGGCCCTGGATTCTACGTGGCTTTGCCTCCTGCTCTTTTCCTCTTCCCAGCCTTGTAATTTCCCAAAGCAAACCTGTTCTCTCGAAATCATTTGCCTTGGAAACCACTGTTTTTTCCACTGTTGCATTTCCACTGGCCAAAGCCTTGCATTTCCACTGGGCAAAACTTTACCCATATTATTCAACTTTCAAGCCTCCATTTAAACACTGCCTTGTCTATGAAACCTTTCTTGATCCCCCAGACAGATGTGAAAGCTTTTTTCCCCAGGTACCCCATTGCATTTGGTACTAACTTCTAGTATCACAATCTCTGTGTGTAATAGATTGCATGCATTCTTTTTACCAAAGTTTAACTCCTTAAGGAAAGGACCGTGCTGTCATTTTGGTCGTCCCAAGTCTAGTTCTTTCCTTAGCCTGTATTAGGTGCCTATTCAATTTTGTTGGAATTAATTAACCAGGAGGATGTAGTAAATAAAACTAAAATGTGTCTTCTAGGGCTCGGTTTATTTCTGTCATGAGCTATGATTCAGAGGTTGGCAAACTTCAGCCCACTGGCCAAATTCAGCTTTCCACCTTTTTTTGTAAGTAAAGTTTTATTGGAACGCTGCCATATTCATTCATTTATGAGTTGTCTATGGCTGTTTTCATGCCACAAGGGCAAAATTGAGTAGTTTTGACAGAGACCACATGGCCTATAAAAGCCTGAAATATTTACTATCTGGTCTTTTATAGAAAGAGATAGCCAACCCCTGCTGAATAAAGATAATTGAGCCCATTAGAGCTCATATTTTAAATGCTTTTAAATAATAAGTATGTAATTCCATTTTGACACCTCAAATAGCTGTTGGCTCCATTAGACACCTAAACTTCACATTTAAAAGTCACTGATTCATCTGGAACTCCCATTTGGGGGGAAAAACAATTCACTGATACGGTACCTCATGATGCCCTAAGCTTAAAGGGTGTGGGTGAGGGGTATACCCAAGGCCCGAGTCCCCAATTCCTAACTGCAAACTTGTGCTTAGTCCAGTTTTATCAAAAAAGAAAAAGAGAAAGAAAAAAATCCCAACTGTACTGGATCTGAAAGAATTCTCTTTAGGTCAACAAGTGTGACTGCAGCCTACCCACTTTGCCTAGACTTGCTCACTCACAGTCCCCTCCCTAGACTCATTCCCACATCATGAGCCCTGAGCCCCTCCTAAACTCCCGTTAGTCCTCATCATTATTATCTTCTGGTGCAAAGTCGTCCGTGTGAAGGCAAACGAAAAGCCCTCGCTTCCTTTAACTCCTGCCCAGAGATGGACTTCTCTGCAAGGTCTTTCCTGGCCGCACTAACTAAAGCTGTGCATTCTTGCTCTCTGTTCGCCCTGGCAGCCCCTTCTCTGCCTTGCGTTCCCCCACTAACAGTAACCATTCTTTAACACCCTATACCCTCTACTGACATCATCTATTTCCCTCCCCGACTAGAGTATAATATCTTTATTTTTTAATTAGTGAATAAATAAATAAATGAAATCCCAAATAAAGAGTGAAAACATCAAAGCATTGACAGAGTACCATCACTCTTTGGAATGAACATTCTAGGCAGGAATTTGCTGTCAGTAGGGAACAAGGTACTTTAATAGTTGCCAGTCCCAGTCTTTCTGTCTCCCTTTCTAAAGGTGGGTGATGAAGATGGGAAGTCTTAGGGGATTCCTGAAGTGTTCCACACATCCACCACAAATCCTTGGCAGTGCCTGTGGGGGCTAGCACTGTTCCTTTCTTTTGGAACTTTTCTTGATGTTTGGTGAAACGATAAGTAATTTTTCAAAGCTCTTGCGTCCTGGTTGCTATCTGTGATTCACAGGAAGTTGCCTTCAATGAAAAGACATTTGGGTCTCAGACGATTGTGAAATACTGTTTTGTAGGCCACCACTTTCTCACTGTCTGCATCAAGGGTAGAGCCATGCACTCCCAGTGGACATCAGAGGTGTGTGCGCATACGCATAAATGCAGTCAGGATTGTGGGACTCTTTGCTTTGAGTCTTTTTCTAAATTACAGAATTGGTTTTTATTTCATTCTGGGCTTTTGTTTTTCTCGTTATTCTATGGGATCACCCAAACTGTTGCCTCTTTGCTGCCATCTTGGCCGGAACTGCTTTGATTCTTTGATGTGGGTTGTTTGATCATCAAATGTCTCATGTCTCTAAAAATATATGCAGTTCTTATTGATCATATCTCTGTGCTTATTACAATCAAAATATCTCATTAGAGTGCTGTGGATATAAACTCACAGTTTACAGTTTTGCATAGGATTCAAAGGCATTAACGTTTTTAGCTTGAGTCTTGGTTGGTTCCAAATCTTGTAAATTTTATGATATAAGGGAAATTACTTAACTTCTCCAAGCCTCAATTATATTATATTATATTATGTTATATTATGTTATATTATGTTATGTTATATTATATTATATTATATTAATTTACTATATAGTACTATAATATTAATATAATGTATCATAAGGAGAGATCATACCTGACTTACTATGGTTCACCTTAAGATTTTTTGACATCATGATGGTGTTAAAGTAGAAACCATACTTCGAATGTTCTATTTTGATCTTTTCCTGGGCTAGCGCTATGCGGTGCAGTACCCTCTCACGATGCTGGGCGGTGGCGGCCACAGCTGCCAGTCAGCCACGGGATCAGAAGGGTAAACAACCAGTGCTCCACAGTGTACTGTGTTGCTAGCATTTGTTGATACTGTGTTCTGAGCTTGTTTAAAGTAGGCCAGGCAAAGCTGTGGTTTTCGGTATGTTAGGTGTATTAAATGCATTTTTAGCCTACGATATTTTCGACTTACAATGGGTTTATTGAGATGTAATCCCATTGTTAGTTGAGGAGCATCTGTATACATATTTTATAATGTACCATAAATATGTATTACATGTGCTAAATGTACTAGATTGTATTATTATATTGTGTTATTATATTACTAAATATTATATTAGAGAGGGTCAAATGCGGTAACCCCCTCATAAGGTTGTTGGAGGGTATAACTAAAACTCCCTTGGTGCAGTCAATGATACATTGTAGCCTATCAGTACACATGCGCCCTGCTATATGTAGGTGCATCATGGCCGATTAGCAACCTGTTTCCCTGTTACTGAGTACAAAACCAAAAAGTTTCCATAAAAGACAGGATGTAGGACCCTGGAAGCACCTTTCCACACAGTTTTCTTTGGCCTAGGATGCATCATTATATGGGATCAGATGATCCAGCAGGCACTCGAGATTGTGATGTTTGCAACTGACTGAGAAAATCTATGGTTCACTAGGAGTGGGTTTGATATTAGGGATTGAGAGCCAATTTCGGACTGAAAAGGTGAAGTTTGCTTACCTTTATTACTGACTAAGCGAGAGGATGAGATTTGTGAGATATTCCTGAACCGTGTAACTCTTGCTGTGTTTCCCCTTGGTCTGCAGGGCGATTTCACCTGGAACAGCATGTCGGGCCGAAGTGTGCGTCTAAGGTCGGTCCCCATCCAGAGTCTCTCAGAGCTGGAGCGAGCCCGGTTGCAGGAAGTGGCTTTTTATCAGTTGCAGCAGGACTGTGACCTGAGCTGCCAGATCACCATTCCCAAAGGTAAGGCCCCGTCTGTCATTCCATCAGGGGGCACTGCAAATCAAATGTCTGCTCTCTCGGAGCCACAAGCTACAAAGTCATCTCACACCCAATGTGACACTGCAAGGAAACTATAGCTTCTTAATCCTTGGGTAGCGTTAGTGTCCATTATGAAAGACATGTTCAAAAGGGGTAATTTGTGTGTCAACTAATATGTTGACTTAAAGGGAAGGTCAACTTGGGGCATTAATAAAGAAAGCTGAGTGTATCTCAACAGTCTACCTGGCTTCACAACAACCAATGAGAAGTTTCAGAAAGGTCAACTTAAAGGGTTAGAAGAAAAACGCTGTCTATCTCAACATGATTTCAAAATAACCAGTTGAAAAAAATGTGTTAACAATCTATTAAGCTTGTCATTTGACCTTATACAAACCATGAATCAGGGAGCATACCAATGTTAGCTCATTTTTATCTAGTCCTTCACCTGGCACGTCTATGTTGGGGTTCACCACTATGACCCTGGAAACAAGTCAGGCCTGGTTGTCTAATGTTTTTACAAACACGGATCCTGATTCTGGTAAGGCTGAAAAGCATGTATTTAAAATCCTTTAATCTGTAAAAAGTCTGCTTCTGAATGTCTGCTGTCTTCTATGAGGATACTTTACATTTTGTATTAGTGTGTAGCAGAAAGGTAATCAGAGATAAAATAAAAAGCTATGATGTTGTACATATAGAGTAAACCCATCATAACAAGCAACATTGGCTAGTGTGCCTGACATTTAAAAGAAAGCAGGAAAGGCATAACAAGCTTTGGAGGGTTTCTGTATCTGCAGAAATTCTACTTTGTTTTCTTTTATTGGGGGGTGAGGGGATGAGTCATGAATATTTATTTGTAAAATAATCACATCTCACACACACACACACACACACACACACACAGATATGTGGTTCTCAACCAGGGATGGTTTTGCCCTCCACCTCCGCGTGAAATCTAGCAATGTCTGGCAACACTTTTAGTTGTTACAGCTTGGGGAAGGATGCAGCTGACTTCTACTGGGTAGAAGCCAGGGTGCTGTTAAATATCCTACAGTATACAGGACAGTCCCCCACAGCAAACATTGTCAGGTCCCAAGTGCAGTGGTTGAGCAGCCTTGCTGTACACAAGGACATGAACTCACAGTCTGTCAACAACCATGCTGGTGGTGTGATTTTCTTGGATCATCTGTGGCTCATGGAAAGGGTACTGGCTTGGGAGTCTTAAGACCGGGATTTGAATACTTGTCCCCTCACTCCCCACCAAGTGTGAGCTTGAGCAATTTGCCTCTGCAGTAAGAAGCTCTATTTTATTGACCCAAAAGAACAGCACAGAAACACTGACCATATAGTTTTCATTGGATGGTGACTCTTGGGCCACTTCTGTCCTTTAATCTGGAATCTGGGGCTCTGCTAGAGGTCTTGAGAGTTCAGGAGAAGGAAGGGGTAGATGAGAGCAAAGGGGCTGCCTCCTCCTCTCCACTAATTCACAGTGTGGTCCAGGTGGGGCCCAAGAGTCCTAGCTCCCTTTCACAAGCGCAGATGTTCTTTGAGTTCCAAAGAAAGGGAGGGAGGGAGGGAGGAAAAAGTTGTTGGCAGACCCACTTTATAGTGGAGGGAATGATGACTCTAAAGAGTTACGTGAAACCTTGATTGCATGCACATCAGACAAGATATCACAAAACAAATATTTGTAGCTTGGTTTTTAAATCCAGCTAATTTGATGTTTCTCTTTGTCCCTGCTTTTAAAGACCCCACTATATAAATAACCTTTACCAAATAGACAGTTGCATAAAAGTCGTCTGCTGGGAGTTCTGTCTTCATTGCTTATTTCTAAGACTACATACTTCACATTCAGGAAATGATTTACTTTATCAAGATGTTCAAAGATGTTCATGCTACAAGAATTATTTTGATGTATTCTATCAAAATGGGAAGTAATGTTTTATAGATATTATTTTACTTATGGAAGAGAAAACGGATTGTGTGGCAGGATGGAAACAAACAGACATCACCCAAGAGTTCTGCAGCGATTATTTTGAGCAGATGACTGTAGACATCAAATATTTACCAAGATCCTTCAAATGCATAGCCAGCGTTGAGTGCTATGATGGCTGCTTCGGTCTGAGGGTGACCACTTGGTTCCATGCAAATCCCCAAGTGGAGGTTCTAAGCAGGGTCAGACTCACTGTGTGAATTATTCACTCAGGAAAATAAATACAGTGGGCCTAGAACCTAAAGAAGTGATGCCAAGCCTAATAAGACAACGGGTATAATAGAAACAGAAGCATACTCAAGCTCGCATTTCTGCTCTTTGTCACTTGGGGATGATCAGAGGGATTTATTTATGGGTAACTGTTTGAAGAACCCTCTCCCTCTATGAGACGGGGGCCTGCAGGGCTTAGATGAGTAATATTATAACATATTCATCAGCTTCTTGGATTCACCATAGAGGAGAAAGAATAGGAGATTGGGGAATTGGGAAATTACTGAGGTGATTTCCTGAAGTGGACTGCAGGGGTGAGATCCGGAGCACAAATAGAGACTTTGACTTCATCTTGAACTACAGTAACAGATGCACATCAGTTACATGGGTCCAGATGCAAGTGAATTAGAAGGTGGGGGAAGAGCATGTGTAATTTCACTCCAGACTGTCTCTCCGCTCTTAACGAAACAGTAAGCAATTTCATGAACTGGAGGTGCTGGAGGTTTGAGGAAAAAGGAGATGAGTGCAAGAAAGGGTAACTGATAGACCAGCAATGTTGCATGATTGCAGGGCATTCCAGAAGTTTTCTTTGATATTAGTATCCAGGAATTTAAATTGCAAAATAACCATCCTGGCAGCTAAACACTACTAAAGCAAAATACATTATTTTGCACTTTCAATTCTCCAGGTCTGGTTAATGCAAATCTCCTCTCACGAGAGTTAGGATTTTCCAGTTGAGTTCAATGGCAGTAGAGAGGGACAGGGCAGTGGAGATATATCTCTGGTAACCATAATAATGGCCTCCCAAATATGACCATGCCCTGTCCCTGGAACCTGTGAATAGGTTACCTCCATGCCAAAATGAACTTTGCAGATGTGATTAATTAAAGTCCCTGAAACAGTGAGACTATCCTGGATTATCTGGGAGGGCCAAAACGAATCACATGGGTACTTAAAGGAAGAGGAACTTTCCCAGCTGTAGTCACAGATGTGACTAGATGCTATGTTGCTGGCTTTGAAGCTGGATGAAGGAACCACAATCCAAGGAATGCAAGTAACCTCTAGCAGCTGGAAAAGGCAAGGGAACAGATTCTGGAGCTTCCAGAAAGGACTGCAACCCTGATGACACCTTGATTTTAGCTCATTGAGACTCATTTCAGACTTCTGACCTGCAGAAATGTCAGATAATAAATTTGAGCTATTTAAGTGACTAAATTTATGGTCATTTGTTGCAGCAGTGATAGGAAACTAGTACAGTGTCCACTGGAATGATTGTAATCCCAGACTACAAAATCTAAATTGGATAGAAAACAGAAGGTAGGAATAAATGTAAAAGACTTAAATTTTTTTAATAAGAAGAATCTATAAAATGAAGATGTCCATTATGTCATTAATAATCTATAAACTGAATGTGATTCAAAAAAAACCATACCAACAGAATTTGTTTCTGTAATGTAAATAAATTGATCTAAGCATCACCTGGGCAAATAACTATGAGAGTAGAAAGGGAAAATATGAAAAAGATCTAATGAAAATGATATCTTCTATCCATTTATTAAAATGTCATAAAACTAAAGCAATTAAAAGAGTATTGTACTACTTCACAATAGGCAGATCAATGGAGATAACAGAGTTCAGAAATGAACTAAAATGAATATGAGAACTATGCCATGATAAATATCGCATTTCTTGTCATGGGGGCAATGATGGATTATTACTGTATTTGCTACAATGATACAATCATTGAGGAGAAAAGGCTAGATTCTTACCTTACTCCTTACATCTATATAAATTGGTATGAAAGAAAGAATTGAAGATGAAAAAAATGAAACTGGAAACGGGCCAAACCAAAACATAGCTGGCTATTTATCTATTTATACATTGGGGAAGTCACTACACAGAAAACATAAAGAGAGCGATGCATTCCACTACAGTAGAAAAAGAAGCATCTGTGTTGCCAGCAAATAAATAAATAGGAATTTACAGCACGTGTAACAAACAAAAGGCTAACTTCTCTACTATAGAAAGTTTTGTTACAAATTAATCTGAGAAAAAGTAATTAAAATATAGACAAGTTACAGACAGCTCACAGAAACAGAAATACAAATGGTTTATAAATATTTGAAAAGATGCTTACCTTCATATTCATTAAAGAAATGCAAGCTAAACTCCAAGGGGATTTGTGTGTGTGTGTGTTAGAATGGCTTCAGACATTGGATAATATCCTTTATGGGAAAACAGACACTGTATACTGTTAGCAGAAGTCTAACCGTGGTAGGAACTTGCAAGGCAATTTGGCAACACGTAACTTTTAAATGGCCTAGCAATTCTACTACTAAGAGTATATGTCGCAGAAACATATTTGTACTAGTTGAGGTAGGGTAACCACTCTGTGCTTTAACATTATAAAATTTTCTTTTGTGCTCAGGCACCATCCAGTACAGCTTGGCTGTGGGGTTCAGGAGAGCGACTCTGCTCTAAGCAGTTACTCAGGGACCTAGGATTCTCACATATTGTGGTTCCCCCCTCCTCTTTATATATATTCAACCATGAGACACACAAACTAAAACTTTTCCTTAAACCTTATAAGATGACCGATGAGCTTGATTTATCACCGCTGCTAAACTTAACATGTTTCGAAAAGGGACTTTAGAAGATGCTATAGATATACCATATGATCTCACCTATAAGTGGAACCTAATCAACAAAATGAACAAGCAAGCAAAATAGAACCAGGAATGTTGAAATTAAGAACAAACTTACATAGAAAACTGTACCTGAACAACAATTAAAATTTTTAAAAAAAGAACAAACTTACAGTAACCAGAGGGGAGGTGGGAGGAGATAATGGGGGAAAGGGGGACGGGTTGTCAGGAACAACTATAAAGGACACAGGGACAAAGTCAAAGGGGGGTAGGATCAAGGGAGGGAGGTGGGGATGGCTGGGGTGGGGGTAGTGGTGTAGGGAAAATGGAGACAGCTATACTTGAACATCAATAATAAACAAACAAACAAACAAAAAACGAAATCCAAGGTAAAAAAAGAAGAACATGGTATAGAGAACCTAGATAAATGATTAGTGGTATAAATCAAGAGGCCTTTCAGTGGGAGGGATTGTGTCTAGCCAGAGTGTTTCCTGTGAGTCTGAGATTGCCCCATGGAGGTATGGAATGTCTCGACATGGTCAAAGAGTGCCCTTGGCATACGCTCTTGGGTCAGACTTTCTACTCTGTAAGTGGCCTGATCCTTAACAGTGGAACCAAGAAACAAATGAGGAGAGCATGGCTTAGAAATTAAGCAACACCTCATGGCCCACATGAACTTTTCATTTATTCAAAACACATAAACAGAGTACTATTTATACATCAGGTAGTATGTTAAACTCAATTAATATTATTTTGATAGCATTTAAATACAAATGGTCTAAGGCAAGGGTTAGCATCCTGGCCTGCTGGTCAAATCCAGCTCACCATCTGTTTTTGTAAATAAAGTCATTGAACTACAGCCATGCTCATTCATTTTCACATTGTCTGTGCCTGCTTTCGTGTGACAGTGGCAGAGTTTAGGAGCTGTGACAGCCCATATGTTTCACAAAGTCTCAAATGTTCCCTGTCTCCTTTACGGGAAAAATTTGCTGACCTCTGAACTAAAGTAAAGTGAAAGAAAGTGACTGATTTCTGTCACAGTCAGTAAAGCAGGTTAGTGTAGGCAACGTGGCTTAATCTCGTTATATTGTAAACTAAGTATTTAAAGCCTATTGATTCCATAGGAGGGAAATGCATCTTTATTTATTTATTTATGTATGTTTATCGTTGTTCAAGTCCAGTTGGCTCCGTTTTCCCGCCACCACTTTCCCCTGCCCCACCCACTGCCACCTCCCACCCTCCATCCTACTCTCGGTTTTCTCCTTGGGTCCTTTATACGTGTTCTTTGCCGACCCTTTCCCTTCTTTCCCATTATCTCCCCGGGCAAAGGGCCTGAATATATTTACGTCTCGTTTAGTGTTCTTTTTTACTCTCTTGCTTCAGTTAATTTCTGATATCACAGTTGAGAAAGGCTTTGTTTATGTATTTTGAAAACAGTATTGTGGAATGAGGAATAGCTGATGGTTTCAGAAAATGTGGACAATGGCCTAATAAAAGTACTCCGACGCCTCAAAATTGCTCAATTATATGGCTTCCTTATAAAGTGGTCCCTCACCATTGTCCCTTAGGCAATGTAAAACTCAAGTAAACAACTCAGTGAAATCAAGAAAATGATATTTTTGGTAGGCTAGCACTGCAGCTGTCTTTGGTTTGTGATTTAAGTGTTGATTTAAAAAATAAGGGCAACCTGGTAGGCAAGGAAATTGAGCTTGGGTGTTTGTATAACAACCCTAGAGAGAAAATGTAACTATCTTATTCATATGTTATTCTTGCTGAAAATGTTCAGTCGAAGAGGTGATGTGTTAGAACTGTTTATTAAAGCTTTTTTTGTATAAATAAGATGAAGTTGAAATCTGAAGTAAAATCCTTGACTCCACTCTAAGTGCCAAATAGGGCAATCAAAAAATGTTAGACCACTGGGCTTAGAAGCCCTCAACAAGTGTTTCTATTGTGCGACCTGCAGAGCTAGCGGTATCTTCTATGCATCCTCAGTTCCCTTTTCTGTGATCTTCTCAGAAGACTGTGATTTCCCATCAGGTGAAGCTATATTTCATTTGTCTTTGAATCTGGAATGGCCCAATAACCCACCGATCTCAGCGGATCGTTGAGAAAGTGCATGAATCTGTGTATGTATGCATCCATATTCTCCTTTAAAATTAAGCTCCTCCCTTCACTCTTCCCTGTCTCTCTAAAGAGCATCAATCACCTTTCTCTCATTTCCCCCAGTATCCCCGGTAATGATTTTGAAATAGTCCCAATGCTTTCCCTACTGCTTCACCCCATGCCCAGTTTCCAACTTTGATTGATGGTCTCATAGGATTGATGTGAGGCTTAAATTAGGTAATAACCATGATGAGCTTAAAACATCTCCCGACATCTTATATAATCTTAATAGAAGTTATCCATCACCATTATCATTAATATTATCATCATCACCATCACCATGTCACTTTGCCCCTCAAAGCAAGATAATTTGTTATGTCTCCCCTTAACAATAGCCACAGACCCTCCCTTGCTTTGCTCGATTTGCAGGTTTCCCCTCCTTCTACCCACCACACCTAAAACCGCCAAGGCTTAAAGTCTATGATTTAAATATATTTGGTTCCCTTCTTACTTGTTCAGTATAAAATAATATGTGTCAAAAGAAAGTAGATAGCATTAGACGCTTACTTGGGCCAAAAATCACACCATGTGTACACATCCTTGTCTGATTCTACCTTTTCAACTTGAACTATGAGCTTTGGCTTTAAAATGACTAATGATGAAATTCCCACAATGTGGGGTTGAATTTCCTTGAGTTTACAATCCAGGTATTTCTTTGGGATAAGTGATTTCTGTCTTTTTGCTCTCCTACCTGCTCTCCTTCTTTTATACTCCAGGGAAGAAATACAGCTTAAGAAAATGAATGGCCAAAACCTATTTTACGTGCTCTGATATTTGGAAACTTTTGTCTCTGCAAATACAAGGCCTACCTGATCTAAGTCAGAAATACCATTTTCAATTCAAGGAATGTGCGATAAGAGATGCAAGTTCAGGAGCCTGGAATGACACACTAGCTCCTTGCTTCGGAAAAGATAACAGCAAGTTTGTCCCGCCAGAATATGAGCTTATAGTTATAGTTTTTTGTTTGTTTTTAACTCATAGCACTCGCATGTGGAAAAAATGACAGCAAGTAAAATATCCTTCTAGGGCATAATTTTATCATAAGCGGTTATTACAGCAAGATGTGGTTCTGGAAAAACCGTAGTTGAGCTTTTAAGCCCATGGCATTCAAGCTATGTGATTAGCTTCCCTACCTCACATTTTGGTAAAAGAACGAGACATGCTCAACAAATGAAATATCTCAATGATTTTCTGTAATAGAAAAATACTTGTTTAAGATTCAAGAATCTAATTTCTCTCTTGAAGAAACATTTCAGAACTAATTACCTTGCCAAAATAATTTATACAAAACAGAAAAGGCTTCTTAGTGTTTAATGTAGCTGGAAACACGGTGACCTCCAAGATTTCACTCCCTTTGCAACAGCAAGAGACTCACAGAATGTTCTTATTTTCTGACCGCAACTTTGATAATTTCACCACCACTTCAACATGTAAACTGTGGGGATTAGTACATTTCACAAGTACTTTAGGGAAGCCTCGGCTCTGAGACATGTCTGTATTGCTTAAGAATACCATGAATATTTTCTACCCTGAGAAACATAGACACTTTGGAAACACATTTTGAAAAAATATCTAACCCACAAGGTGCTAGCAGGATTAAAAAAAACTGTATTTAATTCACTGGAATTTACACCAAGAGAAATGACTCAATAACCGTATTTCTACCTGCCTTTTATTTCAATCAAGGTTAATGAAAGAACGGCTAAAGATTAAGGTGATATGTAAGTGAAAATTGTGACCTATGGATTTGATTAAATAGCCAACAGTCTATAGCATGTAAGATTTCTTTAAAATTATATACATAATGCATATATATACACACATACGAAGTTGACTGAATGATAGGGCCAGTTTGGGATTGAATACATTGTTCTCCACTTTTTTCATGTAGGTTGTTTTCTTCCAGAATTCTTACTTGTCACAATCTTGAGCCCTAGTTCCCACTAAATAAATTATCAATCCACTCCCAAATTTGTCATTTTCTCACCTTTTTCGTATTTTCAATAAAATGTTTGCTTATTGAAGGGTTGGATTACTGGGAATAAAATAATCAGAGGCTTAGAATAAGAGAGGATTTTCTAGGCTAGGTAGTCACCATGCAATTTATTGGGGGGAAACCCCTAACAAAATTCAAAGGTCATTTGTTACCGTGTCTCTGGTTCTGTTTTGCCTGCTTGTTTGTTTTGTTGATTAGGATCCACTTATAGGTAGATCATGTGATATTTGTCTTTCACCACCTGGTTTATTTCACTTAGTATAACATTCCCCAGTTCCATCCATGCTGTTGTGAAGGGTAGGAGCTCCTTCTTTCTCTCTGCTGCGTAGAATTCCATTGTGTAAATGTACCATAGTTTTTTGAACCATTCATTTACTGATGGGCACCTAGGTTGCTTCAACACTTGGCTCTTGTAAATTGTGCTGCTGTGAACATTGGGGTGCATAGGTTCTTTCGGATTAGTGTTTCAGAGTTCTTAGGCTATAGTCCCATCAGGGAAATAAAGAACAAACTGACAATAGCCAGAGGGGATGGAGGAGGGGGATAATGGCGGAAAGAAGGGGAATGGTCAAGTTAAGGAACATATATAAAGGGCCCAAGGACAAAAACAACGGTGCGGGGGCGGGGGGTGAATGTGGGAGGTGGGGATGGGTAGGGCAGGGGAGAGTAATGAGGGAAAATGGGGACAACTGTAACTGAACAACAATAAAAATATTTTAAACAAGAATTAGTGGGCAAAATGTATCTAGAAATCTGTTAAATAAACATGTTACTACTGGGACTGCTAAAAAAAATTGAAAGGCCCCAAGAAGGGTAACACTTCATTGTTTAATAATGAACTCAAACATTAGCCTTCACAAGCAGAGTTGGGGACAGCCTTCTCACTTTTCACCTGCCACCTAGTCAATGCCTCTACTGAAGCATTTTTCATTTTTATTTAATGAGGTTTTCATGCATCTCCGTCTTTAGCACAACACTGAGTTTCTGAAAGGCAGAGGTGGTGTCCATTCATCTGGGTTCATGGAACTAGTTCGGTCTCGCCTACAACATGTACTTAATCAATGTTAGATGGAGGGAGAGATGGAACAATGGGTGGGTCAATATATGGCGGGTGAGCCTGTGTTCTAGGG
Source organism: Glossophaga mutica (assembly GCA_039655065.1). Classification (NCBI taxonomy): domain Eukaryota; kingdom Metazoa; phylum Chordata; class Mammalia; order Chiroptera; family Phyllostomidae; genus Glossophaga; species Glossophaga mutica. The sequence goes on from CM077318.1 coordinate 112,208,036, forward strand.
CAAGATGCCATGTACACAGGTAACTAGTATAGTGTAAATACTATTCCCAAGCCAAGGAGATTGGTCATGGTTTGTGGTGCAACATCCCTGAACACTTTCAGAATAGAGAAGAGATCCCTGCTTTGGCTCCTTTCCTAAATCTCTGGGGTTAAGCCCAGTTCAGCTCTTACATCAGAGTGTTGTGCTGGTCCCATTGGTTCCGCCATCCAGGGCTTGCTGCCATATTTCCTGCCAAGAAGCAGAGGTGGCCATTTTCCTGGTAATTACTTCCCTCTTTCTTCCATGGCTTTCCCTCTTCCCTCTCCTGAATGTGGCGCAGACAACTCAAACTAGCAGGGGCAATTCTGAATTCTTTCCACCGAGGATGGTGATGGCAGTAACCGGCTCTAATGTCCAGCCTGACTTTTCCTGAGACACGGTTTTGACTTGGGATGTGGTTGCCCGACTCTCATCAGTCTCTGTTTTCCATTGTTGACACAGTGGGGCAAATAAACTTATTGATACATGTAGGAGATTAGTCATTGGAAAACACTAGAGGTGGAGTATGGGCACAATGAATAGCTCTCAAGTGCCCAGGACCATGAATAATATTATTAGTTCTTTGACAAACCTCCTTTTCTAAACTGGAAATAAAATATCTGGTTTAGGTTTTTTTCTTGCCTTAATTTTGGGAGGTCGGTGGCTTTAGAGCCCTCAAAAGGGGAAGTAGATGAAACTAAAGGATGAACTTTAGTTTTAGTTAAGGATTAAATATATTTTTAGTGAACACTTTTGTAAGACAGCCACAGATTGTAAAACTCACCTAATGCACATTCATAAGTATAATTTAAAGACCGTATTTTATTTTATCAAGATAGGCATGAGAACTTGAATAGTAAACAGATTTCTGCACTAATCAGTGTTCTTGGATGCACATGACGAGTACCAAGTCTGAATAACTTAAGCAGAAAAGGGATTCAGAGAACCTATGAAATAGGAGACATCTTGAGACAAATTAACCAGCCCTGTGTGAAAACGTCACCAGGGCCCTAAAAACAAACCTGCTCAAGCGTCTCCTGTGTCCATTCCCTTTCCAGAAAACATGCTACACTAGAATGGCAGATATAGTGGCTGTCTTATATTGACCTAGACACTCGTTTTCTTTCAGGTCAGGGAGTTGTGACCAGGAAGATTATTTCAGTAGTTTCAGCCAGGTGAGAAACTGCGTTGTGAGTCAGCTTCTTGCCATAAAGTTGAGCTCTCCAGTCTGCAGGTTTCAGAAGTGCATCAGGGAGCAGTAAAATCTCCCTCTTCCTCACATGCTTGACAGATGTTTTCGACCTTTGCTTGAATAAATCCAGTGGCTGGGAAAAAGGACTTTTTTAAAAATAATGTTTTATTTGGGAATGACTTAGATTTACAGAAATGTTATAAAGATAATACAGAGTTCCCTTATGCAATTCACCCAGCTTCCCCTAACAACAGCGTATATAACCTAGGTGCATTTATCACAAGTAAGAAAGCAATATTTATACATTCCTCTCAACCAAACTAAAGACTTGTTTAGATTTTACAGGTGTCCCCACTAATATCGTCTATTCCAGGATTCCATCCAGTATACCACGTGCATTTAGCTAGGCATCTTTTCTTTTTCCTTTTCTATAAAAATAACAAACATTTCTTATCCCACACAGTTTTGGAGACTATCTTAGGCTGGGAATATCTGGGGATGTCTTAGCGTCGTTGTTCTGGTTCACATTCTGGTTCGTGAGATTGCCGTCAAGGTCAGCTGGAACTGTAGTCATCTGAAGGCTTGACTTGGGCTGGAGGATGAGTGTTCATGCCCACTCATGTGGCTGCAGGCGGGAGACTTCAGTTTCCTACCACGTAGCCATGTTCAGTACTCTAAAAAAAAAAAAGATAAACACCTATAGTATCCCCTGAGTCTTCCCTGCAGGCTAAAGAAACTCCATTCATACATCCGGCCATTGACTGGTCACCATCAGATACTGTTCCACACCTGATCTGGCCCCTAAAGGAGAAAAAATGTTTCACACAAAGAAACGGAAGGCTATTTACTCAAGGAACTTGCTTTATCTCCCCAACCGTAGGAATCTGGTAGGAGGATGCACATAGACATGCTTACGTTTCTTTGTAAATTGAGGGAAATTGTTACTGTGCCCAAAATTCAACCTGGCACAGAAAGGCTCAGTAATCTGTAAACACTTTTATAGTGTTCTGTTTAAAACAAATTGAGATTAGATATCAACTGAACATTGTGACAAGTGGGGAAATGCCAATAATTTGCAGTTTGGATGCCCCATGGTTTGAGTACATGGCTGCTCTTTAGGTAGAGTTATGCATAGAGCAGTGGCTCTCAAACAGTGATTTTGCCCCTGTGGAGCATTTGGTGATGTCCAGAGACGTAATTGGTTGTCATAGCAGAGAGCGGGTGGGTACTCTGGTGTGTTGGAAACTGAGGCCAGGGATACTGCTAAATACCCTACCATGCGCAGTGCAGTTCTTCAGAATGAGCATTAGCCAGCTCCAAATATCACTGGTGCCAAGGCTAAGCAACCCTGGCGTAGATTATGTGCAGTTTCGAAAGGGCTACTTCTCATTCTACCACCCAGTTGCCTCTTTTATACCATTTTCCTCACTTTTAAACTGAGCTCCCCTCGCTGCTGGTGAATTCCTTTGGTTTGCATTCTCTGAGAGTCTATTTTTCTGGTCCAAGTAAATAACAGGACAGCTGTGGTTGGGAACAGCAGGGAAGGTAGTGCCAAAAAGCATTCCTTCAAACTTCTCTCAACAGGAATTTTTTTGAAGATTTGAAACAAGCTAGAAACTTCCTTTTCGGGCGGGCCCGAGTTGCAAAGGCCAAGGCTTGCCAGGTGTGCGGTGGCCCAGACAGCCCAGGTGTCTCTGCTGGCCAGGGGGCACGTGTAAAGAATGCGAGAACCACTGCTGCCAGCTTTTCCGTATTCCTCAAGACGGTAGAAATCCAGATCTGTATGCAAACCTACCAAGATTTTGCATTAGAGCTCAAGTTTTTCGAAATCACTGTGAGGGCTAAGTACCCAAACAGTGGGGGAATCAATATGGTTATTTTGCACCCACTAGGCTAGTTTCTTGGCCTGGTCTATAGAAGCATTGGGGTTTTGTCCCTAGAAGACATTTAGTAAGTGTTTTCCTTTATTTCATATCTCAGTGCAGGTGACTTCTTGTCTTTTCCAGTAACGTAATCTTTACGGAGCTCTACAAGCGAAGGGCTTAAATGCCGATGCCCGGTTCCATATCCAGGTGCACCTGTGAATTTAGGCTGACTGTATACATTCCCTGTGACTGCCTTGGTAAGGAATGAGCCTTAGTCATCTTCACGTCCATCACTCATACTTTTGGGAGGGCAAAGTCTTACCGATCCTCACGGGTGAACATCCATTGTTTTGAAATAACTCCAGAACCATTTCTCATGATGCAGAGGTATAAGTGACCTTACAGAAAGGACTTTGAGCTTCTTATCACAGATATCTGGATTCTTCTCCTATCTATCCCTCTCAAGACAGAGCTGGGCTTTTTGGAAAGAGCTGGAATTTGAGTTTAAATCGCAATTCGACACCTACCAGTCCTTTGCGTTTCGGACCATTTGCTTTAGTTCTGATTTTCAGTTCCCTCAACTGTAAAATGAGCCAACCGAAAAGCTACCTCAGTTGATTGTATGTTGATATATACTAGATAATATAGATGCAAAAATGACTCATGCTAATTCTGGTGAATTAGAGCTTAAACTTGTGTGTTTCTCTTTCCTTTCTAACTCTGTATTACCTTGGGCATGTTAGTCCATCTATCTGGCCTTTAATGTCACATCCCCCAGATAGACACATTTTCCTCACTACAGCACACGTAGAGGTTAAGCGCATCAGCTTTCTTGTTGGATCCTGAGTGCAAGTTCTGAATTTACTGCTTCCCAACTTCTGCCCTTGGATAAGTTACTTAACCTTTTCTAAACTGAGTTTCTTCATCTGTAAAACGAATAAATAATAGTGTGGGCTTCATATACCTGTGAGGATGTAATAAGGTCACAGATACTAAGCACTTAACTTCTAGTACATGCTCAATAAACATGAGCTGTTCATTTCTACTGTATGCCTATGTCACAGAGAGTCATGGTGGTCTGAAGAGATCATAGGTATTTAGATATTTAGAAAAGTTAAATATTCAAGAACTCTTTTGTGAAAAAAAGAACTTTCCTATGCAAGACTTTCTTGTACAAGACTTTCTTGCTGAGTTTTCAGAACTATTCAGTTAATGTAATTATGATGTTGGTGTCATTCCAACATCATAATTGATAGTCTTTTGATATTGTTTTCATTGAGGAATAACATATATACAGAATAATGTGCATAAATATCAATGTCCACAAGTACGACTCAATAGGTTCTTCGTATGTGTAAATCATGTAACCACCAATCAGATCAATACATAGAACATTCCCAGAAACCCAGAAGACTCCTTTATGCCCCCTTTCAGGCCATATCTATTCCCTCAAAGTAACCCTTACTCTTCCATCACCAATTGAATAAATTTAATGTGGAAATACTGTTTTCTAACCCACATTCCCTGAATCTGATCACCTTAAAATTAGCAGTTGTGTCCTTCGTTGGTCCTGGGTTCTCTCAGAACCAACCCCGAACCTCCATCTTACTTCTGACCATGGGCAGAGCTAACAAGTCCTCATGGTGTGCCCCACTCTGTGCTATTGACTTGGAGGGAGACAAAAGCCTAGAAGACACGGTTGTGCCCTCAGAGGGCTTCTAGTCTAGCTGGAGAAACAAGTCTTAAAATGGAACTCCACTGACAGCGAATGAATGAGTTCGTGAAAAGCATATCCTAGAGGATAAATCTCATGGTTTCTTGTTCTCAACCCTCTTGAAGACCCTATGTGGTATTGGTCACCCCCAAAAGGATGCTCAGATCAACCACACTCCATACTGATGATTCCTTCGCTTTGGGGCCACTAGTATGCGGAGGGCTTGCTACATTGCCATCTGCCATTGTCCTGTATGTGTGTTGGAAAGGAAGGTACGTGAAATCCAATCCCCAAGTTCTTGTTCCAAGAAACCTTTGATTAGGACCTGTGACCCAAGTTCTCTCTACAGCTCACTGCTGCCTGTAAGACGACGCACACCATGGAAGCAGTTAGCAAGCATGCGCTCATTACCATTTGCACTGTAAAACTTTGCTGTGTAGTACTGATAATTGGGAAGCTTAAATTTCTGTAAAATATGGAATGGCACTTATTACACTTACTAAACTGTTCTGTGTGGTTGCACGTAATCTGTCAGTCTCTCGGGCAGCTTGTCTGAGATCCATGGGCATAAATGACCGTCTTCAAAAACTGGAGACTCAAAAGCCAGACTGCTAATTGATCACAAGGGGAAAAAAAGAAGGTAGCAGTTTCGTTTCACAGCTCTGGTCATTTTCCTGATGGGTTTAAATGACAGAATGGCATAAAGCGATGTATCATTTCACATTATTACACATCGCCCATCATTTCATCTCATTCTTGTTAATAGCATTCACCTCTGTCTTATTAAATGAAAAAGATAACATTGTTGTAAATAGTTAAGCTTTTCTAAAAAAAAATGTAGGCCAATATTGACAAAGGTCACGTTTTTCCTAGAGGGAGGCTTTAAGAAAATGTATGGCGTTTTCGAGTTTGAAATCCATATTATCCCTGTGAGACTATGTAAGCTCTCTCGGTGGTGGGAATATAAACTAGCAAAAACTACTTGGAAAAGATTTCAGCGTTACCTGCCCGCACTAAGATTGCATACACGCTGACCTGGCAAGGTAGCCTCTACACATATCCACTAGAACTGTGGTTCTCAGACTTTTAGTGGGAACCAGAATCCCCCGGAGGGCTTGGTAAAACACACACTGCTGATCCCCACCCCAGAATTCAGTGGATCTGGGATGGAACCATAGAATTTGCATCGCGAACAAGATCCCAAGCAATCCTGATGTTCTTGGTCCTAGAACCGCATTTTAAGAACCATTGTCTTAGAGAGATTCCTGTACATAGTCATAAGAAGATATGAACAAAATTTTCCAAAGACATTGTTCCTAATAATCCCAAGCTAGACACAACTCACATTTCCATCTACCGTTCAATGGGTAAATTAACTGTGGTATACTCATACAGGAATGAGTGAACTCCATCTACCTGCCTCAACAGGATGCATTTTAGGAAGTGTCGATGAATGAAATAAATGAAGCAAGAAAGAATACCTACAATGTGATTCTGTATATGTAAATTCAAAAGCAGGAAAAATAAACTATAGTTTTTGTAAATGCATACATTGATGGTAAAATGGTTTAAAACAAAAGAAAGAAAATTTATTATTGCAAAAATCAGACCAGTGGTGACCTGGGTTGAGGGAGAGGCAGGCACATACAGGGCTTCTTGGTATTAGCAGTAGTCTCCGTCTGAACCTGGCTGTTCGTTAGGTGGGAGTTGGCTTCCTAATTATTATTTAAACTGTACACTTGGATTGATACAATTCTGCATATATGACATACCCCCTAACTAAGAAGTTTATAAATCATTTTATCTCAAAGGAAAATGTCTCCTATTCTATATTTGCTCTGGTTCTTCTTTAAAATCATTATTTATTTTAATAATTATTTTTTAAGATTTTTATTTATTTATCTTTAGAGGGGAAGGGTAGGAGAGAGGGAGAGAAATATCAATGTGTGGTTGCCTCTTGTATGCCCCTAACTGGGGACCTGGCCCACAACCCAGGCATGTGCCCTGACTGGGAATCAAGCCACACGATCCTTTGGTTCGCAGGCCCGTGCTCAATCCACTGAGCTACACCAGCCAGGGTAAAATCACTATTTATTGTTATTCTATTACGGTCGTTCCAATTTCCCCCCTCTGCCCATACCACCCCTTACTTCCACACGAATCACCAATTAAAAGAACCTATGCACTCGTATGTTCATAGCAGTGCTATTTACAATAGCCAAGTGCTGGAAGCAGCCTAAGTGCCCATCCGTAGATGAGCAGATCAAAAACTGTGGTACATTTACACGATGGAATACTACACAGCAGGAAGAAAGAAGGAGCTCCTACCTTTTGTGACAACTTGGATGGAACTGGAGAATATTATTTTGGTTCTTTCACAGTTTATTTGAATTGTAGGGTATGCCCAATGATTATGAAAAATAAATCTTTTATGCTTTCATGTATCATTTAGTTATTCTTCCAGGTCAACTATGCAAATGAAGGAATGATAGTATTTTTTAAATAACCGCACTTTTGTTACAGTCACATACATTTGGTGGTATGAACTAGCGATAAACAAAGCGTTAACAAAGCCGAAGACCTGTCCGTCCTGTTTGCAGAACAGTTTAGCATCTTGTGCAGTTAGTATGTTCATTATCGGTATGTATATAACACGTTGTGGTAGTCCCCATAGTTAGATCGCCTTTTAGACACGGAGGGTAAGAACATACACACGATGAAAGAGACTGATGATTCCCTGCCACGATTGCCACCAATTTTCCCTATACCAGTCTCGCAACTGCGAGGGTGAGGACTCTTATAAACTATTTCCATTTTATGGGTGGAGAATCATTTTTGAAATATTTGTTTTTGTTTTTTTGAAAGGAAGGAGGTATTGAATGTGCCTGTTGATCACATTGTTACATCTTTCGCCTCCAAAAATTCAGAGAGGTGGAGTTGGGAACATCCGCAGCCCCACGAGGATCTCAGGAATGCTCATTTCTGTTGAAGAATGCATATTTAGTCTTTTCTTGATATCAGAGTCTTGCTTTTACATTTTATTGGGCTGAGTGTCTTTCTTTACCACTTTTTAGTTTATCCCATAAAAAAACAATTTTAATCCTCCTTTTAAACGTAAGTTTCCCATAGCATGGGCTGTGTTTCTCCTATTTGATCACAGTGTGGATTCCCGATTCTCAGCTCCCACATGTTAAGTTGACAGCTGCATAATCCCCAAATGCATTCTTGCAATGACTGCCAATGTTTTATGATGACATCCCAGGAATTCAATTGCAGCTGCCTACTGATATGAGTGGTATCTTTATTATTTGGTGAGTGAAACAGACATATTAAGTGCATTTGTTACAAGTACAATACGCTACGTATGCCTTACTTATTATAGTGAAAAGTTAGAAACAACCCTAATGTCCATGAGTGTGGGAATGGTTAATTAAATTATAGTACGTAGCTACACTGTGGAATACTGTACAACTCTTCCAAAAGAAAATACATCTGAATTTATGTGTCAGGGTCCCCATTAAGTACTTTATATGTATCATTTCATTTAATTCCAACAACAACCCTATGGAATTCCCACTTTATAAGTGAGGACACTGAGACTTGCCCAAGATTTCACAGTTAGTAAATGATATAGCAGTAATTAGATCTGAGTTCTATAACCTCCAAATTCATTTCTTTCTGCTACACTTCACTAGCTTATGAATGTCAAAGCCATATATACTGTTGACTTTCCTTTCATGGAGACTTGATTCAAGATAACATTGTTATTATTTTTTTTGTTTTGCCTAGTCCCTTCACTTTTTCACCCAGCTTCCGAACACCTTTCCCCCTCACAGTTGTCAGTTTGTTCTCCATATCTATGAATCTATTTCCATTTTGTTTTTTAGCTTATTTTGTACATTAGACTTCACATACAAGTGAAATCATATGGTATTTGTCTTTCTCTAATTGGCTTATTCACTTAGCATAATTCCACTCATAGACACAGACATCAGTATGGTGATTACTAGAGGGACGGGGTGGGGGAGGTAGAGAAAGGTAAAGGGGGATAAATGTGATGGAAGGACACTTGACTTAGGGAGTAAACACACAACACAGTGTACAGATAATGTATTATAAAACTGTACACCTGAAATATATATGTTTATTGACCAATGTTACCCCAATAAATTCAATAACAAATTTTTTAAAGATGAAATTGTTTTGCATAAACATGAAAAATGTGAAGGCAATCATCTAATAGTAAAAACAAACATATCTAAAGTATCAAAGATAAATTACTTCCCAAAGAGGTAAATTTCCTGTACATTCCATGATCAAAACAAAATTTAAGAGCGTATGCAGATACGAATAATCTAGTGATGTGTGTAATCCAAGTCAGGGATTTTTCTTGTATCTTCAGACTGGTTGCTCTGTTTAAAATGTCAGATTATGAGTAAAGTAAGTGAAAACTCATACTTTTGCTCTAATGAAGTTATTGATAACGTAAAATATTACTCGAGGCAGAGTGGGGCATGGTGGGGTGAAAATGGAGACAACTGTACTTGAACAACAATATAAATAAATAAATAAATAAATAAATACACTTGCAAGGTACAGTAATCTAAAAAATATATTACTTGTATGCTTGTTTTTAACCACTTTTCATTCTTTAAATATTTACAGATGGACAAAAGAGGAAGAAATCTTTGAGAAAGAAACTGGATTCACTGGGGAAGGAGAAAAACAAAGACAAAGGTAAGGGACAGAGTGAACTAAAGTGAATACATCTTCCATGGAACATAATGGTTGCATTTGGTGGGATTTTTGAACTGCGTAGATTTATGTGGTTCAACTCTATTATGTAAATTGGATTTCTATGATGGAATGTCATTAAGGACTGTTTTGGTCTACTCCTTTGTGTTTGAGTGGCCCTGTGCTGAATTGATGAGTTCAACTGGTTTGAGCAAAGTGTTACTTCAGCCAAGTTTATGGTTCCAATTATGATTCTGGCCAATCAGCTATGCGTAGAGAAAACCTGGGTTGAGAAGCCATGGATAGCATCTCTAACATTAAGCAGCTGTCTGGCAAATCCAGATATTTAGGCAGGGCGAGTTGAATGAGAAAGAGTTTGAATTCGCCTACCACGACTACTAAAAAAACAGTCTCATCACCATGGATTACTGAAGATGAGCCATTTTCAGCATTTTTATGTTAGATCGTAGCATACTTATTCTTTGCCCTATATGTTTTGGGACTTGTTGACTATATCCATAGTGTTTTGTGTCCCCTTTTATGTCTATTTAGGGAATTGACACTTTAGCCACTCTTTCAGAGGCATTTCAGTGGTCATTTCAAACAATACTCATTGAGTCCACACAGTAGACACCTGGCCCCCATTAGCACAGTGCAACTTGTTTGTTTCCATGGTCCCATATGAAATCACCGCTGAATGGGGTGCTCATATGAATGTAGTTTCATTTTATGTGACATGGTAAATGAGTGTTGAGTAAGGAGAGCCATATGCCTCACCTAGGTGTTCTTTTATATTGTATAATTATTGAATTTCTGTTTGAAAACTAATAGAAGGCAATCCATTAGTTTTCAATGGAAACTGTAATCACTAGTGGAGAACACAGAGTCCACATCATTAATCCCAGACTCCACACCCATATCTTTTTTTATTTTTATTTTAATTGTTGATCTTGTACAGTTTTCTGTCTTTTATTCTCACCCGAACCCACCACCCCAGCCCTCCCCTCCTCCCTCCCATTTCCACCCCCCCCCATAGTTTTTGTCCATGTGTCCTTTATACACACCCATATCTTGAACCATGCCTAAAGGGTCATGACATTTGCTTCTTTGGGATAAAAGAGAGAAAGAAGTCTGAAGAATGGAAAACCAATGCTTTACTTCCCATAGAGCATGATTTGTTAACCTTGGGACTATTGACATTTTAGACCGGATAATTTTTTGTTGTGGGGGCTATCCTGTACATCACGTGAGGTGTTTTGTAACATCTCTGGCTTCTACCCACTAGACAGATGCCAATAACACCTCCCCCTACCAAAATATCTCTAGACATTTAGATTGTTTATTTCCAACTGGAGGAAAGGGGCTGAATGCCCATGATTCCCTACTTCTGATTGCATAGTAGAATAATTTGTGAAGCCTTTTACATTTTCAATGTCCAATCTCACGCCCAAGAAAGTCTGATTTCATTGACCTGTAGGTGCACTGGGCATGAGTAATTTTACCACTACTAGCGTGCAACTTCTAAAATGAGAACTCTGGTCCATATTTACCAGTAAACCTACCAGGCCATGTCCTATCACAGCAGAATCTGCTACAGGAATAATGAAGGTAAAGGGTGCTAACTCTTGGTCCAGCAATCTATCATTGTCTGATAAACTGTGTTCTATTTGATTAGTTTATATGTTCTTGCCCTGATTTTTAAATTAATATTAGCAGTCAGGATAGCTTTTGTAAACTAGTTTTTACTCATTCTCTTCCTGTCACAGACCGCCTTTACCTGGCTAGATTAGCACATTAAAGTAATGTGTGCTCTTTAAAATTGGATTATTCTAGCCCTGGCTGGTGTGGCTCAGTGGACTGAGTGCTGGCCTGAGAACCAAAAGGGTCACTGGTACGATTCCCAGTCAGGGCGCATGCCTAAGTTGCCAGCCATGTCTCTGGTTGGGGCATACAGGAGGCAGCCACACATTGATGTTTCTCTCCCTCTCTTTCTCCCTCCCTTCTTCTCTCTCTAAAAATAGATAGATAAAATCTTTTTAAAAAGTAAATAAATAAAATTGGATTACTCCAGGATGATGATATTTATATAGGGATTTGAATACTCATAATGTAGACTTGAGGTGATTCTTCTGAAGTGCTCATTCAGGCTAGACTAAGCAGATGAGCATTTCTGTGGGAGATGTTTGAGTTCTCCCAAGAGAGGGAGATGTATGTGTGCTTGCTTATAACACAAACCAGCAGGAAGCCATAATGTGAGTGAGCACTGAAGGAAGGGCCAGGGGAAGTCATCGAATATGCACTGGGCCATTGTACATTTTTCCGAGCAAATCATATTTGTATATTATGCAGGCTCAGTGAAAACTTGTCGGTGTTCTGTAAGGCTGCACGGAGAGCTGACTGAGGAGGAACAGGTCCTGATGATTCCAAGGAAAAGATATCGCCCATGCAACTAAGGGGAGAAATATCAGGCTTCATGAAAAAAAGATTTTTTCTTTTTTAAAGTAACTATGACATTTAAAAAGAAGATGTCCTAGGCTTAAGTGAAGCTTGATTGTATGTCATCTTTTCCAAACATAAAGCCCTGCCTATGTCAACACATCCGTCGCACGGATGTCCTGGGAACCCATGTGTGAGGGGGCAACATGCAGATCTTACACCGTTGTAATCAGTTCACATTATTTTCTTCTATTTGAATATTATCATTTGGGTTCATAACAGCTGCACATGTAAAAAAACAAAAAACGATAATCATTTGAACCCAAGAGTAAAATAAGGAAAACAGGAAACTCGAAATGACCTCTTGGTTTAGATCATCTAAAAATAAATGGGAGCATCCTATTAGAATCAAATTGCTTTCCCAATAGAGATTCATTAGATGTTTGGTATGCTGCTATACTAATTGAGTCGATCGGAATGCATCATGTCCTGTATTTTATTTCATCGCCTGACACAGTGTCCAGCAGATCATGTGCCACTTCTGCGTCCCTCCCACCACTTAGGCAGTGCCCACATGACTTGCGATTTCACGTAGAAACTAATTCAAGACTGATGCTGCTTCAGGAAATACATTTTCATACGGAATAGTTCCAAGCCTTTAATTTCTCTTACCTTAATTACTTGGCAACCAACAGAAGTTTTTAACCTTTTAGAACCTTAGAAAATTTCTTGCTTTTATCAAAAAGAAATCACCTTGGGAGTAAAAGTTTAAAAATAACTACTTTGTTCCAGTTAGTGTAGTTCCCAATCAGAGCACCAGGGGAATGGGTTTCATTGTGGCATAAGTCTGGGAGATTGGTCTCCTCTACACAGCATGTTTTCAGATCATGCCATATATTTATCAACATAAAACGTGGGGATTGTTCGGGTCTGGCACCTTTCTTTTTGCTGAAATCATACATGCCATGTTTCATTGTTCCTGACTGTCTAAATAGGTTACTACATGTGCGCTGACATACAGGAATACTTGATACAGGTTTATTTTGCATCATATTAAATAGCAGTAGAAAAAGCAAGTATTGGTTATCACTATGTAGGAATTCTGAAAGAGACGTAGTGAATGCTGTCAATGAATGCTGTTAGCGGAGATGAGAGAATCAGGGAGAGTATGATTCCAGAGAAGAGTAGGAAGGAACTACCTCCATAAGCATGAGTGAGTCACAACACAGCTTTTGGTCTATATGCTGAGAATATTGAGACACCATCAAAGTATAGTGAGGAAAGGGTGGCTTAATGCTGTGTTTAAACAGATTGCCACAACACAGTGTAAAACTTGAACCTGGGGTTGGGTAAGACAAGACTGGGCAGAAGCCTGATTCTAGAGGTGGAACCATTTCTGCCGAGGACAAGGTCCAGGATAGGATGGAGGGAGTAGATGAAAAAGGTGGCACACATGAAAAAGTAAGAGAAGAAGAGAAGGTCGAGAAGATGGGAGGACAGAGAATCTGGTGGGTCATTTAAGTAGATATCCAAGTCACCCAGGATGATGGTAGATCAGGGTGGTCATGCCATGAGTCGAAGTCAGGGACAGTAGAAGAAACCAATGAGCAGGAGACAAGGGGAAACTTACAATCGCAAATTTCTGCCGCACAGTGGCATGTTGATAATATGGAAGCTGCTGTAGGGAGCAAAGAGGGTGGCATTCCACCTCCAGTCTCCACAGTTCATGGGTAGCGGAAGCGGATGATTGTTACTGAAGATGACAGCAGGAGAAGCAGTCTCCTTGGTGAAAGCATACCCTAGATAAGAACATGATACAGTGTCCTTGGCCCCCAAACAGCGAGTCTTGGGTAATGTCCTTAAGTTTTAAAAACCTGTTACCAATTTTATTAGCTGCTATCATCACAGAATTTCTAGGCTCCTATTCTCTGCTAACAGAAGAGCTTTGAACTCACAGATAAGCATGGATGCCCAACAGTTTGCACATAAAGGAGGGTTTTGCTCAATATACTTGTGATGAGTTCTCAGTTTCATAATAGCCATAATTTGAGAAGCAATAATATTCAAGGAATTCTGCCTAGAATTTTACAGAAACTAGATGCTGCAATACAAGTTTAGAGCCATGAAGAGGTCTCATTTCTGGAGCTTACAAGAGTGCTCAAGAGAAAGCAACAAGAAAGTAAAGACTACATCAGAACCCTATTACCAAAGGAATAAACTCAGCCAGGAAGGAAAGCTTATTAGAAATAAAAATCTGTCATAGGTGGCTACACCTCTTGAATGGGAATAAAAGAAAAATAAAAATTTGGGGAGAATGACTTCACGTATTCCATCTGTTTAATTTGTATTCAATTATTTCAATTTGCAAGTAAAATGACAGACTTTCAGATATTAAAAATGACAGATTCCTTTCAAATGTCTCTGGGCCCTCTCTATGTCCTCCTTGGAGAAGTGTCTGTTCAAGTCCTTTGTCCATTTTTTAATTGGATTGTTTGTCTTCTTGGTATGGAGTCATGTGAGTTCTTTACATATTTTGGCAATCAAACCCTTGTCCAAGGTATTGCTGGCAAATCTATTTTCCTATATGCTTGGTTCCCTTTTCGTTTTACTGCTGTTTTCTTTAGCAGTGGAGAGTGATAATGGGTGAAAAAAGGGGAAGGGCCATCAAGGAACATGTATAAAGGACACATGGACAAAACCAAAGGGGGTAGGTTTGAGGGCGGGAGGTGGGGACAGGCGGAGCAGGGGGACATGGTGGGGTAAAAATGGAGAAAACTGTACTTGAACAAAAATTTTAAAAATATCAAAACATGACAGATTCCAAAGAAAACCCATCTTTCATCATTTTTCCCCTAGGGATATTAGAAATCTCTAAATGAGACTGGTTCGTTTTCCTTGTATAGAAAACATGGCTAGGAGAGAAATTCATAGTCTACATCTCATGTTCAGTTCTGCTGTGAGCATGCCTTCATGAGCAGACATGTCACTTGATATATTTATTAATGTCTTTTTGCTGTTATTATCCCCTAGCAGTTTTTATATATTCCGTGTAACAGTCAGCCTTGCCATCCACGTGTTTCTCTACTTTCCCCAACCTTCTTGAAGTAAGACTATTTGATTATTCCCATAAGCGAGAGAGTGCTGATTTACATAATAAATCCTGAGGTGCCCAGCAGGTGGTCTGGTGTTGTCCCCTTTGGTCTCTAATTTTGCTAGTAGTGGAAGTGGTCTTTCATCAATAATGAGTATTGGATCTTGCCACACTGTCCACATTGATCATTCAAAACAGATTCCTAAATTATTTTTGTGTTATTATATGCCACCTGGTTTGTTGATGGAAAATGGTGAGCATCCTCTGAAAAATCGCAAAACGCTGAGTGAAAGTGCTGAAGTTTTCATTTTCCATTTCAAAATGAATCGCATGTTTTGATAGAACCAAGGTGCAGATTTTTCAAGTGTTATTTTTGCTTTTAATGTAGAGTTGGCCACTAGCTTAGTGATGTTAAAAATGTCGCCATGGTCAAAGAAGAAAACCTTTTAAAGCCTCTTTCCACCTGATTATGCTAGCTTTTTCCTTCAAAGAACAAATAACTTTAGAAATGTTTCTTCTTGATCATTCTGGTTTTGTTCATGGGGGTTATAAAAATAATGGAGAGGCAAGACTCCAATTTGCTGCTGCTAGGAGATCTAATTTTCAGTCTAAAAGGAATAATTTAATTATTAATGCTTTTAAGCATGGATCTAAAATGTTGCCAATAAAAAGCCTGGCCCTAAGGGTTGGTGTGCTTACAATTTGGGTACACAAGTTACTACAGAGACTCAGAAAGCAATTGGATGTACATTTCCAAATAAAGCCATAGATTTCTGCATTATTCTCCTTTCTCAAAATTGCCCTTACTAGAGGATTTAACAAATTGTATCCTGGGCCCTTCACCAGATATTTAATGGTGAGAATCCACTTCTGCATGATGTCAGCAGAATGGCTTGAATACAGATGATGAGAGTGACAGACCCAACCAGAAAAAAAGAGCAAACTTCTTCCCAAGTTGCTCTTCTATCTCTCAGATTATGACTTTAGGTGCTGCCTTTTTTACTAGGAACCTAAAAGTGTATGTACTTAACTGAATTTCAGCCTTTGTTTCATGCATCTCTCTATTTGATAGACACTACTACATTTATTTACACATCTGACTCTGCACTCCCCCACCCCACTCTTGAAACCTTTCAGAACCAAGGACTGGACCTAACTTTCATAAGCTCTGCACTCCCCACTGTGTAATTTGCCATGGCATGTAATACGTATTCAATAAGTACAGTACCTGTTGAATGAATGTATAAATGCAGAGTCTTGCCATGCCTTGTAAGTTTTGGGGGTTCCTGAGACATAAATTGAAGACTGACAGTTTGTAACACTGTGTACTTGAGGATAAAGTATTATGCGCATTCTATCAACATCACATTTCTCTATACAGTTATTTTCTTTAGAACTTACTTCAGATATGTGAGAAAAACTAGAGATCGAGATTTCTAACATCTATATTCTTTATACATACTAGCTTCCTTTATTGAAATAGAATCTTTGGCCATTCCGATACACACAAAAGTCATCTTCGTATTTTGATTGAGCAATCAATTCTTCTGAAAACAGTCATTTGAATATGTCTTCCCTGAGGTCTGAAACATGAGTGAGAGTCTTCATCGGTCCAGTCTTTCTCTGAAAATGAATGTTTGTTTTTTGGATTCCAGAATTCATCCCACAGGCATTTGGAATGCCCTTATCCCAAGTCATTGCAAATGACCGGGCCTATAAACTCAAGCAGGACTCACAGAGGGACGAGCAAAAGGATGCATCTGATTTTGTCGCTTCCCTCCTCCCATTTGGAAATAGAAGACAGAACAAAGAGCTGTCAAGCAGTAACTCATCTCTCAGCTCCACCTCGGAAACACCAAATGAGTCTACATCCCCGAACACCCCAGAACCAGCTCCTCGGGCCAGGAGGAGGGTGAGTTGGCCGGTGTTTTGTCTGTCACCAACGCTAGGACAACTGAAGATGTATAAGGGTATTTTTTGAGTCTCTGCTCATACGAAAACTGTAAATATCATTTATGTCCAGGTATCTGTCAACAACTCCATTCAGGGAGAATTTACACTGGCTATATGGCCCCTGGAATACCCTCAAAGCCTTTCCCTGATCCCTCTCAAAACTGTTGGGTGCCTCTGCCTGGTTACGCATATGACCCATGATATCCTGAACATTCAACAACATCACCATTGAGCCTAATCTATTGCAGTCTTCTGTTGTATCAGAAGACTCTCCCATGAGACTGTGAGGCTTGAGGGCAGGGCTAGATGTTTTGGTTAATTTCTCCATGTCCAATTGAGAACCATGCCTGGCCCAGTGACTTGCTGCTAGTCTTCATAATCAATGACATTTTTCTTATCGATGGAACTTCCTTTGCCCCAAACATAACCATAGAATTATGTGTGTGGAGGTGTGTGGGTATATAAAATCAATACTGATATAGTACTTTTTATTAAGTGACTATTTTGGCTAGGCATTGTTTGGCATTTCAAATTTCACATTTCAGTCCAGGAAAGCTGAGTTTTCCGGATAATTGGTTGGTGATTGGCTGAGTCACTTGATAAATGTTCCTAAAACGTCCTAGATCACTGGGACAGGAGATCTTCTCTCATTTTCCTCTCTCCTGGAGGCTCCAAATCTTTGTCACCTCCGGCCATTGACTACTGCCCTAGTTAAAACTCCAGACACTTCTTCATTGAAATCCTTATTTCTTAATCAGCTCCCAACGTTCCGGACCTCTGCAAAACAGAGGAGTACTTCAATCAGTGCTGTTTTTGAAGGCTTCAGCTATGTTTAAAAATGAAGAAACTATGACATTACGGGACATTTGAATTTGCAAGGTGGAATTGTCCTTCCAGTCCTGCCATTCACTGTTTCTCAGACTGTCTGTATAAACCCATGTGTGGTAATAATAGCAGAACTCCACGTTAGAGTTTTCTGGGAATCTAAGGCCACACGGCTGGCCTCCCAAATACTCTCTCCTCTGTTCAGGCCTTCCCAGGACACCAGTAGCCAACTTCCTCTACGATTCCTCAAAGAATGGGTGGCTCTAAAGACATGGTTGGTTCCCTGTTTCCTTCTCCTCAGCCTTTACCATCCTTTGCATGCCAACCCTCTTTTTACCTGCCAGTGCCTCATCTCTTTGCCGAAGGCGTTGTCTGATGGCCAGAGAAGCCCACCCACGCAGGTGACAGGCTTCAAGTACTGAGGCATTGACATCACCTCCCTGCCCATACAGAAGCCACTCTTAATCAGTGACTGTTGACACTTGGAGTATAAACACCCAAGCTCCCTCGTACCTTAGCAGGGTTACCTCTGAGGGGTTTTATCTACACTCTCTCCCAGGGGCCCCTATGCAATTAGACTCCAGCTTCCCACAATGGTCATAGGTTTGGAGATCTGCTTTCCCTTCCCTTTCTCATTTCCCCACTCCTCTGCAGGTGTCTCGTGGGACGACTTCCCTAATAAAGGACTTTGTGCTGTCTCGGAGGCTAAACAAACTGAGACCGTTTCACGGAATCCTCCTATTTAAAAAATCTACTTTCTAGAGTCATAGTTGCGTTCTTTTTTCATTCACAGGACTTCTCTAACTACCTCATTCATTGAGAATGTGATGTTTCCTTGTTTCAAAGGAACAAAGCGGTTGGGTCAAAATATTTTAATTATGTGTTTGCCATCTCGTGTCTTTCATCTGGAAAATGTTGTCTATTGTTGAAATTGTAACTGCCATTACCTTACCCTATGTCTTAGAGGTTTTCTAACTTTTTCAAAAGAGGTTTGCTTGGTCTTTCCTTTTACTGTACAAACAGCACAATTAAGTCAAGCAGCATGGTTTCGGGTGCGATAGTTCTAAGTCAAAGTATTTGTGGACGGCATCCGGGGGAATCTGTTTTATTCTCCGTCAGCACTCTTCGTTCGTATCTCCGTGTGATTCGCAGGGTGCGATGTCCGTGGACTCTATCACAGATCTTGATGACAATCAGTCCCGACTGCTAGAAGCTTTACAGCTCTCCTTGCCTGCCGAGGCTCAGAATAAAAAAGAAAAGGCCAGAGATAAGAAGCTCAGTCTGAATCCTATTTACAGACAGGTGCCCAGGCTGGTGGACAGCTGCTGTCAACATCTCGAAAAACATGGTAAGCACACTTTTCTGTCAGTGAGCAAATGCTACAGACTTCAATTGGTTTGAGCATCATTCACCTAAGCACCTATTTTAATTCTGTGCTCATTCGGTCAAACTCTGCACCAAAGTTCCCTTTGCGAAGAGAATTTATGGATGTGTTTGCTTAAGAGATTACTTAGCTGACCAAGATTTGGAGCGGGGAGAAGCTACTTGATGTCTTTCAAACTGCCCACACCCCAAGAGTCTTCAGAAAAGTGACTGTTAAGCCTAAGTGTTTTAGGGGAGTACAAAACCTACTGCACTGGGTCGGTCCCCAGGGTTCCCTTCAAACAGAGCAGAGCCACTTCTATCTTTTTTATGCCTTGAAGTAACTCTTAAGACTTCCTTTACAAAATAAGAGTCCAGCTTCTTAAAATAGGATCTGAAAACCATTCCTAAAGTGAATAGAAAATATACAACTTTTGACAACAGGTTTCTAAAATGCTATTTGCATTTTGTGGAAGGTGTCCACTTAGAATTCCCTCACAGTGACCGTTTGCACAACTCAGTTCCACTGAGTATGTTGACTCGAAAATACTGTACAGGTCTGAGAGAATATTACTGAAATTTAGACCTGGCTCATCAAATGGCCATTTCCACGATCTAAATTTGTTTGCTAGTGTCAGCATGCATTTTGTGGACATGAGTAAAGTCTTTTCACTGCTTCTTTATTTTAAAAATAATATGCTCATTGTAATAAAGGAAAAAGGGAAACAGAAGAGGAAAAAATTCTGGGGCTATTATGTACATATCACATAACATAACTACTGTTAACATTCTCATTTATTTCTTTCTAGTAAAACTGAAAGCTCATTAAAAATTATTAAGGATAGAGCTAAATCTCTTAATAAAATCATTATATAAATGAAGGCAACTGTACTTGAACAACAATAAAATTAAAAAATAATAATAAATAAAAAATAAATCATTATATATGGAAATCCCTTGACAGCATATGAGTGACTTAATTAATTGTATTGAAATTTTATTTGTCTATACAAAATTTTAATATGTGTGTATACATCTGCGTATATGTTTATCTGTCTCTTCTCCTTGACAGGTAAGCTGGAGGTTAAGAAAAAGGTCTTAATCATTTTGAATTCTCAACTTAGTATCATGATTAATATGATGTACATGTCCAGTGAATATTGTTTAAACAGAATTGTTCTTCAAAATAGCTTAACAGCTAAAGAGTAAAGTACTATGAATATGTAAATTCAGTTTCAATTACACTATGAGGAAGAAAAAGAGACACATACTTTTATAACTATAATTTCCCCTATATAGTATATAGAGAATGAATTATAAATGTGTTAAAGAATTCGGAACAAGAAAATTCCACTCCACTTATGTAAGAATCCAGAGACAGGTTGAATAATTGCTTTTGTGAAAGAAAACTTGGTACATCTCTTATTTTCTTCTTGAAAATAAATTGTAATTTGTAAAATAGCATTTCCTTTAAGCTTATTAAAAAACAGGCCAATTCCTTTGTTTTTTGGAATAGCTAAAGTGCAGTTTAGGGCCCAAAGGAAAGAAGATAACCTGCATGATCTTTCAAGGCCCCGATTCTGTTCTGGGCTTCCATGGTGTTTAGACCAAACGACTCTGGGAAAATAAGAGACACATTCAGAATCAAACAGATATTAAACTTGTTCGCCTTAAACCAATGGGGAAAAAAAAAGCAAACTTCAAAAATAATTCTTTCATAAGACTTTTCTTGCTAGTTTTTGAAATGGGTAGCAAGACTTTGATTCACTTTAGCCTTATAAGCATTTATCAAAGATCTTTCTATTATCTCCAAAATTGGTCTAGACAATTATCTAGACTCCATCTGTATTTGTGTATATCACCCTTCCCCCCTTATATTTCATCCGAATGCTTCCTATACTATCAAGTCAAAATTTCTTAAGCACCCTCAATTCCCCAGAAGCACACATTTTTAAAAAAGACAATATAATGGAGAGTCAGATGCTGTTATATTACTGGGATTTAGGACGATTTTAGGGTGAGGCCTCCTACTTATTATGCCTGCCCTTGTTACTTGAATTCCCTAAGCCTGAGATTCAGGTTTTCTGGGTCTAGTTTTCATTTCATTTTCTGATGAAAAGGAAAGAAAGGTGAGCACGTCAGTTTCTGAGACAGAACACAGCAAAGTCACGTTTCTTTGCCAGATCTATGCCTTTTTTTTTTTTTACGTACACCTGTTTTATCAGTGATTGCCTTAAGTGAAGGTTACTGAATGTCTAGACTGTTTCTTCTCTTTGAAGAAAATCACTGTGAGGCTTATGTCAGAGATCAGCATCGGCTTTCTGAATACTGTCATTTGCTCTACCTAAGCAAAGAAAATAAATAAAATAATTTTTAAACTTAAAATAGACAATAATCACTTGAGAGATATAGGAATTACAACAATTGATCACTAATTAGTTATTTTATAAACTGTAGTCATTTTTACCAAGTGTAAAAGTACTGTAATTGAGAAAATCATGTCATGGAAGTGGATATGTCTGAACAGCCTAGAGGAATTCAACCAAATGAAAAATATCAATATCACCTATGTAGAAAGTGCTGTTATGTGATGTCTCACGTAGGTAGAAATTCCAACTATCTGAAAACCATCAGAAATTAAGAAAATAAATGTGGCCAGAAGTACAATTGCTAGACCTACTATTATATTAAAATTTTCCATTTTACACAGGGAGGACTCACTCAGAACAATGAGAGCATATCTCTCTTTATATAATATTTGATGACATATGATTCTGAGTAGTTTATAGGCATTGATTAATTGAATCGCTGTCTACCTTTTGAGGTGGATACTTATTATGCTTATTTTGCAGATGAAGAAATATAATTCTGGATTTGATTCAAATCGCTTGATTATCCTGTTTTCAAACTCTCAGAGAGGTAGAAGCAATAAATTACACCGGGGGTTAGACTCAGTTACGAGGCTGGCACATTGATGATAGCAACAAGATGGTACAGAAGTCTTTTGAAAATAGATACAAAGCAAAGTCTCACCCAAGAGCAAAGCACCAAGAAAATTAGCCTCTCACCTTGATTCTCTCAAATCACTCTGGAAATTCAGGACATGATTTCTAAGATACAGGAGTGATAAATGGGGTATTTATGGATTTTATAGTTTTTAACTAAAAACCCCTGGAAAACAGACTAAAAAGCCTTATACTTAATACATAATGTGGCAAGAGCATAAAATAAGCATTCAGAAAGATTGTGCTAGTGAGAACATTTTCAGTGGCAAGAGAGAGGAACCTAGATGAAACCAGATTAAGCAAGTCACTCCCTACCAAAAAAATCCTATTTATAGACTGGGAGTCTGAATATTATATGTAGATTCAGGCATAGCTGGATTCAGGGTTCAAATGATGCCATGTGTGTGGCAGTCTGTTTGCGGGGTTCACTCTCAGACCGGGTCTCTTCATGCAGCTACAAAACACACTGACAGCTCCACTTCAGCATCGCCTCTGAGCTAGTTATCCCAAGTGAAGACAGAGTGAGCCGCCATTTATTCCGCAGTGAAAGAATGACTGCAGACAATAAACAGCAGTGGCCATAAATAATGCTTGCATAGGAAAGGGGGTGTTCCAGACATTCTGTGCCCCTGAAGGAAGGGCATAATACCTCTTATGAAGTATTTTGCCCCCCAAATCAAACCGGAATCAGAGGAAACTCTGGCTCTAATTATGTCTTCAGAGGAAATAAAGGGGAGAAAGGAGCATACGAATGACAGCATGAGTGTCCAAATCCAAATGATGGGGAAATCTATAGTGGGAAATCAATGTTCTTTCTTCATGAACCAATTACAAGGGAAAAACGCAGAGAGGGGAAACATATTGTAAGAGACCTGGAGGCACATTGATCTAACAGTGTGTGACTCTTATGAGACTGTTAACTAGAAATTTAATGATATTAAGGAACTGTTGTTGAAATTTCTAATATGTGATAGTGATAACATTTGTTTTAAGAGGCCTAATTTTTTAGAGCAGGGTGTCTCAACCTCTGCGCTACTGACCTTTTGGACCAGATAACTCTTTTTTACACGTTGACCCTACAGTCCCACTTCTAGGACATGATCCTAAGAAAATCAGAAATGTGAACTAAGACCTGCATACAGTTGTTCATAATAGGATCATTTATAATGCAAAACAAGTGCATGTGCGTTGCGGGGCCTATATGTCATTCATAGGGAAATATGTGAATTGTGGCACATTCATACAATCAAGTACTTTGCATGCATTTTAAATGACACAAGGAATTTTTGCTGACATAAAAATTCTTACAGCATAGTATTGAGTGAAAGTGGTAGCATTCTCTCTCTCTCCCCCCTTCCCTCCCTCCCTCCATGTACACAGGGATGGGTAAAAGTAGGTTTACAATTGCGCATATGTGAAACACAGTTTATTCTTGTATTATTTATTAATTATTGTATTATTTATTTGTAATACAAGTGTAAGCCTACTTTTGCTCACTCCTGTACGTATGGAGAAAAGTCTGGATAGAAATAAACCAAAATTTTAAGAGCAATTATTTCCATGTCAGGTATTTTTCAAAGTATATTATGTTTTATTATATTTTACATTTTTCTACATTTTATAGATTTTCTTTAATAAGTATATGTTTCAATTATGATCAGTAAACAAGAAATATCTATTTTAAATATTGAGAAAGAGCTAAAAATCTTATAAAATGCATGATTAATTCTCCATAATAAGAGAATTTTTCTCATATGGAGGTGTGGAAATAATATCACATGAAAAAGATTTTTATCAGAAATGTTTCACATAAAATTGTCCTGGTGCTTATAGTGCTAACCTGCAGGTACCTAGAAAGTATAGGGGGAGAGAAATAAGCATGCGTGCACACTGTTAAGTTACTATTGCTCTCTGCATGTTGCAGCTTAGTGCTGGCCTTCTGTTCTGTTTCTATTTTGATTTCTTCTAGAGTCTCAAGCCATTAACCCAGACTTGATATTGTTTACTTATTTGCAGGCCTCCAGACAGTGGGGATATTCCGAGTTGGAAGCTCCAAAAAGAGAGTGAGACAAGTAAGTGCAAAATAAAGATTATGTTTTATGTTTCACTTGAAGTTCAATTGAATTACGTCGTTCTACGTTCAAGCTCATGCAACTTCATTTCTGAATATCTTTTCTGTACCTTCCTGACAATTATAGTATAGTTGACTCCCAAGAGGTAAAAGGCAACAACTCAGAAGTTCAGAAATGTTCTGACTGAGTTAGAATCAAACACTTGAAAGCAAAACATCCAGATGTGTGCTTGGCATGTACAGCCAAACAAAACTAATTTATAAATATCTTATTGAAACTGTAAAAGCAGGAGATTCAGAGATACCTAATCAGCAAGTGATAACAATAGAAAACAGTTGTGTAGCACCCGTTTTTACTAAAATGCAATGTGAATAATGCCATTAACACTTGCATAATGCCATGTTTATAACTTTCCTTTCTCACAAAGAAATAGTTCTCCCGAAGTTTTCATGAAGTCATTGAGCCCCAATTCATTTTCAGTGTAGGGAGTGTATTGGGCGGCATTCTTGCAACTGAAATCTGATGTTAGAGCTTCAGGAATAGGTTCCTGTGACCAGGCACACATCTGTGTTTCTGACGGCTTCAGGAAAGGCAAGCCATCCTTTGAGAAAAGAATTCATGTGTTGGCTAAAAGAAAATTAAAATGTTATTTTGCCTTTGTTGGTTCCAGTAGAAAGAAATGAGGGACTTAACAACTTAAAAATGAAGGTACCTGGAGACCATAGAGGGGGATAAATAAACATAAATCAAAATAACATTTAGTTGGATGAAGCTGAAGAAATATTTGTTCATATTATTGAAACTAACTGAAATAAATCCCTCCTCATCTACATTGTTGTCAAGAGAAGAAGGGCTTTCAAAAGAAGTGTGTTTTCTGTTTGGTTTGTTCGTTGGCTCTTATTTTTCACAGTCACACAAGATACTATTGAACTTCCATTTCACAATAGGACTTGGAGAAAGGAAGATAGCATACTAACATTTCTTAGGCCTAGGCAGAATTGCAGAATATTTTCACAAACATTTCGTTGAATCCATTTACCAGTTCTGAGATTACCCCTTTCAACCACTTTTGAGGATTAGAGAGATTAAGAAATTAAGTCAACATCACACAATTTAGCCAGTGTTAAATTCAGGATCATGCAACTTAAACCAAGCTCTTTCCATTGTCCATTCTTTGTACATGTGCGCATGCTCAGAAAAGAAACTTGGTGTGTCTGAATGATCACAAGTAGGAGTGGCACCACTGGAAGCCTTCTTTCTGTCTGCCTCATGCACACTAATAAGAAGTTGCCCGGAATTGATGAGCAATTCAGGACAGTAATGAGCATTCTCATCAGATAGATAGGTGGTATCCGAAATTATTCCTCAGTTATATCTGGATCCAGCAAAGGAAAACCTTTGCATGGAGGTTATCTTAAAAAATATATAATTAGTGGTTATTTAAACTTAGATTTCAAGAATGAAAGATGCTCTCACTCACTATTTTAACTTGTTATATCCCTTCTTAGTACCCTACACTTTTAAATTTTTAATCTTTATTGTATTTTTTCCATTACTTCTTAGTCCTATTTTGCCCCCATCCCTAGCAATCCCCACAGTGTTGTCCAGGTCCATGAGTCCTTTTTCCTCTTTGCTCAATCCCTCCACCTCCTAAACCGTGCCCCCCACCCCCTGCAACTCGCTGTCATCTGCTCTCCATCTATGAGTCTGTCTTATTTTGCTTGTTAGTTCAGTTTGTCCATTAGAGTCCACATATGAGTGAAATCATATGATATTTGTCTTTCCCTGACTGGCTGATTTCACTTAGAACAGCGGTGTCAAACTCATTTTCACCGGGGGCCACATCAGCCTTGCGGTTGCCTTCAAAGGGCCGAAACAATTTTAGGACTGTACACATCTAACTGCTCCTTAACTGTTAAGGAGTTGAAATTACATTCAGCCGTTTGAAGGCAACCACGAGGCTGATGTGGCCCCTGGTGAAAATGAGTTTGACACCCCTGACTTAGCATAATGTTCTCCAGGTCTGTCCATGCTGTCGCAAAGGGTAAAATTTTGTTCTTTTTTATGACCAAGTACCATTCCATTGTTAAAATGTCCCATAGTTGTTTTCTCCACTCACCTACTGATGGGCACGTGGGCTGCTTCCATATCTTGGTGATTGTAAATAACGCTGCAATGAACATAGGGGTGCTTATGTTCTTTCGAATTAGTGTTTTGGGTTCCTCAGAACAATTGTCACAATATTAACAGTTAATTAGTCATTTTTAGGGTTACCCTTTTACTACCTGTTTCTCTATCAGCCTGAGAGCTGGGGGAAGGTAAAGACTTTGTCTCTTCATTCACTACCACTATTTGAGGGCCTGGTACCCAGGAAGTGTACAGTACATCTTTGTTGAATGAGTGGATAAATGAATGATTGAACACAAAAACTCTTACAGATGTTTCTTGCGTAGAATACATTTGTGAAATCACATAATTATTTCCACAGCAGGGAACAATATATAAGAGAAGTCGAGGTGTCAGTGATGAAAGTAGGGTGCAGAGTTACGACTCCCTTCTTCTGGGTATTGTGTCTTCTGCTGCTATAAATAGTAATAAACCCGGTATAATGATTTAAGGCAGGGAATCCTTCTGGGAACTGTTCATAAGGCTACTTGATAAATATAAGGCAGCTTTTTAGTAATTATCATCCTTCAAGACTTAGTTACAAATGGCTCATCAGGGTTTTAAATGTCATTGTTTGCAGAAAAAATGTCTTTACTTTCTCCTGAATATTTCTGTAAAATGTCAAAATTCCAACATGGTAAGATTGCTGACACATAAAACTACTATATAATAGATTAACTCTTCCCTCCCACATTTGT
Source organism: Glossophaga mutica (assembly GCA_039655065.1). Lineage (NCBI taxonomy): Eukaryota > Metazoa > Chordata > Mammalia > Chiroptera > Phyllostomidae > Glossophaga > Glossophaga mutica. The sequence continues at coordinate 112,235,167 of CM077318.1, forward strand.
AGTTGACCTAACCCCTTAGCTCTTCTTCCCAACTTCTGGATGTCATTATTGAACCCTTCTGCTTGCATCATTAACAGTAAACCCACAGATACTTTTATTTAATAATGCATTTTATATATATTCGTGGCTGAGTTGCATAGACTCTGTATATCAAGGTGACATGTGGTTGCATCTCTTCCTTGGGTGTGCCCAAACTGGATGCCAGATGCTGTAAGTCACGGCACTTCTTTTGCTTGGCCCTGAACATAGACGTGTGGTGTTATAAGACTGCCATTTGAACTGTTATTTTTCTAGTTACGTGAGGAATTTGACCGTGGGGTTGATGTCTCTCTGGAGGAAGAGCACAGTGTTCATGATGTGGCTGCCTTGTTGAAGGAGTTCCTGAGGGACATGCCGGACCCCCTTCTCACCAGGGAGCTGTACACAGCTTTCATCAATACCCTCCGTGCGTATTATAGACATCAGCAGGAACGTCTCCGGGGATTACCAGATGTCCAACTCACTCATCCAAACCTTGTCCATATGTTTCCCAGTAACTTTTTAGTCCTTATTTATTGGTCTCTGATGAGTGGGTTACTTGGGGAATTTTCTGAGATTTACCTTGGAGAGAATTAGCAAGAAGAAAGTTGCAATAGAACAAATAGAAGTAGCCAAGAATAATTTGGGATGCTTTCAGGTGAGCCTAAGACAGCTGAAAGTGCTATATGTTGATACTTTGAAGTAACAGCAAGAGTTCACGTTGAATCTGGGCCTAAAAATGGGTTTGCATTTGTTGTATGAGGAAGGAGTGAGAAAGGGACCCAGGGTGAGAAATGGGGGTGAGCAACATTCCAGGGGAGCAGGATGGCATAGCCCGGTGCCAGGACTTTCGGTGTGGCTGCTTCAGGGCTAGAGACACAGATCCCACTGGGGAGAAAAGAAGGGCGAGGGGGAGTGAGAATAGGCCAGAAGTGTGTCAGCCTCCATATCTTTCATCCTTGAAAGCTGTAATTCAAATAGGACCACAAGAACAGAAAAGACAGCATCGTTGGGCACTGTCATGCTTATTGCCAACAAAAAGTCTATCGCTTATGTATTAACTCAGCTTTTATAATGTTCACCAGTTCTCAGTCATTGTTAGTAAATATTAACCAGAAATGAAAGATGGCAATACATAAAGGAAATGATGAATAATGTCAGGAAAAGGAGGGAGAAGAAAGTAAGGGGAAAAGTCAGGGAAATTAAGTTCCTTTTCCAACCTAGGTTATAATGCTTATTCTAGATGTTACGTTTCCTCAGGTCTCATTTATCTTTATATCCTTCACAGAACCTTGCTGGTAAATTGCTAATTCAATGGGAGAGTTAGTGAAGGAATGAAATGTGCCTTGATAATCCCTTTCTGAAGAAAGCTGAGAGGGGGCCTCTCCTCGGAGCCTGAATATTACCAGTTCCCCCCTTTCGCTTACTTAGAACACTTCTCTTTGCCTTGCTTAGTGTTGGAGCCAGAGGAACAGCTGGGCACCCTGCAGCTCCTCATCTACCTTCTACCTCCCTGCAACTGCGACACGCTCCACCGCCTCCTACAGTTCCTCTCCATTGTGGCCAGGCACGCCAACGACAACATCAGCAAGGATGGGCAAGAGGTATGCACCCCTCTGCTGCCGTGGACACTGTGACTCTTCCCTTTTCGTGTTTGAAAGGGCAAGCCATCGATTTGGTTCAAACTTTTCACCTAGTGGAAATACACCTTAACCTTCCCCACCTGTCTATGTAGGAAGAATTAATGCAGGGTTTTCTCTAGAAGGACAGTTCCTAAGAGTGCATAGGCCATTAACATCCTATGTCTCAAGGATGCTTCTTAATGAAGCAGCCGTTTTTCAAGATGATGCTTTACCTCAAAATCTTGAATTTCCATTTGTGCAAAGCAGACAAACAATGAACTATAGAGATGCTTACAATCATGAAAAAATGGAGTCATGAAGATGATGAGGGGAGGTTTCTGTCCTTGCAAGTAATTTGATCTGCTTCTTTAAATTGGAGCTGAAATGTGAGGTCACCTCTTCATTCATCCAGTTTGCTCCTTGGAGCTCCTTATCTGCCCTATAGCTGGAAGTCTAGCATCTTCCTTTTGAGAGGTCCTTCCTCTCCTTAAACCCTGCCCCCAAACAGAGACTGGTTCAGTGCAATAGAAGGCCAGTTCTGCTTCCAAACTAGGTGCAGAAGGAACTAGAAAGTATGCTCTGCGGCCATTACCGTGAATCTCAGTGCCACATGGTATCAGCTGCTGAAGGCAGGTTCTGCAAAGTGTCACGGACCCTTTTGAGATATTCTTGTCGGACCTGGTCCTCCACTCAGGCCTCCCTCATCTGAGGTCTTGGGATCCAGTTCACTTTGGTCACATTCTTACGCTTTAAGATATTCTTAGGTTTGAGCCTTGGATAAAGAAGATGTTTGCCTCAATTTTAGGTGACCTTTCACCAAGCAACCTAGTTCATCTTCACCTTAACGAGAGACTTGTTTCCCTTTTTGATACCATGCAGTCATGCTTCTCCTTGCCCTTAGATTCCCCAGGAGAACTCAGACCCTTCAATGTGCTAACACACATTATAAATCAACAAGGGGCCAAAGGCACTCCATACTTCACCACAGAAGTCAGCTGCATTATGGATTCAATTCTGCGTTTGCCAAATTTCTTTCCCAAACTCATAGTCATGTATAATTTTTTCACTGTGATCCAGAAAGGCAATTCTGCATTTCTTATTCTCACCCCCCATTTAGGTATAAGAATGGAACTTCCCTGAGTTAGCCATTTATCTGTATAGTAGTTATAATTAGTGAAACCTCTGCTGGCTTCAGGTTTCATAATATGGTACTGCCACCTTGTTTTGGCAGACACAGCTCTTTGATGGATACACTGTAATTCTCATAATTGTTAAGTAGTTATGTTACCCATCTCGGTGTCATCCCTTATCAACTATAGATATAACGGAAGCTGTAGAATCCTCTGCCCAATCATCGGGTACAGGCAGAGCACTGTTTATGTGCCTAGGTGTGAAAGTGCTGCTCGGACGTGTCTTAAGTGCTACGTAAGAAGGAGAAAGTCGGGTCTCGGGTGGTGAAGAAGGAATTGAGGAAAGCAAAAAGTCCAATTGAACTCACTCTTAGTTTTCTAGAATCATCCTCAGACACTCTTTTAGTCCAAATGCTGAACAAGACTCCATTGCCTATGCTAAAGGGAAGAAAATATTCTTGGATAGGTACAAATGAAATTTAGCATGCTGAAATACTAGTTACCAGTCACATGTCTCTTACCATGTGCTAGCTATGTACTGGGGGTTTTATGTATTATAGTGAATCCTCCATGACACATTATAGATATCATTGACCCCATGTTTCAGAGGTGAAAACTGAGGGTTCAAGGCACTAAGTACCTTTCCCAGTGTCCCACAGGGAGCATCCACAAGTTATGCATTTCTGCATTTCACAACTCTGGAGAGGCACCGTGTACCTCATTGTCACTGTAGATTTGCAGATATATTGGGACAATATCCCAGCAAAAGGCAGTAAAATATCTCGAGGAAGGGACACCTTTTTCGAATTCACAGAAAGTTGTCATGTTGCATAGTAGTGGTTGGGTCAGTCCCATATAGTAAAGGCCCAGCTGTGCTTCAATCCAAACCCATCTAACTTAATAAAAACAGAAATATAGAATAAGAAGTGAAAGAAGGCCTCCTAGTCTAGTTCAGGGATTCAGAACCTCCATGCGAATGGCATTTTGGACCACATAATTCTTTGTAGTGGGAACTGCGCCATGCGTTGTGGGATGCTTAGCATCATCCTTTGCCTCTACTCACTTGATGCACGAAGCAGCTCCTTCCCACCCCCACCCTAATTGCCACAACCAAAAATGTCTCTAGACATTGCCAAGTCTCCTGTGGGGAGGGGGAGGGGCCAAAACACCCCTGGTTGAGAGCACTTAGTAGCTTTATAGATCACTGGCCATATGTTCTTGCAGAAATCTACTAATCTTCCTAAACTTCAGCTGACTTCTCTGAACTTTGGAAATGCTAATTCTTCAGTTGGCGCTGCACGGTGCTTTAGAAGACTAATTGCTATAAGGAATATGAAAATACCTAGTAACAGCAGAGTCGTACAGGGAAATGAGAGATTCCAAGTGTTTCTACACAGTCTTGACCTAAACCTTAAATCAAAATGATGGATTAGTAACCAAAAATTAAAGCCGCAGGGAAAATGTGAGGAGGGCCTTGCTTCTTTGAAATGGTTGTAAGTTACAGGAAAGCAAGTAGCCCGCACAGCCATCTTAGATTGGATAAAGGCTACAGAGTGGGAAAGTATTGATGAGGTATAAGGGGAAATGGGACTATGTTCACAGAGTAACGAATGCCTTTGGAAGTGGGTAGGTGATTGATTCTTTTAAGGTCTGAAAGAATCTTTGGAAGGATTCCACTAAGATGGTATAATCCATGTTATCGATTGGTTAGACCCAGGGACAGAGTGAGTTAGGAAGCTTTCGTTTGAATAGCAATAGGGAAAACAGCAATTAGCATTATAAGTGTTTTCATATAAGAATGGTCTTGATATTTGAACCACGTACATCCTGGGCACCTACCCTGAATTCCTCTACACCAGACAGTGTTGCTGAGAAATTTTCTAACTACCATTCCTGAGATGCTGTGGCACCTAGGAGGTGGAGACCGTGAGGACACGGGGCAAATACAGAATTAGGGAGTGCAGTGCAGAGTTGCTGCAGAAGTTCAGAGAAGACATGATGAACGTGGGCCGTAAAAGTTAGGAACGGCTTCATGGAGGGGATTGAATTTAAATTACACCTCAAAGGGTGTGGAGGAATTGAGTAAAGGCTGTGTAGGGATTGAATAAACAACACATAAGCACTGCATAGAGGTGGGAGTTAGCTAAAACGCCCTTCTGGTAGAAGTTGAGAGTAGAGGGACAGGAACAAGAGAGAGGTTCTTTGTTTATTATGTTTTTCAGTTGGTTTGGCACAGGTGGGTAGAGAATACAGAATAAGTAGACTGGAATGAGGCAAAAATTAAATTGTAAAATACGGTAAAGCAACAAAGCAATTTCAGCTTTTTGTCTTACCTGTTAGTTGTGTTAGATGTTTTAACTCTTTGTTACATAGTTGTTATGGATCAGAACATAGAAGAAAACTGAACCGGGGAGTCAAAAGCTTGGAGCTCACGCAGGCTCTGCCAGCACCTTGCTACATGACCTTGTATTTATAGAATAGAGGAAGGGGAAGGAAAACACAGTTGGGGTGGGGAGTAAGTTTGAGCTTACTCCTTTATAAAATGAACATAATATTTCCTTTCTAATCGGTGCTTAAAATTCAGTGCATCTTTAACTAATGAGATCTTAAAGATGTCTAAAAGAAGGGCATGAGAAACATTGTTGACTACTCAATCAGTGCTTTTCTTGGGAAAAATAGTGGTATTTTATCAAATTGTGTTGTTTTTCTATCTTGTGTTTATTTGTTTTATTCCATTTTGTCTAGTTTGCTGTTTGCTTTGCTCCTTAGGGGAAAAGTAAATTCCCAAAGTATGAAAGATTTCGTTTCTTCTAGAATAGTATTGCAGGAACATACTTGAAACCTCTAGAGCCGTAGTTTTTCAGTTGTCCAAGAACCCTCTGGCGTTGCATGGAAAAATGTGGTGTGAATATCCACTCTTTTGGTGAGAGAGTTCGAGGCTGGCCTTTAGTTTTCAAAGAGTCTATGAAGCAAAAAAGAAGTTACAAGGATTATTGCCAGGATTATTGACTTTTGAGGAGGTACACGCCTCCAGGAAATGGGAGGTTGGCTTTGGAACTGTACCGGGATCAGTGAGTGCTTGCTCTCCTTACCCTGCTCCCGGCCCTGCCTTGAAGCCTGTACTCCATTTCCCCATGGAAAGACGGTCTGCCATTCAAGTACAAACGGTGGGAGGTACGGGATAGTGATGAAGAGCATGGGTGTCCGTAGAGCCAAGCTACCAGCTTTGCTTCTCAGCTCCACCACCTCCTGGCTGCGGGCTCTAGGTGTCACTTCCCTCTCTGTAAAAAAGGGCAGGAGCAGCAGCTGTTTCATGAGCTTCTAGTCAGAGTATTTGAAACAGACTATGGAAAGCCCCCTAGCCCAGTGACTGTACATGCTAAACTTTTAATAAAGACGAAATGTTCGTATTAGGATTAGAAATGATCTACGATGCTTATTTAGTAGAGAGAAAATTTTTCCTTGAATTGACGGGCTAATAAGGAAATAATGAACCGACCCCAAGTGTACATTATTAATATACATAGACATAGCCATATACATACTGAGACCTGGGGACCAAGGGTAGAAGCTATCATGAACCAATCTCCAATTAAAAAAGAACAATAAAATCAAATCAAAACAAAACAAAACGGTGTTAACAAACCACAGCAGCACGGTCTGCAGCTGGAATCTATGTGCAATTTTACAGGCAGATTGTATTGCATTCCCAGAATAACAACAGAAGGAAAGAGCGGAAACAGAGTTCTGGATTGTCCTTGTACGAAACATTCTTTTAAAAGAAAACAAAATCTGGGAGGCATCTAGAAGGCAGCCATCGCAAACTAGGACGAGGGCTCTCATCAGACAGCAAATCGGCTAGTACCTTCATCTTGGACTTTCCAGCCTCCAGAGCTGTGAGAAATAAATTTCTGTGGTTTAAGACAAAAAGAATCTTCTATTTGTTAATATTTTAAAAGTGAGAAAGCTCTGATATTACTTTAACAGGGGAAGGGAAAGCACTTCGAATGCTCCAGAGTTCTAGAAGGATGAATTGGAAAATGGCACATATTTGATTTTATCCTTAGCCATGCATTTGCAGGAAGAGAAATGAAAAATAAGATCAGTGCTTGCTTCGGCAGCACATATACTAAAATTGGAACAATACAGAGAAGATTAGCATAGCTTCTATGCAAGGATAACACGCAAATTTATGAAGCGCTCCATATTTTCAAGTTTTGAAAAAAAAGAAAAGAAAAATAAAATGAAAACTTGTCAGGTTTTATATCAATGAAATAAAACGAAGAAAAAAATAACTGAGCAGTCTTACATAATGCGCAGTTTCTTGAAAATTCCCGGTGTTTACCGCGCAACATCAATTTACTTGGTGGCAACCCTGAAAACAGCCTCACCTTCTAAAAATAATGCCTGCCTTGTGCCACCCTGGGATTGCAGGGTGCTAGCCACCACTTCGGTGCTCTACAGGGCAAGAGTGAGACTCGGGGGGCTTTGTCTTGTCTGTGAATCAGGACTCTTGAATTCTGTGCTGTGCACCCAGGTCCCTGTCAAAGACTTTGCGGGTAGATCCCCACCAAGCAACCACAGTTCCCATACTTATCCAGGAAGTCTAGATTTTCAATATCAACAAGAGAAATAAAACAAAATGCCTAGACCAGTGGCTTTCAACCGGGGCCAGTTTTGCCCCACAAGAGTCACGGGCAATGACTCTTACCTGGGCCTTTCCTGCCTTTCCTTCAGAACCCTCTGCCACACTGTGGTTCCTGATGTGTATTAAGGTATTTTACATGTTTCTGTCTTTGTATATGGTGTTCTCAGCACTGTGAACTTGCCTTCTGTCCCAGCTCCTCTGCTTTTCAGCCTAGCAAAGTCTATTCTTTCTTTAAGTTTTTGTGCAAATATTGCCACCACTTTGGAGTGTCCCTGGGGCCTCCGGAGTTAATGGCTTCATACTTTGTACTCATTTCTTGTAATTGATAAGTTTCTTTACCATTTGCAGTGTGAACCCTTAAAATAAGGACTGTGTGGTGATCATTGTTGGAAAATTTTTAAATAATAAAAGTTCATGAAAAATGCCTAGCCTATGGTAGGTGCTGAGTGGATGGATTAATGGAGAGATGGATTGATGGATGAAGGGATAGATGGAGGGATGGATGATGGGATGGATGGATAAATGGATGAATGGACATCAATATTTGTAATGAGCAGACAGGATAGAAATTTTATGTAGTACCAGTTTTGCAATAAATAACTTAGATTTGTAAAATTTTACTCAATGACCACTGCACTATGAGCTTCAATCCAAGATATAAAGCAAAAGAAAAATAGTGGTACCCCTCATGGATTCTGCCAGAGACTATGTAGTCCTTGCAGAAGAAAAGGAAAGGAAAAGGTTCCATTGATTGTTGAACCACTTGGCATTTTGAAAGGCAAAAGTAACAGTTTTTGTGTTTTCTGTTCCTATAGGTCACTGGGAACAAGATGACATCTCTAAACTTGGCCACCATATTTGGACCCAACCTACTGCACAAGCAGAAGTCATCAGACAAAGAATTCTCGGTCCAGAGTTCTGCCCGGGCTGAGGAAAGTACAGCCATCATTGCTGTGGTTCAGAAAATGATAGAAAATTATGAAGCCCTGTTCATGGTAGGTGGCCTGTCTTTGGCAGGGTATCTTGTAAACTGCCTACTAATTGCCTTTTGGTGGCATAATGAAACTCATGCACCATGTCTACACTGCTAGTCATTGAATTCATTGGAAGCCATTCAGTTTTAATGGGAATAGAAATTTATAACCTATGATATCACTGTACTATGATTCTTTTTTATATTTTTGTTCAAGTACAGTTGTCTGCATTTTCCCCCCACCCCAGCCATCCCCACCTCTCTCCCCTGATTCCACTCTGCCCTTGGTTTTGTCCATGTGTCATTAATAGTTGTTCCTGAAATCCCTTCCCCCTTTTCCCCCATCCCCTCCCACATCCCCTCTGGTTACTGTCGGATTGTTTTTAATTACAATGTTTCTGGTTCTGTTTCGCTTGCTTGTTTGTTTTGTTGATTAGGTTCCACTTATAGGTGAGATCATATGGTATTTGTCTTTCACTGCCTGGCTTATTTCACTTGGCATAATGCTCTCCAGTTCCATCCATGCTGTGGCAAAGGGTAGGAGCTCCTTCTTTCTTTCCGCTGCATTGTATTCTATCATGTAAATGTACCATAGTTTTTTTGATCTATTCGTTTACTGATGGGCACTTAAGTTGATTCTATGTTTAAACAAACATATTCAAATGATAAGTTTCAGTTTGTTGTGCCCTAAACAATGGTCATGTTGGGGGTCATTTAATTATTTATATACTAGTATCCTTGCTCAAAATATTGATAAAACCATTCCCTTTGGAATTATATGTGGTTCTCATGAATGTATATATTTATAACCATCCTCAGAGATGGCAGCTTCTCCAAGGTCAATATTGCCATTTTACCTCCTCCATCAAGCTTCACCTATCTTTCCTGCGTCCTTCTCATGCCACTTGCCCATATCATTTCTCTGTCCCTTGGACCCCGTTTCTGTTCTTATTGATGTTTGTTTTAACATTGTAGTACAGTCATTTATGAAATCTTCCCCCAGTATATTATAAACACATTTAAAACACGGACTGTGCCCTTGTTATCTCCTCTCCGTATCCTCTGTACACTTTTGGAAGGCCCTTCATCTGGCAGGCACTCAATAAATATTTTTTTGATTTGTATTGAATTACCAGTTCCTGTTTTCCTTCAAAAAACTGCATTGCTTGCTTCAACTTCCCTTGAAATATTAGAACAGATGCCAACTCTCTTTTATCTCTGTTTACCACTCTGTTTGCTTGTCAAAATCTACAGGAATTTTTTCTATGTTTCTTCTCCCATTTTTCTTGTTGGTGTGCTATCACTCACTGTAAATCTTACCTATTCCACTAGAGCCTTTTGTGTTTCCACAGGCAAGTGTGCTAGTCTCCTCTTGAATATTCTCAACGTTTTCTCTATATTTTTTCAAATGCCTTGCATTAGATTTATTTCCCTAATTCATCTTATACCAATTATTTTTTGTAAATTTGAGAGCCAGTGATTTAAAATCTTTGCCCTCTGTGTCTTATATGTATGATTGTGATCAAGTAATTCAATACTCAATAAGCATCCTTTTCAGTTTATGAAATGGAAAAAATAAAAATATGATCTATTTCTCAGGGTGGTTCCCAGAATCATTTGATATGTGAAAGTATTCGGCAAACTATAAAATTGTACGCAAATGTTAATTACTAATTATATTAGTTGAGCAACATGAACTGGCTCAAATCTTAGTTCACAACAGACATAAATGTCTTGTTGACATCAAGTTTAATCACATGTTTGGTTGACAACCTTACAGGTCATGATTTAGGGACACAGTTCCTTGCATCTTGAGACTCTGCAGTCCTCTAGGATTTATGAGCCAAACCTAGAAGGGGCATCCATCATGCCCATTCAAATGCCACTGGCCAGAACTGAGCCATAAGACACATTTAACTGCAGGGAAGGCTAGGAAAAGTATGCTTGCTGGATGCCCAGGAGGAACCAAAAATGGATTGAGCAAAGTCAAAATTTCACTGAGGTATAACAGTGTCTTGCTCCTCTTTGAGCCTCTGAAACACTGTTCCCGTGTTGAATGCAGTAAGCTCTCAAAAATTGTGGGATTTGTCATTAACTCTATATAAATTTCACACGTCAGCCAAAATCCTCATAATTAATTACATATTTGGATGAATCAAATGACTGAACTTTTCAATATATTCATCGAGTTTTAAGTCACGTATCATTTTGCCAAGTAGTCTTGGCATTACTTCATGCTCTCTGGATTTTTTTACACAAAATAATACCTCTCATGAATCTTAATTCTGTTCTCTAAATTCTGTATTCTATGGTAAGTTCTTTATATGCAACCACAAACCATCAGGCATTTCTTTTCACCTCCGACACTAAAAAAAAATCTCTTCCTGGCCCCCTTTAAAGTACAGTTGCCACCATGTTAATTGTGCCATCCCTCCCCTTCCCATTTCCTGCCACCTGGGCTACTAACAACAGCAAAAAACCATCAATTTTCCACCTTTTCCATTTTCCAGATCTGATCTTTGTTTGCCACTCTCCATAGAAGTTGGTGTCAAGAATCTCTTGGGTTATAGCTCCTATTTTGGTTCCCCAGCTGTGGTCTTTACTTCCCAGTGAGGCCTTTCCTGGCCACGTTGTCTAAAATACAACCCCACTACCACCATGTACACAGTTCTTCACTTGCTGTTTCCTTTCCCTGCTTTTTCTCCTTAGCACTCACCACTACTAATGTAGGGTTTTGCTCATTTCTCTTGTTTGTTGAGTGTTTTCCCCACAACAATATAAGTTCCATGAGAGGATGAACTTTTGTCCTTTCCATCTATTTCCTTTACTGCATTATGTCTGTGCCTGGCATATGGTAGAAATAAGAAATATTGGTCGAATTAATAAATGACACAATGGTCGTTTGTGACATGTGATTTCTATATTGCTAAACTGTACTCCTTATATGTATGAAAAGATCTGGGCAGGAAGAAATTAAGGATACCTTTCTCTAAGCATTCTTGATCTCAGACAGATTATGGGAATTACATATTGAGAAAAAAGACGGTGGATGACAGGAGTAGCTGGACACAGATCCCACGCCTGGGTCAATAAACAGAAAACTGGTTCTGGAACCAGAAAAGTTTGCTATAGCCTTATCTTTGCTACACATTAGCTATGTGACCTCACCTTCTTAGATTTCTAGTTCTTTAGTTATCAGAGGACTGGGTGAGAATGAATGATTAGCCACGATCTCTTGTGGTTCTAAAATCTGCATGGTTCTGTTCCCTGCCACTGACTTTACCTCTTTCATTTCCATAAAGCGTAGAAGAAAATTAATCTCATCACTGTGTCGGTTCTGTTGGCATATTTGGCATTTCAGAATCCAGTTGATTATACCAAAACTGGTAGCTGGTTGGCAAATGTGGTCTGTGTGGGTGGACAAAAATGCAATCATGTATATAGCTGTTTCATTTTGTTTTGTTTTGTTTTTAAGAAACGTTCAGAATTAGTACAGAAATTTCAAACAAGGAAGAATAAAGCTAGTCAGGACCTGATAGTTCAAGGTAGTTAGCAATTGTGCACTTTCACAGTACTTGGAAAGGTTTATGAGCTCAGAGAGAGAGGCATCGCTTCCCACTGGCATTAAAAAGGAAGATTTGTTAGAGAAGGTGGCTGTAAGTGTGTCCTTGAAGGCAGAATGCACCCTGGAGTCAGTGATTCCACAGAACTGATGGAAGAGATATAAAAACTCACAGAGGCCTGGCAAGGACCCAAAGTTTGTTCTGAGTGTTAATAATGTCCTTCATTTCCTGATGCTTCTCCCAAGTGGCCAGTATCTGAGTTAATGGGAAAGGGCAGAAAAGAACCTGGCTTTGTCCCATAATACAGAAGAGGTGCCTAGATTCAGGGACTGATATATGGTTCAAGAGTCTGGCTAGGACAGTCTTTTGCACCAATTGTTTGCTTTTTAGGCACTGTGTTTGAAATCCTAGAGCTGGTTATGATAAAAGCCATCACGAGCACTCTGTTCAATACTGACCACCATGATCATTCTGTTGAAAGATGAAGGCAGCAGATTGTAATAGGGGTTCTCAAACTTGAGCATATAGCAGAGTCACAAGGGAATTTGTCAGACATTCAGATTTCTGGGCTGAACTCCAGAGAAAGAGATTGAGTATCACTAGGATGGGGCCCAGGAATCTGCACTATCTAATGAATACTTTCAGGGCATTCTGGTACTTTTGTAACCACACCTTGAGAAATACCCAAGATGGTGTGGGGAGACCATGAGCTTTGAAATCAGCTACCAGAATTCAAATCCCTGCTCAGCCATGTATTTGCTATGTGATGCTGGCCCTATGCTTAACTTTCCTAAGTGTTCTTTTTCATGTTGTAAAAAGAGAGACATGAAGTCACCTACTTTATAGGATTATTCTGAGACTTGGAAATGATATTTTAAGGCACTTGGGACAAGAATTGACATATACTAGGCACTCAAAAACCAAGATTGCTGCTATTATTGTATTACATTGACAAGATGTCTGCTCCAAAAAATAGGTGTCATTACCAGACTAAAAGAGTCCATTTGCCTGTGTGCATCAAAGCCCAATAATACATGAACAGGAGCTTGCAGCAAAGAAAGTCAGGGTTTATTTTCGGCAATACAGGTAGCTCATGCTCAAACACCTGGCTGCCCGTGGTTTCCAGGAGACCAGTTATATAGGCGAAAAATCATTAATTATGGTGACTAAGGGAGCTAGTTTTGTGGTCAGGATCATGATGTCTACTGATTGGTCAGTGCTAGGGTCATCGGTCATTGCATCTGGCCCTGATGTCAGCCGTGGTGCGACTTCATCTGATTTTATTGCTCTTCTGGGCCTGGAGCTGAAACACAGCTTAGGCCTACGTGCCATCTCCAGTTTGACCAAAACCCTGCCTCTCTGGTCAAGGGACCCATGGCTTTGTTCCTAAGATTATTCGATGCCACCCAGAACCTCCTTGTTGTGAGGGCTTAATGAGTGGATGTGCAAGGGGGAAGGAGACAGGTGCATTGGGGAGCTGGATGAGGCCGGGTTGAATCAAAAGGAAAGAAACGTGAAAAGGTCCTATTGAAGAAATGAAGTTTCTATGTGGTTACAGTATCTCTTTTGCAACAAAGCACTCTGTCCACTCCGTCACAGTGCGATGTGCTCCTAGTCCCTTACCTGGCTCTTCTTTTTCTTTTTTCCATAGTATTTATCACCTTTCAACTCACTATATAGTTTTACTTATTTATGATATTTATTGAAACCTAGAATGCAAACTTTACGAAGGCCGGGATTTTCATTTGTTTTCTTCACTGACATCCAGAAAATATTCTGCAGCGAATGGGCACTCAGTGATTATTTGCTGAATAAACACTACAACAGTGTATTGCTGGGGGAAAAAAAATACATTTTGTTGTTTGTTTCTTTGCTCGTGGTTCAGTGGCCATACTCCTTAGCTTCCTTTACCTTCAAACCCTGACCCTGAATTTCTAATATCGACAACAATGTAAAAGCTGGGTAACATAAATGATACTCTCTGGGAACACTGGGGATAAAAGAGAAGGCTCTCGCATGCGTATGTATTGATAGAAATGGTCACTGGTATCGTTGTAAGACAGAAAGCATTCGCTGACTAAATCATGAACATATCCTTTGGTCTGAAAGTTGTTCCTTCTCTAACTGATATTGGGAATCTCAGATAAGACTCATCGTTGCTCTTAGAATTAATAAGAGCTTCAGAGCAGAGTGGAGAAAATGTTCAGTTCATTCTAAGAGTCAATACCATATGATTCCTAAGAGGGGTTTTTTGTTTTTGTTTTTTTGAGAGAGAGAGAGGGAAACAAGAGAAAGCACCACCCTGTGGGCTAATGAAAAGTCCGGAGTGCAGCGGAGACGTGGGAACACCAGCGAGTTCCCACCCCACTGGTTCATCAGCCTGAGCTGGGGACAAGCGCGGTGCACGTGGGAAATTTCAAATGAGAACTACTGGAAATAAGGGTCAGAGGCCGAGATGAGGATTCCAGGCTCCGAAGCCAAGCTTTGCTTTGTGTTCTCTTCATTCCCCAAATGCAAATTACATTTTCTTAAAACCTCGCTTGTGTGCCAAGTCAAAGTAGTCAGGCGATAATCCAGGTCATCAAACAAGAAAGCACCCCCCCACACACACACAACGCATCCAGATAATGAAATAGGATTTCCATTTCCTGTTTTATGTAACTGTTTTTAAAATAACCACTGTTTACGTGCTGAGGCTGGCTAGTCACTATGTATATCGTCGGCTTAGCCAAATTTCACCACCATTTCGTGAAGAGTAAGCCAAGATCTTTTGCCCACGTAATACAACAACTAAGTGCATGACTCCTACAACATGATGCTCCCCACGTAGTAAACAGGCACTTCAATGCGGCATCTCAGATATGGAGTTCATCTGCAGGGAAGAAAGAGAGTATTTCAGCCAGCTTGAAAGTGGGGAGCAAAGGAGATATGTAACAGTATTAATCCCTCTGGGCTGTTCATAACACTGACCTGCCCGATGTTCAAGCCGGCGCATGGCTCCGAGAGCCAGTGCATGAGCCTGCTGCAGCACGCACACCTTGTCCCTGTCTGCGACGGCAGACTGTGTGCTGTTGTCAGCAAAAAACAGGCAAAGGAGAGCAGAAGCGTATTACACTGCAGCTGTTTCTACTTCCTTTGACCTGTTGCCGTGGAGCAAAGACTGCTAATTATGCCTCATCTTCCTTCCTCGAGTCATCCTCCAACATAGCTCCGTGAGTCCTGGGCTCTTCAATTATTTTTGTTTATGAATGTGCCTCAATTGCCATGGTGGAGTACCTGGCATGTATCGGGCACTTGGGCAAAATGCATTAAACTTAATGAACTCTGAACCTCCAAATACGTGTAGATGCCCTTATATAATAGTAAGCTGTCCTCCACAGCAGAACCAAATCGAAGGTTCTAGGCTGAGCCTGCCCATGTTCAAGTTTTTGCTGCCATAAACAGCCAAAGTGATTTGTTTCACTTTAAAAGAAAGTTTACAAGTTTTTTAACTAAAAAAAAAAAAAAGTCATCATGACTTCTGGTGATATTTACTTTTTGTCTGGGGAATGTTAGAGCTTTAAATGCCAAAGCATCCTTCTTGGTCCAGTACAAAGTGGCAGGCTGGTGCGGAGCATCCAGTGGCGAGTATGGCAGAGCTGGGTCCTGGGAATTGCTCTCAGGGATGCCCTTAACGGTTTGTTATAGTGACTTAGTAAATGGAGGGAACTTGAACGTTTTTCCCTCTCTGTGGTTTGTGGAAGAAACTACATCATAGCAGTTATACCCTAGGCAGACATTCAAGGTTTCATTTTTAATTTGATGGGGTGGATTGTAATTGTGACAGTTTTATTCCTTTACATGTGCAGTGTTTACATTTTTTTCTCTGAAGCAGGAGAGTCCAAGTTCTTTTGATTTTTGAAATAGCATTAAGCTTTGGAGGAACACATGAAAATCTGAGGCGCTGAGTCTCCAGTAAACACAACCATAAATGGTGCCCTTAGAAAATATCTAAAGTTTCTCAATAGTTGACTAAAACTCAGTAGAGATTTTGATATGAAACAGTGAACTACACATGCAGAAGCCCTTTGAATGGATTCTGTTCCTTCATTCAAATGTGCAGAATTGGTTGATTTTAAAAATAAATTTTTTTCACAATGTTACTCCTCAGTTTTCATTTTGCTGTATAAAATCCCAAATCAAAAAAGAAAAAAAATCTGTTTAATTATTGAGTCATACTTTTCATTTTTAGAGTCTTGATATTGATGGGAATAATAGTTTAAGAACCTGTTAGAAATTTTCTGATGATCCTCAGTCGGTAAAGAAAATTTATTTTTCTATTCTAGAAATTAATGGCAAGGATATTTTGGTAGAGCATGACATTGGTACTACTTATAAGCAGAAAGAAGCATCTAGACAAAGGTAACAGAACCGGTGTATACCGTGAAGACCAATAATGCTGGGTTATTTTTATAACATTTACAGCCATTTCTATAACATTTATTAAGCATCCACTAGAAACACCACCGTAGCTTGTGTTCTGGAAGAGCATAATATTGATTAAGTAAGTGGGTCAGTGGTCATGGATGTGCAGGTAGGAACTTCAGGAGAGAAAAGAGTAGAGAGGCAAAGAGGAGAAAAAGGAGACATTATTTAGGAAGCATTTAAATGCAACGAGGGGAAAAATCAACTGAAGGTGACTGAAAAAATCAGGATACATTTTCTTGCATAATCAGAAGCCAAGGGAGACACAGTTTTAGCAGCTCACTCACGCTCCTTCTGTCTGCTCTTCCATCTTCAAGGTGATGCAGTCATCTCCAGCATCTCTTGCAGCATCATCATCCAGTGATGAAGGGAGATGTTTTCTCTCCCGCTTCTCTGCAATATGGAAGAGTACATTTTCCAGAAGCTCCTACGAGACCCCCCTTGGGGTACCTTGGTCAGGATTGGCACACATGATCTTCCCCTAGCTGCAAAGGAGGCTTATCTGACAGAGAACTGCAATCCTAGGAGCCTATGTCAGTTCCAGGTAGACGAGTCAGATAATCCTGGCCTTCAGGAACTTTACCTTCCAATGTTGTAGCCAACCCAAACACTTGAGGTCCGATGGAAGAGAAGGAACCAGAAAGGAGAAGCTACACAGAGTCTGGCTTCAAGACCATTGCTGTTGAGGGGCCAAGAATTTGTGTAATTCTAGAAATTCAGGAGGGGGTCAGGAGCACAGATATATCAAGAGGAAATCCCGTCACTTAGTTACCCACCAGAAAGATGTTAAGCAAAAGAGAGGAGAATGATGCTTCTCTGCAAGCATAGAGGACAAGAGGCAGCAATAAATGACTTAGTCAAGAAGAAAATCGCAGAACAACTACTGGCCATCGCCACGTTATCTGCTTTTATTTTTGCTCTTAAGTGTTTAATTTATTCATTATTTTGTGCATTTCTTATAAAATATTTTGCTTTATACCTCTTCACAGTTAGTAAGGTACTTTCAAATCTGTTAGCCCTCTGATCCCTATAACACCTCTATAAGGGCAAATGGGCCAGATTGGATATGCTTGGATTTTCAGATGCTAGAACAGAATCCTACAGTAGATGGTTGATGTGTCCAAGTTTACATTAATTATAAGCAGCAGAGCCAAAACTGAACCTCAGGGGGTATCAACTCCTAGATACTTTTTTAACAGCATCCTCATTTCTGAAGAGGAATGCATATGGGAACAATCTGCCTGGATAGTTCTCACTTACTGTAAGCTCCTGTTTTCTATCAACTCATTTCCTTGACTTTTATTTCTCTATTAAGCATCTAAATTAATAGAAAATAAACGCTCATCCAATTTAACTAAGCCATTAGCTTGAAATTTGTATTAAATAAGGGGAAATGAAATGTGAAAATATGTACAAAGATTAGAAGCATTATTTGGAAAACAGCATTGGTTAACGTCATATGAGTACTAAGTCAACTCCGGATATCGTTTCAAACTCTCTGTCATCATTTTACCACTGGCCCCAATTTTCTGAACCATTCCTTTATTTAAAAAAATGTGGTTTTATCATACAAATTTTTGAAGCTGCTTTAAATCATTTTGTAACAAGATGAGATATAAGTAAATTGATTAAAATAATGGGTTATGTACACTGTAGTCAGTCTTCCATAATAATAGGGAAATGTTATCTACTCTTCCTGCAGTACATGGATTCACATTTTTTAACTATGTCTTTTTGTTTATTTGTAAATAGTGTCTCCAAGCCAAGATGGTATCATGGGTCTTTTTAAAAACAAACTATAGATAAATTTACAACATTGACCCTTTCTATTTATATTTATTACCAAGTAAAAGTCATGTATAGTACATAAAACAAACCTGAATAGTTATAATTGTTTGGGAATCAGGCCTAGTTGCATAAGCAAAAATTTTCAATTGCAGAATAGTTCAACAAAATTTATGGAAAGTTATTTTTTTAAGTGATAATACTCCTTGTAACCTATTCTAATCATGTATCCAAGTTAATTTATTATTAGACACACCATATTGTGGGAATAGATTGGCACTTGAAGCAAAAATTTTATTACATGTCTAATCATAGAAATTTTTTAATTAAACTAACTGGATGAAAATACACATATTTTTTATAATTTTCTCATGTAATTTTCTTTTAAAAAGAGTTCAGGGTATACATTTTGTGCCACTATTTTTTTTTTTTTTTGCTTTGCTGTTCATTTTTTTTTAAATGACTATTCTGTCTGCTTATTTTCACCCTTTAGGTAATACTTTTTGAAAATTTGATATAATAGTGCATATCTGTTGGATCAAATTATTTGAAAAACTTACAGTAAAAATTACTAGTGTCTTTATTTGTTTAATTTATTCAATAAAGTAAGAGAATAGAGTCTCTCAGCTTTGACCTAAACGTCCTTCCCCTTCTTTCATTCTCATTTCCAGGTCCTTGCATTTGGTCACGGAACTTTAAATGTCATCCATTTGTACCTCTCAAATATCTGTGTCCAGCCCAAGCCCCTCCCGATCCCCAGATATTTCTTCCCAACTGCCTACTAGATCTGTCCTTTATTCAGATGTCTCAAAGGCCTCTCACCCTTATCATATCAAGGCCACACTCCTAATCTTGACCCCAGCCTCTTCCTCCTGCAGTGCTTTACAACAGCCCATGGCAACCCCATCCTTCCGGGTGCCTAGGCTCCAAACACTGAAGTCATTCTTGCTTCTTTTCCTTCTCCCTCTCTTTTTCTCTCTCTGTTCACAAATTAGCTAATGCTATCATCTCTATCTTCACTGTCTCAGGATCCAAATACTGGTTATTGCCCTGTATAATGTGCACTTTTTTGCCCAAATTTCTGAGGGAAAAATAAGGATGTACATTATACATGGGTATAATGATTACATACCATGGGTATAATAACAGGTATGATAATCCCATGTATAATGCACACAAAAATGTGGGTGCACATTATACACAGCAAAATACAGTATTTCTCATCAGCTCACCATCCTCGTTCAGTACTCCAGCATCTCTGGGTGTAGCAACAACTCTATCTGCATTTCCAGCTTTGCATCTTGCTTTCCTGCAATCTACTACCGACTCAGCAGCCAGAATGATGACAATTCATGTTAGTCCTCTGCTCAAAACCCCCAGTGGCGCTGCACCCATTTAGATTGAGAACAGAACTCCTTATCACGACCTGTAAGACTCCACAACGTCTGGCCTTGGCCACCTGACCCACTTCTTACCACTAGCCTCCTTCCTTTCACTTTGTTCCAACCTCACTAGCCTCCTGGCTGCTCCTGACTCAAGATCTTGCTCATTTTTTCCTTCTTCCTGCTTGGAATGACTTTCTGCAATTCCTTCATCTACTTCGGTTCTCTGCTAAACTGTCCGTCTCTCTGTGGCATAACTATACTATTTAAATTGCACTCCCCCCTCCCCAACATCTCCATGGGCTCTTCTTTTTGCTTTGATTTTCTCCATGCGATCCATGCTGTCTTTTCTTTGTTTGTTTAATGCCAGGCTTCCCATATTCATTGTCAGCTTTAGGAGACAAAGATTCTTGTGTGTTTGGTTTGTAGCTCAATCCCAACGTCTAGTCCCTGACATTCAGTAAGCATTCAGCAAATATTTATGGATTGAATTAAAGGAAGGAGGTAGGAAAAGACCACCATGAGAAGTGTAGTGGCGCTAAAGTGGAGGGTGTATGAAGATGACTACCAAAGGAGAAAATGGGAAATACAGATTGAGGTGAGCAAGGGAGTTTGAGGGCTTTAGCTGTAGGGATAAAAGTGTTCCTGAGCAAGCAAATGTCTTGATCAGAGCATTCTGATGACCATGCAGAGAAGAAATTTGGTACATGTGTTGAAGGAAATAGATAGCACGCATGTTAGCAAGCTTTTGCACCAAAGGCCCATCAAGGATGTGTCTTTCTTTCAAATTAGGAAGTCAAACTAGCTTAAGGAATCTGTGGACTCACATAGCTGAACAACTCAAAAACAAATATGTCTTTAAGCATAGCTTTACCTAGGACTCGAATAATGTCAAGAGACCCTTTTTTCCGTCTCCATTTCTTGGTATTTTTTCTTCAATGGTCAACACAATCCTCAGGCTCCATATATGGCTATAGGCCCTGTATCCTCTCTCTCCCAAGTCTCAAAGAAATTATCATGGCTTTTCATTGTCTCTACGGTAGTCACATGCCCATTGCTCAGGCATTCATGATAGTCTGGGAGTGAATGGAATGGTTACTGACTTAGACTAGGTTACATTTCACCCTTGAGGTAAGGGTTGGGGAACAGTTGATTCTCCAGAAGGAACTTGGGGTGTAACTGTTAAAAGAAGAGGGAAATGGAGGCTGTTGATGGCCAATATGTGACCACTACAGAGGGGTAATAAGGGTTTGAACTTAGACCATTGCAGTAGGAATGGAAGATAAAAGAAAGAAGTAACAGGCATCCTGGAGATGAAATCAAGTAGATCCGGCTCTGAACAGGAAGGGGATAGGACACAGAGAAGCTTGAATGCAACCCAGATGTTGTGTTTGTGAGACTAGGGTTTGGCAATGTCATTAATGACGATTCAGGATGAAGTAGGAGGAAGAGATTTACAGGAGAAAAAAGCATTTTGTTCCTTTCTCATACCTATTTTTGTTAATAAAATAGTTTCTAGCTTCTCAATGCTCAAGAAGAAATGAAAGTCACCAGAGGGGAGAGGGTAGGGAATTTCAGGGGGAAAGGGGAAGGATTTACAGGAACAAGTATAAAGGACACATGGACAAAAACTATGGGGGGGGTGGAAATGGGAGGGAGGTGGGGAGGGCTGGGGTGGCGGGTTCGGGTGAGAATAAAAGACAGAAAACTGTACAAGATCAACAATTAAAATAAAAATTAAAAAAAAAAAGAAATGAGTTCTGCAAGAGGCAAGAAGCAAATTCTTCCACCAACCACTTATTTTCAGAAGACTGGTCACCACACTTCTGAAAAATCTTATCTCTAAGCCCATGTGTGAAAGAATCAGACTGAAAATTTATTTTCTCTGAATAGTTTGAATTTCCTTTGGTTGAGCTACCAGCATCTACAATGTAGAAAATTGTTAGAACCAAGTTCAGTCTTTTCTTGTGGAACATTTCAGCATGAGTAATTTAGGATTGTAAGGCCAACTTCTAATGTACTGTGGATTAGGCTTAGAGAAACATGGGATGCTCATCCCATAGAACTCTAGTCAATGCCTTGTCAAATTATGAAGCAAGAAACTTAATTGTTAATGGACCAGGATGCAAGAAAGGAGTAAAGATAGGCACTGAATGATAAAATGACATGTGCGATTGTAGTCTTCATGTTTTGAGTGTTTACTATCTGCCAGGTACTGTTCTAAGTCCTCAACCTATAATAAGTTATTTAATCACCACAGGAACTCTTTGTGGTGCGTACTATTATTATCTCCATTTTATAGGTGAGGAAACAGAGGTATAGAAATGTTACATATCTTGCCAAACGTCCCACAACTGGTAAGTGGAACTAGGACTCAAACACAAGCAGTCTGGCTCAAGGACCTGTCCTCTTAATAGACTGATTATATCTTCCAGAACTGTCCAAGAGAGTTGTAATTTATGCCTATTGTCTTGGCATAAATATCAATATGAAGTCTAGAAAGTTTCCCCATTTGGACAATAAATTATGAACACCATTCTTCTTAACTATGATAGTTTGCTTATTCAAAGCCAAGAAAAATGTAGTCTGAACAACAGAGATATCCAGTGATTAGTCTGTATCTCTAGTCAAGAATAAAGGTGACAGTTTGGGTGGAATATGACTATTTGGTAACATCCAGTTTGTCCTAAGAATTAAATTAACTGGGTTCTTATAGGTTTGGTTTTAACCAACCAACCAACCACTCTGTTCTCTTACGATTCTTCAGGTTCTGCTTCATGCTGTAATAAAGTTGCCAGTGGCCTTTGTTCTTTCTGAAGTGTTTTCTTTATCCCTTAATATTTGGCCTACCCAGGTTCCCCCGGATCTCCAGAACGAAGTGCTGATCAGCCTGTTGGAGACTGACCCCGATGTGGTGGACTATTTACTCAGAAGAAAGGCGTCCCAATCCTCGTGAGTATGCCAGCTTCTAAAGCCGCTTGGGGATTTGTACTTCCATTTCTAAACAATTGGAAAGGTTTCTTTATGCAGGATGACTTGAAGTGGAATTGTGGCAACTTCCTGGCACAGCCAATCAGTCTACCTAACTGGAAATTGCTTTGGTTTTACCAATGCACACATTGAATTAGAAACTGCTTCACAGGATTTTTTCATTTTCATTTTTTGGCTTTTTCCTAGTCCCTTGAGGTCCTTTTGACTGTGTTTACCAGAAAAAAGCACTAAATCACTGGTAAGAAACTCAAGGTTCTGACTAGGACACATCAGTGATTCTACTTCCAGAATTCTGATAACTGTTTTTACAGCCCCATAAAGCTGAGCCTGCACGCACCTGACGTGTGTAATTTACCAGCACGAGTGACGCATTACCAAACCACAAGACAGGCCTCAGCTGAGGCCTAGGTGCCCATTTGAAATTAGAGGTTCGCACCCTCTTGACTCCTCTGCCCTTTATAGCTGTCATCCTTTTGATAAAAATACACGTTGGCCTCCACATACACCTATGGTTGCAATGAATAAAATGCAAGCCATGCTGTAGGCTATGGTTTGCCACCATTTTTTGCCCTCGAAGGAGGAGCACTGAATTTTTGCATTAGTCAGATTTTATGCTTAATTGCAATCATGTGCTATGGAGGCAGAGTGGATGGGGGTACTGAGCACTTGGTATTCTAGTTAAGGGGATAATATTGCATCATTACCAGGAGCAATATTGCCACCATGGCATCAAGTCTTACATTTGTGACCGAACAAGTTGTTGTTATCCTCTCATGAAAGTATCGTTTATGTTGTGCTTTCAATCTACCAAATTTCAACACTTCTAGGCCCTGGCTGGTGTAGCTCAGTGGATTGAGCACGGGCCTGTGAAGCAATGGGTCACTGGTTCGAGTCAGGGCACATGCCTGGGTTGCAGGCCAGGTCCCCAGTGGGGGACACATGAGAGGCAACCACACATTGATGTTTCTCTCCCTCTCTTTCTCCCCTTCCCCTCTCTCTAAAAATAAATAAATAAAATCTTTAAAAAAAAAAGTACTAGAGGAGGACCTTGGGTATGGGCTATAAAAAAAAAATTTCAACAATTCTAAGATGTATTTCCCCCAATGTTTTATCAGCTCTGAGGTTGAGATTAACCTTACAATCAATGGCATGCCCTAATTTAATTCATAATATTTTTTCTTTCTTAACCATATATAAAATAATACTATATCTTATTCAATGATATCTTAGATGCATTCAAACATATTAAATTGTTCCTTTATATTGATGCCAAATTTGATGTGTTACTTTTCACTTAAAACTATTTGAGGTATAAAAATACTACATTCTTTAGAGAAATTTGGTAAAAAGGAACTCCACGTTGTTCGGGCCTCGTTCTTTCCTGGGTCATTACATTAATAGCCCTGCTAAATTCAGCTTCACTCCATTTCCTGCAGAGCGGGGAAGAATTTTTAATTGGCTCATCCTTTCGGATGTACTTTTGAAAATCCATCTCTATGCCAATAATTATCCGGCTAAATTCTGGTTCAAGTAAGACATTCTGCCTGGATTCAAACCCCAGGAGCCACAAGTGAATGAAAGTGTACTTAAATCATATAAATGGGCTGGCATTTCATGGTCTTGCTTTTCATGTCGGATAATTAGGTTCACTTAAATTTTTCCTAGATTTTTAACTGCCATCAAGGTGGAAGTTCTAAGTTAAAATAACAAATGGATTTTTTGCACAGTATAACTTGCATCACCAGAATTTTAATGAATTGACTTATTGCCCCCCACCCCTGCCCCGTGCAAAAAAAAAAAAAAAAGCAGACATGATGGCACTTTTATTTGTGATTCCTCCATCTAGCTGCATTTATAACATTTCATGGCAGTACTACTCTGGGAAAGCTGGGAAACACACCTAAAAAATATTGATTTTGACTTGCCACACTAATGTTTTTATATGGCATTTGGGTATCTGAAAACATTGAACTTTAAAGAATGATTGGTAGTAGTTATCTTATGTGGGTGTCAAGTATGTTTTTCACATATAACTGCCAGGAAGTAAACCTTCCTTTTTCACTCTTAGGAAAAGGACAAAGTGTACATATTAAGCCCATCCCAAGCTGTATAACTGCTTAGCCTTTTCTTTTTGCTATCCCTGTGAGCATCAGAATTGTGAGGTCTAAGCAAGCTGACCCTAGACCAAGACGTTAGGTGAGTGTCACGGCTTTGAGGAAAGGGAAGCACGCTACCAGGAGCTCTGTGGGTATCAGAGACTAGCATTATCAAACAGAAAACATTTAAAAAAGACTTTCCTAGTCAGGAGGAGAAAAGAGTGTTTGTTTGTTTGTTTGTTTGTTTGTTTGCTCTAGCTACAAACAAGAGAATAGCCCAGAAGGTTGATGATGAGGTCATATAGTAATATGTAAATTAATACATTGGTTTTTATTTTTAATGGCCTTTTGAGGCTCGAGAGTCCTAACCCTCAAGCTGTAGGTAGTCTGTTCATGCCTTAAATGAGTGCTTTTCAAACTGTACCGTGCATACCAATCGCTGGGAGATCTCATTAAAATGCTCTTTGTGAATCAGGAGGTCTGGGGGAGGGAGTCTGAGAAACTGCGCTTCTCTCAAGCTCCCAGATGATCCCGTGATGCTGCTGGTCTGTGATCCACACTTGAAGGAGCGAAAGCTTCAAATATCGAGGCATATTCTTGACTTTAAGAGCCTGCAGACTCGTTGAAGGAAGCCTAAGAGGGTGAAAATAACAGGAGGTGTGTGATTAAGTATGTCACCGGGTGCAAAACAGCCTGTGCTGGGCTGCTGGTTCTCAGATGCGCCTGCCCAATGGGAATCACCTCGGGAAGCTGACGAACTGTGCCTGCACACCACCCCTAGAAACTCTGACCCATTTGCTCTGGGGCGCAGTCGGGATATTGGGATTTTTAAAAGCTCCACATGAGATTCTACTGAGCAGCCAGGGGCGAGAATCTCTGGCTTAGATCCACCACAATAGATACTACATATTTACTCTCACTGAGGGTGATTTTTGACATTAAAATGGGGTCTTTGTGTTAACAAAGCAAGGGAGCCCATACTCCAGACCCTAAATCCATGATAATGATGGATTACAGTACCCCAATTGCCAGATAGTGCTTGGCTACATTGGTTATGTCAATTATCCATCAATAGCACATCCCTGTGTAGCATAACATGCTGCTGATGAGCCTCAGCCAGATCACCTGAGTTCAAATTTTATTTCCACTTCTATTAGCTGTGTGATCTGCCATAAATAAATTCATCTCTCTCTGTTTCAGTTTCCTCATCTGTAAACTACAGAGAAAAACTTTATAGAGTTATGCTATTAAAATAGTTAGTGTTTTTAATAAATGTTAATGGTTGCTATCACATTACTTAGCATTTCACCATTTTTAATGTACAATAGTTCTTTTTTATTTAATCTTTATTGTATTTTTCTATTACCTTTCAGTCCCCTTATGCCCCCCTGCTCCTAGCAATTATCCCCACATTGCTGTCCATGTCCATGAGTCCTTTTTCCTTTTTGCTCAGTTCCTCCACCCCCTCACCTCCCCCACCACACACTAGCTGTCATCCTGCTCACCACTTTCTTTATTTACAACTACTTACCAAAGACTTCGGCATCACTAGATTTTACCTTGCTAGCCCATGAGATAGCAACCTATGAAGGCGATATGGCACAAGTGAGATCTCCTCCACCTAAGATGTAGGCAGTACCTAAATGCGAAACCTACTTGTACATGCCCGATCTAATTGGCATCAAGATGATGTCACTGGTTCTGGAACAGAGAGCGGTTGAGGGTAAAAAGGCACTGAAGTGAGGCAATGATCTGCTCACACTAGGTCGGGTAGAGTTTACCAGGGACTGGAAGGGATCACACATTTGCACGGAATGAGGGAAGAGGACCAGCTCAAGGCAAGGCATCATGGGAATGGTCAGAATCTTGTTTTGAAGACTTTATGTCTTCAAAAGGTTGAGAGCTAGGGTATAGAAGGTGAGAATTAGAAGGATTTGTGGAGGGACAACAGAGTGCCAGGCAGCTGTAGCTTCTGAAATGACCACCTGAAGTACAGTGACACGTGGGCCCCGTCTCGTATTCTCTTCCGATCCTTTGTTATTTTCCCTCCTGAAGCTTCTGGGTTTTGCCACCAGTTCACATAGCTAACAAAGGCTTTGGATTTGTGTGCCCCGTGTGGAAGCTGCACAAAATTTTGTTTGGACTGGAAAAGTAACTTTTCAAAAGAGTGTAGAACCAAGAAAAAGAACATGTTCATTATAACTTCTGTCTTGAAAGATCAAACATTTGGTGATACTTGGGAAGTTAATGTTTCGTTTTGTTGTGAGTTTTTCTCTTCTTTCCGCAACAAGAGAATTGGAGGAGTGAAAGGAGGAATCATTATTTATTCCTGTGCTTGTCTACTTACGTTTTTGTCTTTAACCACAACAGAATGCCAAAGGGAGAGGAGATTTATATTACTAACAATGCAAGACTTTAGGTTTTTAAATTGCTTGTCTGGTATATTTATTAGAATTATATGCCCTTTTCTTCAAAGATACTTAAAATAGACTGCCTTCCTTTGATTTAGAGATGTAAGGAAATAGGGAATGAGAATAGAAGTTAAATCAAAGAGGCCAAGGTACATTGAATGCAGGCATTTGCAACAGAACAAAGGTGTCATAGCAGAGCTGGGCCCAGGGTGAGCAGAGCAAAGCAGGCACTCTCCTAGGTGCAAAATTTAAGGGTATGCCACAAAACTCAGTCATTAAAATAAACGACATTGAAGTGTAGTATTTTGAAAATCAAAGTTATTATAGACAAAATATCAAAAAAATGTAAAAGCCTAGTGCCAGGTGAAACCATACTAGATTCTGAAGCAAAAGTTGCCCCTGGATTTAATGAAAGCAAGTCATTGGTAATGTTTTGCAAACGTACTTCTTTCTCTTATTTTCAAGTGAGAGAATTGCTCTGTTTGACAATTTGTCTGGACCAAGTGCCAATCTGAAATAATTTTAATTAATTTAACCCAAATTAAAATAATAATAAAATTCCGTTTGGGCATAAATAAAGCTTTTAAACTTAACATAATGTTGTAAGTTCTAATATACCTACTTTTCAAGTTTTCAATATTTTTCAATCGCCTTAATGTTCTTAGAAAAATTAATCATTAAAAAATTACATAAAACCGCATATACTTATATGGTATACAGAGCTAAATAGAGCATTTTCCCTACTGTATTCTGAAAACAAAATCACAATAAAACAAATTTAACTGCATTTGGGGAGAAGGCTGATATGGATGAACCAAATATTTCACTATATATTTTTGCCTTTTATTGTATTTAATGGTGTTACCAGCCTTCACAAAGTTCTTACTGAATTTGTCCCCAAAATAACAAAACCAGTGAGCAGCCAATGAGTACCATGGATGAAGGCCCATAGCTGTCTCAAAGGATGAAATTTCAGAACTGCAAAGTAATTGTTTTGTTGAATCGGATAGTCCTCCAGCTGAGTAATGACTTTGCCTTCTTCATGATGGAGGAGCATTGGATCGTCCCATAATGTAAAGGCATCACACTTAAATTATCAAATAAATCTTTATTTTGATCTTTCAATGGTTGTCATTAAAAAGGTGTTTTTCCGCAAACCATGGGATGTTACAAGATGAACTAGAATTTCTGTTTTCCCTTTTCTAAGATTTATAAAAATAAAAACAATTCTTAGGAAATTTTCGGAGATAAGAAATGCAACTTTCCCAGTGTAATATAACAGCAGTGAACCCTATTGACTGGCAGTAGCTGGTGACTTCAACTGTCATTCTGTTCCATCCGTCAGAAATTATTAGCATTAACCACACACACACACACACACACATACACACACACTCCATTCCAGAAAGCCTTTACAGCCAGATAATTATATGAAAAACATATATGGGATAGGGAATTCCGTAATGAAAAATTCCCCGAAGTATAAATGTACCTTCTATAGAAAGGCAATTCAAGATGGAGGGAGAATTTATCACATCACCTCTTTCTTCCAACACCTTTATTGTGATTCGCAGAGTCGTCATAAACTAGCAAAATATTAATTGGAAGATGCTTTATCAGGCATACTGGAGATCAAATTAATAAAGTCAGTATTGCATTTTCTTCACCTGTCCTAAATGCTTCCATATGCCAGGCTATTAGGAAGGACTTAATACAAGCTAGAAATGGTGAGACGCATTTCACCAAAGCCTTGGGCAAATTCTAATGTCCAGGTTGCTGTCTCATCTCCCGGTAAGGAGTTTGAATCCGTATCATCTTTCTTTTTGGGGCAGGGTGCCTTTGTTCTTAGGATTCCGCAGCACCGAGCATGATTAATGTGAAAATCTCCCATAAATCCAGAGCTGTCGTGGCAGCGGATTCCTTTCCCAGTACAACTAATAGCGTCTGAGATGCTTATGTGCTTTGAGTTCCAGCAGAGCGAAGTTTATCAGTTCAACCACTGAGCCAAGAATGAAGCCAATGCAAGTTTGAAATCTGCAAGGATGTTTCTCACTGGGACGGTTTAAGCAAGGAGCTGGGCTGGCCACATCTGGTGATTGAACCGGAGTTTTCCCTTTATCCACAGAACAAGTTCTGTGCCTCCGGCCACAATGCAGGCCCACCCACAGTACCCTACCAACGTGTTCACACCCTGACCTGGAAGGACCAGCTAAGGGTGAGAAAGTGATCCACTCTCCGTATCCATCTCATGCTTATCTGGTTAGCTGAGACTAGCCGTGCACGCTGTGGATGGTCCTGGGGTTTGCAGCTCTCACGAGGAATCCATCCATTCGTGGAAGCAAACCCATGTTAACTGGCAACCTGTCCAGCCAACTTGCCCAACCTCCAATCCATTAAATTCCAAGACGTAGAAAGAGAGGCCCGTATATGGTTTTAAACTGTTTGTCAGCTAGTGAATCACTGGTTAAATGTTTTATATAGATAAATACATAAATATTTTATGGCCTTTACTTGGAACACCGAAGTTAAATTTGTCTCCGTAGAGTTGAATCGTCTTAGGGGCAAACTTTAGAGAAGACATTGGTGGCCGCTTATCTTGTTTTTCAGAGACACCCAAAGGGGGTTTCTGGACTTGTTTCCAATAGATGCGATGATGAAACAATGAAATGACACTAAAATGTCTTAAAATTCTAAACTGCCTACGTTGTAGTAAGAGTCCTGAGGAATGAATAAAATACTTTTGTTCATTGCTGGGCTTTCATGTGAAAAGACAAGTGTTAGAGTAAGTGTTCTTAGGCAAATTTGACCACCACCTTACTGAGCTCTGCCGAAAAAATAAAATAATAGATAGGAAATACTTTAAACATTTCAAAGGGCCATCAGCTCGAAGTATGAAATATAACGTTTTACTATTCAGTTTTAGTAACATTAAATGCTACATGTCAGATAAATTTTAGAATGGTCTTAACCCTTACTGCCTCTGCTGCTAGAAAGACATGTTACTTAGTCCCCTCCTCGTTTCTTTCGCTCCTCTCTAAGCTATGGTCAGGAACAAGGAGAGTTGTTCACAGGACAACTTAGTACAATGCCTGCTGCACAATGAACTCCATACAGACATCAACTTTCGGTTCTACCGTAGGCCAGGGAGTTGTTCGTATAAGTATATTTCACAAGCTGCTTGTCATACGTACCCAAACTGTATCCCCTTCCATCGCCAAGATACTATGGGTGTCTGGGAGAAGAAGATACCGCCTCTCACTGGATGGCCCCATCAATCTGTGTCCCCGGGCACTCTGAAGAGGTTCACGGCCTGTGCCGAGAACTGTGAGACACCTCATCTCCCTCTACCTCCAGGGATTAGCTTGAGCCACTTTCCCCCGTTTTTCTCCTGACTGGGGCCCCCACTGCGGTCACTTTGGTGGCTTGACTTAGGGGAATGAACCGGAAGAGTAGAGAAAGGCAGATTGGCCTCTCTTGCCCCCTCTCACCTTAAGGCGTTCTGATTGATAACTAAACTCCATTAAGTTACCTGGACCCTGGTGACTGGAGCTCACTGGTATAGAGGGCACACTGTCCCTCCTATACTCAGCTGTGGCCCCAACCACCTCAAGGTCAGGACCACCACATCTACCCCCACTGCCAGCCAGTGTGGAGGTTTGTCGTTTCCCTCCTTTTTTTGACTTAGTAGATCCTCAGCCCACTGTCACACCTGTGGCTTACCAAAAGGAAGGAAGTTTGATATCAGAGGTTCTCAAATTTCCTATGTATCAAAATTACCGGCGGTGCTCTTTGAAATACAGTTTGCTAGCCTCATGCCCAGAGATTCCCTTTCAGTAGGCAAAGCTAGCTTCATGGGCTGCAACCTCTGCAGTCACAAAGAACCCCACGCTCAAAAGAACCCAGTGATCGGCTTAATAATTTGCTGTCACTGTCTGGAAATTCTTGATTTTTTTCTTGTTGGCACTATTACAGACGTCCCCCATGTTCTCCTTTGCTCCCCTCCATCCAGCACCCCCCAGCCTTCACTACATTGTTTCTGTGTCCATTGGGGCTCTGCATGGTCATTTTGCTCTGGGTCATATCTATTATAGCTAGTCCTAAGGATGGAGGTATTAAGCTGGGAAGAAAGGGAGGGAGGGAGGGAGGGAGGGGGGAGGGGGGAGGGAGGGAGGATCCAGGACAGAGACAACAGTATGTCAATTGTCAGAGGGAAGGCGGTGGGGTGAGGTGGAAGAGGGTATGGGGATGACAAACAGTGATGGAAGGGCCCTGGCCGGTGTGGCTCAGTGGACTGAGCACCAGACTGTGCACCAGAGGGTCACCGGTTCCATTGCCAGTCAGGGCACATGCCTGGGTTGTGGACCAGGTCCCCCGTAGGGGGTATGCGAGGGGCAACCACACGTTGATGTTTCCTTCCCTCTCTTTCTCTCTCCTTTCCCCTCTCTCTAAAAGTAAATAAATAACATCTTTAAAAAAACTAATGATAGAAGGAGACTTGACTTGAGGTGGGGAACACATAATATGATATACAGATAATGTATTATACAACAGGACACCAGAAACCTACATAATTTTATTAGCCAATGTCACCCCAATGAATTCAATAAACTAAAAATAAAAATAATAGCCAGTCCTGTCAGTAGGTGCAGAACGGAGCTTTGAGAATCCAACAAATTCCTGGACATTGGGGGATGCTGCCGAGGGGAACCACTGACAGAGAGTCAGCCCAAGGAACAGAGGAAAGGGACAGTGACGCCACCCCCTCCCTCTCACCTCTGCTCGATGAGATCCAATCAGCCACGAAAACGGAGGAAGAGTGTGGCAGTTTCCGTTACTTTCGTTATTGTTATCGTTGCTCTTGTTTTATTATGGTTTGTTTGAACCGAAGCAAATGTTCTCATGAAGCATGGTGCCCTTTCGGTTCCCCCAGCCATTAATGGGGGTATGATTTCCCCGTAAGTCCAAAAACAATGTATTAAAATAGCTTGAAAAAAATACGTAAAGTGGAACGATACTGTGGTAAGTAACTCGAGAAACTGGGGGCAGGAAAAGAATGGAAAGAGCGAGCAAATAAGATGCAGTTGGGACGTGAAACACACCCAGCACACCAGCTGGAGTGGCGCCCCAATGCCTCAGGGCCTTTTAGCAGCCACTGCAGAGAGAGACATTATGAGTACACCGTGCGTCTACATAGCCTACTTGCTTGGTAGACACCCAAACGTCCCTGGTACTGAGACTTAAAAGGGACTTCTTTCACAGAGTATGTTTCTTTATGCACTTAACTGGTGGCTGAATCTGCAGCTTGGAGTATTTTGTTGAATGTACTTTCTTCTGTAGGTTTTGTAAGACAGATGAGGAAGACATGAGACGGAACTAAGCGGTTTTCCATGAACTAAAATAGGACCTTTCCAAAGTT
Source organism: Glossophaga mutica (assembly GCA_039655065.1). NCBI lineage: Eukaryota > Metazoa > Chordata > Mammalia > Chiroptera > Phyllostomidae > Glossophaga > Glossophaga mutica. The sequence goes on from CM077318.1 coordinate 112,267,666, forward strand.
CTTCTCCCAATGTGAGAGGCCAAAAAGGAGCTTGTAGCTCTGAGAGTTATTTTGTTTTGGTAATAAATCGACTTGGCTCTCTTGAAAACATCCCATAAAATAAGGCTTCATGTACCCACTGATTCTTACTGAGGAGATATAAGACAATTTCATTAACGAGCAGAAAAGTGTCAACTAAACAAGCAAAAAGAAAAGAAAAAAGAAAAGAAAAGAAAGAAAGAAATTAGCCCAGTAATATAATTTCTAGCCTTGGTCAGAACCTAGAACCCTAATTCTGAGCTGAGCTTCATGTAGCTACCAATTCAATGCATTCGATCTTTCTCGTTTTCATAGTAAAGTTTCCTCAACCAGAGCCGAGCCCATTATAAGTACAGCTGTTCTGTTTTCTGGTCCCTCCACTAGAATGAAGCAGACTTTCCCCCCTTTGATTAGGTGTGGAGGATAAATCGATCTACCCCCACTTTCCAGCAGAAGTAGTAAAACTTCCTTCTAGTTTTCCTTCATTCATCAGAGGCCTAAAGTTTCTGGAAAATCACCCTCATGGCTGTCCTCTCGCTCTTTCCTGTAAGATTATTTGTCATCAGTTTAAAGAGGAGGCAAAGGAAGGGCTTATTTATTCCACGTGGGTAAGGTATTCCCTCAGCAAAAGTGCTCCCGGCCCTGGCTGCCTCAGTGACCAGTGAGGCATGTTACATACTGAGATGCTTTTCTCCTGGACACTGACCCCTGCTGGGAACCCAAGAAGAAGCAAGACCCCTGTAAACGCCCTACCTCTGTGTTGCATGCAAAACCATTTGGTTGGGAAAGGATTACTCAGGCATGTGTTTACTTTCTTTAAGATCACAGAGGATTTGTTCTGAAAAATTAAACCGAAAGCAATCAAAGACTAGTAAAGGGAAGGGAAGTGTGGGGCGGGGAACAGAAGCAGGTTCTGGAACTTCTAATCAATCTGTGATCATTTCCCTTTAAGATGTCAGGGCCACTTTTGAGGAAGGTAGAAAATACAGCTGTTCGCAGGTAAGACTTCAAACACTCTTCACACTCCCGACATTCTCATTTTTTCTGTTCCATTCGCATATTCACTGCTGTTTCTGTTGCTGTGACAATCCATGCACACAAACATGTAATGGGCGTGCTAATTAGTATGTTTTACATCAATTTGTAAAAGAACTTGTGCCTTGTAGAATCACTTTAGATGTATTAAAATGCAACGCGCACTAATTATGGTCATATATTTATCCTCTCAGCCATATCATACATGAAACTCTTCCCACTAGTAACATCATCCATCATTGTCAGAGGAAGGATGGATTTATTTACACTAAGTATTTGAGTGGAGAGAGAACAGTTGCCCATGAAGCCGTAATGAACATCATGTAAAGTTTCAATCATAGTTTTATCTGAATTGTTTTAACTCAGGATACTGAGTAAAGTGAAAGATTTGTCAACCAGTTTTCCTTACTTAACAAATCGCGAGCATCAGATTTTAACTTTGTGCATTTATTTAACAGCTGCAAAGATATATGTATACACATACACACTCAAATATACTGGATTGTATAAAATCTGAGGTACGCTTTTCCAAATAGCCTCAGGAGCTTTAGCCCCACAGGGAATACATTTTTCAGCTGCTCCCACAAACGGAATAAGTCCTTAACACAACACTAAAATCTGGGCCACTTTTCCATCAACTTCAAGGCATGATCTAGTATGTAGTATCTAGAATCTCATTTGACTGAATGGTATCCCATGGCCAGAAAGAATCACAATGACTCCTAAATACAGGATCATTGATGGTTGGTACATGTACTAAATTAAATGCTGTATTTTAAAGATATCAAATGTGAATCCCAAGTTATCTCTTCATTAAATTAAGTGTCTTAAGTGCCCTGAATAGATCCTGGCAAGTTCAGCCTATTTCTAAATTTCATGTTTAGTTATCATTTTAATCAAATATACACAATCTTCTAATTTGCCTGTGTTTATGAGTGCATACTCCTAGCCATATAGCCATAAATATGGTTGGTTGATAAAAATAATGGCAATTCAGTCTTTTGGGTTCTTTTTGTTTTTTTTTTTTTTTCATTGCTTTATCACCAATGCACAGCGGTGATGGTTTTTCTTTTTGCACATATGTATCACTCCCCAGTTTGACCATGACTCAGTTCTCTTTGCAGCCGTTTTTAACTGTCCTTGTAAAGCCTTTCTTCAAGTCATATTTCCGACAGGATGTCAGTTTCTTTTAAAATCCAATGAGTACATTTTGTTCCTCTTGCCCCAAACAGAAACGCCTTTTGTTTTTGACAAAACGTTTCTGTTTCTTTCTGATGCTTTTAACTTCTTTTACTCGTTTCACAGTTCTTGAGCAGTCTTCCATAGGTGTTCAGACTTTAACTTTGACTCGAAAACCGTTGAATCCAACAGGCATTTCAGCGAGGCACACTGGAGAAGACAGGGTTCCATCTCCAGTTCATCCTTCCCCCTCGTCCCTTTGCCTTTACATTTCAGTACCTTTTGTTGAGTTTTACTGTCCTCTGCTGGCTATTTCATGGAAACGCTTTCACTGTATTGATACAAGTTTTGGAACATTGCTCAAAAAGTCTTTTTGTTTGTTTCAGCCATGCATTCTCTTCCTGTCACTTGTGTAATGGTCACATTGGTTAAATATGGTCCTTGTTAGCATACTCACATGCCTGCAATTGTCTCCTTGTTCCAGAAGCCCTGACATGCTGCAGTCGGAAGTTTCCTTTTCCATGGGAGGAAGGCACTCATCCACAGACTCCAACAAGGCCTCCAGTGGAGACCTCTCCCCTTATGACAACAACTCCCCAGTGCTGTCCGAGCGTTCCCTGCTGGCTATGCAAGAGAACATGGCTCCGGAGGGCTCGGAGAAGCTTTACAAAGGACCAGAGCAGTATACGCTGGTGGGCCACTTGCCATCATTGAAGTCAAGGGAGAGTTCTCCTGGACCAAGGCTTGGCAAAGGTAACTATAGCCATGTGGGCGCTGGCCAAATCAGTGACTCTGACTGCATGAGGCATGAGGCCTTGGGAACTTCTCTTTATCCCCTTCCTAGGTTTATGTTTCTGTAATCCAGTGAGCATTTACTGAATACCTGCTGCAAATCTTCTCTCTAGGAAGAGGAAGGTGAGGTGAGCCTAGTCGTTGTCCTGGAGGGTCCCTGCGGACCAAGATGTCTGGGAAGCATTCTCATGCTGAGAGAATAATATTCCCAGCTGACTCTTTTCCTTCCAGCATCCCAGGATGTGTGTCCCAGCCAGTGAATTTGGGTGCATATTTGCTAGTCTAAGATGTCATCCTATCATTGCTGTTACTTTTATAAAGAGAACAAGCTGAACCTACTATATAACAAGACATCATGTTCCAGAAAGAACATAATGTTAGTCTCCAGGGAGATTAACATTTTTAGGCAGAATAAGGGTGTCATGGTAAAAGGCATTTGGGAAATGGCGTCTCCATTGTACAATTTCTCAAACTCTTAAGTGCTAATGGTTGAATTTCCGCAGTCAGAAGGATGATGTGGTTTGCCACTTTTCCCACATTTCTTTGACCACTGATTTGACCACTGAATGTTTGCTTGTGTTCTTTCCCTCCACAGAGTAATTCCTTGGGGTCAGGACTCAGCACGACATTCTTTGAGTAATAATTAGAAGACGCAGTACAAATTTTGCTACTTTATCTTAAAGTTCTCATTTAATCCCAAGAGCCACTCTGGAAGGGCTCTGTGTGTTTTTAAACGATAGCATCTTTATTTTATTTGCCAAATACACATGTCAAGAAGAATTTTAAAAATTTACAATGAAAGCAATAATCCACGTTCCCATCAGGCATTATCTTTATTTTTAAAATGCGAAACTTTATTTTCCTACTCCTTGTTCATATGCATACATAACTCTATATATTTGTTTGCATAGTATAGCTACTTGTGAAGTAAGCCTATCTTACTTAAAATCCTACTATTCATTTTTCATTTTGCTAACATTTTTCATGGCTACAATATATTTCCATTAAATAGATGTATCATAGATTGTAATTATTCCCTGTCTGATGCATATAATTGATCTCTAATTTTAATCTTTTAAATTACTAGCAGGCTTTTTATATGTAATATTCTCTGCAGCAGCCACAAAGAAAGGCAATCTGAAGAGAACTTTGCTGTTTTGAGAGGCATAGCATATTTAGGTTTGTAAATACAGATTCAAAGTAGTAGTGGACACATTCACACCTGGGAAGCTTCATTTTTTTTCTCCCCAGGGTCAGTATCTTTGCTGTGCAGTTTTTTTAGCAGGTGGGCTAAGATACACATGGACTGTAACTTATTAGCAGATAGAGTAGGCATGTATCAGCTCTCTTCATCCGTTTAATATTTTGGCAAACTCTAGCCCCATAGTTCTTAATTTTGCCACTAGGGGACATATGACAATGTCTGGTGAAATTTTGCTTGTCACAACTTGGGAAGGGGTTGCTACTGGCATCTGGTGGGTAGAGGGGCGGGCTGCTGCTCAGCACCGCACAATGCCCAGGACAGCTCCTCTCACAACAAAGAATGATCCTCCCCAGTGTCACTAGTGCCAAGGTGGAGAATTCCTGTGTAATCTGTATCTTTCTCCCTGGAGATAATTTTACCCGGAGTGAACTAGAAGCAAATAGTGTTGGTATCCAGTGACAAGCACTAGATTTATAGTGCATAACCTGCTCTGCCACTTTCAACATGTAGGACGTTAAGTGAGTGACTGAGGTTTTTGGAGTCCCATGTCTTCCTCCTATGAAAACGAAGACAGATAGCAGTATTAATTCATAGGGCTTAACTAGCTAATCTATGTAAAGCCCTTAACAGAGAACTTGGCATGTAATAAATGCTTGATGACACTTTCTACGTAATCCTGTGTGCACTTCTTACCCACCCCTTCCACTACTTGCCAGCCTGTAAAATGGACTCAGGGGCATCTCCTTGGCATTAAGCGAAAGCATACACATGTATTGTGGGAGACCGGGAAGCTTCCGCGTTACACATTTGCTTCTAGAAATAGTCACCATGATCACATCAGAGGATCATAGTGAGGATTAAATGAGATGATGAGAACACCTAAAATAGTGCCTTACTCCGTAAATATTTATAGATGGACTAAGGGAATGGAGCGTGCGGAAATGAATCCGTTGGTTGCAGTAGCCGAGTATTCCTGAGGGTAGTACTGGATGTAGGAGTGCTGGTTGTTGTCCCTGTATCTCTATGTTCGTGTGGCTGGAGATGTTGCCACTCATCGCCATTGTATTCATTTCCTGTTGCTGCTGTAACAAATGGTCACAAACTTAGTGATTTAAAATTCTATACAAATCGATTATGGTTCTGGACATCAGATGTCTAAAATAGGTCAGCAGAGCTATGTTCCTTCTGGAGGCTTCATGGGAGAATCTGATTCCTTGCCTCTTTCACCTTCTAGAGGCTGCCTGCATTCCTTGGCTCATGGCCCCTTCCTCCATCCTCAAAGCCATCAATGTCCCCTGTTCTCTCCTGCCTCCCTTTTACAAGGACCCTTGTGAGAACATGACGTCCACCCAGATGATCCAGGTTCATCGCCTCAGGATTCATAATTTAATCACACCTGCAAAAATCCCTCTTAAATGTAACATCTTTACAGGTTCTAGGGAATCATGACATGCACATCTTCGGGGTTCCTTATTCTCTCTACCACAACGGTAAAAAGCCTTTTTGTAAATCCAAAATGGAATAAGCCTTCTGAAAGAGATACGCCTCATAGTCTGTTTCGTATCCATCATGATCTCAAATACAGTACTTTGCAAAGAAGAGATCTTATAGAAAAATATGTGCGTATTGATTTTTGCTCTTCGGTTTTCATTGTGAATTACATACCTTTTTATTACACTTTTCCTAGATATGTCAGAGGAACCTTTCAATATCTGGGGAACTTGGCATTCCACATTAAAAAGTGGATCCAAAGACCCAGGAATGACAGGTAAGCTATTATTTTTTTAAAGAGTTTTTATTACATTTGTTTTTAAAATTAATTTATTTTAATTTTTGCCTTCTTATCACCATATTATGTGCTTATCTAAAGTTATTGGGAAAATGCTGAAAATACAAGGGAAAAGATAGTTATACTTAGCTTTTCCACCAAAATATGTCAGTTTGTGACTGTGTTTCCTTTTATTTCCTTTGCAAGAGTTTTCAAACATGGCTAAAATCATTCTGTCTCTGCAACTTTATATTATTTAACTCCTCTGTGCCAGTTATTTTCCATTACTATTGGCAAGGGCCACGTAGTACTCCAGAGTGCATATTCATAGTTTGCAGCCCAGTGCTTGGACAACTGGGTTGTTTCCATTTCTTTCTTGTTTTTGTAATAATTTATGATGTCAGGAATGCGTTTTCTGTACTTTTTAAAATTTTTAAGTTATTATTAGGGTCACAAAATTGCAGAAAAGAAGTTACAAGTCCCAAATAAGAAAGTGGGCCAAACATTGTGAACCTTTCCAAGATTTCAGAGGTCCAGTCACTTCATGTTCCCTGCATGAAAAAACACAAGCTTCTGTTTTGCAAGCTGCAGGTGGCGGCAGTATTTCACTGCGTCGTCCACGTCTTTTTAATTTCGTCACTATTGCCAGTCATTGGGTTTGCAGTTTTGCTAGTTTAAAACACAAAATTGTATTAATTTAAAACACTTACTGGGGGGACATTAGTTGATAACATTGTGTAAGTTTCACGTGTACAATTGTATAATACATCATCTGTATATTGTACTGTGTGCTCAGCACCCAGAGTCTACTGTCACTCCGACACCGTATATTTGGTGACTCCTTTACCCTCTTCAACCTTGCCCCACCCTTTTGCCCCTCTGGGAACCACCATACTGGTGTCTGTCTCTGTGAGTTTGTTTTGTTCCTTCATTTGCTGCTTTCTGTTTTACATGCCACATGAGTGAAATTATATGGTTCTCGTCCTTTTCCATCTGATTAATTTTGCTTAACATTCTCAGGATAGTCTCAGAATCTACCCATCTTGTCATAAACGTCATCCTTATGGCTGAGTAGTATTCCACTGTATTATTTTTATTTTCATTTTTCTTATCAGCATTTTCTTTTTTAATATATTTTATTGATTATGCTATTACAGTTGTCCCATTTCTCCCCCATCATCCCCCTCCACCCTGCACACCCCCTCCCACCCACAGTCCCCCCTTTAGTTCATGTCCATGTGTCATAAGTTCTTTAGCTTCTACATTTCCCACACTATTCTTGCTCTCCCCCTGTCTATTTTCTACCCACCGTCTATGCTACTCATTCTCTGTACCTTTTCCCCCTCTCTCCTCCTCCCACTCCCCTGTTCCTAACCCTCCATGTGATCTCCATTTCTGTGGTTCTCTTCCTGTTCTACTTGTTTGCTTAGTTTGCTTTTGTTTTAGGTGTGGTTGTTAATAGCTGTGAGTTTGCTGTCTTTTCACTGTCATATTTTTTATCTTCTCTTTCTTAGATAAGTCCCTTTAACATTTCATGTAATAAGGGCTTGGTGATGATGAATTCCTTTAATTTGACTTTATCTGAGAAGCGCTTGATCTTCCCTTCCATTCTAAATGACAGCTTTGCTGGACAGAGCAATTTTGGGTGTAGGTCCTTGCCTTTCATGACGTGGAATACTTCTTTCCAGCCCCTTCTTGCCTGGAAGGTCTCTTTGGAGAAATCAGCTGACAGTCTGATGGGAACTCCTTTGTAGGTGACTGTCCCCTTATCCCTTGCTGCTTCTAGAATTCTCTGCTTCATTTTAATCTTGGCTAACGTAATTACGATGTGCCTTGGCGTGTTCCTCCTTGGGTCCAACTTCTTTGGGACTCTCTGAGCTTCCTGGACTTCCTGATAGTCCATTTCCTTTGCCAGATTGGGGAAGTTCTCCTTTATTATTTGTTCCAATAAGTTTTCCACTTGTTGCTCTTCTTCTTCCCCTTCTGGGACCCCTATAATTCGGATGTTGGGATGTTTAACGATGTCCTGGAGGTTCCTAAGCCTCTCATTTTTCGAATTCTTGTTTTTTCCTTCTTTTCTGTTTGGTTGTTTGTTTCTTCCTTCTGGTCCACTCCATTGATTTGAGTCCCAGTTTTCCTTCCATCTCTATCAGTTCCCCATGCATCTTCCTTCATTTCACGTATTGTAGCCTGCATTTTTTCATCTAATTTGTGAGCAAAATCAGCCAATTCTGTGAGCATCCTGATCACCAGGGCTTTGAACTGTGCATCTGATAGGTTGGCTATCTCTTCACGGCTTAGAGGAATTGGCTTTGGGGCGTTCATCTGTTCTCCCGTTTGAGCCATTTTTGGTGGGTTTGTTTGGTTGGTTGGTTGGAGTTTTTTTTGGTCTGGTCGCAGCTGTTACGTAGGGAGGGCTGGAGCCTTAGGTGTTCCCCAGGGCGGGGCAGCCCAGTCACTGGGTTGTGACGCTGTATGTGGGGACGGGGTCCGAGAGGGAACAATGGCGCCTGCTCTGCTCTCTCTTGGATTCCAGTCCCTTCTGCCACTTCCCCTTCACCTGGATTATCTGTGTGCGAATGTGGGACCACCTGGTCAGCCGGCCGCCTTGTGCAGCCTCACTGGGTCTGCACGGTTGCCACCCCGTGCCCGGGGTCCGCCAGCTGCTGCCTGTGGGCCCAGGGTCCTCTGGCCACCACCTGTGCACCTGGGAACCACCAGCCACTGCCTCCTGTGTTCCTGGGTCCGCACCTCCACTTTTTCCTGCCGTGACTCCGCCCCTCTTACCGGTCTGGATGAATGGTTGTTCGACTTCCGTACAGTTCAATTTTCTATAAGTTCTATCTTGTTTCTAAATCTTTGTTGTCCTTAATTTTGGTTGTGAGAGGAGGCACAGTGTGTCCACCTACGCCTCCATCTTGGCCGGAAGCCCCCTATTTCTTATCAGCATTTTCAGTTTTTCTATTAACTAACTGATTGTTCCCCCATTGAATTATCATTTATATCATTGGCTGTTTATGTATGCTAACATTTTTAAATTGATTCTTACAAACTCTTGCTATAATAAAGATATTATGCTTTTGTCCATATTGTTTACCACTTACATTATTCCTTGCACTTTTTTCTGCTTTAGATATCAGGAATGTTTTTAGGTTTCACATAAATAAGTCTATTAGTATCTCTTTTTGTGAATTCTTTCACAAAATTAATCTTCACTTAAGCATTGGATAGTCATCTATACATTTTTCACTTTCGTAGTATTTTATTCTTTTAACCTGAATTCTTTAATCCATCTGAAGTATAGGTTAATATATCGCATGAAGTGTGTAAACTATTTTATTCATTGTTCCAAATATATATATTATTTCCATTTTCATTGTTTTGTAATACCACCCATATTATATTTAAAGTACAGTGCGTTTTTTATTTAATAGCCTTTAATGCAGCTGACTTTAGTAATGATCCACTCCCTAGCTATTTATCTCATTGTATCCTATGAAGTGCTTCGCTGTCTTTCCTCCCAACGATCAACTCTTCTGAAGTGTTCTGTTTCATTTTCCTTCTGCTGTTTCGACTCTGAGCTGTCCCTGTCTAAATGCACACCTCCCCCTCTTTCCTGAAAATGATCCTGGTTTTTCATCTTTGCCTACTTTTTAAGACATGAGAGGACAGGGAAGATCCATAGGAAAAAGGCCCTCTGGGGACATAAGCCCCAAGAACTCCTTGGAAAACACACCGTTTCACTCTCCCATCAGTTTTCTGAAGCAAACCGGATCAGTTTGGGAAGGCTAAATACTGTAATAAGCAGCCCCTGAATGGTAGGGGCTTAACCTGCTGGTTTCTCCCTCACATCACAGTCCAATGTGGGGTGTGCAGGGCGAGGAGGGGCGGGGGGTGCTCTGTTCCACACGCAGCTCCCAGTCCTCGGAGGCTTCATTGTCTCTCGTGGTTTCTCCATCCCAGGCTAGTAGCTGTGCCGGGCCGGGGGCAGCGGGGGGGGGGGGGGTGGCGAGCAGGGAGGCAGGAACACAGACTAGCATTTTTTTTTTTTAATTAGACTAGGGCCTAGAAATAGTTCACATCGCATCTCTTCACCTTCATTGGTCAGACCTCGTTTACGTGGCCCTCGTAACTGAAAAGGAGGATGGGAAATGTCATGCAGGAGGAAAGGGGGTGTGTGTGAACAAAGAGCCAGGCTTTCCCCCAGTGCTGGCGATCGACTGTGCACGCCAGCTGCTGCGTTCATTTTCTTCTGGCACGAGGTGGGCGTTTTAGATCCCATTCATTTATTCCGGCAGCTTTTATTGACGTGCTAGAAACGTGAAAACATTATTATTCGTGTCTCCTCTGGACCGCAAATTGCACCGAACAGGAATGGAACAGAGGAGAGTTCATAGCCAGGTAGACGGGGCGTTTTCTGAAACATGAATTAGCGACAAAGATCGTTTAATCTCATTTGCCAGCTAACCTGTTAGCGTCTGGCCATCTGTATTTAGAGTTGCTACAGGAACTGTGTCAATAATCAAAAAGTCTCCATCATTTCTTTTACTAGGAAGTCTTTTACTCGGGTAGCAGCCCCTAAGAGAATCCTGCGCTTTTGCAGTTTTCAAAACTGGCAGTGGGAAGGAAATAGCAGGACATCCCAACGGGGACCCTACAAACTGATTGCATTTCTTGCCTTTCTCTCTGGCTTCCAGGTTCCTATGGAGACATTTGTGAAAGCAGCTCCCTACGACCAGGGCCATGCTCCCTTTCTCAAGGGAACCTGTCCCTGAATTGGCCTCGGTGGCAGGGGAGCCCCACAGAACTGGACAGCGGTATGCAGGTCATTCGGAGGACTCACACCACAGCCACTGTTGCGCAGTGCCGAGGCCACCCTCCTGTGTCCCGAGTCTGCAGCACGCCCCACATCCAGGGCAGCAGCAGGAGAGCAGAGGTGGCCACACCAGGGTCAGAGCGCTATTTGACTCTGAGCAGCGCCGAAGACCTTACCGAGAGCGAGCTGGATGTGGCCCGGCTGCAGAGCCGGGCCAAGCCTTTGCACCAGAGACCTCGAGAGAGTGGGAGGCATGACAACAGGCCTCCTCCTCCTTATCCTGGTCCGGGAAAGCAAGCGCTAGCATTGGCCCACCAGCCAGCAGAGGCACCGTTGTGGAGGCGTCAGAGGCCAGAAGAAAGCTCGGGATCAGCTTTGGAAGAGGGGCGCCAAACAGCCGAGCGGGAGCATCAGGCTGCGCAGCCAAAATTGAGCAGCGCCTGCTCCAGCCCCGCCAGCAACCAGAACAGTAAGGCCTTGGGTGAGCCCAACTGGCTTGATTGGCAGAGAGAGCGGTGGCAAATCTGGGAGCTCTTGTCCACTGACAACCCCGATGCCCTCCCAGAAACACTGGTATGAGCCCACACCCAGCTTGAGCCCTCACATCCCAACAGCCCTCTTTCACTGGGTAGGGAAAAACATTGGTGTTGGACAATTGGACACTTACTTTCTTCTCTTCTTTTACACTTTAAATAATAACACAAGAGGAACCCAGTTCACTTAAAGATACAGAGCACTAGTACCCTCACCTACCCTTATAACAAGATTCTATTGCATAGCCAGCTTAGGGAAATACAAAGACGTAAATGGATGACAGTCTCTACTATAAAAACTACTCATATTGGCTTTAATATTAAACTCTTGCTTTGCTATAGCTTAATTGTATTTATGTGTCTCCAGTTTTGGCTCTTGTATATTCTGTAACAGATTATGTATGATAATCATATATGATATAGTCACAGAAAACAAAAGGAACCATTTTTTAATCACTTCACTTATACTGAGCAAGGAGATTCTATAGAACGTTCTATGTTATGCACAAGCGGGTTTCTGTGCTTTTGTCATAGCTTTTTAAGAGGGACAGCCCTTCCTTCAATTACTAAGAAAAAAACACTAACCAAACAAAATAAAACAGAATATGAGAAGCCATATTTTTATATAGTGGTGAGATACAAAAAAATATAGTCACTGATTGCCTTTTCATATTGAATATGTTTTAAAGAAAATATTACATTTGATATGTTATGGAGTATATTTTTAGAATCTGTTTAGAAAGGATTCAGTTAATCAAACAGGAGAAAGGCCGTGCCTGACAAAGAAAGTAATTAAGAAGTTGTCTTTCCCATTTTAGGTCAAATTCAATTTTATATAGACCATATATAATATATATTTATAATGTGTAATTTTTATGTATTTTACAAACCCACAAACTGGAATCCCACTATCAAGTGATTAAGAATCTAAATAGAATATTCAAATTAGAGAACATGGTTTTTTCCTTTAGCCCCATAATCAGTATTAACCAAATTATATGCAATGCTTTGGAAGTAAATCGTATTTGGAAAAGAACTACAGCTTTGTATTTACAGTGTACCAAAGGCTGAGGAATGTTTTCTTCAGTAATTTTGTGTGTAGTGTAAAATACTCCTACCGTATACTTCAGTAGTTAACTTTAAAGTTTTTCAACTGCAAAACTATTTTTGACCAGCAGGTGGCGATTCGCTTCAGTATTTTATGTGATTTTTTTTTCACTTCATAAGGGAATGTGTATCATAGAAAAACAATTTTTTTTATAAAACATGCTATTGTTAATTTTCATATTGGCAATGACATTTTCTGTGGTGTTTCTTAAAATTCTGTCTTGTGCCATGATGAATAAAAAGTTGAGCAAAGGCATCGTTCCTTGGTGTTAAATTCAATGAATGAACTCCCGTCCCATTCCATACATACAGCACACTATCAACACCTCCCAGTGTAATAAAAATGGCTGTACTATACACATACAACTAAGGAGTTAGTAAAAATATGATGGCTTGGGGACATCAAGCTAGTGACACTGATGAATTTACAGATTATAGTTATTTGTTGCAACTGAAGGAAGGCTGTTAGTCACTGAGTTGAAACTCAGTCGCCAGTGAGGAAGTGGTTTGCTATAGGATGGGAACTCAGGGTTCTCACCTGCTATAGAGGTATTGCCCGACGGAATTCCCGTAAGTTACATATGCCTATAGGCCTTAGATGCTTCATTTGCTTCAGGGCGGAAATAGTGAAGCCTACAGCGGTATCTACTTTCCTTACTGGGGGAATGATTGGGATAGCTTCAGGCTCTGTCATTGGGTCCAGCGCCCCCACCACTGGCTGGGACTCAGGACGAATTTGCCTGTTGGCTTCTGGTTCTCGCTGGCTGCCCAGAAGCAGCCAAAAATTGTAAACAAGACCCAGGGCAAACACTGCTTTGTCATGAATCACAGGTTGCTTTTCTGTGCCACCTCCTCTCATCTTTCTCCTGCTCACCCTGTGTTTCCTGGGCTTTGAATTTGACCATGATCCGGCCAGTTCTTTCCCTCCATTCTAGACCAGACTGGCTGATGTATGGGACCCTCTTCCTACCACTTTCTTGCCCTAACAGCCCTATTTTTTAAAAACTTCCATACCAAATGGCACTGAGGTTGACGTCTGTGTCACAGAAGGTATGTCCATCCGTTAATAGTCAAAACCATGATAGCCAGTCTAGAAAACAGGGCTCGAAATATTTTTAAATAATTAAATCGCGTGTGGATATATGCAATGACCAATATTTACTCTTCTCTTCTCTTTGTGTGGGTTAAGCCCAGTGGCCTTCGCTTACTGAGTAAAAAGCTAGTTTCTTAGATGCCTTTAGCCCATGAAAAATAAGCTGTTTTAAAGCACACACACAAGACCCAAGAACATGAGTGGAAACTGAAGTCATTTCTAACACCTTGTAAATTATATGATACCTGACAAGAAAAAAATACGACTCCAACTATTTCAGGTTGGACAAACCATTTAACAGGCTGTTCAAGTCCCTCGTTCCTGTGAGCAAAGGGATCTTACAAGCAAGACAGCTACAGTATGCTGCAGCTGTCCCTGCATCTAGGAATTCTCAATCGTTGCTCTGTGTCTCTGGCAATGGGGCCAGAATGATGATGGCAGAAATGGCCAAATATGAATTTGTCTTGATTCATCTAAGTAGCTATTAACATACGTTTGTTGTGGTTTCTTATAAAAAAAAAATCTCCTATACCAGTGGACTCTGTGCAAATTGAGGAAATTTCTAAATAAGCTCAGCTTGCTTCTTTTCTTATGCACATTTTAATACACATCTGCTTGGCAGAAAAACAGCATGAGCATTAAATAGAAGGAGATGTTAGAACAAAGTCCAGGCCTGTGGTGTATATCGACTGATAAGCAAACCGAGAAGAAAGGAAATGACTGAAGAAGAGTCACACAGAGATTAAAACAAGACAACATCTTGACTGTACAGAATTTTAAAGCAGGACTAAATCAGCAGCAAATGTTCTTCAAGAGAAAAAAAAAATACAAACCAAAGGAAAATTCCATTAAAGGTTGGAATTCTTCCCACATAATCAAGGTGACTGATGGTGTCGTGGAGATGCTGAACTGCAGACAGTGGTCTCTGGGGTGTGGCCCCCTGGCCTGGTATGGCCTGCAATTCACCAAGGTACATGCAACACCAGTCCCAACCGAAGGTCCCGGGGGGGGGGGTCACAGAAAGGTCAGAAGATTCTCTAAATTCAGTTCGGTCAACGTTGGCCTAGAGGGACCAACTCCTCCCACTTTGTCCAGGACATCTGGGCTTATTAATAGAAACCCCACGACTCTCCTCGTTTTCTAGATGGCACAAAGGACTCAGAATGGCATCAAATGAGGAGCAGTCCATGATCACCCAGCTAGGAGACGGCAGAACCAAGCTTTGGCAACAGGCCATCCGACTGCGGCAGCCTGCCATCTGGATAATTCGGAGCAGAATGAACAAAGCTCTGCGGTCCTTGGGGCCTGGAGCTCTCTCATGAAGGAGAGGGGCTCAGCCGAACCTTCCCCAGGGGAGGGCCCCTACCTGTGGGATGACTGCAGCTTCACGGGGGGAGCACTGGAAGGCTCCGCATTGCCCCCGCCCCGCCTACTTCCCACTGAGAAAGAGAAAGAGAAGCTAAAAGTAATGAAGACCCAGAGTAAATCTGATTCCTGGGGAGTTCTGGATAGCGAAGCCATGGGATGAGAAATGGATACAATTTAGTGATTGAACTTCCCTAGCTGAATTATAAGTAATAATTTTACCATTCACATATCTATGAATTATAATTAATTGCACCTAATTATAGTTTAGCATTATCTTCAGATTTTCCTTGATTTCAAACATCTACTACCACAGCCACCACTAACTTCCTTAGATAAAGGGATTGATTGATGGATTCATCCACTCATCTATCCAACCAATATTTCCCAGGGGCTCCAGTGCTGGGTTCTGGAGTTACAAGGACAGAGAAGGCAATCCAGATCTGCCTTTGAGGGCTCCTCGGTTGACAAAATGATCACTCCTGTGACCTGCACTACGAGGATGGCAGCAGATACTGCAAAGTGCCACATGCGATGCAGCAAATACTTGTATCCCAGTGGCTGGTACCTAGTAGGCAACCTATAAATCATTGAATAAATAAATCAAAACATGAATCTTTCCTTCGCTCCTATATTCACCTACCCACCCCCATTCCATCCATCCATCCATCTACTTATTTCCTCCCATACTCTTCTTCCTCCTCTGTTTTTCTGCCATAATTTTAATCTTCTTACTTCCAAATCACCATTTCTCTGGTGTTATCTTTTAATGGGTCTGGTTCTCCTGCCTAGTTCCAATATTTAAAATGTGCAGATGAATGAAAAAGACAGGATCTTCTGGTGCCCACTGGGGTCGGGGGCAAAGCTATTTCTTGTTTCCATGCAAACATGGTGTACCCACACTTGCTTAGAGGGTGTAAGGGAGGAAAAACCTTCCCCCTACCCTCTTCAGTTCCTTCTTGAGGCCTGCAAATTAAACCGATGGAGACAGCTTAACAGGAGAAAAGGGATTGTTTCACAGGCATAACAGAAGCCAATAAAAAAGAAAGCCGCTCCTTAAAAAGGTTGCAATTAAAGGTTTGTGTATCTAACTTAGTAGGGAAAAGAGACCGGAGGGAAACAGCTTTTTTGAGATAAACAAATAGATTTATTGAAGAAAGGCAAATGGGTTTTAGGAGGACAGATGGGTGATAAGAAAGTGTGTGATAATGTGTGTCTGTACAGGTGTGAGTGGTTTTCTGACTCCTTCCGGGCCATAAGACTACCAGAGAGGGGACCTACGGTGCCTTCATTTCCCAGAAGCTGCTGCTTTTAGCCAGATAAGGAAGCTCTAAGAAGGCTTTTTTTTTGCTGCATCTGTTGAATCTCAAATGCCATCAGCTTAAAATAGTCTTTGTGCCAGCTCTGGGGTTCCAAGTGGGTCTCCGCAAGGATAAGATGGATCAGAAACATGCTTTCTCCAGCAGGAAAGAAATATGGTGAGGTGGGTTGGGGGCTCGAGAAAAAAAGGTGAAGGGATTAAGCAAAAAAAAAAAAAAAGACACAGACAGCAGTGTGGCGATTGTTCAGAGGGAAAGGGGGGAGGGGGGAGGGGGAAGAAGTCAAAGGGGAGATAAAGGGTGACCAAAAGGGACTTGACTTTGGGGGCTGAGTGCACAATGCTGCACGCAGATGATGTTGACTGAGTTGTGCCCTTGGAACCTGCGTGGTCTTATGACCCATGTCACCCCAATAAATTTAATTTAAAACAAAAACGAGAAGAAGAGAGTAGAGTACATAGCATGAAGTAAGTGCTTTACCTCTTACACACGTGGCATGGGATTTTATGCAAGGTGTAGAAGGCTTCACCTCCATTGCAGCAATAAATGCATTATTTCTGTTATGGGGGGTACAGATGACTGATACACGTTGCTTTTGCTACTGAATCCAGCCAGTTGAGGCGTGAGGCCCTACCTATTCCCTGGTCCAGAGATCCCAAACAGAAAGGGGTTCTAGAATGGAGGGTGGCCTTCACACAAGGGGAAGAATCTTGCAGAGTCCAGGTCAGTTGGCTGTCCCTGGAAAGCAGCATGCGTGTGATCCGCAAAGGATGGCACTGCCGGGCAAGTTGGCATCCTTGTATTCTGGAGGTGACAAATTTGGCAAGAGGGTTCGAAGGCACAATCAGAACCATAGCAACTACATGACGAAGTTGGAGACTAATTCTACAACGCCCTACATTAGGAAAGAGTGGCTTCCTTGGAGGAAGATGTGCAAGGCCTGTGACACCTGTCCAAAGCTCCTTTGCCCGCTACACTTAAGCTGCGGGGAATATTCTGAGATTCCCCCCTTTAACATGTGTGAGCCCTTCCTGTTCAAACCCTTAGGGCAGAAAAGGAAGGCACCTTTAAGTGAAGCCGACAGACTGACCCATTACTTCACCGCCTCAACCACTTAGTCTAGCCAAACCGTTGAGTCCCAGGAGGCTGCAGTGCAGACAGACGTCTTCCTTCCAGTGTATTATTTATCTCAGATATTGCATTCTTTATTTCTGACTGGTCCTTTTTTATGGTGTGTATGTCATTTCATACTGTCGAGTACCCTTATACTCATTACTCTACACTCTCTATCTGATAAATTGCTTGCCTCCATTTCATGTAGTTCTTCTTCTGGAGAATTCTCGTGTTCTTTCATTTGATGTCTGTTTCTCTGTCTTCCCATGTTGGCTGCCCCTGTGCGTTTGTTTCTATGTAATGGGTAGATCTGCAAGACTCTAGTGCAGACCTGAGTCAAACCCCACCTGTAGCTGGCCCTGGGCAACCTGTTGGGAACTCTCAGCGATGCACAGCGTGTGGCTTCCTCTGCTGAGCCTGGGTGTGTGCATAAGGAACCAGGCTGTGCACCCAGCCCGGTTTTTATCAGCACCAGGCCTGGGGGAGAGTCAGCTGAGGCCTCAGATCTCCCAGCAATCCACCTCTGCCTGCAGGCTTTCTGCAGGGTTAATCAGTGAAAGTCTTCCAGCTGTACTCCTCCGTTAAGCTCTACAGGCCGGGGCAGAGTAATCCCGTGGAGGGTGGGGACTTGCTTCCCCTCAGGCCGATGCCACTTTGGAGGGGAGTGCTCCGCCTGAGAGAGATGGCTCCTGCTGTGTGGGGAATGACTCAGCACAGGGACCCTGTCGGCTGTTTCTTCAGTTCTCTCCCCAGGGCCACCAACCCCAGACTCTCCTCAAGTGTCTCCAGTTCACTCTGCCCTCTCTCTGCTGGAGCCCAAGGTAAGTGGCTACAAACAGAAGTTTGTATGTTGGCCCTTTAAAAGGCTCTCTGTGTCTCCAGCTGTCCCTCCCTGGTGGACGGAAACCCTGCTGCTTTTCACAGCCATATGTTATTTGGGTTCCCTTCCCAGTTCTAACACTGTAGGCTGGGGAGCCAAGCTTGCAGTTTAGACCCCACACTTATCAGGGCGAACCTCTCAACTGCTGAAATGTCCCTCCGGAACTGCAGCTGCCACCCGTGGGAGCCCAGCCAGCCCTCTCATGCCCCCTCTGCACTCCCTGCCAGTCTCATTGTGGTGATGTGGCTTCTTCCATCTGGCCATGGTTATAGGCTTCTCTCCAGCTAGCGTCATTCAGGATGATTTCTCTACAATTTAGTTGTAATTCCAGTTTGGTCCTGGGAGGAGGTTAGCGGAGCTTCCACTTACTCCACTGCCTTCTTTGGTTTCTCCACAGATGGGCTTCTAAAGTGAAGCCTCTAATGTGTAAATGCTCAGGTAACGAGATCCTAGACATACACCCTATGAAAACAGGAGGGAGAACACACAGGTTAATTCACATAGCAAATCACGTACCCATCTCTGACTCCGCAAAACTGTCTGTTGAGAAGACGTCCAGTTACAAGGCCTTGGCTATAATGACATTAAATAGTGACAATCTGACAAATAATTCTCGTGTATAAATTGAACATCTCTGGTGACACTGAACTTCCAAGTGAAAACAAAACTTTGAAGACAGCTGCATTAGAGTCCAATGTCCACCACTGAGCATTGTAATTCTCCTTGAAACATGATTTTTCTACTTAAGATCACCCTCATTGCCCTCAAAACGGACTACATTAAGTCCACTTTTAATTTTTTGCCCATTCATTGGCATAAACACAACAAGAGCAACAACTGATCACATAGGATCCTTAAGTCTGCTTTGCCGGAACTCACACAAGGAACCTTTAGATGGACCCTTAGTCTACCCTTCAGGGCCCCGAAGCCAAGCCACACACTTGCCATCAGGCTTTGCCTGCACTTCCTGTGTCCCCAAGTCCTCAAGTTTCCCATCGTGTCTTAAGATTCCTCCTTGCCATCGTTCAGGAAAGCGACCTCCGTTCTCTCCCTGGAAGGACTGCCACGAACCACATGACCAAACAAGGTACCGGGCCATTTCTCCAGTGGGCTTTTGTCAGTTTGGAAAGTCACTCTCAGTTCCTCAAGGTTTTCCGGTAACAACCAGAGGCCCGGCATGACTCCTTCAGACATGGCATTCCAGTCAAACTCTTGTTTGACAAAACCACCAGTTACAACTGGTTTTCTTGGCTTTATGCAAGGAAACTTTATGCTGGCACTCACTCATAAAGAATGCCAAATTCTGGAGGGATCAGGCAGGGAGAAAAATGGCAAGTGTGAAGGGAAATCCATATCCTTCTAATATCTACCGAAATTCCATCTCCATGCCTTTTAGCTTTCATTACTTAGCGTGAAATTTTTAACAAACTCTCAGAAACCTCAATTTTATTTCAGGACAGAAACAAAACAAAATCTAAAGCAAAGACGGTTTCAAAAAAAGAAGGGGGACTAGAACTAGCCTTAGAATCTTGGCAGGCAAGACCTTTGGGAGGTGATTGTGGCATGGGGTGGAGCCTCGTGATGAGATTAGTGCTCTTCTAGAAAGCACCTGAGAGCTCCCTCCTGCTTCTGACACCTGAGGACCCAAGGAGATGGTCGGCTGTGAACCACAAAGCTGGCCCTCCTTACAACATACCAAGTCTGCCAGCACCTTGATCTTGGACTTCCCAGCCTCCACAACTGTGAGAAACACATTCTGTTGTTTATAAGCCACCAGGTTGATGGTATTTTTCTAGTAGCAGCCTGAACAGACTAAAACAGTATTTTGTTATTCTTGTTACAGCTGACGAAGCTCAGGCCAAGAGATATTAAGATCACACAGCAAGTGAAGGCTTGAGCCTTGACTCTTAACCAGCCATCTGTCTCCAGGACACATCATCTTTTTTTCATAATTGAGTATAATTGACAGTATATTAGATTCAGGTGTAAGAAGTAATGATTCAGTATTTGTATGTGTGTATATATTATGAAATGATCACAACAGGTCTAGTTAACACCCGTTACCTTACAGTTACAATTTTTTTTTCTTGAGATGAGAACTTTCAAGGTCCACTCTTAGGAACTTTCAAATAGGCAACAGCATCGGTAACTATAATTACTATGCTGTGCATTACATCCCTATGACACATTCGTCTTATAATTAGAGCTTTGCACTTTTGACCCTCTTCGCAAATTGCCCCCATGCCCTAAGCCCAACCTCTGGCAACCACCAATTTTCTCTGTATCTATGAGCTTGGTTTGGGGGGCTCTATTTTTTAAGATTGCACATATAAGTGAAAACATAATGGTATGTCTTTCTCTCAATTATTCACTTAGCATAATGCCCTCAAGGTTCATTCATGTTTTTACAAATGGTAAGCTTCTCTTTAACGGGCAAATAATATTATGTGTACATGCATCGCATTCTCGTTATCCACTAATCTGTCAGCGGACACTCAGGTTGTTTCCGTATCTTGGCTATTGTGAATAATTCTTCAAGGAACATGGGGGTGCAGGCACCTTTTTGAGGACAAGCATTCTTGGTGACCACACAGCTTCAGGCCTATGAAGGCAAATGATCCACAGTGCAAATCCCACCGTCACCACAGAAGTGAGGCATGAAATGTGCCTCTTCAGCTAAGGAAGAATAACTACGGTAGAGGACAAACTATGTTGGTGACGGTACAGAAACTGGAACTACGTATTCAAAAATACATATGAGAACTTGCCCACCCTGTCTCAATTCTAGTCCTTAACCATTTCGTTGATAAACCGTCCTGTTTAAGGTAGAGCTGCACTGTGTGCTGTTTCGCATGCCCATGGTGATGCAGGGAACACGAACGGATTTTGGGGATAATTACTAGTAATACCCCATGTTAATACGCAGTCCCAGTTCACCCCCTACCTTGTTTGCTAATGCTTAGGCCAATGTACAGTAGTTTGTTCCGATTCTACAGCTGTTTCCATAGACAAAAGACTTAAGTTTCGAACACTGGAGAATATCCAAAATGAATTTCACGTTATGAATGAAACCTCCTATCGGGGCAGAGCGGTACTGATCCCTGAATACGATCATGTATAATCTAGACACCGAACAGCTGTGAGAGCTAACAGACTGTAGTCCTTTCCAGGAGTGGTGGGTGTATAAGCTGTTGATCTTGTCATCAGGTTTGCTTGCTAGCTTATTTTAGAGGTGGTTTTTCTCAGTACTAAAGCCCTGTAAAAGCGGTGCCCACCTGTGGCTCACTTCTCAGTTTTGGGTTACAACACTGCTTCTCATAATGCCTTATCCTGCACTTTTAAAAAATGCCAACAGTAATGATTTCCTTTAATACAGGCACACGTTGTTCTATTGTGATTCGCTTTATTGCACTCCATAGCCGTTACTTTTTTGTTGTTGTTGTTGTTTTTTACGAAGTGAAGGCAAGATCCTCTGCCCCAGCAAAAAGATTCCGACTCACTTTGCAGTACCTGTTCATTGCGGGAGTCGTAAACTCAGCTCATGCGGTGACCACTGCGCGCCCGCAGTGTCTCTGAGCCGTGCCTGTAAAATGTGATCAGATGAGAAGACGCCTGCCTCCAGCAGGGACACTGTGGCGTTACTTCTGTGAAGGTCACTGTTGTCTGAAGAAATGATTAAGTGTAACGTTACTCTTAAAGAGATTTCCAAAACCAGTTAACTATGAGCTTTATTTTAAAATATACAAATATCCTGAAATGTAGAAGACCTTAAGGTTGTGGGATTTAAAACAAACTCCACGCAAACCCGTCACAACAAAGAAATCCATACCAAATTAATCGCTGTAGACTGCTAATTCCATCTACTCACTTAACAATTCCAGTATTTAGGAGAAATGAAAGGAGTTACTATTATCAACTCAAAAAAAGAAACACCCCAATAGTTACTTATCACATGCTATTCTAAGAGGAACAACCAGTTTATGGATTACTGGTACCAAGAATCTCAATACCAAACTTAGAGCTCTCTGAAAAAAATCTGAACTGAGACAAATTCTGTCATTTATTTGATGCAAATACTTTCATTTGGGAAAAATACTCTCTGTGAATTCTAATACCCAACAAAATATAGTCATGTTTTAGAGAGGGACCATCCCTAAAACTGCACCTTGGGCCGGACCATCGCGGTTCAGATTAGGCCAAGTGCAGGCGGAAGGAATGGGACTCAAAAGTGGGCAATGAGACCTGCTTGTTGGGAGCAGTCACGTATCAGAACAATGGGAGCTCAAATGAAAATTAAAATGTTAAAACGTGTATTGTAATGCGCATGCACCACCAGATCGTGGGAGAATTGAAACTGTTCTACAAGGTCCAGTGTGAAAAATTCACGAGGATTTGGCGAGCCAGGACACATCTTAGTTTTGCTGAGTGTGTTCCAGCACAGACCTTTGCATTTCCTTCAGGGGTCACTACTATGTCATAGGGACTTTAGAAGTGCTGGTAACTGCTTAAGAAGCGTAAGTGAACAGCTCTAAATAAAATATTTGACCCGGTAAAAGCTCCTGAGGATCACATGGGTTTCCAGGTCTGTATCTCAAATATTCAAGAGAAGACAGTAACAAAAAAAGCAGCTCTCTTCATATTTTAAGGAAAAGTGCTGTTTCAGAGGTTGTTCACTTTCCTAGATTAAATACACAGGCGATACTGCCATTAAAGGGAAAATGAAGGGACTGCCTCCCACTTAAGCTAAGTGGGAGGGAAACTTAAAGTGACCCGCAACAACCAGCAGGGTGGAAACAGAACTCCAAAGGGCGCGCGCATGCTATAGCCTTCGCTCGGTGAAGTGTAAGGCCATTACCCACTTGACCTTCCCAGTACATCATAAGTGCAATTCAGTTTGGGGAAAACAGTTTAATGGATCCCTCAGGAAGAAAAGAGTTTATATTTTCCCATCTCTAACGAAGCAGCGCTTATGAGGTCCAGCGCCACCAGGCAACCTTCATTCTGTCCCACACCGCCGAAAGCGAATCCATTGCTGGCCGGACGTCCAGGATGGTGAACTGGTAGTCTTGGTTGACCTCGCCGCCATCGTAGTAGTCAATGATGTATCTGACTTCCGTCCCACAACGGTTGACGATCCAGTCGTGCCTGTCGAAAGGCAGCTCGTACCTGGAGGGAAGACATGCTGGTGAGTGCTCCCGCTTGCAGTGCCTCCAGCTCTGGAAAAGCTGCGAGGAAGGCAGAGAGGCAGCATGTGGTAAGGCCTGCTCTCGGAGCCAAACGTCTAAGGGGGAGCTGCACCTCAGAACCACAGCCCGCAGCGCCAAACGAAGGTGGAGCTGAAGGTCTGCGATGAGCCCCGGTCAGGTGACCGCCAGTCCGTCTACAGAGGAACAAGGTCCACAGGAAAGAGTGGGGCTCTGCCTACACCGGGAGAAAAGGGAGCAGCCCCAAGCGCAGTCCCAAAGAGCAGTAAGAGGACGGCTCAGTTGGATCCTGTGGTCATCAGATAGGCAGCAACCCGGGAAACCTGACTTCATCTGCCCACCGCCAGGCAAACTTCCGGGAGAGGAAGAAACGTAGAGCTGCACACTGACTAAGTCTTGGAAGACGGCCCTACGGTTCTCGGACTGCCCGGCTTTGGAGCCCAGGCACAGTGACCCTGACACAGGACCGCACCACACTCACCCCATCCAGGAGCGGATTCTTGCCCGCGGTGAGTACTCCTTGGCTTTACCTCCGAACCGGACCAACGAGGGACCACAAGGACACTCCCTAGAAAGCCCCAAATAAGAAAAGTGTATACAAAGATGTTCTTTCCTTTGAAAAATAAGATGTTGCAGTTTATCGATAATATGCATTTTTCTGTATGCATTTTACAAGTCAAATTTACAAAGAAAGGTGACTTTGCAAAAGTCACAGAAATATCCCTATTCATTAAAAATGAGTTCTTGAGTCATTGATCAGGTATGTTCCCCTCCCTCCACTTCCTTCCAAGCATCTGCACTGCTCTCCGCAGGAGTCAGGAAGCAGGGCCTTTCCATCTGGCGTGGGGACACAGGCCTATTCTCAGGGAGAAAAAGAAGGGTGAAGTATTGGGCATCACGCTTACCGTTCACACAGAGCAGTGGCTTTTCTTTTTCAGATGAACATAAGAAAATCCTACATTCTTCTTGGATTTGCAACTAATGAATGGCCCGCATGAAGAAATAAATGCAGGATGAAGCCCTAGGAACTAATGTAATTAGTGCCAGTCCAGCTCCTTAAGGCAGTAACCGCACACAAGCAGATGGGTGACCAGGCCCTGGCTGCAACACCGCTCACTCTCTGCAGAGCCTTGGCGGGGACTCCCTCAGCGCCAGCCAGCCCAGGCCCAGGCCCAGGCCCAGGGAGTACGGGGGAGCAGCACCACGCAACACCCTCCTGCACTGGCAGAGCTCACGGTCAGCCTTCTCCCCCAGAGAAAGGCCTGTGTGCTAGGTGTCTTCTGATCCGAGGCCTGCTGTGGACTCGGGAAATGCTGCTGAGTGAGCATCTCCCTGGGGGCAGAGAACAATTTAGTGTCCCCTGCCCCACATGCTCTGCTTTCAATGGACTCTGACACTCCTACTGAGAGGTGGGGGTCTCTGACCCCTCCCCTTGAATTTGGAAGGCTGGTGATGCTCTGGGGCTTCCATAGCTAGGCCATCAAAGGAGATGCAGCTTCCACCAGGAGCTTTTTGGAACCCCAAGTCTGGGAACTCGGACACCACAGTGTGGGGAAGCCAAAGCAGCCATATTTACAGGCTGTGGGCAGGTGTCGTGGCCAACGGCCGGCATCACTCACCAGACAAGCAAGTGGAGCCATCAGAGGATTCCAGCCCACGACTGTCAAGCCAACCCTGACCACTGGGGCGGGTGAGGCCCCAGGCACCGGGGAGCAGAGATGAGCCATCCCTACTCCCTGCTTTCTGCGCTCGGGACCCACCGACTCCATGAGCATAATGGCATGGTTGCCGTCCTCCATGCTGCGTGGGGCTGGTCTGCCACGTGACAGTCACTGGAACAGACCTGCTACCTAAAGTGTTTTATTAAAACGACACATCTGAATAAACGTTAAAACTCCCAAAAGTAGACATAAACTAAGAAAGAGGCTGGAGGGATTTTTTTTAAAGATCTCAAACATACTTACGCAGCATGAAGGGCTTCCCACTTCAAAATCTCCTTCCAAGCCTGCTCGTTGTTCTGATTGTGGATTCTAATGATATTGTACATGTCTTTCTGACTGATGTCGTCATCCTTCCACTTCCACCTAGGAAAGACCGGTCAGTGAGATTGGACAAACCTCCTGGTGTCTGTGTGGACTCACATGTCCTGTTAGTTCTGTTTCTCCGCAGAATCCTGAGTAAACTACAGTGGCTTTGCGGTTATCCTCCGGTAAGTCTGAGAATTATTCTAAACAAATTAACTTTTTAAATAAAAACTTACTGTATGTTTCGGGGATAAAAACCTCTCTTGCATTTATTCTTAGATGAATGTGACAAATGTATGTGCTCAGCCACGCGCTCCCTCACTTACCCTTTCTTTAACATCGCGTTCCAGAACATCTGCTCAGAAGGATAAACCCACTTTTTCTCAGAATCTGCTCTCGGAATGGACGACTCCTCCCTCGCAGTAGAGAGTGGGAATGGCTGATCAGGGGCCGGTGTCTGGTTAGGTGGTGGCATCTAAATAAAATAAACGGAATATTTTTTAAAGCTTGTAAATGTGTTCTCAAGTAGAAACAAGCAATATAATTAACTACTTCTCAGGAAGCAACACAGCACACACGTGACACAGGTTCTCTTCTAAAGCACCGCCGTCTAAGTTTCAGACAGCTCAGATCACTTGGCTGTCTTGAAGAGTCAGAGTACTGAGGTTGTTTTTCCTTGTTGTCCAAGTTCTCCTACACGGTCAACACACCTTGTGGTTATATTTTTGGTCTCCTTTTCCTCAAGGATTAAGAAGTAAAACAAACACGCGCCATGATCTGTAGGCACCTCTACAATATACGTACACCACCGCTTCCTACTGCAAAATCCGTTACTTTCGGGACCTTGCTTATGCTTTCAGCTTTTGGGCTGAAGACATTACGGACGATGGGTGCCGGCCCCACACCAGCAGACTGCAGGGAGGGGGGCAATGCTTTCTCCCAGACACAGGGGCAGCGGTACCATTATGCAAACACTTAGCCTGGCCCGGGGTTTCTCACTCTCGGCAGTATTGCCATTTAAGCTGGACACCACCTGGTTATCAGGCTCTGTCTGAGCACTGCAGGATATTTAGCAACATGCCTGACCTCTACCCAATGGTCCTCCTCTTCCCCACTTATGACAACCTATGTCCCCCAAGGGGCAAAACTGCCCCAGGTTGAGAACGACTGGCCTGGAACTCCTTTTTATAGCGAAAGTATGAAGCATTTCCTAGCAGGTGTACACACATTATGATGTCACAACACGATCCCCGGTTAGAAAGATGGCAGAAGAGCTGGCCGTGCTGGCCCCACATCGAGCATTTTACTGCATTTCCACCAAAGAGGGGTTAAGAACACAGGTCGGAGGCAGGTGGGAATTCAGTTTGGGCTCCGCCGCTTCCTAGGTGAATGATGCGGGGCAAACGGCTTCCTCTGTCACTCTTGGCGTCATCAGCTCTAAAATGGGGACATTAAGACGCCTGACTAGATAGAGTTGTTATGAGGATTACAGGAAAGAGCGTATGGTGCTCAGCATACTCCAAAAGATGTGAGAAGAAAAAAAAACCCAAAACCAAAACAAAAAGCTTTGCTGTTTTTCATAGTCTCACTGCACGTCAGAATCCCACAGGGTAAGAGTCAGGGTCTACAGGATCCCAAAGGCTCATGTTCTGAACCACTAGGGCATCTGAGATGATCTAGACCAGCGTTCTAACAGGGGTGCTTTTGGACATGTCTGCAGACTCCTGTTTGTCACAACTGAGCAAAGTGGGAGCTGCCGGCATCTAGTGGGTGGTGACCGGGAATGCTGCTAAATGTCCCGCGGCACGCAGGGCAGCACCCTCCGCATGGCATCATCTAGGCCCAGGTATCACTAGTGGCAACGAGGAGAAGCCCGGGTCTAATCCACCTTCTTCCTCAACACAGCAGTCTCCTTATAGCTCCGTGGGGTCACTGCTGAGTGCCAGGGAGGAAATGTTCATGCCTCCACCTGCAACACTCACCAAATCAGCCAGCACCTTGATGCTGGATTTCCCAGCCTCCAGAACTATGAGAAACAAACGTCTGTTGTTTGTAAGCCACCAGTTCATGGCACTGTTATATATGTTACGTTATATTTCATATTGCTGTATATATACCTTCCATGCCTTTTCTTTTCCAGACTAAGTATCTCTAGTTTCCTGAAATGTTGCCTGGTTTGCCAAGGTTTCTAAATACTTTTTGAGAATCCTGCGGCCTTCTAAACGACAGGCCCTAGCCTGTCTGTCTCTCCATTAAAAGGCGATTCCAAACACGAAACCTCAATTCCCTATGTGGTCTGACTATCACAAAACGGAGTGAGGCCGCGCTTGTCCTGTCCCTGCTTTCTCGATGGCATGCCACTGCTGGCTGCCACGTGATGCCATGCCACCCCAGTGACTCACATACAGGCTGGCACCCAGCTATTCCCTAAGAGGCCCCCCAGTCTTACAGTGTACCTACAAGGTTCCCCCAGGCCAGAAACACCTCTACTAACTCTAGTTGCACTCCTAATGGAATATCCTTTCTACTATCCCAAGAGGAGATATTCTCTCGGGATGGCTTATTCGCAGTCCACCCACTCTGGGACTTCATGATCACCATTTTCTTTCTCTCCACAACACATTCGAGACTTTCCCTGTGGATGGACTATCAGATTTCTTTGTTTTAAAAGAACAAAAGAATAAACCCTGGCAGCGTGCGGTTTGTCTTGGAGTTCTATAAAAGCATGTCTGTGTACAAAGTTCCAGGAAGAGGGCTGAGTGCGGATTACCAGATTAGAAGGATCTAGGTTCTCCTTATTCACAGCCACAGAGCCCGTAACAGGACACTCCACATACTCATACGCGCGTTCTTGGTGGGCAGGCCCGGAGCAGGTTTTGCTCTCATTGGTTGGCTGTGCACTCACTGGACAACCTGAAAGAAATCAAGTATAAAAATGGTGTCACCACAAAGGCAGGACATCCGGCTCCCTCAACCTGGGCCCTGAAGAGCTGAATTTATGACCAGTGATGACCACAGGCAAAGCCAGGCGTCTACTGCTGAAAGCTGCTAAAAGCTAAGCCAGCTAACATTCTAATATCCTAAACGTGAGGCGAAGGTTCTATAAATTTACGTTCCCTTTGACAGAGAAACCAGTGGCCCTTCTCTTATTGTGCCACGCCCCTAGCAAAAATACCCCTCCCAAAGACCTCAACATTTGCAAGGCAATGCCGCGGTTCCATAACGGGCTAGAAGGTGCCCACCTGGACTCACAGCTGTGCGCTGCTACAGAGGAGCCTAAGTGGGGGCCGGGCCGCATTTCACCCGCCTCTCCCTGACTGTCTAGTCCCAAGTTCCAGACAAGGCCCAGCCCCACACAGGACATAGGAGAATGAAAATGAGCAGAGGAACCCTCAAAAAGGCTTCCGGAGAAAAGTCCCAATGCACTCTGCCCTGGGGCTAAAACAAAGCACAGAAAGCTACCACTTGGCCGAGGTTTTAGTCCCCATCCGAAGACAGCCAAGCGTTTAGGAAGAAAAGGCAGACATTGGAGAAAACATTCCATAACCATCTAGGATCCAGATGCCCCTCAGGAGAGAAGGTCTGAACCTATGAGAGCAGCCGCAGGGCGGGCAGTCAGTGCCCGAGGACACTGGGTACTGACGGACGCAAGCGCGGGGACTGAGAAGCTGGTCTCTGGCTTAGGAGAGGGGGCAAGTGGCGGATGAGCTGCAGCCCAGGAAGACAGCTGTGCGTGTGACAAAATCCTTGACTGAGGCAGCAGCAATAACACCAGGAACACGCTGGATGCTGGGTGTCCCCCACCAAAAACACAAGTTTCCTTTCACCTGCTTTCCTCTGCTTCTCCTTCTAGACCCGTATTCCACTCGAGGGGTGACGGCAGACTTGCTATACCTCCTCTCCTCTCTACCACTCCCAGTGCCAATCTTTTCTGGGTCACTGATCCCAGCTGGGTGTTAAGAAAAAATACTGTTTACATTTTTCACGTTATATAGCCCCCAGCCCCTTCAATCTCCTACAACTATCCACATCCTTTACTAATGAAAATAAATCCAACTGACAGCTCTTCTGGATACACCGCAAATGAAATCAAACTGATAGACAGGGCTATGATCTCCCTGGGGATGCTCAGGACAGAAGCACACTCAACCTGTGTCAATTCGTCCTGTTCGGAGAAGCCCTGCAAGACAGCTGGATCTGTCCTGTCCAAGGTCATGGAGTTTCTGCTGGCCTTGCTACTTAGGAGCTGTGTGAGCTCTAAGTTTCCTTAACTATAATACAGGGAGAAAACCCACCACGCAGGGTTATGAGGAGGAGAATGTCAATTCCATGGGGAAAGGGCTTTTGTCTGTTTTAAACGTTGCTGTTCTCTCTGTGCAAACACGAAGGAGACCCACCAGTGCTCGGCACAGAGCGGGCAGTGATTAAGTCCTTGCTGACTGGCCAGGGGAATGAAGTGTTAGCACTCAGTAAGCAGGCCATGGTGATTCCTCCCCTCATGTCTTGGAACAAGAAGTCACACATCAGGCTGATGTAGGCTTGCTTTTTTTAAAAATTTGTTTTTTATTTATTTTAATTTTAATTGTTGTTCAAGTACAGTTTTCTGCCTTTTACTCCCATATTTGCCAATGATACCTCAGACAAGGGTTTAATCTCCAAAATATATAAAGAACTCACATGACTCCACTCTAAGAAGACAAGCAACCCAATTAAACAATGGGCAAAGGATTTGAACAGACACTTTTCCAAGGAGGACATACAGAGGTCCCAGAGACACATGAAAGGATGCTCAGCATCACTAGCCATCAGAGAGATGCAAATTAAAACCACAATGAGATACCACTTCAGGCTTGCTTTATACAAACAATCTTTTCCACATGCACCTAAAGAATGAACAGCAAGTCCCGCAGGCAATAACTTATTTTTACATAGATGAATACTGCCACGGATATAGCGGTAAAGTTGTCTAGATAAATAAAGATAGCTAGATTTAGACCAAGGTTTCTCAACCATAGCCCTCTTGACATTTGGGGCCAGGTGAGTTTTTGTTTGGGGGTTGTCCTGTGCACTGTAGGTTGTTTAGCAGACCTGCTGGCTTCTACTCACTAGATGTACCCACTCCTCTCCATTGTAAAAAGCAAAAATGTCTCCAGACATTTCCCTGGGGGGAGAGGGAATCTCCCCCCAAGTTGAGAATCACTGATAGAGACACAGGCAAACTTTGGGGACGGGGCTGATGTGTGGGACAAACACCACGCCCTCACACATTATCTCAGTTAATCGTCGTAATAACCCCGTGAAGCAGCATTATCTTCATCTTCCAGATGGTGGGTTGAGAAGTAACTTCTCTACAGTCACATAACCTGGAAGTAGCAACATAAGGTCCCAACCCAGGCTGCCTCACTCCCAGGCCTAGGAGCCTCACTAGCAGGCTGTACTGCCTCTTCCCTAAAATCCTTTTGAGGATTCTTTTTTATATTCTAGACAAAGAGTCAATTACCTTTCATTTTCCCTTCATGCATTGGACACCCTGAAGGCGGAGATGTAGTCTGGTGATCTGAAGCACTTGAGGTCTGGACTGCAGCAGCAGGGGTGGATGTGGACAAACCCATGGCTGGAACCACACTGTTGAAACCAAACAATTCTAAATTCACGCTTGTCAAAGCAGAGACAGATTGATGCTGATGCGTGGGTTTGACTACTCCGTGGGAATTCCTTTTTTAAAAGGTTTTATTTATTTGTAGACAGAGGGGAAGGGAGGGAGAAAGAGAGGGAGAGAAACATCAACGTGTGGTTGACTCTCACGTGCTCCCCACTGGGGACTCAGCCTGCAACCCAGGCATGTGCCCTGACTGGGAATCGAACCAATGACCCCTCAGTTTGAAGGCTCAATCCACTGAGCCACACCAGCCGGGGCTCCCTAGGAGTTCTTAATCTGGTCAACCCTTGTTATTTCTGCTTGTTATCCTTACGGGCATTTACAGGGCAGGGTACACTTTCAGCGACAGCTTTAATATATTAACGCCTCTGGGAATTACTCGTGTGACATGTCCGCCAGCCCTTGGGGAAATGCTTCTAACGGTGTGTGGATTGAGGGTGAGATGAAGTGGACCCTGAGAAACCACGTCACAGTAAGGGGGTTAGACCCGGAGACAGAGGGTCCTAGGGGGTGATCACATGGGAGAGAGACCCACAGTGCAGACTAGACCCCCGGCGCAAGGGCTTAGCGAGGTTTGCGGGTCTGGGAGAAGTACCGCGCAGAAGACCGCGGGGGGGAAGGAAGGAAAGGACGGCAGAGGACAAGGTGCAAACAGTCCTCCTCATAAGGCCCCCCCGTGTTCCACCCGCTCCAGTCCCTGGACTCCAGATCCCCGGACTCCAGATCCCCACTGGCCTCAGCGAGCCGGCTCCCCCGCACCTGACTCCCGTCCGGGCTACTCTGGGCGGCTGGCCCCGCCTCTCACTTCCAACTCCGGCCTGGAGCGGCAGCGCCCCGCCGCCGCCGCCTTTCCCCTCGCCCGGTCAACGGTAACGCCGCGGTCACCGCCGGCAACCGCGCGCGTCGCAACTTCCTTTCCTGAAGGCGGGACTTCCGTGTGTGCGGTAGTCAAAACGCGAGCTGAGGGGAAGGAGCTTCCGTCAATCACAGAGGAGTTAGCTGTGCCCCCTCCCTCCTGGGCCTATCAGTGCGAGCGCCGTGCTCTGGTCCCGCCCCTCCTGGCCACGCGCTTTCCCCGCCCGGAGGGAGCCGGCAGGGTGAATTTGGCTCAAGCCAGAGATTTCCCTAGAGCAAGTTTTGCACTTACAGATGCTTTCAGCGCAGAGAAGTTGCTTTGGTTTAAAAAAGTTCTGGCTTTTAAGTTGTATCTCATCAGTTTTAATCATAGTAATGACTCAAAAAACCTCAGTAGGTGTCCAGAACTGTGGCGGACCCTGGAGATGCAAAGCTGAACACAACAAGATTCCCCCTCCCCAAGTCTTCTTAACTGGGGGTGTGCACTTGAAGGTCTGTATTTTTACTTAACTCTAACAGAAATTTAGTGTTTCTTTTTTTTCCATCAGGGCTGCAGGCAGCAAATCTTAATAGTGTTAGCCATATGTGGCATAGTAGAAGTTACAGAGAAATGAGGTCACATGATTGTTGTTTTTGCCTCAAAATACTAGTCATCACTACTTTGAAATTAAGATAATTTTATCTTGCTGCTTAAAAAGTTAATAAGAAGCCCATGACTTTCTGCATCACTGCAGTAAATCTGTGAAGTACACTCAAGTGCCCATGAGGGCCAGGCAGTCCATCCCCAGGGGTGCTGGGAGTGTTGGCAGCGGACAGCTCGCTCGGGGCTGAGGCTTTCTCCAGGATTTGCCCTCAGCCTAAGAGACCTGCCTCAGACAAAATCACATTCCCTCCCTGTGGCAGGTTGCAGCCCAAGAGTGGTCTCTGCAAGGGTCCATAAGCACAGATCCCTAGCCTCAAGGGGGACCATAGCCTCAAGGCCCCTAGCCTCAGAAGGGCCATCCCAGCTTCAGAGCTGCTCAGAGAGGATCAGCTGAAGCTTCCATCGCTACTGCCTGGCAATTCTTTTGCCCAATCCTTCCATCACTCTCTTGCAGCTATTCAGGAGAGCACCCCTATGCACAAATCTTTTAATAAGTTCAATTATTATGTGGGTTTGTTAAGGCCAGCAGATTGGGAAACGACTGCCATTCAAAAGCACAGACTCCAGGAAAGGGAGTACATGTCACAGCACAGAGCACCACACACACGCAAGGAAGCACTGGGGTCCATCAGTGGGCAGAGGGAGGGGGAGACTGTGGGCGACCCTATTATGGTTTCCATGGGAAGGAATAGGTGAGGTTTAGCATCGGCTAATACGACTTTCTGTCAGCAGGCTCCGGAGTACAAGGTACAGGGGCTGTCCCCAGTTGTCTTGTACCTGTCCCAGGGGCAATTAGGGCAGGTGTGTAGTGGCCCAGATTGTGAGAACCCAGTAGGGGAAGTGGTTGGGGGTGTGTACTCAGCTGCTCAAGAAGAGGGAGCTGAGCAGTCTCCTGCCAGGGCCTCAAACCTAAAGACAGCATTTAAAATACTCTGATATATTAAGTCACTGTACATTTCCTGGGGAACCCGGCCTTCAACAGTTAAAATCTGTTTTTTAAAAAATGTTGATAACTATATTTCAGTACAATTGGTTTCTTTTGTAAATTCTTGTATTTTGTTTCCCGCATGTAAAAATATTATTCTGGAAAGATAGAAACTTCACCAGTCTCCAAAGGGGCATATGACACAAGAAGGGCAAAAAGTTTTAGTAATGGTTGAAACAGTCATACAATTTACATCTCAACATGTGGACGCGTAGACTATTCTGGAGCAAAAAGGAAGCAGTGGCTATTGTGAGTGTGGCGTGCACGTGCTGGATAGAAAGGAAAGAGTAAGTAACAAGAATGTTTTACTTACAGATAGAGAAGGAACTGCCAATGCAGAGTGTTAAAGGGAGAGATGTCGGTGCCTAAGACTGGCGGGATGCCTTCTACCCATTTCCCTTCTCTGCAGGCGGACAGTGCTGTTTAACTGTTTCTTCTCATTTCTCAATCCGTGTTCCAAGAAACATGTACACAAATGCACATTTCCAGTACTTACACAATTTGGGGGGGAAAACATGGTTTAATATTTCCATTACTATGACGGTGGAAACCATAATGATTTATGATAAAATTTTACTTGTGTAACTTTTTCACTAGATTTTAATATTTACCTTGTTTTTCCTTTTTGAGTTTTAAGTTTTATCTTTAAATTTTCTGTCGGCATCATAAATCTCCTTTCATTGTACTCAAAGATAACTACTCTAGATGTCTCATTTCCCCCCTTGAAACCTTACTCTTACATAAGCACCTCCCCTCTGTCACTGCCCAATTCTAGACTGCTTGGAAATAACTTCTGCCCGCTGTCTTCCTGAGATTGCCTTTTATACTTTTCCTCTATATGTTGGATCTCTAATTCTTGGGTACCATGTATTCTTCTTTGCATTGTTTCAGGAGCATATCAGTTTTGGAGGTTTTGAAAATCTGAAAATGTCAGTGCTGTACCCTCCCGCCTGATTGGTAGTTTGGATATATAATTCTATGTTTAGAAATATTTCTCCCAGAATCGCTAAGTGGTTGCTTCATTGTCTTCTGGTTTCCACTGTTGATGTTAAGAAGTCAAATGTCATGTCTTTCCCCCACTTTCTCGATATTTTAAACATCTTCTCTTTCTTCCAGTGGCCCGAGAAAGTGTGCCTTGACATAGACCTGTTCGCTTTCATTGGCTTGGCACTTGGTGGGACCATTCATTCTGGAAACATACATCCTTCACATTGGGATATGTTCTTGTATTATCGATTTTCTGGATAACGTGCTTCCCTCTCCATTTCATTCATTTGCTCTTTCTGAGAACCTGTATTACTCTCATGCTGCATTCCTACACTGACATTAATTACCTTACATTTTTCTCTTCCTTCCCATCACTTTTTCATTTTTTTTGTATTTCTTAGGAATTGTAAAAATCCACATGATTTTATTTGGTTTATTTTTTCTACCATGTTTGGAATTTCCAAAACATGTGCATATGTATTTGTATGTTTGTGTGCCCATGTATTTGTGCGAGTGTGTGTGTGTGTGCGCGCGCGCGCGCGCATGCGTGTACATGACCATATACAAGGCAGTGATGTGGGTTTTCCAATCCATGGTAATGTGATAGGAACTGCTGCTGTCACACCCAAGGGTTTAGAAGAGGAGGAAAAATTGAAGCTGTTTTGGAGTTACGAACTGAATCTATGACTGGTCCTGGAAAAATGAGTCTCCTTTCCAAACCTACAGTTGCTTATGTTTGTCAAGTGCTACTTTTGCATTTCTCAGTGCTCCCAGAATTTCCTGTCTCTTGCACAATTCTCCTTTCATTCCCATAAATCCCTGTTTCTCCTATAATGCCTCATCTCCCACAATTCTCCGTTTTCTCTCACAGTTCTCTGCTGTCTCATGATAATCTGCTCTCTTTAACAATTCCCCCGTTTCCACCACATTTCTCTGTTCTTCGCTACCACAATTCCTCCCCTGCCATAACGCTCTAGTTCTCTGATAATTCCCTGTATTTCCCACAATTCTCAGTTCTCTCCACCAGTACCCCATTATCTCACACAAATATTTTCTCCCACAATACTGTCTTCTCTTTCACAGTTCTTTGTTCTGTCACAATTCTGGTTTTTCCCCTACAATTGTGTTCTCTTCTACAATTCTGCTTTTTACCACAATTATGTATCTCCCATGATTCCATTCTCTCCAACAAATGTCCATATCTCCCACAATTCCCCTTCTCTCTCATAATTCTCCTTTCTCACCCACAGCTCTACATCTCTATCACAATTCCCAGTTTTATTCATACAATTCTCCCTCCCTCCTACAGTTCTCCATTCCCTCCCATAATGCCATTCTCTCCCATAATTCTGTTTTTTCTTACAAGTCTCTGCTTCTCCCACAATTCTGCTCTCTCCCATAATTCTTTGCTTCTCCCACTAGTCTCCATTCACTCACATAATCCATTCTCTCCCATAGCTATTTCTCCCATGATTCTCCACTCTCCCATAATTCCCACTGTATCCTGTAATCCTATTCTTTCCCACTGTTCTCTGCTTCTCTCATAATTCTGTGCTCTCTCCCATAACCCCACTCTCTCCCATAGTTCTCTGCTTCTCCCATAATTCCCTGTTCTCCCCTACAATTCTATATGCTCCCATAAGTCTCTGTTTCTCCCACAATTTTCCATTCTCACCCATAATCCCATTCTTTCTTATAATTTTATGCTCCCACAATTTTCTGCTTCTCCCACAATTCTGTTCTGTCCCATAATTGTGTTTTTCCTATAATCCCACTATTTCCCATAATTCTCCATTCTCTTCCATAATACCATTCTCACTCCCAGAGTTCTCTTCTTTTCCTATAATTTTTTGCTTCTCCCACAATCCTTCATTCTCTCCCATAATCCGATTCTGTTCTACAGTTCTGTTTCTCCCACAGTTCTCTGTTTTCTTATGATCCCATTTTTTCCATAGTTCTCCACTTTTCCCACAATTCTCCATTTTCTCCTATAATTTGCAATCTCTCCTATAGTTTCCTGCTTCTCCCATATATCTCCTTTTCTCCCCCAATTTTGTGCTCTCCTGCACTTCTCTGGTCTCTCCCATAAGTTTTTCTCTCAACTCTCCATTTCTCCCACAATTTGATATTCTCTTCCACAATTCCATTTTCTTCTATAATTCCCAATCTATCCTACAATCCTCTGTTCTTTCCTCAATTCTTTCTTCTCTCACAATTCTCTCTTACAGTTCTCTGTTCTTTTCAACAGTTGTCTGTCTCCCCCACATTTTTTTGTTTTCTCATTTTTCCATCTTTTCTACATTTTGGTATCCTCTCCCACAATTCTCTGTACTTAACCACAATTCTGTTCTCTTCCACAATACTCCATTTCTCCCACAGTTCCAGTGGTTATCGGATTTGTCATTTGTCATTCAACTTTTAAAGTATAAACAACAGTCAAGGACCTTCCAACATGATTTTTTTGATGGGGAGGACACAGTGAGCTATAGTTGTTTGAAATTACATCTTACCATATAAACAGAAAACCAAGATAGAGAGGGTAAGACAGCCAGTCAAAGGCTGCTGATTTTGAGAAATCCATAGGTTTAGGGGCAAGATAAGTTCAGTGTTAGACACAATGCCATTGTGATGACAATGGTTATCTAGGCAGTAAAATCCAAGAAGCAGTTCAGAATGTGGAACCGAAACTTAGGAGAGTGGGAGCTGATTGCAAGTAAAGAAATGTAAATGACCAGGTATGGTTGGATATTAAAGCCACAAATATGAATGGTGATATCCTTCAAGGCTTTTAAAAAATATATTTTATTGATTATGCTATTACAGTTGTCCCATTTCTCCCCCTTCATTCCCCTCCACCCTGCACACCCCCTCCCACCCACAGTCCCCCTTTTAGTTCATGTCCATGTGTCATAAGTTCTTTAGCTTCTACATTTCCCACACTATTCTTGCCCTCCCCCTGTCTGCTTTCTACCCACCGTCTATGCTACTTATTCTCTGTACCTTTCCCCCCTCTCTCCTCCTCCCACTCCCCTGTTGCTAACCCTCCATGTGATCTCCATTTCTGTGGTTCTGTTCCTGTTCTAGTTGTTTGCTTTTGTTTTAGGTGTGCTTGTTAATAGCTGTGAGTTTGCTGTCTTTTTACTGTCCTACTTTTTATCTTCTCTTTCTTAGATAAGTCCCTTTAACATTTCATATAATAAGGGCTTGGTGATGATGAACTCCTTGAACTTGACTTTATCTTTTCTTCCATTCCAAATGACAGCTTTGCTGGACAGAGCAATCTTGGATGTAGGTCCTTGCCTTTCATGACTTGGAATACTTTTTTCCAGCCCCTTCTTGCCTGTAGGTTCTCTTTTGAGAAATCAGCTGACAGTCTGATGGGAACTCCTTTGTAGGTGTCCCCTTATCCCTTGTTGCTTCTAGAATTCTCTCCTTCATTTTAATCTTGGCTAATGTAATGATGATGTGCCTTGGTGTGTTCCTTCTTGGGTCCAACTTGTTTGGGACTCTCTGAGCTTCCTGGACTTCCTGGTAGTCCATTTCCTTTGCCAGATTGGGGAAGTTCACCTTTATTATTTGTTCAGATAAGTTTTCCACTTGTTGTTCTTCTTCTTCCCCTCTGGTACCCCTATAATTTGGATGTTGGGACATTTAAAGATGTCTTGGAGGTTCGTAAGTCTCTCCTCATTTTTTGGAATTCTTGTTTCTTCCTTGTTTTCTGTTTGGTTGTTTCTTTCTTCCTTCTGGTCCACTCCATTGAGTTGAGTCCCAGTTTTCCTCCCATCTTTATTGGTTGCCTGTGCGTTTTCCTTCATTTCACGTATTGTAGCCTGCATTTGTTCATCTAATTTGTGAGCAAAATCAACCAATTCTGTGTGCATCTGATAGGTTGGCTATCTCTTTGTCATTTGGAGGAATTGGCTCTTGGGATTTAACTTGTTCTCCCGTTTGAGCCTTTTTTTTTTTTTTTTGGTCTGGTGGAGGCTGTTACATAGTGAGGGGCAGAGCCTTAGGTGTTCCCCAGGGTCGGCAGCCCAGTCACTGGGTAGTGATGCTGTATGTGGGGACAGGGTCCAAGAGGGAACAATGGCACGTGCTCTGCTCTGTCTCGGATTCCAGTCCCTTCCGCCGCTTCCCCTTCGCCTGGATTATCTACGTGCGAATGTGGGACCACCTGGTCAGCCAGCCACCTTGCACGGCCTCACTGGGTCTGCACTGTTGCCACCCCGTGCCCGGGGTCTGCCAGCCGCCGCCTGTGGGCCTGGGATTTGCCAGCTGCTGCTGCCTGCGCACCCCGTCTGCCAACCTTCACTTTTTCCTGCCGCGACTCCGCCCCTCTTACCGGTCTGGATGAATGGTTGTTGGACTTCGGTACAGTTCAATTTTCTATCCGTTCTGGGTGTTTTCTTGTTTCTAAATCTTCGTTGTCCTTAATTTTGGTTGTGAGAGGAGGCACAGTGTGTCCACCTACGCCTCCATCTTGGCCAGAAGTCTGCTTTTTTGTTGTTGTTGTTTGCTGTCTTTCCATATTTACCAGAGAATCTTCTGCCTTTAGTTGGGCTTTTGTACTAGGAAGAGAATGCTTAACTAGTCAACCTAAATGTATTCCTGTCTCTTTGGCAGTTTTATTTCTTATAAGCATTGTGAATTAATAAATTGGAGAGAACAGAAGTAAAAATGGAAGAAAAATCAAGAAGGTGAGGTATGGGTGGCTGTAGAAGAAAGAGGGGAAGGTTCTTTTGAGTGGTTTGGACTCATTCTGAAGTGGGATTGAAGAGTTAAAGCCACAAAAGACAAGCCTGACAAACTATTCTCTACCACCACATCAAACACAGTTTTCCAAGAAATATGCTTTGGGGATATTAAAATTTGTATTTTAACTTTTGAATCCTAGTAGGTACAGATGTTTGTGATACTATTTTATTGCATGGTCTCCTTAAGCAGTAAAAACCAAAGATATGCAGGTTCTAAATGCAGAGTTATTGGTACAAATCTTTAAAATATGTCATCAGACGGTAGCAAAGGTTTACAGTTTTCCTCTTTCTCTGTCTCTCTTTCTCATCTGCACACACTCCAGCAATGGCAATATAAGCCTTTATATTCAAAGACTTAAATTGTGAGTTATAAAGCATTGTTTTTTTTAAAGATTTTATTTATTTATTTTCAGAAAGAAGGGAAGTGAAGGAGAAAGAGAGGGAGAGAAACATAATGTGTGCTTATCTCTCTCACACCCCCAATTGGGGACCTGGCCTGCAACCCAGGCATGTGCCCTGACTGGGAATTGAACTGGCAGCCCTTTGGTTCACAGACCAGCACTCAATCCACTGAGCTGTACCAGCCAGGGCTAAAGCATTGTTAATATAAATGCTAAAATATGTTACTCTTGCCTCTCTGTTTGCGGGACTTTCTACTAATTTGCTCAAGGTTCCTCTTCGGTTTTACCTTCCTTGAAGGTACATCAGAAGCTGAAGTAGCCATGTTAGTAGGAAGCCTAATGCATGGGCTTATCTGAGAAGTGTTCTTTTGTTTCCACATCTCTTCCTAAATTTATCGGTCAGTGTTCTCCAAAGAAACAGAACTGATAAGAGATCTGTGTATCTATCTATCTATCTGTCAACCAATCAAGAGACTTATTTTAAAGAATTGGTCTCCATAGTCGTAAGGACTGCCAAGTCTCAGATCTGCAGGGCAGGCTGTTAGGCAAACATTTACTGAGCCTGCATGTGGAGCCAGCTTTGGATGCCATGGCGGGGGGCATAGTCCCTGCTGCCTCACCAATACTCTTGGTAGTGCGACAGGCACGTCTTCAGGGGATTTCATTTATTACGGCTCATTTCTAAAGTTACCGTGGGAGTACAAAGAAAATGCATTTACCCATGGCCTCTGTAGGTGATGCCCGTGCTGCTGGGCCAAGGTCCCCACTTTGGAGGGTAAGGCTTTAGAGCACCCTAGGTGTTGTCCATAGGAGAAAGCACAGAGGTCAAGAGTAAGCACTTAGAAACTTTCTTAGCAGTTTAAAAGAGGGTGGGAGGTGGGGGTGGGTGGGGTGGTGGAAAGTGGTGGTGGGCAAATGGAGACAACTGTATTTGAACATGAATAAAAGATGATAAGAGCGATTTTATATCTAATGAATTGGATAATAAAGAAATTCAGCTTGCATTTGGGCTGGTTCCTCTTTATTTAATTCTATCAGTAACTTTTTTTAAATTTATTTTTCTAGACAAAGGGGAAGGGAGGGAGAAAGAGAGAGAGGGAAACATCCATGTGCAGTTGCCTCTTATGTGGCCCCCACTGGGGACCTGGCCCACAACCCAGGCATGTGCCCTGACTGGGAATCGAACCGGCGACCCTTTGGTTTGCAGACAGGCACTCAATCCACTGGGCACACCAGCCAGGCTATTAGTATTTTTTCTTGTTTTTTTTTGTACAAAAAATATCGGTCTGTGATTGATTACAAATTTTAAAAATCTAGTCATTCGCTACAGATAGTTCAAAAGCCCTACTTTAAAGCACCTCACAGTGAGAGAAGATTGCTTATCTCTCCTCTCATGTGGAAGCAAGAGCATTTGTCTACAGTTTTCAGTTACCCCAGGTGAGTTCAGCTTTATAATAGACTTACTGAATCAATGAGATGAGTACAACTATTCTATCATTTACAATAATAATGTAATCAGCCCCCAAGTTCCTTTAAGTAATAATTTCCAAAATAATGTACTTGATTTACTTTGTAAAGTTGCTTTACGGTTGTTCAGATTGTCCTTACGCTTTATTTTCTTGCCTTTTGCAGCACTGGAGCACTGAGCACTGAGCCACCTGAGGTGCTGCCCCTGTGCGCTTTGAGGACCAACGACAAGGGTTCCACTGCCCCCGTACGCTCATCCTCAGGTGGGTCTGCTGTGATGCTGGCAATTCCAGCACTGAAAAGTGACTGCTGAAATGACACTGTGCCAGTACTCCTTGTGAAACATCATGAAGTATATATTTTATTGTGGCAGGTAAAATGGAAACAATAGATTGCAGATTCTGCTAGCAGTTAACTATTTAAAAGAAAGTCCAGTTTCTGGGAACTTACTTTAATTTTTTTTTATTTTGGTTGTCACGTGTTCGTATGCTTTGTTCTGTGTGAGCCCTTGACAATATGTATGTTCTGTGTGGTGGAAGAAGGGTTAAAATTGAGAATAGTCTATCTGTTATTTTAAAGACTTCCTGAAAATTGGGTGTGTGGGGCTGCTATTTTATTTTCACAGGGAACATCAGTCTGGCCTCCAAAGTACGAGAGGAAAGCACTGTGAAACCGTCGGTTTGAACCTTTAACCAGATTACATTTGTTTCACAAAAGTTACATCACTAAAATCAAACTTCAGAAGCATGGTTTGGATGTTCCTTAAGGAGGACAAATGAGTGTTCCATTACTGGTGGTGTTTACCAAGGAGAATACTGGGTCCTTACAAAAGAATTCTTTTCCTGCCTTTCTTTCTTTATTGATCTCTGTTCTGCTTTGTTCTCTTCCATCCTTCTGTTCTTCCTCCCTTTCCCCACCACCTTCTCTCCCTTTTGTTCCCCCTTCCCTTGCTTTTAACCAATTATTGAGCACATACTATGTGCAAGATATTATGCTCCACACAAAAAGAGAGAGAAACGATGTGCTTTGGCACCGATAAGGAGGCCCTTAGGCCACTGGGATGGAGGATCTTGAACAAAAGAGATTTGATGAAGTTTATCCTCCAAAGGCAAGGGGAGAAGGGTGGTCAGAGGAGAATATTCTGGTGGGAAAGGAGACAAGATCTGAGGAAAGGAAGCTGAAGGACATACACTTCCACTCAGGATTTGGAATGTGGCAGGAATGCTTGGTGTGGAGGAGGTTAGCACTGGTCAGTGTTGTTTAAAGGACTAGGAGCCTGGTCTCTAATTTAGGGCATGGGGGTGGGGCATAGCAGGTGGGGAACCAAAGGAATTTACTTTGATTTGAAAAATAAGCTGAAGTGCTAATTCCACTGTGAATGGGGAGATGAGAACCTTCCCTTTTTTGAGTTCAAGATAAGACTCTTCAGTCTGGGCTTGCTTTCCTAAATTCCCCTTCCTTTTTTTTTCCTGGAAAATGAGAGGAATTCTTTATTCCAGCCACCAAAAAGCATTGACTATATTTAACATGAATTTGTGAGCTTGTTATGCAGTAAGTTCCTTGGCTGTGGCATATGTATACACGCTGGGCTGCAAAATTATTCCTGCAGCGAAGACACACGTTTTTCTCCTTTGTTTTCCATAGGATACCTTTCTGACCCTGTCTAAACAGATGAGTGGGAGGATGGACTGATGGGTGGGTGCACACATGGGTGAGGGGATAGGATGATAGATTGGTGGATGCGTTGGGGGATGAATTAAATATTATATATCAGCTCCCACTGACCATCAAGACTATTCAGTGTCAATTAAACTACCCATATCTTAGGGCAACTCTGCCACCTATTTCTGAGTTTAATCTGGGTGAAGTTTAAAATCACTAAAACTTTTATTCACTTGATTTTGCCACTTTATGTATAATCTGCTGAAATTTGGACAACTTGACAGAGATAGCTCTACTTTGCGTTTGACGTTGGCTTTAGCAAAGTTGTACATATATGGTTTATAAACCTTCATATTTGGGGGCTTTATATGTTTTCTTGCGTCTTTGGAAAATGTTACAAAACACGTCATGATGAAAAAGTTTGCAAAGGGAGAACATGAGTTAAAAAAGCATAATTAACAAGAGTGGTTTAATTGGACCAGAAAATGTAAGCCCATATCTAGATCCTCTAAATTAAAAAGAACAAGTGATTTTGGGTGGTCACATTAATACTGGACATTGCGGCTTCGATAGGTAGGAATTTATAGCAAGGGGCACCCTGATTGGTGAGATCTGCCGATTGCATGATTCTTGTCGAGTGCGGGAATCGATGACCCTCTGATCCAGAACCTGTGAAGTCTACCTCACTAACACACCTCCACACAGACAATTTATAATCTGCAGTGTGAGAGGTTTTTTTTTTTTTTTTTTAATTTTTAAAACAGCTTTGGAGGGAAGACGCGTTAACACAAATTTTTTGGAATAAGAAAATCTCCAACAAAAATCGCCACTGGGGGGCGATGGAAGTTCAGAAATTGCTCTGTAGTCCCTGAGGCAACCTAGCACTTCAGCTAGTTTATTTATTCAACTGGAATTTGGACGTGCGAAACACCAAGCTCAGAGAAACTCCTGGATGAGGAACATAGTCCAAGGGAAAACCTACCAAAGATGGAATTAGCACGTTGGCGGACTGCCTTGAACACAAAGAGCTTTCCTTCCTTGTGCATTTTAAGGATTGACTTCAGTTCCCATCAGTGTGAAACAGAGGGAATCAAGTTGAACCACAAAGAAACGAGACAACAAAGAACTGCGCCTATTTATCATTACCTGCAAATGCATGTAAGTGCACAGTTCTCACGTCATTAAGGGTCATGAGAGCATCTCCCAGCCACTTGGATCAGAGTTTGGCGGGTGTGGGTGGGCCTAAATCAGGAACTGTCCTGTGGGGAGGAGGGAGTTTGTAGAGTTTATCTTAGGAAACTCCAAGTCATAGCTGACACTTCAGGTGACAGTTAAAGAATCTACTGAGACAGAGTTTAGACAGGTTTAGAAAAGTATCTTAGAAGATGAAGGAGAAAAAATATGTGTCTTCACTGAAGGGATAGTTTTGTAGTCACCTGGCAGTGTGCTGTGTGGGCTTTGTTTCTCCTTCCCAATTTCTTCTGCAGAGCTTGGGACCATGGGTGGAGCTTGGACCCAACCCTGGCACCAGACTTTGGCCAGCCTGTGCCCTCAAGCATTATCAACGTTAGGGCTCCAGC
This sequence comes from Glossophaga mutica, assembly GCA_039655065.1. Classification (NCBI taxonomy): domain Eukaryota; kingdom Metazoa; phylum Chordata; class Mammalia; order Chiroptera; family Phyllostomidae; genus Glossophaga; species Glossophaga mutica. The sequence goes on from CM077318.1 coordinate 112,312,109, forward strand.
CACTTACCGTCCTTGGTCTTTCTTTTCTTTCCCAAGACCGAGTCCATCCAAGTGTCACCAGCGCTGAGGATTTTGTCTTGCTTCGACTCCAGAGGACAGGGAGACGTGGAACTTAAGAAAGCAATTGCAGAATGTACTAGTGCATGACGGAAGGCATAAATACGTCCAAGAAGTTATGTTACGTCCCATGTCCCGTAGACTCTCCATGTCTAAAGCCCTCTGACCCGCAGAGGGGTGGCCTGGGAGTTCTAAATTTGTAGCTAGGGTGAAGAGTCACAGATCCCAATGCCCAGTGCCCTGTACCTTCTAGAAGCTGCTGATGTATGTTTCCGAGGACACTCAGAATATCTGGAAGGAAGTTTGCATTAGCGAAGTTATACGGGGTTTTGAGTGAGAAGCCCAGTTTGAATTTGTTAGACAGAGCAAGGAAGGTATTGGTTCACATCCTCGGGCAGTCCGGGGCTGAGTAAGGCATCAGGAAGGGCTGCATCTGAGGGATCTGCCTCTCCCTCTCAGCCCAGTGTCCCTCTGTGTGATGGCCTTCTCCCAACTTCTTGAACATTCTGGAGCAGCACTCAGCTCCTGTGGGGACACACACTTTCCCCTGCTCAGTCGCTCTGTCTGGGGGTAGAACGGGGCACTATGATTTGTGGGGCCTGGGGTGTTATCACTGATAGTCTCCTCCCCCCATAGAACCACATGCAGGAGGATGTTCCTCAGAGGTAATGCTGCTGGAGAGACTGAGCGGCATGAATCTCTGTGCAAATAATTGGTATGGACAGGGAGATCGAGAGACCAAGTAGCAGTAAGACCCTGTTAGCCAATGGTAAACTTACCCCCAATTGCAGTCTCGTGTCCCTAAATCCTACCATAGACCCAATGAAGATGGTCTGGATTCTTATATAAACAAGTCTCTGCTAATTCCAAGAGGACCTAAGAATTGTTTTCTATGGACAAATGCCTCTACGGAAAAGGATCCCAAGTTGGAATCAATACAATAAGGAAAGCACCATCAATTCACTAGCGGATGCTGAAAAGGAAAGGAAACATTGTCTAATAATAAAAAGGGCCAACAATTGCATTTGGGAGCAGCAGTCTGAAATGATCCCTGGCAACCCCTTAAGGTCTGCAACATAATTATTTGCAAGGTTCCCTGAATGGAAGTGATCTGCTCGCCGTGTATATCCTAATCATTACAAAATGCATGCCCTGGTGCAAAACATAAACTGAAACAAAATAAAATTTCCAGGAACTCGGGGCCTAAAATAGCTATAAGCAAACACTGATAAGGTATAAATGGAGACAGCGGGACATTCAAGCCTGAGTGACAACAGCCTGCAAGGCTGACAGGGTTGCCAGAAGCCATTGTGCTGACAAGAATTACTGAGGTCATAGGCCTGGCAACCACATCTACGGAGAATTCCAAGGTCTAGGGAAAAAACTCCAGGCCCTGGGGTGGGGTGGCATAGAAAGTTCCAGTTCTCCTTCGGGCTCTGAATGTGGAAGTCACTTTGCTTTTCACAACCTCCGCAGCCTCATTGGTGAAATGGCACTTGTTTGGTGATGGGCCAGAGAGGAACCGTTTTGGGCTTTGTGAGCCATTGCCTCAGTCTCAGCACTGCTAAAACCCAAACCCACGTAGTCCCGGGCAAACCCTGGTGGTGGGCCAGCCGACCGCAGCGCTGCTGTGTATTGCTAGCACCTTGCGATCTGCTTTCAAACCCAGGAGATCATTCTAAACACAGAAGTCTGACAGCCACTCCATCAGCTGTGGGAAGGACCTGCTGAAAGCATTGGACATGAGTTTCAGGAGATAGGGAGAAAACATCAAATTTCATCAGGTTTGGGATGTTCGGCTCTGCCTGACATTGACGTGGAACACTAGCAGCCAGCCTCCTGCCCAGACCTCATCAGCGGAGATGCTTTTGCACTCTAGGTGAGAAATAGGCACTACTTCTCCAACTCGACATTGCAGTTGAGGAATGATGGGAGCTCCCAAAAGATACGAGGTCCTTATGAGGCCATTATTTGTCAGCTGGGATCAATGGCTCTATTTTCTTTTATTTTATTTTTTATTTTTATTTTTTTTATTTTTTTAGCTTTTTATTTTTTTTTGTTAAAGGTTTTATTTATTTATTTATTTATTTATTTATTTATTTTAATCAGTATTTTTTAATTGTTGATATTGTACAGTTTTCTGTCTTTTACCCCGCCCCCAGCCCACCACCCCAGCCCTCCCCACCTTCCTCCCATTTCCACCCCCCATAGTTTTTGTCCGTGTGTCCTTTATACTTGTTCCTGTAAACCCTTCCCCTTTTCCCCTGAAATTCCCTCCCCTCCCCCTCTGGTCACTGTCAGACTGTTCTCGAATTCAGTGTCATTGTTTATATTATGCTTGTTTGTTTGTTTTGTTGATGAGGTTCCTGTTAAAGGTGAGATCATATGGTATTTGTCTTTCACTGCCTGGCTTATTTCTCTTGGCATGATGCTCTCCAATTCCATCCATGCTGTCGCAAAGGGTAGGAGCTCCTTCTTTCTTTCTGCTGCAATGGCTCTATTTTAATCTGGACCACTGCTTCTCAACCTTGGCAGCTCAATACATTCACTGGGGACAGTTTAAAAATCTGCATGCCCAGCCTACTCCAGACCAATTTAATCAGAATCTCTAGGATTGGGACTCAGGAACCACTAGTGTTACAGTTTGAGAACCATGGAGCTACAGCACACTGCCCGAGAGAAAATATGTGAGCTGTAATTTTCTAGTAGTCACGTTATGAAAAGTAAAAGAGGGACACATGAATTGTTATGATATATTGAATTTAACATAACATATCTGAACTTTTTCATTTTAACCTATAAGCATGATAAAAATATGAATGGTACATTTTACATAATTGTTTTTCATGCTAAGTCTTTGAAATCTGGTGTGTATTTTATACTTGTAGCGCTTCTCAAATTGGATGTGAAATTTTCATAAGAAATACTTTATCTGTATTTAGATTCATGTACCGGAATTATTTCAAACATATTTTAAAATATTCCAATGACAGAATCAGGTATTCATTTTAATTTAAATTTTAATTAAAAGAAAAAATGCAGTTTCTGTTTACTAATCACATTTTAATTTCTGAGTAGACATTTTTGGTAATGGACAGCCCGTATGCAGGGCAGTGTGTCTCAAACTTTAACTTGGGCATAGAAATCCCTGGGCAGTTTGGCTCAAATCTAGGTCTGCAGTGGAGCCTATGAATGCATTTCTAACAACCTCCTAGATGATGCTAATGATGCTGGTCCAGGTACCATACTTTGAGTAGCAAGGGACTGTAATAACCTTGAATGAGAGACACCTCAACTCTGATTGATTTCTCCACTGGCTTAGTGGTATTCTCTCACTTCAAAGGCTAGGCAATGTGGGCATTCATATAAATATATATAAAATACATAGGTATACACACATATGCATGTGTGTGTATCTGAATATATGTGTCATAACTTGTCTAGGCGCATAAGTAAGCTTTGCAAATATAAAGAACACTTCACTTTATTGTCATCTTCACTTTATTTTCAGTTCACCTATTCTTTGGTTCACTGGAACTGAACAATACCTGAGTGTTACGTCTTGATTTAGTTCTCTACTGTATTCATTTGCTCGCTTTTTTGAAATGTATCCCATAGATTCCTGCATTGTCTTTGAATGTTTGAAGGTATTTAAAAGTATTTGATGACCTGGGCTCTCTGCGGTTTTGTGTACCGTGTGGGTAAATCCCGGTTCTGTTTGCTTCTCTTGTACTCACTTGTAGGTGGAAACTTTGTGTCCCAGTGTTTGCAGTTCTTCCTAGAGATGCTTTTTCATTCTTTAGACCTCAGTTTGGAAAGGTTAGGAATTGCTTCTGAAGTGTCGTTTCAATATTTATCCAATTCATCTTGTCTCCTTGAGCCAAAGTTGATGCAACTCCTAAGCCAGGTTCTAGAAAACAAGCAAGCAAACAAACAAAAAAGTCCAAAAAAATTTAAAATTGACTGAGATCTTTTTGATGAATTATAATCTGAGAAAGTTATTTGAGCATAAATAGCAACCAAAATGGTAGTGAAACTGAAGAAATTTGTCATGCTTTTCCCTTTATTGTCCTTTAGTTTCTTTTAGGGGACAAGTTATTGTTTTTGTGGGAAAGCACCATTATTTTAAGTACTCATTGAAATCAGACAAAGGAGGATATTAAGGATATAGTTATTAAAACTTTTGAAAAAACCAGAGAATTATCCACTAAAATTGAAGGAAATAAAATGAGGCATAACAGTTGGGTATATCAGAGCAGGATGGAGAAGAAAAATATTGATTTTTACTTTAATCTCAATTTTAATTTCATTATCTATTATTGGCCATGTGAGGAGGGAAAATTGTATTTCTCTTTTCATAATGGGACAGAATGCTTATTCTATGTACAGTTATAGATCCAAATAATTATAAGCTCTTGTATCATCTATGAAAATTGGCTCTTAATTCAAAAGCTTAGTTCACTGGTCTAGATTCTAGAAGAGTCAAACATCCTAAGGGAAATGAAGCTGGAGCTTAATGTTAAATGAATAATCTATTTATTTTATTTCTTTTGTTTTAACTTCATGGGTATCTCTGAGTGAAGTTTGGAATATGGGACATTTTGTATTTCCTGTGGATCAAACTGCATTTAATAATAGCAACAATAATAGCGAACATTTATTAACCGCTCAATGTATGTCAGAGCTTAATTAACTTATTTGCATTATTTTATTTCTCAATAACAACTTCATGATGTGGGTACTGTCAAAGTATAATTTTTAAAGAGCTAAAAACATGAGTCACATACAAATTCAGAATAAATACACGTTACGAATTTACTCAACTCATTAATAATGGAACACATAAAAAGGTTAAGCTGATTCCAAGAGCATTTTGAGGAATTTGGTATTTTTGTAGGCATTTTGAGAAAGTTTTGGATAAATTTCTAAGACAGATTAAAAATGGGTTAATTGTTAACACAGATTAAATGGGTTGTTAGACAGATTAAAAAATGGGTTTATTGTCCTACAGGGCAATGAAATCATGACCTTTGGAGTTATCTTTTCTACTGGACAGAAAACTATTACTTAACATGTAACTTCAGAGCAATCATTAGATTTATTCTAATCTAATAAAAAGTGTAAAGTCAAATGCAAGTACATCCCCTAGATAATTAAAGAACTCTTATTTAGGTAGGTAGGTTAGTGCCCCAGGAAGACTTTGAAATGTCATGCCACAGGCCATTTCACCTCATTCAAAGTTTGGTATAATTTTCTTAAAGAAATTCTAATTGTCCACATTTCACCAATGAGGAAATTGATGTTTAGAGATTTTAGATAACATGATAAGGGAATCATAGGAAGGGCAGAGCAAGACTGGAATCCAGATCCTTCTGACACTTAAACCCACTCTCTTGTACTTGTCAAAATCCATTTTGTCCTGTAAAATCCTCAAATTCTTTGGGTGTGTGTGTGTGTGGGTGTGTGTGTGTGCGCGTGTGTGCGTGTGTGAGAGAGAGAGAGAAAGAGAGGGGGGTATTTTGGGTGCTTTTATTGATGAAGTTTATTCAGATATTTTTAACACTTTGGCCATTTTTCCTTTTAAAAAAATCTCATTATCCCTTGCCCATTAAAATATTTCTCATTAAGGGAGAAGTCTTCTCGATCGGTTTCTTAGGAATTGGGGCTAGGGCTTGCACTGAACCATCACACATATTCTCTTTGTCCTTGACCACCAGCACACATTTGAGAGCTGGCTGGCTAGGGGAGTTAGACTTTGAAGTCTTAAATAGGCTTTTCCTTGGTACAAAGCAAAATGTGTTCATGCAGAATCTAAATCCATGAACCTTAGTCTGTAATCAACTCAGTTACCCAGCTTAGATCAAAGAGAGTTAATACATGCCTTTTAGGTATAATTTGAATGAAGATATTTTCTCTCAAATCTATTGGATTTGAAAGAATGGGGGAGAGGGTGAGATATTATATTAATTGAAGGTAAAGTTAAATTTTGAACTGATCAAGAGGACCAAGGACCAGATTTAAAGGTTAAAACATGGGGTGGAGGTGGGAGGAGTGTGGCTATAGGAACGTGGTAGTATCGGTGGACTCTGCTCCCCTCCTTGGTACTCCCAATTCTAATGCGTTTGCCTCCCGTGATCCAGGCAGCTGCCCAGAGGTGCGTGATTAGAGCAGCCGAGGCCTTGTTAAGTGTCCCAGCATCTGGAGAGAGCTGGGCTGCACTACTGTGCAAAGGGGATCACCTGACAATGACTGGAGGGTGGCACACTCCAGGTTGGTGTTGAGGATGGATGATGACCCCACTTGAGTGCTGGTTGTCCACGACCCCTATTAGGACAACCCCGTCTCCTGAGTATTAGGAGAAGAAAGCTTTAAAAACTAACAGTGGTCACGTGACCAGTTGCAGAGGCTAGGATTGCAATAGGCATACATACTTTCTTCTAGTTTCGATATAGATATATCTGTACATATTCATAAAATTAGTCCTTCCCCCTCTGCCTATTATGTAATATAAAGAGTGAGTTAAAACTATATTTCAGTATTTCAACCACAGAATAATAGAGAGCTTTTGTAGCTGAACTAGAAGATAAATAGCTACCATTTATGGCTAAAATAACAAATAGGACTTTGTGGCTGTACTTTTGGGAAAACCATGAGTAAGTTTGGGATGCATGGGGAATAGTCACATCCAGTAGGACAGAAGCATTACGTCATTTACTTTATTCGGAAGTTAAAATGGGTGAAAGGAGAATGTGTGGATGCTGCGTCAACAAAGGGGTGAAATGTGGTGGATTATCCATTATCAAGTAGGTATCACTCCCACCTCTCCTAAGATCTCTCCTGCATTGCAGAGAAGTTGGGCACTTTACAATCCTCTTCGCCATGTGGTCCTGAGTAAGGGTTTGTCAAAAACAGTAACTAACAAGCTTTTTTTCCCCCAGGTGAAAGAGAGGTAGAAACTATTATGGTCAGGGGTGGTTGCAGCTGGCTGTGGGACAGGCAGGAGACTCCGTGGCTTTTCAGGGAGTGATTAAGAACCAGGTGCTTTCCTTGTGCAGCCAGAGACAGTTGGTGAGAAGTTTCTCAGAGATTCTTGCAAACAGCAGTAGATTTCTGTGGAGCGTCTGCTAACCACCCGCATTGCTCTGCCAGGATAAGATTCTCCATGTCTGCCTCCCTCGTCTTTGGTAGTGACTTTCTTGCTCCACTCCCCAGATATTCCAACACTGGTGCAAGTCTTTTTTTATTCCTGGAATATTTAGGATGACTTAACTTTTTTGACTGACTCTAAGCTTATGCGAGTTTTTTGATGAAAAGTTGTGCATCTCCATGATGCATTTAGGGAAATGCTATTGGAAGACAAACACCGTGAGATCCACACAAGAAGAGGATGTACCACTAAGCACATTTTAACATACGGGAAATTTTTACAAACCTATAATTTTCTGTTTGACCTGGAGATCTGCGTCTTTTCTTAGGCTTTAGGCGGTTTTGGAGCGCCATCTACGTATTGTCCCAGGAGTCAGCACATTGTGATCTGTGAGCCAAATCCAGCCTGTCACCTACTTTTACAAGTAAAGTTTTATTGGAACACAGCTGTGTCCATTTGTGTACATATTGTCGGTGACTGCTTTTGTCATAGTGGCAGAGTTAAGCATTTGCACAGAAACCATGTGGCACACAAAGCCGAAAACTTTGCTACTTGGTTCTTTACAGAAAAAGTGTGCTGACTCCTGTATTATCTTAATTCCTACTTCCTTCGAAAACCGAAGCTTTCTTTCTCTGTCCCCATCAGCCTGGCTCACTTGGTGGGATCACACTGAATAAAAATGTTAATTTTTTTGGCAAAGATTTTGGCTGCCTGAAAGAACCTTTTAACTGCCTTAAAGTACCCACTTACCAACACTTCTGACTTGGCATAGCAAGATCTCGAGGTCCACTCAGCACAAGGACTCCAGAAGAATAGTTCTGCTAATCGGCCTGTGAGTGTCACAAATGTGAGGATTGCTCACTTTTGTCATAGTCTTCAAAGAATAAAAAGAAACATTTAGATGTAACAGTGGAACATTTTGCATCTTAAATTCAACATTTTAGAAGCAATGGAAGAGCAGTTTGATACATTACTGGAAACATAGACGAATAGTGATTAAAATGTTTTAGAAGCAAAACTTTCGGTGAGTCTGTTCAAATGATCATTTTTTATCAGTCGGCCATGGTAATCTTTTTATTAAGTAACAAAATGGAATTTGCCCTCTCCTCTAAAAAGTGTTGCTATTAAAAAGAAACTGGAGAAAGGTATACTTTAGGACAAATGTCAGCCATGTTGTGACATTCAGAGAGGATCATGTAGCTTTTGGTTATGATTTCGCATCTGCTATAATCCAGTGACCTGTAAATGCAAAAGATAATGAATGCATTGATACATATTATCCGTCCATGTACTCATGTCATTTAAGTCCAGCACATGTTTAATTCATTTAAAAATGTGTGTATTTATGGATGCATTTATTTAGTTCCTTCCATATGCTGGGTCCTGCTTTAGTTCTTGGGCATATGAGGATATGGGGCAAATACTGAGAGAAAGGAAAGTTCTGGAAACCTGTCTTTCACTCATCTTATTTTAGAACCCCTGTCTTTGTGGCTATCATGCTAAGAGCTGTAGTGCGGCTCAGTCGCTCAGCCTCCTCCGCACTTACTCCTGGCTTGTGTCTTCTTCCTGTCTTAACTCTTCTCCTGCTAACTGAAAAAACACATAGGAGGATCATTTTTTGTGTGTGTGTGGAGAGAACTATAGAGTTTGTATTGGACCAGAGTGGGAGCAGCAGGAAGCCTCTTGCACTTCCCCTTCCAGCGCTATAGTCTGATGTTTATTCTTCTTGACAGCAAGATAGACTGCCAACTTTGTTTTTAATTATTTGAGTGAAATGACATACATCGTCCTCCCTTTTCTCAGGCCTCCCTCTGAAATCCCATCTTGTCTGTAGCCGATGCTGATGAAATCGCCGGTTTTGGCATCGGCGCTCCTTTCAGCCAAGTGAGATGAGCTGAGTTAATATCCACACCCTGAAAGGAAGCCAGGAACATTTACCCTCTCTTGGTCCTCTCTTCCCCAACCGTCCCCCTCCCCTCCGCATTTTACCTGCCACCCTGCAGACACACCACATGTCTCCATCGCATCTAACCTGGCACCTGAATAAACATTTTCAAGTATTTTCTAATTCCCTACCTTCCCACATCCTTTTCTTTTCTTTCTTTCTTTCTTTTGTGTGTGTGTGTGTGTTTTTACAAAATGGTCGAATTCTCTTTTTTTGTATTCTAGTGTAAACATGGAACAAATGTGTAACTCATCATAATGGACATCTGTTACATGAATAGTGGAGAGCTCATATCTCCCAGATTAATCACTGTTTCTATTCATTTGGAATTAGCAACCTGTGACTTCAAGTAACTCCCTGATGAAACAGAACACACATTCTTTTCACAGATGTATAGAAATAGGAATAAATCTACAATTTGGCAAATGCTCCAGATACAGAGCACAGTGCATGCTTATAATAAGAAAATATAACTGTCTTAGACTAATACATGGTAACTCTGACAAAGAGGAATTTTTATAGTTGAAACTTCTTGAAAATAGCCTCACCTGCATAAGTATTTTCTAAACTCTGGCCCTGGAGCCTGTAGTTTCCTGACAAAGTTTTCTCATGTTATTTGTCCTCCTTGGAGACTTGAAATTCCTCATCATTTAGAAGCAAGATAGAAATTTGGAGGCTATGAAGCATAACGGAATAATCATCTGAAGGAGCCAGGGTCTTATTGGCTACCTCTCTTTGTCAAGGTATGCTTTTAGAAAGAGTGCATTTCTGTGTGCTAGGGCTGTGTATCCAAGACATCTATCATATACGGGCCATTGAGTAATTGAGTCCGCATAAGCTAATGATTCACAGTTGTATCCCAATGCACATTTAGACAGAATATTGCACTCCAACTGGAATAAGGAGTGTATAGCGTGAAGTATTTGCTGACTTCATTTTTGCTATGAAATAATGCCAGCTTTCATAACGAAATCACTTGTTTACCCAGTAATCACATATGGGTCACGTTCTATCAGAACCTACTGTTCTGATCCTGGAACTTTTTAATCTGGGATATAAAGGTGTGAACTATTTTCTTAGAAAGTGAATAGTATAATGAAGAAGCCAGACATGTCTACACACGAGGCCAATACTGCGATCGATCCTTTGATGGGTATCTGCGCAGCAGAATGGTCACCCTCTCTTCAGTGCGCTGGAGGCGGCAAGAAGAAGTTCAGAAGCGCCTGGCGGGAGAAGGTGGTATCATGGCAGAGTCATGCAAGAAGGTTATTCATGTGGGGACTTGGAGAGAGTGTTGGACATAGGGTGCGGACAAAGTGGGAATGCTACTGACTGTCTTCTTTAGGTTGTGTATAATTTCTGTTCTACTTCCGGAAGCGAGCTTAGAGTATAGAAGATGTAAGTAGGAAAATTATATATAGCATGGTCAAGGTTTGAGAGGAAGAGATAAAGTACAGCTCAGGCCACTTACAGTTATTATAACCTGATGGTGGGAGAAACATGAATTCATTTACCTCTGGCTTCCTATTGACCATGCTGAGGATAGACACGATGATAAGAAAATTGCAGATCAAAAGTGGTCAGTAATCCCAAGAGGTACAGTCTAGCAGGTATAACAGACAGAGAATGAAAAGTATGTCTCCATCCTGTCCTTCTCCCCTGCCCATCCATTTCCCTCCTTAGAGATGACTACCACTGCAGTTCTTCCAAAAGATATTCTTGCCATATGCAAGCATTTCCATAATGTAAGATGTTGTTAAAATGGAGCTCTTTCCAGGGTCAATTTTGGCTGAGGAATGAAGTGAACGGTCACCACATCCCAAGATACCCACAGGATAATAATTCTAGGTAGAGGACCTGAAGAGAGGACTCACTGACATGGAAAATAAGAGTTGAGGGGATAGAAGGTTAAGAGCCGTTTGTGAAGGAGTATCCTTGAAGGAAGTGCCATCGGAGGTCTTACCATTCTTCACCCCCAACGATCAGGACAGGGACACTCCAACCCCAGCCCCTGTCCTACCGAGGGAATCATCTAGGGCCGGCATCCCCTACTCCCAGGGAAGGGATGCACAGCAGGAGGTGAGCAGTGGGCCGGTGAGTGAAGCTTCACTGATAGTACCACCTCAGCTCCGCCTCCTGTCTCCCCACACCCCCTGTTCCAGTCCTTGGAAAAACTGTCTTCCACGAAACTGGTCCCTGGTGCCAAAAAAAGGTTGGGGACTGCTCATCTAGGGGACCCATGCAATGCAGAGTGAGTCTGCCTTGGCCATCCCCATGGCATAAATAAAATGGCCCATCATAATAGTCCCTCTTTGGGCCAAATGGCGAGAATTTTATACCTTCATTTTGACCAACTTCATTAGGTATAGTTCCCGTGAAGGGCACGACCTTGGCTTTAGCAACTCCCTGCTGCTAAGCTGTAGGCTGTAGGCTTTCTGCCAGCAGCATACTCCCAGCAGCTGGGGCAGCACTCATGTCATTGAAGGGGAATCCAGATAGCATGCCTCCGTGCCCGTACCAGGCAAGGGTGCCTCAGCATTAGGAAGCAAGTGTGTGCGGGACTTTGGAAAGAAGCTAAGAAGTGACTGGGGGCCGTGAGTCGGAGGAAAGGCCATGCCATGTCACAGGGATTATAGTCACAGGTGTCTCCCAAGAACATGGGTACATGCCTCAAGAAGGCAGCCAGCCACCCCAGACAGCATAATCCATCTCACAAGGTATGAGTTCAATTAGAACTTTCCTAACCGCTTGTACGTGTCAGGGTACCAGTAGGAAACCAATGGCCCATTCATATTGAGTAATTTGCAAAGACTTTAGTGAAGAGTCAATTTCCAAAGGCGTGGAAGCCTCAAGGGAAGGAACAGTATATTGGGGCTAGTAAGAATGGATGCCATCAGCAAACCCAGCCTGAAGGGTGGAGGGGAGAGATCAGTTTCCAGGAACAAAGAAATAAAGACAGCTCAGTCTAGAGGACCCCCTAGCTAGGTCGTGACCTTTGGGCAACAGAGCCTGGTGGACATGAGCCTGCAGCCAAGGTGCTGGGGGAGTTCTCACTTAAAACTCCCCCTTCTGGCTTTCTCTTGTGTTATACCAGGACTCCCCACTGGGTACCCAATTCATGCAGTTCATGTAGGTCAGCCCCCAGGGCCACAAAGGCAGGCTGCAAGCGTGGAGTGTGCAAATCCTCTCTTCCCCCACTGGGTCCTGGATGATGCACAAGGCTGCAGCGATGAAGATGAAGACACAAATTAGGAGCGAGAATGAGAGAGAGAGAGAGACCGACTGACCGACCTACTTGCATGTCTATACACTGCCCTGAGGTCAAAGTATATCATTGCAGCTTCTTGGTTTTCAAGATGAGATACACGACAGAGAGAAACTCTGGGGTCTAGTTGAATTGTACAGTGGGCGGAGTGGGTGGGGGCAGGTGAAGGAGTGATCGGTTCTTCGGGGTTTGCTCCAGAAAGGAGAGGAGTATCAGGTTTGATTCCTCCCCTTCCCCTTTCTTCCCAAATCCTGGCTGACATTTTCATCCTAGGTCATATGCTTGAGGACCGCTTTCCTTTTTCAGACACATCTGGATGAACGGAAGTCCCAGAATTTTAACTCTGGCCCTAATCGAAGAAATTAGTTCTGGGATATTTCAGCCTTGGGAGAAAAAGACACCCTAGTGTTGAAGTTTCTGTGGTTAATTTTGTTGCAAGAGATGGATGCTTGATTCTCCTCACTGTTCAGTTGTGGGGAACAAAAATGACCACAGTCAACCTTTTGGCTGTGCCAAAGGGAAACTGTAATGCAAAGCCATCTGCATAAAAACTGTCCATTGGAGGGTCGTACCCTCACAGGAAGGGAACCTGAGGCTAGTAATGAAGGATAGTGCTTCTTCTCTCTGGGTCCCAGGAGAGTTTGGTTATGGAGAGACAGTGGTCAAAAGCCCCCCGCCCCTGCCCTGAGGGAGTAGGTAGTGGGAGGCAGGCTCTACTCTGCAACATGGGGGGTGCTGGGAGCTACACTATTTTTGTATCTGGTTTTAAATGTTCTCTTCTGCATTAGCCTTGTGTGGTCAGCAAAATTTTATTAAATCATATAGCCTGGTCTTAACAGTGTTTTGTAACATTAAAGGAAGGGTCACGGTCCCCGTTGGGGGCAAAGATGAGAAAAGAGTTAATGCAGCCTGCTGAGACAAGTTACAAGACAGGAAGGCACTGAATGTCAGGACTGGCTGTAGCCACAAGGGCACCAGCATGAGCTGAAGGAAAAGTCGACAAGCCTTTGGGACTCTCTGTATCAGACGTACCTGGCCTAGGCAACATACTGTGGCATGATGTAGGGATTTGATCACTGTTACTGGGACATTAAAGGAGCACTTGGAACATCTGGACGTCGATGTTGAAGAGACTCAGTGGTTTCTCCGATACACCATCTTACCCAGCCACTGCCTGGATATCTGTACTCATCTTTCTGTATTGTTGAATGGGGCTGCTTACTAGAAATGTTTTTCTAATGAAAATTGATTTCAGGTTTCCTTATCGGCCCCTTCATAGCTCACTTTTTATTTTCTTCACTTCAGCACTTTTCACTTAAACATTGCTTTGATCCAGAAGCACAGTACATGGTAGAAGCATTGCTTTGGAGTCATGAAAACTCATCTTCAACATTGGGTCTACTTCCTACTGAATGTTAGGCTTGCACAAACTACTTAACTTCCCTAGACTGAGTTTCTACAATTACTACTGATAAAACGGGAATACAGAACTTCAGTTACACTGTTTGATGCCTAGATTTCCATAGATTTGAGTAGTGGGAAGCTCTTCAGGCTGGTCCCAGAGTCCTTTTGAAATGACTCTATTTCTCTTTGAAATCTTACTTGACTTCTGGCACTGCAAAATGTCACGTGCTTCTCTCCTCTCTTCCCTGCCACTGAACCAGATCTTGAATTGTTCACTCCTCCAGGAAATTCTGATAATTTTCAGTGGGGAATTGAATTAAAGGCCAAAATCTAGAGGCATGGGCACTAATTTCTACTAGTCATTTCAGCTGACAGAGCCAGAAAGCACATATTTTTAAAAGTTCATATTAACACTTGCAACTCAAATTAACAATAGCAGCTTCTCACTTCTTTAATTTTATAACCTTAACTTTTTCTTATATGGAAACTCTCTTTTTTTTTTTTTTTGGTATCACTAGTAGCATAATTACTTCTCTGCTTTACATTACAAAATAAAGAAAATATTTTAGAGTAACAGTAGAAATGTTGCTACCAAAAATAAAACAAGGAGATGAATGGTAACAAGAACAGCAAACTACTCATTCAGAAATACCTATCTCAGAGTTGCGATGAGGATTAAGTGACCTATGTCAGCGATTTTCAATCTTTTTCATCTCATGACACATTCTGTGGCACAAATTCTGTGGCACACCAAAAAAAATTTTTTTTTTTTTTTTGCCAATCGTAAAAAAGAATAGGTATCATTTTGATTCATTCACACCAGGTGGCTATTGTCGTGTTGACTGTTTGTTGTCTCTTTTTATTTGACAGTCTAAGGGACAAGAGGTCGGCGCCCCTGACTAAATAGTCAGGTATCGCATGTTTTAACAATTCTTGCAGCACACCGGTTGAAAATTGCTGATCTGCGTTCATTTCCGAGAACGCTTGGGCCACAGTCAGGACCCGATAAATGTTAGTCCTCCCTCCCTCCCACCCCAGCCCCTTGTCTTAATCAAACCTTTTCTTAGCGGTCCTCTCGCTACTGGATAAAGCCTAAGCAGAGCCTGGCACTTTGGCCTTCTCCAAACATCCTTCTCTCTGCTTTCCCTAATCCCAACTGCTCCCTTGTCTTCTCGCTGAAACACATGGAACCCTTTCAGCACGCCCTGTGCACTTCCGTCTTCTGGTTTTGCTTGCAGTGTTCCATTCCCCTCCTTCCTTCTCTGCCTTCCAAATGCATCATCTATTCCTTTCCTTTTCAGCTGAGGTAAGTGCTCTAACAGACATTAAATTCTTATGTATACTTGCATCTCTTTGTCTTTCCTCATGTTAATACCAGACCTTTTATTACAGGGACTTTATTATAATTTTAAAACATCGTTGAGCAGATCTTTCTTCATTATTACATTTCAGCAATTTCTCACACTTTTCATAAAACTTTATAATCATTTCACCTGATTCAACCTCCTATGTCCCTGCCCCCTCCCCCAAAAGTCCCACAATCCAAATAAACTTTGCTTGGATTCTTGTAGAAATAGTATTAAACCGGTATGTTGGCCTTTTTATTACCTTACCTCTTCTAGAAAAGGAACCTGATGTTGCTCTCCCTTTAGAAGATCTCGCTCTGATTCCCCTAACATAATTTTGTACTGTTCTTCATGCAGGTTCTGTACTTTCTTTTAAAAATGTATTTTGTGGTATGCCTTGCTTGCTATTATGATTTCCTTTCAATTTCCAGTTTAATTGATATTTTAAAAGTTATTGTTTTAAAAACAATACTTGTAAAACTATTATCTTACACTTTTGCATTCACAGAAAAGTTACAAAGATAATACAGAGAGACCCATATACTCCGTATTCAGTTGCCCCTGTTAGTAGCATCTTATATTAGTATGGGACATTGTGACATTTTTCAAAGCTGAGGAACCAATATTGAAAACATCGTTTACTACATTTCATTGTTCATTCAGATATTTCAAGTTATTACCTAATACCCTTTTTCTATCCCAGGATCTTGTCCAGCAACCATACATTTAGTCATCATGTCTCTTTAGCATCCCCTTGGCTTGTGACCATTTCTCAGACTTTCCTTGTTTTCGATGACCTTGACAGGATTGGAGCTCTGGTCCGATATCCTGTACGATGCCCATCTACTGGAGTTTGTCTAACTTTTTCTGATAATTAGACTGGGCTTGTGGATTAATGGAAGACCACAGAGGTAAAGCCCCGTTCTCATCTCATTATGTCAGCACTACATACTTCCAACATGACTTACCACTGTTGATATTGGCCTTGATCACTTGGCTGAAGTAGTATTTGTCAGTTTTCTCCACTGTAAAGTTATTGTTTTTCCCCCTTCCCATACCACATTCTTTGGAAAGAAGTCACTATACACAGGCCATATTCAAGGAAAGGAGAATCATCATCCTGCTCCTTGAGGGCAGTTTATCTACATGAGTTATTTACAGTTCTTCTGCATCGAAGATATGTTTAATCTTCCCCATTTTATTGATTCAGTTGTTTATTTATGCCAATATGGACTCATGGACAACTATTTTTAAACTCAGGGTTCTAATGCGAAACTGCTTTATTTATTTTTTTTTGTTCAAATTGTTCCAGGCTTATTTTGTCTATTTTCTGCCCCAGCCCTAGACCGAGCCGTTTCCCCCAGGCTCCGTGGTTCCTTTGATTGGCGAGCAGTGTCAGAAAACAAGGTCTGGGTGCTAAGTCGGCTTGTTGCTGCTCGGCCCTCTCAATTGGCAGAGCAAGGAAATATGTTTGTAAATGGAGCTGTGCATTAGCACATAGCTATAAATATTTCTGTGTGTGAACATTTACACCTACATTAAGCTAAACATGAAAAGTTGGTTTCTGGCAGTGTCTCTTCAGTTTTAAAATCGACATCTATTTTTACTCAATGCTCCCAAGTTGTAGAGTTCATTCCACAGAAATAAAACCACCAGTAGATAAACATATATGTAGAGGGGTGTTTATTGTAGCATTACTTTTAGAAACAAATTACTAGGAATAGCTGAGATGCCTTTAAAAATTGGAACACTGCAATAAACGGTGGATTAATATAATCCTATTTTTGAAAAAAGGTAAAAAGAAATAGGTATATATTACAATGAGCCTAAGAAAGATGTAGAAATATATATACTGAACTGCTAACAAAATTCTGGGTTTTTCAAAGAGTTAGAATATTATTTTTATTTATATAGCTTAGTATTATGGGATTTCCTACAATGCTCATATATTACCTTATTTTATATTCTAAGATCTATGGAAATAATGTAAATCACTCACAAAAATATGGAGGGATGGATTTGAAAAGTGTTTGATCTTTGCCTTACCTGGAGTGGCTCAGTGGATTGAGTGCCGGCCTGCAAACCAGAGGGTTGCTGGTTCGATTCCCAGTCATAGCACTTGCCTGGGTTGCAGGCCAGGTCCCCAGTAGGGGGCATGCAAGAGGCAACCACACACTGTTTCTCTCTCTCTCCCTCCTTTCCCTTCTCTCTAAAATAAATAAATAAAATCTTTAAAAATTTTAAAAAGTATTTGGTCTTTATTTTATTTATTTTGTCTACTTTAAGCTCTAAGTGTTAATACAAATTATCTTTGGGGCTATTTTTTGGAGAAATATACATGATGGAACCCATAAGGGACCTTCATTCTTAGAATTATATAAGTCAGCATAGCATTTCAAAACCTTGTTTTAAATATGTGCTACTATCTGGTAAAAGGGTACCTCAGTGTATACCAATGACAGTTAATATTTCAATCATGTAAGAAAATGCTTACTTTCTTCCTAGCCAATAAAAATCATTTTTTTGTCAGATTCTTAAACTGATGTACAAGTCTTCCCCTCATCCCCCAGGTTTGGTCCATACCATTTTCACATTTCACCTCTGTGAAATTCCAGGAAGAGGGTGAAGTAGCTCATTCAGCATTTGGTGATACAATGTAGCCACATTAGGTAAGTCAGCTATTTCCTGCAACTCCCCCTGAGTCTCAGTAGTGCTGCTGGACAGTGGTAGCAGGAGCGCGCTGATTTATTCTCAGGTTGAATATTACTGCACCTCCTCCTTTTTTCTGAATTTTGTCCTCTGATAAATTGTCAAGTCTTCCCAGTGGTACAGAGGAAAACACGCCTGAAGAGGAGGAGGAGAATGGGGACAATTTCTTGTAGGAAATGGTCTTCAAACCCAATGTAAGTATTTTATTGAAAAATTTAAGTTTGTATATATAAGTAGGTCTTTTTTCCCCCCCACTTAAAAATAATGCACTAAGTCTATTTAGTCAACAGTGGCATCTCCGGGTAATTAAAATACTTATTTTGTTATTACCAAATATCTCATTAATGTTCAAATTTCCCTGTCTTTTCTAAATTTTTTATTGTTCAGTTACAGTTGTCCCCATTTTCACCCATTGCTCCTCCTCACCCTACCGATGGCGAGGGATCAATCGAATGCCGTTGTCCTCCTCCCCGCCATTGCCTTTGTCCATGGGTCTTTTATACATGTTCCTCGACTTGACCTGGTCCTTTAAAAACGTGAAGTGGCGCCAACGCAAACTTTTGGAAAGTGGAAGGTACTCTTCGCTCCCCACCATTTCCCCTTACGAAAAGTTTCATGGGACTCCTCTACTTTTGGATAGTGGGAGAAACCTGTACTTTGACTTTTTCTTAATAAGTACTAAATGCTATACTTATGAAAATGCTATCAAGCACTTAAGATATAAAATATAAACATTCAGTTTCCAATATATATGTAAATAATTGACTAATATTGATCTAGAACTGAGGGGATATAGTTCTAGGACTTTTTAATGCTCTTGTAACTGATATTTTGGAAACGGTCTTTTCTGTGATATAGTTTGTTCTACTTGTAGTCTGTAAATACTTAAGTGGTATTTTTGCATGGTCCCCATTATGATGATATTGCTAACTTCTTGCAGTTGGAGCGAAAACTGCACAGGCTCTGGGGTTAGGTCTGTGTTTAAATGTAGCCTTGGTCAAGTTACCCAACACTGTAGGAGACCGTTCCGCATGGCATGGGCCCAACTCCCACTCAGATGCACAGGACCCACGCCCACAGATAGGTTCTCTCGTGGAAAATCAGGTTTGCAATGTGCCTAGGCCACTTTGCGTCTTTTTGCCAAAAAACCCCTTTACCTGACTTACAGCAAACATTTACTGCAAAATAACTTCCTAAAATCCATGCTAAACCTGCCAAGGGCCAGAGTAACCGGTTCAACCACTTTTGCCCTTTCAGTTGTAAATGTCCCTTTTCAGTGAGGTGATGACTGGCATCCTCTTCTTTGTTTTCTGTATCAGGCTAGCCCCTAAAGCAAACCTGTGCATAGTTAATGAAACCTTCTTGTAATGTGCCAAGTGAGACAATAAAGGCTTGTCAAAGCAAAGGCCGGGGCTTTTGCTCCCGTTGAGAGAGAAACCCCGGGCCCTTTTTTTCCACAGGATTCCGTATTCCGTGTGAATTTCTTTTGTTTCAGCTACAAGCTGTGGACCCCATGAGCCGGGGTCTGAGACACAACACCTCGTGGATTTGCTTTCTCATATCTTAGAGATGAAAACATTGTCTCAATGATTAAATTAGGTAATATGTAAACTAGTCAGAGTGATTGTTTCATAAGCGATAATTATTAATATATGTGTGCAACAGTTTTATAGCTTTCTGCTTCTAAAGAGTGAGCTAATGAATACTGCAATGAAAAAACTGCATACATGAGTAGAAAATGAGAAACTGTGTAAAGGAAATTAAGGCTTGGGCCGTGCATTGATATGGGTGTTTAATAAAGAATCTAACTCCCTATAATTAATTTAATTACGACAGCCTACTGTTATAAAGAAAATGTCAGTATTTAAGCAAGCCTTCAAGTTTATCATAGAACTGCATTGTATAATGAATTATTTATAACTTTGGTTCATACTTTTACCAAAACAGAATAGATTTTTCTCTAGAAGATTCAGAGCAAATATATTCTTAACATCAATCATATTTTCTTCAATCCAATTAAACTAATGGTTGCCAATTCACAGGAAATTCAGTTTGAAGACAACATTTATAATTTTGGGGTAGCATTCATTGGAAAGCCACAAAAGTAGAACACAGATTAGAGAAACAGTTTCCAAACCAATGTCTGGGATTTTGTTTGGAGTTATCCTCAAAACCCCAATTCTGGAGCTTAACTGGTAATATCAGATGACTTTCTGTGTCAATTATTTCTCCTATCCCCTCCTTGGCCCGCTTTCTGCCAAGTGTTTTTCTCCTCTAACTATGGCATTATTGATTCAATGGAGCCCTCATGATTGTGAGACAGGCCGAAAGCTCACATGGTGTCAGAAGTGGCAATAGCCCATACTCTTTATTGTATGACAGTGAGCTATGGACTGTACATGGTGGTTCATTCGTGTTGCTTCCTTCGGAAGGCCTTACATACCACTGGCACAAGAAGCCAGATGTGCCTTCCCAAAGTTGGAAACATTACATATTTCAAAAAAGCAGTTCTTTATGTTAGTATTTGAAATGAAAGCCCCTCGGTGTGTTGTCCCACCCCACCCCTTTCCTGGAATGAAGCTGCGTAGTTCAAAAATGTGTTGCTTAGGAAGAAGCAGGCAGAAGAGGCACGTAAGCATTTAGAGGGGGAAGAAATGTACTGAACTGAATGAAGAGAAGCATAAATAAATTTTGAAGGTGCTGTTTTGTTTTTACAAAGGAGATTCTCTTCTTCCCTTGCTGTCCCCTCCTCCCAATCCTTATGGAGCTATTTCAGGGCCAGAAAGAAAAAATTGAAAATGACGTTTCAATTTCCATAGTGCTGCACTATTCCTTTCCTATCTTCTCCTTGTTTTTCTTTTCATGTTGAACAAATAATTCATTTTTATTGTATTCTGCCTGATTCCCTTTTGCTTTTTATTGCTAGGCAACTATAAAAACACTAATAAAAGCCAACTAAACTGCAACTAATATTTGGATTTTTCCTGTGGCAATCACTAGTGTCTACCTTCCCTTTTCCTCCTCCCATACAAGCGAATCCCTTCTCTTGTCCTTGCCTGTCCTGAAGGGTGTTGCATTTCTGTGGTTTTGGTCCACACTTATTAAATATTTTGAGACCTTTCGCAATTTTGTTATCCACCAGTAGTATCTAAGTCCTTGAGGAAATTCTACAGTAAACAATACTTTTAATTCTATAGTTTGTCTCTGCAAATGGATTTATTTTATTTTACCTTTTGCTTCATTCTGAATTCCATCATGAGCAAGAGTACAGGCAAATTAGCTAGGTTTGCCATTTCTGTAATTTCTGAGAAAGGAGAAACTTGGATTCAAAGTATAATCATTCCCATGAATTATTAAGGGCTAAAATTACCTATCTGGTTTTTCAAATCCTCATTTATTTTCATCTAGCTCTGTGTTGTCTGGTGCTAAAATTATGTGAAGATAGAAACATCAAATTAAATGAACAGAAAAATCAAGAGAACTCCTTGCCCTGTTCTCTTTTGCCACTGTGGCTTTGTCAGCTTCTTACTAAGGAGCCATCAAATCAATGTGAGAATCATTAGTTGCTTTTATGAACAAGGTGGGGGTGGAGGCTTCTGGTTCCCTCAGGAAGGCATGGTGACTCTCTGAAATGGAGCATCCATGCTCCAGGACAATATAAATACAAAACTGTGAGAATTATTTTGCCTTGGGATCATTTTTTCTTGTTTGGTAGTAAAGTAAAAGAATCACTTTTAATGTGTATCTTTTCTCATTGTTATGGACTCTTTTTTTCCTTTCTATTCTCTTCAGCATGTCAGTCAATTATTCTTGCGAAATTAACCAGAAGAGAAATGTATCTGGAAAAAATTTGGTTGGAATAGACCTTGTATCAAACATTCAAGTGATTATCAGCTCTTAATAACACACAGACAAACTCAATTAGAGGAAGATTTGATTGATTGCCTGCAAACAGCAGAGGTTTAAACATTTAGAACCTAAGTGGATGTTTTGTCCTTCCTGACTATACACTGTTATGCCTGATATGAGATTATTTTAATTCCTAGTGACAGAAAGCCGATTCAAACTAGATAAAGAAAAAACCAGAATATATCAGTATATGTAACTAAGAGATGAAAGAAGTAGGGTTGACTTTAGGCATGGTAGGATCCAGGGAGTAAATTATGTCATTAGGACATATATGTGTGCATCGTTCTTTCAGTTTGTCTATCTAATCTTGTTTGTTCTTTTTTAACCTCAATGATCTTATGTTTTTAAAAAATGTATCGTGCCCTGGCTTGTATAGCTTAGTGGACTGAGCGCGGGCCTGCGAGCGAAAGGGTTGCGGTTTGATTCCCAGTCGGGGCACACACCTGGTTTGCGGGTCAGGTTCCCAGTCCGGGGTGTGCAAAGAGGCAACCACACATTGATGTTTCTTTCCTCTTTCTCCCTCCCTTCCTCTCTGTCTAAAAATAAATAAATAAAATCTTTTAAAAAATGCATTGGGATAAAGTATATATAATATACGACATTTTGACCATTTTAAGTGTATAATTCTGAGACACTAATTACATTAAAATGTTGTACAACTGTGACCACTATTTGCTTCCCAATATTTTCATCACCCTAAACAGAACCTCTGTAATCGGTAAGCAGACACTCCTCATCACTCTCTCCCTGCAGCCCTGGTAACCTCTAATCTGCTTTCGGTCTTTATGAATTTGTCAATTCCAGTTATTTTGCGTATGTGGAACCATGTAATATTTATTCTTCTGCGTCTGGCTTATTTCACTTAGCATAATGTTTTCAAGGTTCGTCCACATCATAGCAGATATCAGTAATTTATTTTTATGGTTGACTAATATTTCATCATATATTTACACCAGTTTTTGTTTATCCATTCCTATGTTGATGGACATTTGGATGGTTTCTGTCTTTTTGCTATTGTGAATAATGCTACGACAAACATTGGTGTACAGATATATCTGTTCAAGTCCCTGTTTCCAGTTTTGTTTGGAGTGGAATTTCTATGTATCCAATCTCGATTCCTGTGTCCTCTCTGTGGCTTCTTCCTCAGGCAGGCAAAGACAGCTTGTTTCTTACTATTTTCCTTATGTAAGGAAGGAAGCGATCTTCTCTCCTATTGCTCATGGTAACCCCTGAAGAAAAATTCTCATTGCTAATATTCTGATCTGCACTCCTGGTGGGTCACCTCTACGTAGGGAAAGGCTCTCTCCTGATCATGTGACTACCAGAGAACCCACTGGGTGGGAGGGCAGTTCTCCATAGAAGAGAGAGGCTCTGTTTCTAGAAATAGGGGTTGTAGTGGGCGCAGGTGAGAGGTGTCCGCTAAGGTCTCTTTCCAGGTGTGAACTGAAAACTCATTTTGGTTGTTTATCAGGGACCCTTAGGTGAGTCCCTGAGAATGGTATAGAGTTTTGTTGGGAATAAAGGGAAACAGAAACTGTCAATGCTGCTCTCTGGGATTCTAATTGCTGTCACCTCATGAGAGAGCATTTTGATGACATTTAGCATGGCTGAAAATGTGCAGACGTTACAACCCAGCAGTTCTGTCCTTGATATAGTCCCAGAAAAAACTCTTCCTCTTTAGCCTCAGGACACATGCCTGCACCACACTGAGTGTTCTGCAGTTTTTGACCAAAAAAAAAAAAACCGGCATGACCCCTGTGCCCCACCCTCCCTATTCACCCAGTCTTTCCCCAGGCGACTTTTTGTTTGTTCATTTGTTTCCCTGGATAAAAGGAGTCCTCAAAGGAAATGTTTTGCCCCTGTGGAAGAGGTAAAACAAACAAGCAAGCAAAATAGAACCAGAGACATTGAAATAAAGAAGGAACTGACAGTAACCAGAGGGGAGGGGGGTGGAGGACAATGGGGGAAAGAAGGGGAAGGGTCATCAAGGAGCATGTATAAAGGACCCAGGACAAAGCCAAAGCGGGTAGGATTGAGGGTGGGGGGTGGGGGTGGAGTGGGGGGGAAGTGGTGGGAGAATGGAGCCAACTGGACTTGAACAACGATTAAGAAAAGGGCAAAAACACTAAAAGGCATCAAAATCAATGAGTTCAAGAGTTCAAAAACTGTTTTGAGCAGTGAAAAAAAATCTTGATAGGTGTATTGCATCAAATGGAGAGTATTTTGAAGGTGACTGAAGTTTAAACATGTAAGAATAAATACACCTTTTTATTAATAAATTCCGTTTTGGAGGGGTTCACCCCCATAAGTGTTGTATTGAGAACATGCATGTGTATGCATATATTGGAAAACATACAAGACCATATTGAGCATTGTTTTGGAATATCTGTATATAAAATGAAAGTGTAAAACCATATATTATAAGGGTTTCTCATGAAATTAAATAGAGAGGCAAATGGGGCAAGGACAAAAATGAAGGGGATTTCAATGTTCTGCGTACTGTTCCTTTTTTTCATTTAAAATTAACTTAGTTAAATTAACTAAATGTGAACGATTGTTAAGTTAGGCTGGTTGGTACTGTATTGTGTTCTTTTCTTCACTGTTCTATATTTTTAAAGCTTTTCAAAGTGAAAAAGATAACTATGGTTAGAGTTCAATTTTATTCTTAATCCTAAAATTTTTGGACATATATACAGATAGAGAGAAGATAGCTGATAGAGAGATAGATAGATAAAGGATAGCTAAGACATTGTGATTTTTTTTACTTGGTGTTTTTTCAAGTATTCGTTAGAAGAGGCTCTTGCCAAAATCTCCCTGCTGTGCTCTACTATTTCACGCCATTTTATATCATTTATGTGTAAGAGTGCATTTTATCCTTAATCTTCCCTGTGCCCTAGTATTCCCCTAACCAGCAAAATGCCCAGTATGTTTCCCATTAACCTCAAAATTCCTACTAAGATTTAGTCTCACAGCCCTGAAATGCCTCCTATCATTTTAGCAAACAATCAGACTGCTCCCTGAATGTTAAAAGCTGGCAAAGATAAACTATCCAAATCAGTATTCCTATGAGAAGAAAGTCCTGGGAGGTGAAGATAGATTTCAGAAATCCTATTCATACCATGAGGGAAAAGTCATTAAATAATTGTGCGTGAGGCAGTTGGTGACAGCCTTGTCTCTTTCGGTTTTGCAAAAAACGCTAACAAAGATTTGCAACATCCTTCTTGATTCTGAAGTGGTTAAAATTTTATAATAGGATCCTTAATGGCAAGAAAAAGAATCTCAGAAAGAGCATTACTGGTTGAGCACTGACATCACCGTGTGGGAATGAGTATTGTCTTACACAATGGAATGTGCCCTATCCCTCCTCCGAGAGGGAATTTGGCTTGGTATGCAAATTAAAATATTGTTTTGAAAAATCTGTTGCATCAAATGACAGAAAAAATTTCTAATCCAGTTCTTTGGTCCACTGTTGGCAAAGCGGTTGACAGCAGACTCATCCAGCCAGTTTGTCTGGGCCATGCCCTTGGATTTTGTGATGGAGTCCAATTAAGGAGAATTGTCCTTTGGCAAAGATACAAAAGAGCCCTAAATTCTTGGGGTCTCTGTTGAAATGGTTTTATCAGGCATGAAAGAAAGAAAAGGTAATTGACTTGAAATACTTGCAAGCCCTTAAAAGCATTTAGAATTTCAGCGTTTGTTATTTTTTTCTCCCTTCGTTGGGAAGTTGGTAGGTGAGACGGTGGAAAGCTGGCTTGCTTTGGCAGGTCGCCTTCCTCTTTTCCTTTAAAGCTCATTTGAAGACCTCTCTCCCCAAATGAAGTCTTCCAGCCTGGAAATAATTTGAAACTAATCAGAAATGTTACACGTTTCACAGCTCTCCTCTCCAAAGTCCTGTGACCAGGCCTGAGCCTGAGTTCACAGGTGGGGATTCAGGGAGTGACTGACACCATCACTCATGCTCATGGCTTCCGTGTCACTGGGGGCAGTAGCTCTCCTGGAGAACCACTAATGACATCATTTGACTTCCTGGACCCTACCATGCAGAAGTCAGCACTGATTCTTTTATCTCTTAGTTACACATATCAATATATTCTGGTTTTTGCTTTACCTAGTTTAGATTAGCTTTCTGTCTCTGTCACTAGGAATTGAAATAATCCTCAACAGCATCCTCAGTATCACCTGGGAGCTTGTTGGAAATGTAGAGTCTTGGAGTCCACCCCAGACCTCCTAGGGGCGGGACCCACCAATTTGACTTAACAAGCCCTCCCTGCTATTTGGACACAACTCAACGTTGAGAAGCACTGCACTGAGGAAATATGTCTACCTGGACATAGAAAAGCCCAACTCTGAGTCCCTCTACTCTTCCTCTTCCTGCTGTGGCTGAAGTCAAAAATGCCAAATTGGCCATCAAATATTGATCGTTTGTGGTACAATAATATTAGATTGATTGCTATCTTGTGCAAAGGACCTTCGGCGTGATTATTTTGGAATTTCCAGAGAGATGTTTTCCCTTGAGAAAGTAAATGTGGTCATCCTTAGTTGTGAAGAGGAGGAGGATGGTAGTTTGGGATTAGTGCTCCCTCTGCCTGGCCCCATATGAGGCCATAGTGTCCAATTAGCACCTGTTAGCATCCCTTTTTTCTTTAAGAGAGAAACTTGAAGTTAATATTGAAAAAAATCTTTCCCTGAGCTTATATCTCCTCTAATGACCTCTATCACTGGATTGTGTCGCTTTGTGCAGAGCACTTTTCAGAATCTAATCTGGCATTTTAGGTAACACTCTTCAGACAGCTAGTGACACTTCTGGTTGCAGAATGTAAATACATCATTTCTATAGGAAAACCTAAATGCAAGGAATAGAAAATGATCTCTAGATACTTTGCCTTCTAGTTTTCTTGGTTTCTGTCTTTTTAAAGGTTCCTTGTAGAAATATTGATGGAGGAGATTGAGGAAGAAAGCTGTCATTTATCAAACAGCTAGTATACGTCAAGTGCTTAACATAAGCTACCTCGCTTACTGTCCCAGACAATTATGAGGATAGGTTACATGGCCCAATTTGCAGATAAAGGATTGAATCTTTACTTATTGTAGCAGGATATTGGCTGTTCAATGGTGATTTATTTTTTATTCTTTTGTTAATAGAGGAACCCAGAATAACTGTGGGTATCGAGTAGTCATATGTTCAGGCAAGGAGGAGGTCTCAGTCTCAGGATCTGAAATATGATTGAGCTTAAGTCAAACGTGGTTATTCCACCTCTTTTCCAGTTATTTATTCGGAGGTGACCCAAATAAATCTAGCCAATTAAATGTAAGGGGAAATTGCGGAGAGTGCTGTGAAAACCTATCTACCTGGATAAAGTGGAGACCTGCATAAATAAAAGACCTCATTTCTTCTTATATTGGACTGCTGTCTTATAAGGATGTGAGGCTTCATTGGAGCTACAGCAGCCATATTGCAATTGTGAGGAAAAAGACGAGGGAAAGATGTTGGAATTGGCCTGCCTGGCACTGTTCTGCTTCCAAATTTCTGGTTATGTGAGTTAGCAAATCCCTGTTGTTTGAGCCACTTTCTGTTAGACATCCTATTACTTGTTATTGCAAGTGTTCTTTCTGAGAACATACATGCTTATCAAGATTCAGAATAGGGATTAAAATCCAAGTTGGACTGATTTAACACCATCCTGATTTATTCTGTCTCTCATCCATCTGCCTTCTGCCTTTTCTTCTAACAAATGTAAACTTCATCAACCATCAGCCTACAAAATTTTAAGCCCTAGAAAAATGACCAACAACAATGAGGAGGTGTGTGAAAACATTCTGTCAAGTACAGTTTATTCTAGACCAGATTGTGACAATGAACGCTTCATCAGTACTTTTCATGTAGCCTGATATATTTTAGCTATGCATGTGATAAACATGTTCTTGTAAAAATCCAAATATAACACAAAGCCAAAATTCTCCATCACTTACTCAATCAATGACTTTCTTCTTTAGAAATAATCATCTATTCACTGTTAGTACGCTGTCTTCCTAGATTATTTTCTATGTATTGATACATTTACGTGTTTGGATCAAGATGATTTTTAGAAAAAAAAATAGCATTATACTGCATGTATTGTACTGTGATTTCTAAAAACTTCACAATATAGAGTTTTCCACATAAGTTAATGAAGCCTACTTTATTGTTGTTATATGCAGCCTAGTGTTCTACAGTAAGAGCATACCAGTGCTTTATTTAGCTATCCCCTTTACTAAAACAATACCTGGCACATAATAGGCACTTGATAAACATTTGTTAAATCAATTGGTCTTGGAAGTTACTTAGGATGTTCGTAATTTTTCTGTGTTTCAAACAACGTTTCTATGTAAATTTTAGAGTGAGTTTGTCAATTTGCCTAAAATTAATCCTTTTGGGCCTTTCATTGAAATTTTATTGGTGAGAATTGACATTTTTATAATATTAAGCTTTTCCATGCATTTTTCTGCATATGTATTTCTGTAAGACAGATAACATTGAAAGAAATTGATGGCTCAAATGGGATATAAATTTTAAGATGTAATACTGCCAAAATGATTTTGCCTAAGGTTTCTACAACTTTCTGTACTATCAGTAGTGTATGATGGCAGCAATCATGCTGGTAGTAATAGTGGTGATGCTGATGGTGATTGATGGTGGTGATTGTAGTGAGGGTAGTGGTGGTGGTGATTAGACTGTAGGACAAAGGGACCCAGGGCTTTTCTGTAATAATTCAGTTTAGCTCTAATTATCCTCAGATATCTGATCACCTTCAGGTTTTATTGCTTCTCATTTTGAGTGTAGGAGAAATCCTGATTCTTCAGCTAAAGTTCTGTTACTCTGTTAGAAAAATTAGGCTTTCCTGAGAGTATGCATTTTATAATTCCTACAAAAACATTAGCCCAGCCCTAGCTGAGTACTTGTATCACAGTGTTGAGTAGGGCTGAATTTGCTTTTTTTTTTTTTTTTTTTGAAGGGACTCTTACAACCTTAAACCACTGTCATAAAGTATTCTAGAAGGGCAGAGGAATACTTCTACAGGGAAAGTAAAATAAGTAGTTGACAGTTGGTGCATGCTTATGCAGCTATATTCAATAAGAATCCCAGTTTGAACTTCTCAGTGTTCCTGTTCCCTAATGAATTTCCAGATTTCTGTATACAGGTGGATCCCCAAACCTTAGGGATGGTGCTTAACTGGCTGCCTCCATTTACAGTTTATTTTCATATTTTAATCTGGTTTTGCAAAATCTAGAACTCTTAACCTTCATCACAGTATAACTGGCCTATCTTAAACTACCAAAAACTGTGGGCAGATTGAAGACTTCTTTTGCTGCCGTGTTGTATGTGCATGTGTATTTTAGTTGTGTTTCTTTTACAAAGTATTTGTGTGCCCAGGGATTAATGCCACCAATCCAATTAACAATAAACCTGATCAACTGCAGTAATTCTTGTATATCATACTGCATTAAGCACCGGTATTTAACTGTTTTACATATAAAGTTTCATTCTCAATGATAAATCAGATGCTTAAATGCGTGGTTGGGGAATTTATGAATATTCTGAATTATTTAGATTCCATGATTTCAGTGTATTCTAAAATTAAAAATAGAGATAATATTTTAATATATATGTATAAATAAAAGATTTAAGACTTTCAAAATATATCCCATGGGACATCAACTATCATATTGTCATCATAATCTTACTACCTCTTAAAATGCTGTTGTTCAGAAGTCACCATCTGTTTTCCTTCGTATCTGCCTGAGGAGCAAAACTGTACCCAGCAGAGTCATTGGGGAAAGAAGCTGTGCTTTCCGCCTGATAATCGAAGCAGGCCCTGGCCTATTGCAGAGGCAGACTCACTGACCTACATCCCTCCTTTCTCCCTGGCTCTCAGGCAGAGCATTCCTGTTAACCAACGTGAGCTGAAGTGTTGGTGAGGCTCCTGCATGTGGCCCATTGCTCTGGTCCCGTATGACTCTGGAGGGTCTGTTGCCACCTCGGTAGGAGCTGCTGGTCAATGGGAATTTTGCAGATTGATTATCGGGCTACATCAGAGGAGATGCATTGATCTTCAGTTAATACGTGAAAATTAGAATGTCTTTCTAGAATGTTTATTTTTAATAAACATTCCAAAAGTTATTCTTTGTCCACTGCTGGGATCCTCACTTGCATGTTTTGAACCTGAAGCAGTTGAATGAGAGAGGCACCTTCTAGAAACAGAGAACATAACCATAGAGAAAAGAATGTTTGGTCCTGCCCTGGCTGGTGTAGCTCAGTGGATTGAGCGCGGGCCTGCGAACCGAAAGATCGCGGTTCGATTCCCAGTCAGGGCACATGCCTGGGTTGCCAGGCCAGTTCCCGTCAGGGGACATACAAGAGGCAACCGCACATTGATGTTTCTCTCCCTCTCTCCTTCCCTTCCCCTCTAAAGATAAATAAATAAAATCTAAAAGGAAAAAAAATTATAAAAAAAAAAAAAAAAAAAAGAATGTTTGGTCCTTACAATTCAAAGTGTGGTCCATGGACTAGCAACACCGTTAACCTAGGAGCTTGTTAGAAATGCAGACTCTTGGGTCCAACTGCAGACCTTCTGAATTAGGATCTTAATTTTAACAGTATTCTTTGGTGATCCTTAGGCACATTAAAGTGTGAGAACTACTATTTTAGGCAGTGCGAAGACTAGAAGATGCGCATTTCTCACCTGCAGTTACCCTCTGCATAATACCACTTTCCATCTCAATGTTCGTAAGCATTTCAAAGGAGCCTCACAGGAAAGTGTTTGTACAGACTTGCATAGGGAAGTTAAGAACAGAAATGGCAATAACAAAACAATCAAGCAATTAATGGTAGAGCTCTAGCAAGCCACACAATTGATAAGCTCCGTGTGGTTAGTGCAGGAATCCCTAGTGCTTTAAGGGCTGACCCTGAACAATTATAGGCTGACACTGAGAGATTATGGTCCTGACACATCAGCAAGTTTGGGTGGATCAACATGAGATAACACTGGCTACAGAGATGAAAGGATAGAATCACTCATTAGGTGTAAGGTTCTGCCTTTTTTATAGCAAGTCCTGTCGTGTCTGCACCTGACTCTTAAATGAGTAAGGGAAGTGCTGTGATTGTTTTATATTGACCTTGGGTGGCCTGGACAATTTGGCTTTTAACTCTTGTGTTATGGACTCAATTTGGAGTTGACTCATTCTCAGTATTCTGAAATAATGATATTTCACCTCAAACATTAAGCTACAATAAATAATACAAATCCTCATTTCAATTACGTTTTGACAACTGCATGTATCAACCATGCAAAACAAAATATAGACTATTTCCATCATCCCAGAATGCTCCTTTGTGCTCCTTTCTGGTTAATTCAATTATCATTTTGATTTTCATCACCATATATTATTTTGCCTGTTCTAGAACTTCATGTAAGTAGGTTCATACATATGTACTCTTGTGCTTGGCTTCTTTCACTCAGCATAATGTTTTTGAGAATCATCCACATTTTTTTCTAAAGATTTTATTCATTTTTAGAGAGAGGGGAAAGGAGGGAGAAAGAAGGAGAAAAACATCAATGTGTGGTTGCCTCTTACACATCCCCTATTTGGGGACCTGGCCTGTAACCCAGGCATGTGCCCTGTCTGGGAATCAAACCAGCAACTCTTTGGTTTGTAGTCTGGCACTCAATACACTGAGCTACACCAGCCAGGGCAGAATCATCCATATTTTTTATTGTATCACTAATTCCTATTCTTTTTGCGAATATTATTCTCTCATGTGAACATACAAAGTTTTATCTTTACGTGTTGATGAACATGTAGGTAGTGTCCAGTTTTGAGCTTATCAATAAGACTGCTTTGATCATCTGTAAACATGTTTTTTTTTGTGGACATGCATTTTCATTCATCTTAGATAATTGTCTGGAGTGGAATAGCTGGTTTCTAGGACAGATGTATGCTTATTAGAAGCTGCCAAACGGTTCTCCGAAGTAATTGTACTATTTTATACATTAACTAGAAGGGTTTGAGAATTCTAGTTGCCCCCTAGCCTCACCAATATTCGATCTAAGTCCCTTCAGTCTTACGTTAATTTGCATTTCCTTGGTAACTAATACATCACTATTTCACTATTGCATGTAATTATTTGCCTTGTATGTAATCTTTTGTGAAGGGTCTGTTCAAGCAACTCTTTTGCCCAGTTTTGTTGGTTTTTCTTTATTGTTTACTTGTGCGACTGTCACAGATGGATTTCTCTCCCCTCCCCTGACAAGCCCCATGCCTTCACTGCCTCGGAGCCCAGAGTGCCTTGCGTGCACTTGTCTCATTTCTGCTTTTGGAGATGACTGCCTTGCACTGGGGAAAGGCCCCGTGCTTCATAGGGGGCGATCCCTCTTGTACAGTCTCTGCCGCAGTACACCTGAGTGCTTGGTGACAGCCCGTGGGAATGACGTCATGGGTCAGTGCGGACTTGCTCTGTGGCTGAGGGCCTTGTCATTCTCCTCTGTCATGCCAGACCGCGCGCAACCGTTGAACCTTTCCCACAGCCTTGGCTGATGTCTCCTTATCTCTTCCCAAGTGCATTTCTTTTCCACCCATCATTCTGCCGAGTGACAGCCATTTCAGCTCTCTTCTCACTTGCGAAGGGCAGTTATTTTCTGGACATTTGTTTCATTTATGTGTCTTTGCATCCTCCACTCTTGAATGGATTTCATAAGACTTTGATTTGGTAGTTTATCATGTTTGTTTTGGTGGTTGGGGTGAGAACGATGCTGTCTTGGGATGTTTGACAGAAAGAGATACATTGCTTCAGACGTAACAAACCAATAGGTTCACAATAACCCAGTGTTGAAACCCTGGGTTTAGTAGAAAAACCAAAATATTTTACTTTTATGTTAATAACATAAGGGTCAAATTGGCACCCAGTACACCATGATTGCTGTGGACTCTGAGTACATTACTAACCATCACCGTGACTCACTTTCCTTGTCTGTAAAATGGGAATGAAAGGAGTACTTGCATCATGGGGTTGCTGGAGGATCAAACATGTTAATATATGTAAAGAGCTTAGAGGCACACTTTGCACATAGCAATGCCTGATATATGAAACCCTAGCTATTATTAATAATAATACTAATAATGATAGTAGTTACAGCATAAAAAGTTTCTTTATTAAGGACTTACTTTTCCTCAGTCAATCCCTTTTGTGTCTTAATTAAACCTTAAGTTAGAGCTTTCTCTAGAGATTAGTAAGACTTAACAGATACAGCTAACCCACACAGTAGTCAATATTCCAGTTCCGTGAACAAACAGATCAAAATATTGTGGCTTAAAAATTGGTGACTGTGGTAACAGTGAATATCATTCACCAATGCCTTTGGTTCTCCTACTTTTGGATGGGATTGTACCTTCACACCCCTTGGACATGAGACAGAGCTATATGATTTGCAGTGGCCAATAAAATGTGACTAGAAATGTATTTCTTCTGAGCAAGTCTTTAAGAGCTATTTTTGCAACCCACCATGCTTTCTTTACCCATCCATAGGGACCAGGGACATTCCAAATACAGAAGAATTCTAAGCGAGGGTGATTTGGAGTTGAGTCATAGCTGGCTCCTGATGGGCATGTAGGATAAGCCAAAAATAAACCTTTGCTTTAGAGCAGAGAGAATTTAGAGCTGTTTGTTACGTAAGTACCACTAAGCCTATCTTGATCGACTGATAGGTCCTATAGTCCACACTGTTTGCTTTGCTCTTGCCGGGCAAGACTGAATCTAGTGAATGTACTGGCCAAGCAGAGAACTCCTGGAGACCAGACTTTGGATGGAGGGATAGCCAGAGGCATGGGTGCCCGACGGTGAGTTCAAACCTACCTAAGATGAGGTGCCAGATAACCAGTGTCCAAATCTGTCCAAAGAGCAGGTGTGGGATTAGTAGCAGGAGACAGAAGGTGGAGCCAAAAGGTTTGGAGCTGAGTAAAGGCAAGGATGGAGGAGGAACTGAGGAACAAACCCTGGAACCGGACAAGAAGGCCTGTCCACGATGTTTCATTGCACAGCAAAGGGAGAGCCAGAGTGCAGTCTTATCGGGTACAGCTGTTGGCGGTGTGGTAGGTTGCCTGGCTGAAAGACTCAAGGTCAAGTCAGTCAGACCTTGGGATGATTTCTCTTTGGCCGTACCAGGCAGAGTTCACACCAGCAAGATTCCTTGGTGCGCTAAGCTTTGAAGAACAGCACACAAATTCACTCTGTTCTGGACAACTTCTGCGCTCTTTGTCTTTCTTATGCTGAGGATCTCCCAGTCCAGATTTAAAGGGCGATCACTCTGATTAGCTGGAGAATCACACTCACTCTGCCAGAGAGAACCACTTCTGAGACATCAAAACACATACTTTGGCTCCCTTTTAAGGTCCCTTGTCATTTAAATCATACAGAACATTACAAATACAGAACTGTCCGTGTATGTTTTTAATTGGGTCAGTGATGTTAACGCAGCAGCAATGTAAGCAGAGCATTGAAAAAAATTCTTCCAGTCCTTTTGGAATTCAGCTCATGGGCTTAACAGACATGTATTGACATAACTAACTTGTTCAACATGTCTTTCTGTAAGTTATAAGTGAGGAGAAAGTAAAGCTTTGCATTAAACTAACAGATGAGAATTTTGTCTTAGGGATAATATACCGATATGATATACACTAACAGGATACATACCCCAAAGTGCAGTTTCATCAGTTAATGCAAACTTACCTCCCACTGGGAAATAAGGATTATTTTACAGAAAATATAAATAATATGAAGATTTTCCAGGCAATTAGTAATAACTTGGGATGTGAAATGACTTGACATGTACCATCGGCCATGTACAATACCCTGTTATTGAAGATGATCATCAAGGTTCTTTGGAGAATAGATCATTAGGGCTGGAGAATGGATAGTTCCTTTTATGCTATCCCAGAGACCAAGCTTCATAAAAGCTTGTTTTTGTTCTCAGTTGTTCCCTTAATAAATTAAAAAGATAGAGAATGGTTGCATAAGTCTGTTTCTATTTATGGCTATGAAGTTTAACACTATCATTTATTCGTTAAGTTGGCTGGGTTTTTTGACAATTGACCTACTATGGTAACAATATGTGTTGACATTCACTGGCACAGCCACCTATACAGAGTAGATGTTTCATGAATGTTTGTCGAAAGTGATTTTATAAATGCATTTATGAGGTTCGGAATCTACATTGTCAGAAAACTAGGAAGACCCCTTCCGTGAGAAAAAATACAGAGCAATAGAAACACTCCAACAGTTTGTAATATATGTGTGTATGATATGTATTACATATATGCACTTTATACAAAATATTGCTCAATAATGTTATCAAGTAATATTTAGATGCATAGAGGAAAATGTATACAAGAAACATAGATTCAAAGAGAAAAGCTGCCTTAACTTATTTTATTGCTTCTTTGCTAAAGGTATTTACTCAGAATATCAGACCAAGGCTTTAAAGTCAAATGTCTGGAGAAATTTAAATATGTGTGAATGCGTATGTTTAAGTTGAAGAAGAATGTTGACAGAAATAAATCACTTTTTGAAAGAATTCCCAGGACCTAGTCCTTTTTACGAAAGGTCTCCTGGTCCTTGTGCAAATACGTAGTCCTTTAAAGTACTAGGCCACATAATTTATGGGTTTATGTCTATATGCCTCTGTTTATTTTTGGTATGAAAATCCTTGCTTATAAAAAGGGTAGTTAAGTATGGTACTACATAACTGTGATCCCTTTTGCCTGACTTAAGAGTTTGTACTTAAGGAACATAAACTGAAGTCGGAGGTAATTCAATTAACATTCCGAACATACAAAGGTATGCTTGCTTCTCAGCTTTAAGGCACAAAGCAGCCCCATTGAATTATAGCAATAATTACACCACGTATGCACATTCTTAAATTTTTCACGAATCTCAAGGCCAGGTCTAATTCGAGATGTTTGTCTATCTCTGGAGAATCAACTGCAATAGAAATCTCAAAGCCAAATAGCTCTGCTACTTATCCAACTTCACAAAAACAGCAGCCCTCCATTCTCAGACATATACCCAATTCTCCCTGTTTTCTTACCACTCATACTAATTCATCACCAAACTCTCTGGATACTAGCTCTGAAATAGCTCTTAAACCTGCCCACTTCTGTCCATTTTCTTTGCCATCTCCTTGGCTCGGAATGACATCTTTTCTTGCCCATATTAATGTCAATGGTCTTCTGCTTGTTCCCCCTGCTTCCATATTGTCTTCCCCGACCTCTCTTCCACTCTGCATAGAGCCATACTTTCAATAAACCACAAGTGCGTCAAGAAGGATGCTGCAAGTGTCAGCTTAAACACCACTTCCCCAGGCCTTTCCTAAATTCAGTTTCCTTGTTCCGCACCTCCCCGCTGCAATCTCTCTGTTGTAACAAGTGCCGCACGTGACTGTTACCCCTCAGTGAGTTGCCTTTTTCAGGAGATTGTAATCTCTGTGAGGGTAGGGACTGTACTCATCATGTTTACCCAGAACGTTTGGATTCTAGCCCAGGGGGACTCCCAAATTATAAAGGAATTGATCACAACTTTTAAATATTAGAGCCAAGGTATATACCAATAGTCTCTAACATACTAAGACCTTGTTCTCATGACAGAACATTTATAGCTCTAAGGAAAAATTCTCCAAGATGGTGTGTTCCTATAGGCTCTATTTTAAGTAGTGAGAATAGTAAAATCTTACACACTTCTCCTTGAAGAAAAGGTACCAACTTAAATTTCTTCTTTTGACTTTGACTAAAATTCTAAGAATAAGATTTTAAAATATTTTTATTTTAGGCATGATTTATGATATATTAACATCAAATTACATATAACTATGGTATAAAATGTGATATGAAAATCTGCACATGTGCGGAATGGGATATGGTATGGGCTCCCTTAACTGTTAACATGTTAGATGACTTTTCATGTATTTTTCCTATTTCCTACTTGAACACCTTATTTACAAGTTTTTCCTCATGAGTGAAAAATCTGGTTTGGTTTAGGCTAGAAGAATGTGATACAGGAAGAAAAATCACATGTGTCTCTCTGCGTGTATTTGTATGTATGTATATATGATGATTGATTAATGACTATTATTAGCGATAAGAAAAATGGAACATGTGGGAGTTTGTGGAGCAGAAGTTCATTCACAGCTCTATTGTGAAGGAAAGGTCATTGTCAGTTCAAATACAATCTTTTCCCCCAGCTTTATTGAGATATAATAGACAGATAACATTGTATAAGTTTAAGGTCAAATGAAATATTGTCTTTATTGGAAATGTTAAAAATGACTAGTGTTGAACAGATTCATTCTCTGTTATGAAAATAGTAGAAATAAATGTAATTCTCCTTGCGGAAGTCAAAACAAATATTCATTTAATTACAGCCACTGTTAAATTTTGCATAAAATCTCATGTAAGAAATATAATCTTAAACATACATGTATGTACAGAAATAATTGTAGATGAAATGGTAGTAATCCAGGGTGGAGAAGGGAGGAAAAGGGGGGTAGGTGTATGGAAGAACCATTTATTATATCTTAGCTTATCTAATGTATTTTTTCCCCTGAAGCAGTGTGGGATTCCAGATTTAAAGAAATACAAGACTGCATCCAATGCAACAAAATGACCTGAGGCATGTGCACGCACAAACACGCATGCATGTGCGCACACAGTGCATTAAATTAGCAATAGTGTCAGAGGCATTCAGACATTAGTAAGTGGACGAAAATGTTGCAGTCTAGTGAATAATCCTATGAACTGAAAGATTTTTGGAAGCGTCCTTCCAGAGTGACTTAAAATACGTAATGTGCTCCTTGAGGATAAAATTTAAAATAAAATGAAATCAGATGCATTTCTAGGTCTGAAACCAAAGTTTGTTACTCCTTCAAATATGTGCCCTTTGTGAAGATGGTTTCAAAGATAACAATCTAAGTTTTTTTTTTTTTAAATAGAGTCCCTCTAGAGAACTGAAGCATAGCCAAATCCCTCAACACAGAGAAGAATAATCACTTAAAAGAGAAAAGCAAGTCATCTTGTTTCACTTGGTTATTTTCTCCTCCATATATGGAATATAAGAATCTAGAAAGCAGGGTAACGTTGAGTTAATATTCACCCTGCTTTGGTTATCTTTCCTTTTCAAATACACATTTCTTAAATTTCTGGTTCATATAATTTCTACATTTATTGAGTCAGCCTTATATCTTTTCTAAGTTTGCACTTTAAAGTGAAAATTTTAGTCCATTTTCCTCAGTTTTCCTCCTCTCTTCCCAGACCTTGTTCATCATCTTTCTGAGTCTGTTTACCCAGAGAATGCTGGCGAGATATTTTGTTTTGGAAACAAAGTTTAAACGCATTAACACAATCAATGATGTGTAAAATGTGTATGGGTGAATGCAATTACATAATTCAGCTATATCTTCCATGGCTAAATACAGGATGTTTGTTGGTTCGTAAGTGGTTATGCCTTTGATTAGATTATATGCACTAGCTATGCCTGTAATGGCATTGAAGTCCTTTCTTTTTCCTGAATTTTCTAGGATGGTGTTGAGGGCTTCTCTGAGACAGGGTTCCTCAAATATCAAGGAACCTTCTCGGAAACCTGGCTCTCATTGCTGCGTTCAAGTGCAGCTGGAGCCAATGTGTTAAGGTGAGCAACGCTGTCTGCAGTGACAAGTGACCCACATACCTCTGTGACATAACCCAAGCATGGATGATACGGTGTGGGGGAAGGCTCTACTTATTCCATCATTCAGGGCCCTGGGTTCCATAAATTTTATGGCCCTTCTGTCTTCTGAGGCCTCAGAATTTGACTGGATCATCCAAAACCAAATGGTAGAAAAAGGGGAAAAAATGCACGGAGAGCTGAGCAGGGGGTTTCCAGAGCCCTGGCCCAGTAGTGACAGACATCACTTCCACCCTCGTTGTGCGGGCCGGACTTTGGAAATATCACCTGGTGGCATTGCAGAGGAGGCTGAAAAATCCCTAACGTTGAGCCTAGGCGGACGAGAAAATGAAGTTTGTTAAGTTCATAAGCACTGTCCCTGCCATTATACAGGTTGGTGGTTTCAATGGTATCATGAAGGTCACTGATGTGCCCCAAATATTCTCCTGTAGATGGCAAGCTGATTCCTTGATTCAGCTTGAATCAAGGTTGAATGGCAACATTGATTCCTGTTAGGTGAGATTTAAAGCCATTTTCTGTCATTTAAGCTCTCATGTGGATGAATAAAGACTTTGAAAGCAGGTCTCATTCCAGGGTGGGTAGGAAAATCTCCCAGGGATACGGAGTGCTAGCTGGGCAGTGGGAATGAAATACTGCAGGGCGAGCAACACAGTTGACCAGTTATTCCTTACACCAGCAATTTTCAACCATGGCAGGCACGCAGGTACACCACAAGAATTGTTAAAACATGCGATGCCTGACTATTTAGTCAGGGGCACTGACCTCTCGTCCCTTAGACTGTCAAATAAAAAAATGACAACAGTCAACACAACAATAGCTGTACAGTCTGAAGGAATCAAAACTATACCAATTTTTTTTGTCAGACTGGCAAAAAGTATATATATTTTTGGTGTGCCACAGAATTTTAGTAATTACTTTGTGTGTGCCATGAGATGCAAAATGGTGAAAATTGCTTCTCTACGTATTTGCAGCGGCTTCACTACTGACTGCCCAAGGACGGTTTTAAAGGCGGCTGGATCCCACTCTCATTACCACCACCATTGTTATTTTCCTCTCCTGTAGTCTTGGTTGGGTTCTCCAGGAAACAGATTCTGAGATGGAGATTTACATGCAAATAATGTACTGGGGAGTGCCCTCAACACCTTTGGGAGAGAGGAAGAAGTAGGCTAGACAGAGGGAGGAATTGAAATGGTCATGGGTCAAGAAGTTTTGAACTTAGATGGATCTTCAACATTGTCTTGCCTCGAGACAAGGGGGACAGGCCTTTATACCCTCTGCATTTGACAGTCTTTGGATGCAAGCTGCACTGCACTCAGAGAGAGGGTGTGAGCTAGGGTGGGGTAGCTGTCCTCAGCATTGGGTAATGCCTAGAGAGGAACTCAGCTGTGAGTCATCACCATCCAACACTCCTGCCACCTCGGAGTCTGGGCAGCGCACTGTAGCGTCTGCTACACTGGTGGAATCTATCTCTAAGAAATAGACACAGGCCCACCAGAGACCAGTAGTTCTCCCTAGATATGACAACCAAAAAAAAAAAAAAAATCTGTGGATATCGCCAAATGTCCACTCCAGGGCTCGAATCATTCTCAGTTGAGAATACCTTGGCTAGAAACTTCAGCAATAGGCAACACTTGCCATGTAGCAGGTTCTCTGTGAGTAATGGACATTTCTTTTGTGCAGTGGAGAAATTAGGAGTATGTTTAATGCTAGTGGAAGTCCAGATGCTGATGCTTTCCCTTGGGGATAATGCTCTTGTATTATCTACTCTCGATCTGTCTACCTCACAAAATCTCTACAGCCGAGATCTGGTGTATGAAGCTCATTTCCCCCAAAGTTAATAGCTCAGCTTTTTCAAGTGTTTCTTATGAAATACATGGTCATGGAATAAAAAGATCATAGTTAATAATCATTTGTTTATTATTTTTTGGAAACTTTGACCAGCAGGGAAGTATGAGGATTTTGAGAAATCACCAGGGTATAGTGAAAGTTGCCAATAAAAATGTAAAATAATACAGATGTTGTCATGAAGCAGAAACATGTTATGTTTTAAATAAATCAGTACCCTTAACTATTAGCAAGAGAACTTGAGTTTTAAAAAAAACAATGGCATTATAATTTTATTATCTTTTTCCTATACATCTGGAATTTTGAAAACTTTTTGAATAAAAAATCCCATTAGATTACTTAAGTCACACTTCAGTTTAATTGTAGTTTTGAAACTATACAGAAAACTTCTGCCTCAAGTCTCTTTTCTTTTTATAGAATCTTCTTAATTTTTCGAAAGAATTTATCTGTGAGTTATCACCTGATATATGTAGGTGAAATTTATAGTCTATAAATTTTGTTTCAAAATCACAATTACTTTTGTTTAACTATAAAATTTGAAAAATAAATGCAAGTATTAAAAAGAAAATGCATGTAATTTATAATAGTTTGACATAATTTTTTAGCCATATTTTTGCTTATGCTTTAGTAGCTCTAACTTTAACATGCACAAGAATCATAGGTACAAGGAGGACATACAGAGGATCCTGAGACACATGAAAAGATGCTCAGTATCTTGCTAGCTATCAGAGAGATGCAAATTAAAACCACAATGAGATACCACTTCACACCGGTCAGAATGGCTATCAAAAACAAAATAACAAACAACAAGTGTTGGAGAGGTTGTGGAGAAAAGGGGACCCTAGTGCACTGTTGCTAAGAATGCAGACTGGTACAACCACTCTGGAAAACAGTATGGAATTTCCTCAGAAAACTAAAAATGGATCTGCCTTTTTTTTCTTATTTTTTATGTTAATTGTTGATCTTGTACAGTTTTCTGCCTTTTACTCCCATCCCAGCCCACCACCCCAGTCCTCCCCACCTCCCTCCCGTTTCCACCTCCCCCTTGTTTTTGTCCATGTGTCCTTTACACTTGTTCCTGCAAACCCTTCCCCTTTTCCCCTGAAATTCCCTCCCCTCTCCCCTGTGGTCACTGCCTTTTGACCCAGCAATTCCACTTCTAGAATTATATCCTAAGAACTCGGACACACCAATACAAAAGAACCTATGCACCCCTATGTTTGTAGCAGCACAATTTACAATTGCCAAATGCTGGAAGCAACCCAGGTGACCATTGGTAAATGAGTGGATCAAAAAACTATGGCACATTTACACAATGGAATTCTATGCAGCAGAAAGAAAGAAGGAGCTCCTACCCTTTGCAACAGCATGGATGGAACTGGAGAGCATCATGCTAAGTGAAATAAGCCAGGCAGTGAAAGACAAATACCATATGATCTCACCTTTAACAGG
Organism: Glossophaga mutica; assembly: GCA_039655065.1. Taxonomy (NCBI): domain Eukaryota; kingdom Metazoa; phylum Chordata; class Mammalia; order Chiroptera; family Phyllostomidae; genus Glossophaga; species Glossophaga mutica. Next base: position 112,353,932 of record CM077318.1, read on the forward strand.
AACCTCGTCAACAAAACAAACAAACAAGCATAGTATAACCAAAGACACTGAAATTGAGAACAGTCTGACAGTGACCAGAGGGGGAGGGGAGGGAATTTCAGGGGAAAAGGGGAAGGGTTTGCAGGAACAAGTGTAAAGGACACATGGACAAAAACAAGGGGGAGGTGGAAACGGGAGGGAGGTGGGGAGGACTGAGGGTGTGGGCTGGGGTGGGAGTAAAAGGCAGAAAACTGTACTTGAACAACAATTTTTAAAAAATCATAGGGAGAACTTTTTTAAACAGCATGTTCTACCTGCATTACAAAAGGAAGGTACATATTGGGCCTGGGAAACAGCATTGTAACAGATATTTCTGATTCAGATGGTCTACAAAAAGCAGCTGGAGAAACTGATGTACATTTTTATGCCTCTGTCATATCAGTGCCCTACATCAACTGGTTAGGAGAGGAGAGAGACTATGAATTTTTACCTTGGTCTGTTTTAAAAAGAACCCTCTGCCTTATATTCTTTCTATAACAATAGCCTATATTTATGACACAACATTAATTTTAGTCTTTCAGTAGACTTTTGAGCTATTTTTCATGGGTTGGGGACCATTAAAAAAAATTTTTTTTGGCCTATGCTGTTTGGAATAGATATGTGAATAATCCATGTGAGAATTAATAATCTCCTTTGAACTCCCAGAATACTTGACCTATACTTCTCTTGAGATGTGTTGACTCCAGGCAGGAGGTAATGGAGGGGTGAAACGTGAAGTCAGTGTGGAAGGAGAGGAGTGGCGTAGACCTGAATGAGCTGGAGGTGCAAAATCTAGTCGTTAGCACCTGTTAGGTACGATGGCCAATGAGAAGGGGACATCCTAGGTGGCCTCGAGTTTGTTGTCCTGGGCAGCCTGAGAGGAAGGCAGCAAAGGAGAGCTCTGCTGTTGAGGAATTTGGGGGTGTGGGACTGTAAGAAGGGAAGCATGATGCAGTTTCAGGGGCAGTGGGTCATCTATTAGAGGTGTGTACAAGCAGTTTAGAGAATTTGAACCATGCTTAAGTTGATCACAATTCGAATAGAAAAGTAAGAGCCAAAGGAGTGAGTGGACTGACCAAAAGAGAATAAATGTTAAAAGAGTGACCAGAACTAAGCTGTGAGACGGGCATCCATTTAGAAGCATAAGGAGGGGAAAATGAATAAAACAAATAAATAAGGAGGAAGTGGGAATACCAGCAAAAACCTGTCCTGAGATCAAGGGAACCATTTTGGAGAAAAGGAATGTTCAGCAGGGCAGAGCTGGCAGAATTGAAAGAAGGGAAAGAAATAAAGCTACATTTGGTGGCCAGGATTTCTTGGGTGACCTTTGATAGAAGGCCAGTTATTTAAGTAGACTTACATGAAGTGAAGAACCAGGAGCTTAAGAGAGAACTTAAAACTCTAAACCACAGCAAGAACTTGATTCTTCCAAGTCAACTTGTCCTTGGGTTCCTTGTTTTTGTTGTGAATTTCTGTCTGCAGGATAAGTATTCACCTGCAGTCTTCTCTAGTGACCCTTTCGGTGTCATCAGTTTAGTATTCCTGGTGCTCCTCCATGACCCCCGTTTGATCTCTGGACTGACCTCTGCGTGGGATACACCAGGAAGTGAGGGGAAAGTTGAACCAATCTTCTATAACCCTTTCATTTAATGTCCAAGTACAATCGTTCCCCCCTTTTGCTCACCTAACACTACCTCAAATATTAAAACCATGCTAGTCAACTCATCAGATCCCTGAAACAACTTAATAAAATGGTATAATTCAGACATTTGGAAAATGCATCTGGTAGGTTTGGTGTGTACCTGCTTCCATTCCTCTCTAATGTTCAAAGCACATTTTTAAGAAGCCACTTAATTTTCTCAGGTGAATCCTATTTCATTGTCAGCTTATCTTCTGGGAATTATTTCTAGCAGGGCGATAAGGCCACGAACCTTTACTAAGCTTTGAAAAGCTAAATTACCTGGAGTTTCAGAATTGAATTTGAGCCTACATTGCTTTTACTCAATTGCCAATAATATTTCCATCATACCATGCCATCTTGCGGGGTCATCTTTCTCTTCAACTTTCACTTAGTACTAATGGATAGTTGACATCTTCTCTTTCTGCTGCGTCCTATGGTACAGAAATACAATTAAAGAAAACCAAGGAAACGCACATCCTCCTACTGATTGCATATGACCCAAATGCTTAGGAATGAAAATTTAGCCTTATACTCATTCATATTGCATGGGTAGAAAATAAGTCCTAGTTTCCTAATGTACCTTTTGATGAGCTAAAACAAGGACCATAATGAACTTATGTTCTATAACGCACTTCTAATGTTTATAAATATTTTATATACAGTCAATTTATGGAGTGAAACTCTCACAACCAGATTGTTAAACCTGACAGATCCCATCTTTTTAAGGTAACAGTTGAAAATGTCTAATTCAGAGGCATCATAAATTATTCATATATAAGTTAAAATTTTTAAAGTCTCAATTTTGGCTTGTCCTCATTTTCAGAGAAAGAACAGGTTGTTTTAGATTGGATAACAAGTTTTAAGTATAGTTATATGAGACAGCAATTTATTTCCAGATTTTGGGATGTGGAAAACCTCATAAAGCATGCTTGGGGAACTGTATATTTCATTTCTGGATTTGAATGATCTGGGGCATGGGCTAGTATAAGTTTGAGGACACCAAGTCTAGGAAAGGTGTAGGTTTGGTTTTGGATAGTGGATGTATCCAAGGTAACGTGATCTGGCTGCTGAGTCAGATGGATAGTCACTGGAAGGGCAGATTTTGTAGTCATAGACAAATGAGTCTCTCAGAGGAAGACCTTAGGCCGTAGCTGTAGGTTTATGGAAAATGGCAACCACCATTCAAGGGACAAAATTGGCAAGAGTTGGGGATAGGTAGGGACTGCAGCAGAGTTTCACATCATCCCAGTGGCGAACCCGGAGGAGGAGGACAATTGCCACAATGAAAATTATGACAATTATGATGAGAATTACAATTGGGTAGCATTGTATCCTCCTGGTGGTAAGACTTCGTACTCCATGGCCACGTTGTCTCAGAAACTCCTTGTCATTGAGCCTACAGTGATAATGCAGCTACAAAAGGCTGAGAAAGAGGGAAGCTGATGCCTTCCAAATGATTGGTCTTTGATCCTATAGTTCTATGACCATAAATACTTTATTTTTACATGTGTATGTTGTTAAGTTTCTCAGAAGTCAACAGAACACAGTAAATATGAGCAAAAACTCTGGAGCCAGATTGCTGGGTTCAGTTATGGTCCCTTGGACAAGTTACTTGACTTCTCTGTGGTTCAGTTTCCTCATCTGTAAGTTGGGCATAATAGTCCCTACAACATTAGTTTGCTATGATAGTCATCCTACATTTTAGGAATGACATGGCTTGTTCTTAGTTAAAACAGAAATGCGATCTGGTCTTTTATAAATGAATCAATAGAACAATAATTTACATATAATTTACTTGAAAAAAACCAAAATATTCTTCTACTTCTGTCACTATAAGTGTTTATAAGGTGCCCTTATTTAGGCAAACAAGATGTCCCACTGTATCTTTAGTAGATCATGTGTTAGCAGAAATGTATTTATACGGAGCCATATTTTTTTGTCTGGTTGCCCTTATTAGCAGTATCATTTATTTTCAAGGTAATTGGCTTCAGTTAAGGACCTATTCCATGACCTTGAAGCAAAGCAGAATTAATTTATGTAGGAAAGGATTTGTTAGCACTTTATCTCAACCATGAACCCAGATGGGTAAGGCACCCTAAAAAATTAACTGTGTGTTTTCTTGCCTGTGGGCTTCTCATACATACATATAAAAGAAACATTTTTTTCTGCCTCTTCTTTTTAATGTAGGAAGTCATGTGTGGCAGATTATATTTTCTAAAAATTGCCACAGCAGTATATCCAGTCTCAAATGTTCCTCCAGAACCATAACACACTCCTATCAAGAGGTAGAATCTATTTCTCCTACTTTGAACCATAGCAGAACATTGGGACTGGCTCAGCAAATAGAGAGCAGCAGAAGTGACACTGCACGACTACCAAGGCCAGGTCATAAATAGTGTTGTGGCTATACCTGGCTCTCTTTCCTTGGGACACTCACCCTTGAGATCCAGCCACCCTGTTGTGATGAAGTCTCAGCCACACAAGAAGACTATGTGCTCATTCCTGACACTTGCTGAGACCACCTACTGGCAGTCAGCATTAGATGCCAGAAATGTTAGTGTGTTTCCTGCAGACAGTTGTGTACCACAGTCCTCATTGTTTGCACAGCCCTGAATTGAAGAATTCTGAGCAAAACTAGAGATGCCATTGCTTAAGATGCTAAGTTTTGGGATGATTTGTTAATCAGGATGAGAGAACTATAACCCCAGGACTTCCTGTTCTGGAGATGTATATAGTTTTCGCTTCAGGGAACAGTTAAGGGGCTCTTGTTTTCCAGAATCAGAGAGAACAAGATCAGGGCTAAAAGAGTTAAAAAACAGAAGTAGTAGTCCAGCCCCTAAGGAGTAAAATTCCTAAACCACAAGAATAAGAGCTGGGAGGGCTGAGAGCAGTGGAGATGGTGTTCCTCTCCCAATTAGGCCCAGAAGAAGGGCAGGACCTCTGATAGGCTGGCAGTGCGGGGGGTCTGTGGACCAAATACCGAGATCAGTGGTCTTGGGAGTTATACTAAAGGCTGTCACGATCTCTTATGGGTGTGTGTGTGTGTGTGTGTGTGTGTGTGTGTGTGCAGGTGGTATTAGAAAAGCCATTTGCCTTCAGATGGACAATAACACCCAGAGAAAAGACAAGTGGCAGAGTTATAACCACAGACTGAAAGACATCCTTGAAATCTTTTTCAGCCTCTGGGACCCTTGTCTAGTCCTGGAAGGAAAAGAGATGCTCAGAATTTATTCTTATGAAGGGTTTATATTTATATATACATATATGAAAATTGTTAGCCATTTGTTGTAATATCATTTACCAAATGGTTAATTTGCTGGTTAATAATTTTCTTACCAATTTGAGATATTACATTATCACATACCAAATATTTTAATATATTTTTATGCTGTGTTTTGTTCCATTAATCTGTTTGTCTACACCACCAGAATGATTCCATTTTGGTAAATACATATAATTATTTTAATATCTTGTAGAGAAATGTCTCATCATTATTTTTTTCAGAATTTTCCTGACTTTTTCATAAGGGTATTCCTTCAGGTACATTCTCTTATTTGGTGAGATTATCCCCCATCCCCCAAAACAACTCACTAAGGATTTGATTGTGATTGTCTTGCATGTAAATAGTTAAGTGTGGCAGATTGAACACATAAGCATGTTAACTCTTCTTTCTCCCAGAATCCCACTAAATAAGAGTAAAGAAATATATAAAGAAGATATAAATAGACAAGGATAAAAAAAGATAGAACAATAGTGACAAAACTTTCGAAGTTGATAAGCATATCAATGGGAGTTAACTGACTTAACAGACAGAGAAAACTGAGTCCTAAGGTGGAACTTGGGAAAGGGGAGTAATAATCTAATGTACATTGCAGAGTCCTCTAAAGGAGCAGAATTTGGCAGGTGGAAGAATTGGTTGAAACTCTGTTGAAGAATTTAGTCCCTCATATCTCCATTCCAAATTTAGGCAGCTGAGCAAACATCCTTCTCCCAGTCTGGCAGGAGAGTTGAGGTTTATTCTGTAAAGAGGATAAGCAGATGATCTTTGAACTAGAGAATACTAGGCACAGCTCAAACAGAGACCAAGTAGAAAACAAGGGGATTAAGGTAAACTTGATATATGGGACTTGAGATCCAGTCTTCTTCCCTCACATAGTTCAAGAATTTTGGCAGCCAGACATGTGCATTCTATGCAAGAGTTCAGAAGCATCTTCTCTGGAAATCTGTCTTCCAAGAGAAATGAGCACAAGATACTCAAATGAGAGGTCTCTCAAATATCACCCTAAAGAGGAAAGCATCACTGACAAGCACCCACTAAGAGCTTCCAACATCTTTTTAGTGCCCCACTCTTAATGTGACCAGACAGCCAATGACTGCCAGATATTTATTTAAAGGGCAAAACCTAAGTTGAAATACAAATATAAATGGAAGGAAAAGTCTATAATAACTATTATCAATGTCTTTAGAGAAGATATAAATCCAGTAAGAAAGAAGTAGATACTATAAAAAATATTTGGTGAACACAAAACCTTAAATATTAAAAATATAATAGCACAAACTTTTGGAAGATAAAATCAAAGGAACCTCCCAGAGAGTAAAATAGAAAACAAGATTTTTTAAAAATAGAAACTCATTATGGAAGGTGGCAGCCACGTAGGTAGAAGCTGAGCCCACTTGCTTGTGCACCCAGTATGGATTTTTGGTTGATCTTCTGTCAAGTGACCTGAACAATCAATGGAATGTCAGCTGATATGAATTTTTGAAGCCAAGGAGTACAGAAGATGCTTTGTGCCATCCAGGATACCAGAAGGTGAAGAAAAGGAACGAGATAGAAAACTCGTTTGAAAAAGTAATGACAGAATGCTTCCCTAACTTGGTGAGGGGAAAAAGTCATACAAGTCCAGGAAGCACACAGGGTCCCAATCAAGATGAACCTAAAGAGACCCACTCTGAGACACAGCATAATTAAAATGGCAAAATGTAGAGACAAAGAGAGAATCTTAAAGGCAGCAAGGAGGAAACAGCTAGTAACATACAAGGGAGCTCTGATAAGGCTAGCAGCTAATCTCTCAAAAGAAACACTACAAGCCAGAAAGGAATAGCAGGAAGTATTCCAGGTAATGAAAAGCAAAGGGCTGCAACCAAGAGTACTCTACCCAGCAAGGCCCTCATTTAAAATGGAAGGTGAAATAAGGAATTTCCTGGACCAGAAAAATAAAAAAGGCTAAAAGAATACATCTCCATCAAACCAGCACTGCAAGAGATGCTAAAGTGACGGTTTTAAGAAGATGAAGAAAAAGAGAGAGAGAGCAACACAGGTACAAAGGGAAAAAATGGCAGTGAATAATTACCTATACATAATAACCTTAACTGTAAACGGATTAAATGCTCCAATCAAAAGACATAGGGTAGCTGAGTGGATAAGAACCCACGTATATGCTGTCTACAAGAGACCCACCTCAGAACAAAAGATCTACACAGGCTGGAAGTGAAAGGATAGAAAAAATATTCCAAGGAATGTTCAGAAATGGAGGGCATTTTTGTACACCAGCAATGAAGTATCAGAAATTAAAACTAGGGGGAAAAAACCCATTTACTATAGCAACAAGAAAAATAAAGTACTTAGGAATAAATGTATCCAAGGAGGTAAAAGACCTGTATAGACCTATAGAACACTAAGGAAAGAAATTAAGGAAGATACAAGTAAATGGAAGCATATGCTGTGTTCATGGGTTGAATAATTATAACATCATTAACATATCCATACTACTCCAAGCAATCTATAGATTCAACACAATTCCTATTAAAATACCAATGGGATATTTCACATAAGCACGTATCTAGAACAAATATTTCAAAAAATTTATATGGTACCAAAACAGACCTCAAATAGCCTCAGTAGTCTTGAGAAAGAAGAACAAAGTAGGAGAGGTCATAATACCTGATATCAAACTACACTATGAGGTCACTGTATTCAAAACAGTCTGGTACTAGCATAAGAATAGACACATGGATCAATAGAACAGAATAGAGATCCCAGAAATAAACCCATGTCTCTATGGTCAATTACTATTTGACAAAGGGGGCATGAGCAGTAAAAAGAGCCTCCTCAATAAATGATATTTTGAGAACTGGACTGGTACATGCCAAAAAAAAAAAAACCAAAAAAGGAAACTAGACCACCAACTTACACCATACACCAGAATAGACTCAAAGTGGTTAAAAGACTTAAATATAAGTTGTAACACCATAAAAACCCTACAGGAAAACATAGGCAATGAAATTTCAGGTGTCTCACGTAGCAACATTTTTGCTGATATATCTCCTAGGGCAAGGGAAGTAAAGGAAAGAATAAACAAATGGGACTACATCAAATTAAAAAGCTTCTGCATGACTAAAGAAACCATCATCAAAATGAAAAGGGAACCGACCATATTGGAGAACGTATTTGCCAATGATACAATGGACAAGGGTTTGAGCTCCAAAATATAAAAAGGACTTATCCAACTCAACACCAGGGAGACAATCCAATTTAAAAAAATGGGCTTGCCATGGCTGATGTGGCTCAGTGGATTGAGTGCTGGCCTGTGAACCTAAAGGTTGCTGATTCAATTCCCGGTCAGGGCACATGCCTGGCTTGCAGGCCAGGTCCCCAGGTCAGGGCATGCAAGAGGCAGCTGATTGATATATCACTCACACCTCAATGTTTCTCTCCCTCTTTTTCTCCCTTCCTTCTCCTCTCTATAAAAGTAAATAAATTAAATCTTTAGGAAAAATGGGCAAAGGATCTGAATAGCCAAGTGCTGGAGACAACCTAAATGCCCATCAGTAAATGTGTGGATCAAAAAGCTGGTTCATCCACACAATGGAATAGTACGCATCAGAAAGAAAGAACTCCTACCTTTCGTGACAGCATCCATAGAACTGGAGAATATTACGCTAAGTGACGTAAGCCAGGTGGTGAAAGACAAATACCATGTGAGCTCGCCTAGAAGAGGAATCTAATGAACAACACAAACACACCAGGAAGATGGAACCAGAGGCATGGAAACTTGAAACAGACTGACTGCGCCCTGAGGGGAGGGGGAAGGGAAACATGGGTGTAAAGTAGGGGAAGGGACCAGTTAAAGAACATGTCTGAATGACCCGTGGACATGGATAGCAGTGCGGAGATTGACTGTGGGAGCAGGGGTGGGAGCTGGGTGGAGGAGGGCAAAGGGGGAAAAATTTGGACAACTGTCATAGAATAACAATAGACTTTTTTTAGAAAGTTTGCCCAGCCCTGGCTGGTGTAGCTCAGTGGATTGAGCGCGGGCCTGTGAACCAAAGGATCGTGGTTCGATTCCCCGTCAGGGCACATGCCTGGGTTGCAGGCCAGTTCCCAGCATGGGACACATAAGAGGCAACCATACATTGTTATTTCTCTCCTTCTCCCTCTCTCCTACCCTTCCTCTCTAAAGATAAATAAATAAATATTAAAAAAAAAAAGAAAGTTTGCCCAGCTAGTCAGAAAATGCTACTGTAAATGGTCCTACCCTCACCCCACCTACCACAGCTGTTTCTTGAAGCAGTAAGTCATTTGCAAATATCCAAATTCCAATCTTGTCATACTTCCTGCTTTAATGTGAAAATTGGTTTTTTTAAAGGTATCCTCAGTGAAAATGCACTTGATGACGTAGTTCCTGATCATTTCTGGCAGCTTGTTCAGTCAGAATAAATTTCAGGGTCCTAAAATATATCTGGATGTCATGCATTCAAGAATGCCATAGGTAGGATATTTGGGATTCTAACAGAAAACAGTCATCATGGAAATACTTCCTTCATCTCCTGACTCTTGCTTCTTCCCCCGTCCCATGTCAAGTCAACTGTCAAAGTACTACTGACCGTCTCTCTACTCTGTTCCTATCTGTCACTGCCTCACTGCCCTTACAGCTTCTGGCGTCTATTACTTCTCATTTGGATTTGGACATTAATACAAATTACATATTTGTTACAGTATATCTTCTTCACCTACTGTGATTATATTTAGAGCTCTGAAAGTCACTTCCTTGCTGAAAGGATTCAATGACTTCTCACCTTCCTGAACAAAAACCAAACGCCACACTCTTCGATTCAAGGCTTCTTGGACTAGCCCTACTTAACTGATCACACATTCCAGCAAATAATTCAAAATAAATATATCGTTAATGATTAGAGAATAAAAATATCAATTGTTTTGCTTTAGAACATGTCATTTTCGTACTTAGTAATAGCTATGCCTTTTTTCTGTTGTTCACCAAGTAATGTGTAAATGCCATTTTATTTAAATATTTTGGTAGAAGGAAAATTTACTTAAGTTAAATCGAATATCTGCGAAACCTTTGCAATTAGGTCAAAATCCCTTTTAAGTAGAAAACATTCAGAAGATAAGTAAACTTGGGTGATTTTTTTCATTAAAAAATAGAAACTCATCTAGATGTAGAATAATTAAAGTTCTGTGAAAACAGCACAGAGATAACATAGGGAAGGAAACGATTAATAAAATAATTCAAAAAGTTTTTCTGGAATTGAAGAACCTGAATGTCCTGCTAAAAAGGGATTAGTAAAATGTCCAGAACAATGAATTAGACCAATTCCAAGATACATTATCAAGGAATTTCAGAAAGCTGGGGACAGAAAACAGATTCTACAAACTTTCAGGGAGAAAGAAAAACCAGTTTCATACAAAGTTTCAAATATTAAATAGTATCAGGCATCAGACTTATCAATAACAGTAGTTGAAAGAGGATATGGAGGGGTAAATGGCGATGGAAAAAAAAAAAAAAATAACCCCCGAAACAATAGTTGAAGTTAGAAAGCAGTGGATCAACAACACACTCAAAATCCTAAGGAAAAACAACTTCAAACCAAGAATTTCGTATTCAATGCCCAAAAAACACAAAAACAAAACTTACTTTCCATATAATCCTTTCCAGGAAGCTGTTTTAGATATGCTTGTACAAAATTATTGAGTTAATCAAGAAAGAAGAAGACATAGAGTCCAGGAAGCAGGGACTCCAAACCAGAGAATGGCTAAGGGCATCCTCATGATGGCAATGAAGGGAGATCCCTGGATGGCTTCCAGTCACAGTCATGTACCACATAATGACACCGTGGTCAAAGGTGGACCGCGGGTAGGATGGTAGTCCCGTAAGAGTGGAAGGGCGCTGAAGCTCTCCTGTCGGCTGGTGATGCTGCAGCCCCTGTGATGTCACAGCGCAGCGCGTTCATTCCTCAGTGCTTGTGGACATGCTGGTGTGAGCAGAGCCGCCATGCTGCCGGTCGTGTAAAAGGACGGCACGCGCAGTTATGTACAGTGCAGGATACTTGATGATAGTGCTAAATGACTGTGTGACTGATACATATGTTTATTGTGCAAGACTTTTAACGGTTGTTTTAGAATGTACTTTTTTTACTTACAAAGAAAAATTTGATGTAAAACAATATTCTGTGTTAAGCCAGCAGCAGCCACATGTATCAGGTTGGCCAAAATGTTCCTTTGGTTTGCTCCATAATGCTTAGTTCCCTTTAACTACATCTGAAACAATTTTGTTAGATTGTACGGGACAGCTGTCATATTAGTGTGCATTTACAAAAACTTATCAAAATTGGTGAATTTTTGTGTAGCCGTTTTAATATTGAATGTGGAAGAAAATAAACGAAATTTTCAGCATATTATGCTTTATTATTTCAAGAAAGGTAAAAACACAACTGAAACACAAAAACAGATTTGTACAGTGTATGGGGAAGGTGCTGTGCCTGATCAAATGTGTCAAAAGTGGTTCGTGAGGTTTCCTGCGGAGATTCCTCGCTGGATGATGCTCCATGGTCAGGTAGACCAGTTGAAGTTGATAACGATCAAATCAAGACATTAATAGAGAACAATCAATGTTATACCATGTGAGAGATAGCCGACATACTCAAAATGTCCAAATCAAGCACTGAAAATCATTCGCACCAGCTTCATTATGTCAATTGCTTTGATGTTTGAATTCCAAATAAGTTAAGCGAAAACAACCTTCTCGACCATATTTCCCTATGTGATTCTCTACTTAAATGAAACAAAAATGTTCTGTTTTTAAAACAAATTGTGATGGGCAATGAAAAGTAGATACTTTACAATAATGTGGAATGGAAGAGATCATGGAGCAAGTGAAATGAACCACCACCAACCACACCAAAGGCTGGTCTCCATCCAATGATGGTGATGTTGTGTATATGGTAGGATTGGATGGGGGTCCTCTATTATGAGCTCCTTCCGGAAAGCCAAATGATTAATTCCAACAAGTACGGCTCCCAATTAGACCAACTGAAAGCAGCACTGGACAAAAAGCTTCCAGAATTAGTCAACAGAAAATGCTAATCTTCCATCAGGATAACACAGGACCACGTGTTTCTCTGATGACTAGGCAAAAACTGTTACAGCCAGGCCGGGCAGTTCTGATTCATCTGCCATGTTCACCAGACGTTGCACCTTCTGATTTCCATTTATTTTGGTGTTTACAAAATTCTCTTAATGAAAAATCTCAATTCCCTGGAAGACTGCAAGAGACACCTGGAACAGTCCTTTGCTCAAAAAAAGATAAGTTTTGGAAAGACAGAATTATGAAGTTGCCTGAAAGATGGCAGAAGGTATTGGAGCAAAATGGTGAATCCGTTGTTAAATAAAGTTATTGGTGAAAATGAAAAATATGTCTTTTATTTTTACTTAAAGAGTAAACAGACCTTTTGGCCAACCCAATACCATACGTTTAACCCATTGTTTTGATGGTACCATTTCTCTGGTGCCTGATTTAACCTTGAACTGTTCCGTACAGTAACAGACTGTACAGGCTTGCAGCCTAGGAGGAATAGGCTGTACCGTACAGCGCAGGTGTGTAGTAGGCTTTGTCATCTGGGTTTGCGTAGGGGCACTCTATCGTGTTCGCACACAATGAGATCACCGAGGGATGCATTTCTTAGAATGTGTCCCTGTCAGTAAGGGGCGCATGACTGTATTAGGTATAGTAGGAGGCAGAAGTCTAATGTAGCCCCCCGGTACACATGCCCTGAATAACCCCCTCTCCTGAGTTTGGGCAGGGTCTGTGCATGTGATGGGATATCACGCCCAAGATGAATTTATGTTGCATAATGAAAGTTACAGGATTTTGTAGACGTAATAATGTCCCTGACCAGTTGATTTTAACTTAGTCGAAAGGGAGGTTAACTTGGGTGGGCCATATCTCATCAGATTAGCCTTTTAAGAGAGGATCTAGAGACAATGGAGTGAAGAAGTCAGGGAGATTTGAAGCAGCAGAGATTTCCTCCCTTTGGCGTTAAAGAAGCAAACAGCCATTTTGTGGGGAGGATCACATGACAGGGAATGGTGGGTGGTCTGTAGAAGTTGGGGGTCTCAGTTCTATAACCGCAAGGAACTGAATCTTGCCAAGAGCCACATGAGGTTGGAAGAGGGCTCTGTGCCTCAGATGAGAATATAACCCTGGCCATCACCCTGACTTCAACCCTGTGAGACCGTGAATAAAGAACCAGCTATACTGCCTGGAGCTCAACCCAGGGAAACAGTGAGATAAGAAATGTACATTGTTTGAAGCCATTCAGTTTCTTTCAGTTGATAAGTAACGCAGGTGAAGCTGGCAATCAATCCAGAATGGAGCAGCTCAGGAGACTTTGGAGGAACTTTTTCAGAGATGTAAAATTGTACTAATGTGTTGACAGATGCACACAAATTTAGGGTAATCAGAAAATGTATTGGTAGTAAATACACACAAAACTGAGCAATCGAACACAAGACCATTGGTCACTTTAAAGAAAACAAAATGTCGTATGTGAAGATAGTCAGATTTTGTAACATAACTCCGAAATAGGATTTACAGAGTCATAATAATGTAAAAACCAAATGACAGCCTAAGCAAAATTACATGATAAATATTGTAGAGAAAGAAAAAGTTTTCTTTGATCCTCTTTGAGTCCTTGGCTGGATCTCAGACTTAGACTGACAAAGACGAATTAACAGGATAAAAGCATACAAATTTATTTCATGTAAGTTTTAGGTGAAATGGGAACCTTCATGAGGAAATGAAGACCCAAAGAAACAGTTGAACTTAGTGGTTTTATGCTAGGTTTGATAAATGTGATAGGACAAAGCGTAGGAGGTAAGTGTAATAAAATAAGGGAAACTTAGCAAGGCCTATAAGTTCACATTCCTGTGTCCTATCGTCTTCAGAGATAAGGACGCTCCTTCCCTCCAGGTATATGGGGCGGGGGGCGGGGGGCACCTCTCACATAAGGATTTTATGACCTGCTTCAGGGAGAAGGTCAGAAAGTCTTTCCTGCACCTGCCATTTCTCAAATTCCTTTAGCTGTAAATATTTAACGTGATAAAGTGTCATATTTTGGGACAGCATGTCCTGAACCCTGTCAGTACACTAGAGGATTACAGATGGGAAGTGTATGGGGGGGGTAGGGTGGGGTGGGGGTACGGAATCTTCTTCTGTAGTTAACGTAATAGATAATGACTGGAATAGAAAAAATCAGAAGTAGCAATATACGTCCATCACAGTGACTGTAGGAAGGGAAAAATCAGAGTTGGGGAGGCAGGTAACTTTTGTAATCAACTGATTAGGGACCTTGTTAAAACCTTGTAGAAGTGCCATGCCTCCTTAGAATATGTATATGTGTACACTGGACAAAGATAAAAGTGAATCTAAAGCAAAGAATTTTAGGTTCAATATATAAAGATGCTTAAGATCGGTTCCTTTTTAGCATACTTCATTTTTTATTTTTAATTTTATTTAATCTTCATTGTATTTTTTCCATTAGCCTTTAAGTCCCCTTATACCTCCCTCCCCACAACTTGAGATGACATTTGCATTCAATTTCGTTTTCAAATCACTCCCCTCTATGGGCTGTTTATAAATCAATAAGATTATTAACGGTAAATTCAATTAGCTTATTCCATGTGTGAACAAATGCCACGAAAGGAAAGAATGTTCTTTTCCCAATCACATGCATGTCCTTTGAAAAATGACCTTCAGGAAGCTAACCGGATCAAAGAAACAAGAACTGCCACTCGTCAATTTCTAGCACAATTTCTAGACTGAGAGGATTGTTGCTCTTTACCCTTTGGTTCCTGAGAGTCATCGAAACACGTGTGATATATTACCACTCTCTGGTAAAAAAGCAACCATTTCAGTGTTTGTTTCTTCAACAGTCAACTTGTTTGGAATAGCAGGAATCTAAATTCATTTTCTCTTACTTTCCACTCAGTAGAGGCTATGGTTCAGCTAGATCATGAAAGAGAGATGTGTTGTGATTGTTTCCATTTATTCCATTGAATAGTTTCACTAGCTATGCACCAGAATTTGGGGTGCACCTGCAGTATGCACCTTTTACCATTACATGCACTTGCCACGCAAGTTCCTAAACCTTCCTAAGCAGCTGTTTTCATCTGCATATAAAGGAGAGAGTAATATCAATTCCGGTATTGGTGTTCTGAGGGAGTTAAATGAAATAAGTAGGCAAAGGGTTAGCACAATACTAGCACAAAGTTAGAACTCAACAAGTGTCAGCTGTGATCATTTTTAGTAATGATAATAAACATTTATATTTGCGTTTAATAAATTTAAGAATGAAACTCTAACCCAATAGGAGCTTTTTTATATAAAGTTTTGTATATGGAATTTTCTCCTCCACTCCAGGAGGTAAATGGTGAATTGATCCATTTCTACTCTCTTTCTGAGACTAAATTAAACTTATCAAGCATGGTAATTTCCATATTCTTTTTCGTCCACTTTGATACTAACAGTGGGTATATCCATGAAAAATGTGACTTTTCAGACTTAGAATTTAATAACAACTCTTGTTTAAAATCCTCAATGTCTTCAGGAAGTTGGTAGGGAAATTGTGTTTAGATAGCCACTGATTTCTAATTCTCAGCAGCTGCAAAAGAATTGATCTTAGCCCTGGCTGGTGTAGCTCAGTGGATTGAGCGCGGGCCTGCGAACCAGAGGATCGAGGTTCGATTCCCAGTCAGGGCACATGCCTGGGTTGCCAGGCCAGTTCCCGTCAGGGGACATACAAGAGGCAACCGCACATTGATGTTTCTCTCCCTCTCCCTCTCTCCTACCCTTCCCCTCTAAAGATAAATAAATAATCTAAAAAAAAAAAAAAATTAAAAAAAAAAAAAAAAAAAAAAAGAATTGATCTTCCGTTATCTAGAAAACCACATTATTACATGTGGTTACTATTTGCATATATGGAAGAAGAAGTAGTACTAAAGATTTATCCTTGTGAAAACTTGATTCTTTAATCATTAAGGCTTTGGTCAGGAAACAAATGAGAAAATGATAGTTTCTCATTTCAGACTTTTTCAATCACTTTTCCCATTTATTTCTTGCTCAGAATACAATTTTAAAGCACAAATATTTGTGCTTTCGTATTTGTGAATGAGAAACTTTTAAAACTTCAATTTAGCCCAGTGGTCATTATTTCTCAGGAAAAATTCTCAATATAAAGAATAAAAGCCCATTTAAAGACATTACTCTTCTCTTCAATTATTTTTGTTCCATTGCAATCCCATAAAGACACATGAATTAAGAAATTTTGGGGACAGCGAAGTTGAAGATTTCTCTAGAATGTTTTCTCTCTTTAATAAGCCCATAGAAACTAAATGCAAATATTGTTACCACAATATCTACGTGCAAAGTCCAAATTTTAGAACAGTTGTCAGGAAATTCCAAAGGTTCTACAGCCCAATTATGTGTGTGCTGTGGCCTGAATTTAATTGTTCTATTCCTCTTTCCTTTATAAACTTGTGCCTTTAATGCAGCTATGTTCATGTGGGAAAGACTGTGTCATAGTGTGCCCAGGGTATGAAATGTGGCCAAATTCTCAGTGCCCCTAAGCATTTTGATTAGGTGTTTTCTGACTTTTGGTTGTTCACCCTTTAAATAACTTTGCATTAATGTATACCATGCAGAATATCAGCTTTAGAGGAGGAAAAGAAACCGAGTATCAGGCTATTTCTAAACACATGGTATCCACAGAAAACAGTTCAGTAAGACCAGATCTGCTGTTTGAATAACTATACTTTTTACGGCAGTCAGCTTGTCCTAAGCATGACAAGAAGAGAAAGACAAATCTTTATGTAGCTTTTTAAAAAAGAAACACTGTGATAGACTGGCCTCATTTATCATTCAGCTACAAAAGGGAAACTTGGCGTTTGTTCACTCACAATTTTAATTGTTGGAGAAGACATGCACAGATTTGAACAAATTCCACTTCCTCTGGTCAACATGAAATGCTAAGTTTCTAGAGTATGAAAAAAATTTCAAGTAAGTTTTTAAAAAGTTTCATTTCCAATGTGGTGCATAGTGAAATTGATGTTAACGTAGTTAGTTAATATCATAGCGGATCTAAGGAATACATTTTCTGAACAACTCTAGGAAAAGATGATTGCTGTCTAATAGAATGGATTTTTTCCTGTTTCTTAACTGAGTTCTTCTCCCACCTCCTTACCTCTGTCCGTCTCTCCGACTCTCTGTCTCTCCTCTCCCTCTACCCCAGCTCTCTCTTTAAATTTTTCCAAGTGGGACAGAGATGGCTAGAGATGGCGGTCCCAGCTGCAGGTACCCTCTACTTCTCTTCCTTTTTTGCATAAACTATCATGCTTCAGAACCCCAACTTTGTGGATTCACATTCTTTTGGGAATTGGGTCTCCCTTTGTCTCTACTGGCAAAAGAAGGACCATCTCCACTTTGATTCCTGGATCTAATCATTTAATTTGTCATTCAATAGTGATTTATTGCATATCACTATGTATCTGGCACGTGGATTGCGAGGCCTCTGGGCGATGGTATATTCCCAATTTACTATGACTTACACTGCAGCTCCCCCAGAACTTACTGCACAGCCTGGGATGGTTAGCAGGCTCCCACTCGCTGTGGTCATCTTGGACTCCCAATTTTGTTCCCCTAGACTTAGGAGACTGTCAGAAGTTCTGTTCAACTTCTGTCTCTCTAGTCCCTTCTTTTGGACTGAACAGATGTCTCTAAGGAGGAAGGAGCACCTACATGGCAGGCTTACCTCTGTGAGGTTCTGTCTGTTTCCAGTTCCTTGAGCTTAAAATCGTAATTCTCGTTAGCTGTTTACGGCCTTTAATCAGCTGTTTTCGAACTGGCTTTCCTTAGGGGGATGGGTGGTCCCAGTGATTTAGTCTACCGTCACTGGAACCCTTCACCTTTAAGATTCGTTTCCACATCCCTCCTTTGTGAGGTTATATCTCTGATACTCTTTCTTTCGTGTCATCCTCAGTGCCAGCAAACTCTGGACCCACACCTGATTGAAGACTGCATCCATTTTACAATAATGTATTTAAGCATTTGTTTCTTGCAAGAGACAGTTCATGTGTAAAGGACACCAGTTATATCTAAACCATGATTATGTTCACAGTGCCTACTGTTGATGCATATAGTAGATGCTCAATAAGCATTTGTTGGTGTGAATAGTTGACATTTCATATAAATTTCATGTTCGTAAACTCGCTGTTTCAAATAAAAATCATTTAATAGCTATTCTCCCACAACAAGATGAAAAAAGAAAGAAGGGAAACAAAATAAAGGACAGAACTTCTGTGTCCCTTTTAGGATGCTTAAGATAGGGAAATTTTAAAAAGCAGGTGTCTTCTTTGGATTTGTCAAAGGAAGGATGGGAAAATAGGAAAAAAGAAGTATCGTAACCGTCAAGGTTAATAAGAAGAGAAAAGGAAAAAGAAATCCTTTCATTCAGATTTGGGGGATGATTCGCTAAGATGCCAGCCTATATGCATTGTTCAACCTCTGCAGGTGTGCCCCGGTCCTCCAGAGGAGAATCCCATGCTACCCGGACATCGGCCTCTAACATTGTACGATTGTGCAATATCCAGTAGAATGGAGTTCAAAAAACATTTGGACAGTTGTTCTGAGTTATCCATCTCAATATTTAGGTTTTCTGAGTAGATATTTGATCAATGAATTTTTTAGAAATATTTAAGAGTACAGGAAAAAGTGCACTTTTGGCATAAAGTGTGGGTGGGAAAGGATTAAGCAAATAGTAATATTTCCTCCCAGTGGAAATTCTTGTATAAGATAAGAAAAATTGCCATGTTTGCAGTAGATTAATTACTGTAGACAGCATAAGCATATGCAATTTGTGTGGAATTCTTAATCAAGTAGTACGAAGAAGTTTATACCACAAACAGAATGTTGCCATGAGAAATCATTACCAGATGTGATATTTTATTTCTTCACCTATTTAATTGTGAAGTAAGTAGAAAAACATGAATAAAAGATTGAGAATTTGTCTTTAAAAATGGAAATTTTATGGTATTAGAGGATTAATACCAATTCTGTTCTTGTATGAAACATGTAAAGGAATACAGGTATATTACACCCATTTTTACCATTTCATTCTTGTCCCCTTCTCATTCTCTTTTTCTGTACCTTCCTCTATAAAGTCAAAGAAAATTAGCACATGGACAATTTCCCTCTGTTTTTTAAGGATGTCCCATATTGAGAATAGCAACATCACACTGCAGTGTTTCTAAATTCAAACTTTCCAGTCAAAACAAAATAAAACAATACCTGTCATTGATATGGGATCAGTAAGGCCATGGTGTGATGGTCTCTGAAGTTACTCCTAAAATAATAAAGGCAGTATGCTTCCCCGTCATCTGTTCATTCAGCAAACTTCTAGTGTTAAAAAAAGAGGGAAAGAAGCCTACACACATTATGAACTTTCACATACCAATCTTATATTGTCCCCAATGAGCCTGAGAGTTAGGCGATATTATCTTCTTAGAACCAAGGAAGCAAGTGTTCTGAGAAGTGTAATATCTCATCCAAACCAAGGACATGAAAGAAGAAAACTAGAACACAAACTTTAGAATGTCGGTTTTCTCTACTTGACCACATTCTTTTTATTAGTGAGGCTGGGAAGGGATGGATCATGGTCCTAACGTAACGAACTCCTCCAATGTAATGCAAAATAAAATGATGCCAACTTCTAATATAGTGCAAAAACATCTCATGATATTTTACAGTCTTCCCAGGGTAACCATTGTGCTTAGTTATCATGGAAATGTTAGTAACCAAATATTTTCGAAGACCCCCCACCCTTTCTCCCTCTCTTTCTCTCCTGGTTTGGTATTGTCATCAGAACATGCTTTATTTTCCATTTGTGTAAGCTGGTACTTGTCAGGGTAGGAACATTTTATTCTCTGCGCAGCAGAGGTTCTCAAGTAAGACTTATGGACAACTAAATGGCCAATAGATGAAAGAAAGATGTTGATGAGAGCCTTGGAATAGTGTGCAAAGCACTGTGTATACGAGTACTTTTCAGGGGTGAAGCCTAGAACTTTTATTGGCATGCACAATAGCACAACCACTGCTATAAAATGTTGGGAATGGTTGGAATTCCTAAAAGCAGGAGAGACTGAAGAATAAAAAAAGAAAGTTACACAGATTGCTTTTACAAGAAAAATGCAAGACGTGGTACTCATCTGCCCTAAATTTTTAAAAAATATTTATGTATTGATTTTTAGGGAGAGAGTAAGGAAGGGAGGGAGAAGGGGGACAGAAAGAGAAATAGAGAGGAATGAGAGAGAGAGAGAGATCGATTTGTCGTCGCACTTACATATGCATTTCTTGGCTGATTCTTGAATGTGCCCTGACTGGGGATTGAACCCACAACCTTGGCATATCAGGTCAACGCTCTAACTAACTGAGCCACCCAACTGGGGCCTTCACTCACCTCCTTTTAAATTAAGAATAAGGATTATAAATTTTATTTAATAGCTACCAAAATTAAGGTCGTTTTTGCTAAATTATACAACTTTTCCTATGTACGTAGCACTGTTCTAAGTCGTTTAAATATATAATTTAATCCTCATACGAATCCAATGAAGTTAGTATTATCATTTCTATTTTAAGGTATAAAATATTTTATAAATAAAATATATCACAATTTTCCCTCACTACTGTACATAAAGAAGAAAGAAGAGGGGAAGGGAAAGAAAGAAGTAGGAAGGAATTGGAGCAAAGAAGGGATGACGGATGAAAAGGTGAGGAAGACAAATCTAATACTGAAGTAGCTGGAAAAGAGGGAAGTCATAACGAAGTATAGACTGGTGTGACCAGAGCTGTAAAAACACAATTCTGCTATTTGCCAAAGCCACGTGCATTAACAGATTAATCATTTTAGAAGAAAAAGGAGCATATAAATGGTTAGAATTAAAACACGTATAAACACTGTCAAATTTTATTAGGAGAAGTGTTTGAATTTCAGCCTAATATTTGGAAGTACGGACATTTTTTAATGTTCTCTTTTCTTCCTTTGGCGGAGAAAA
Source organism: Glossophaga mutica (assembly GCA_039655065.1). Classification (NCBI taxonomy): domain Eukaryota; kingdom Metazoa; phylum Chordata; class Mammalia; order Chiroptera; family Phyllostomidae; genus Glossophaga; species Glossophaga mutica. The sequence continues at coordinate 112,375,030 of CM077318.1, forward strand.
TCCTTTTTCACACATTGCGGAAACAGACTGAGAAAATAGTAGTTCAGTGAATAAACATCCATTTTCCATCTGGTATTTTAGACATTAATGGTTCCTTATAGTTCATTCAGCCTGTATGTTGGTGAAATTAAGCCAAGAACTGGATAGAGACCGCAGATGAATGCTAGTCCATCCTTCCTTGCTTGCCGAGTCTGCCATGAAATTAAATCTGGGCTGTCATTATTGGAAAGTAAGTTATCTATATTGCACCAAAATGTTCTCAATATGTTTAAAGTAGCCCTGTATGCTCCCTGAGGTAATAAACGTACTACTGTAGGAATTTAAGCTGGATTCTTTCTGCTTTTTAACAGAAAATGCAGGAATGCGGCAAATGCATTTAGCGCAGGGAAGTTCGCATGATTTTCCTACCAAATTTAAAAAGATTCACTATGCAAGTGGAAATGGATGTTTTAGGCTCAGTGTCAGGTTTCTTATTTTAAAAAATTCATCTTTAAAAATGTGGAGAGAAGAGTGGATTTGAACATTAAAATGGCCTTTGTTTTTCTACTTTCATTCTCAGCGATCAGGGCGCCCGTATGATGTATGTTTTTCCAGCATGTTCTGATCAGTCTGGTATTTGTTGCATTAAGCCTCCCCTGCCTCACTCTCATCCCCCTAATACACTGTCTGCTCTACAAGACCTCAAGGCCACACTACTGCACGACCCGAGGGACCAGGGTGGGGAGCCACTAGCCAGGATCTAAGTGAATCGTCTCATTTATGGTACTGATTCATAACAATTAATTTTGACTGAGCAGCTATTGAACATCAACATTTAAACACCTTGAATTGGCTATAGATGACCAAATTCTTTTTTTTAATTTAAGCATATGTATTTCAACGATAGAAAGAGAACTTGCTTATTCACTGTTCTCTTTATGTTCACTTGCAAAAATCTGTACTCCCTACTTGCCTGTTCCTTCTCATTGGACATAGACTGTTGTCACAATCAGCTCATGAAGCTGTCGGCAGGTCCATGGAGACCACTTTATGATGTCAAAGTAAAGGCAAAATAACACTGATGCAAATCCTGTAGTTATTAACGCAACCAACAGAAATCATTTTAAATGACTTTCACAGTTGAGGTCCCCTTCGGATTCTTCCCTACTACCGTGTTTCCATTTCAGAGTCACATCTTTGTTAATAATAGCACAGGATTCTGAATTCACATTTGCTTGTGTTTTTGTTAAGCCTTGGGAATACTTATGCTAGAGTTCCAGTTTCCCTCGGGCATATTAGAAAACCACAAACTATTTAAAAGTTTTTAGCATTGGTTAGATACTTTGGGCATTACAATGCTATATTATTGCACCAGAGTTTAAAATCTTTTCTTGAATTGGGGTAGTGAGTAAAAGAGAATTAAGCTAAAGGTATATCGCTAAAATATTTGCAGATAAAGAACATTTAAATTAGGATGTCTTTAATTTTCGCTCATTTTATTAAGTGCTTATCATATTGCAGACATTGCTACATTTTAAATAGGGAGAAGAGAATATTGCAAAGAAGGATCAAAAATACCCATGATGCTCAAGGAGTATGCCTCATGAGATTAGGAGCCCAGAGCCTGTGGCGATCAGACTGAGGGGATCCAAATAAGAACATTCGAGTATACATGTTCACATGATTTGAAACATTTCGCGCATGTGCAGAAACCTTTCTTTCCAGAACTTGATTAAAGTTAACAGTTATGTTTTTCTCACCAGGAAATGTGAATCACAATCTTTCAGGTGACTTTCAGCATTGACAATGAAATAGCCTCAAAAGACCAGAGTCAGCTTAGTCCTTACTTGTAGATCTGTAGCTCTTGAGTGCACTGACTCCTCATCTCTGATTTTTGAATACTCAGGTCCACAGACTCTCCTACCTGGCACATAATATTTCTCCATGTTGGAGAATGCCAGGAGGAGGAAAGCATTCTCCAGTCCTCTAAAGTGTTGTTAGCCTTTTGTCCCACCGTACCTGGAATCCTCTCTACGCTCTCCTTCTGTCTCATTCTGCATCCAAAGAGGAACGGGACACCCACCCCATTTTCCGGTATAAGTCACCGTCGATACACATCCCGTGCTCTTTCATCCTACATTTACTTGGCAGTTCCCCTGGTGATTTGTACCATGAATCCCAAGCAGAATTACCCTGGATTGCGTGTAGGTTTGTAATGGTAACCAGCAGCATTTAATGTACTTTTCTAGCAGCCTTCTGTGCAAACCCAAGAGTGGCGAAAATAAAGGACTGCTATGGGCGGAGGTTGACAAAACGGGGCATAGTGGGCAAATGGCAGGTTTCTAGGGGACTTGCTGCCACAGTCAGTCTCGACCCTGTTGCCCATGTCCGTGGGTCATTTATGCTTGTTCTTTAGCTAAGCCCTTCCCCTTCTTTCCTCCTATATCCCCCACCCCCCCCCCTCTGGTCCCTGTCAGTTTGTTCCTTGTTCCCATGCCTCTGGTTCTATCTTGCTGGTGTGTTTGCTTTGTTCATTAGGTTCCTGTTATAGGTGAGATCATATGATATTTGTCTTTCACCGCCTGGCTTATGTCACTTAGCATAAGGCTCTCCAGTTCCATCCATGCTGTCGCAAAAGGTAGGAGTTCCTTCTTTTTTTCTGCCACTAGTGTTCACATTTCTTAAATTCTGTTTTGGCCTAGGTGAAACCTTCCTTTCCACATTTAGATTATAACGTGTGTTCCACTCCATAAGGATGGAAGCCATCAAATGCAGTAGAAACAATTTAGGTGGGTGAGGGAGGGGACAGAGAGGGTGACAGAAGGGAAGAAGGAAGAGAAAGTGGTGAATGACGACAGGAACAAAACAAAGAACAATTTTGAAAAGCTTGACAAAAAAATTAGAGCGGTTAATTATGGCTGCAAGGCTTTGGGAAGTGGTCATTAGGAAGTCTTTAAGATTAAAAAAAAATGATCATACGGAATTCTGGAGGAATGAAAAGGGTATTAAGCATTACTGGAGGCAGTGCCAATTTGTATGGCTCTTTTGGCAAGAGCCTTAAAAATATTTATAACATCTGGCTTAATATTATACTTCTGGGAATATAGCCTAAAATATTTCTAAATTTTAAAGAAGCAAAGAACTTTACAAAAACTTCTTCTTAGTAATATTTGCATAAGTAAATAATTGGTGACTACCAATATGACTAACAATAGACCTGTGATTAAACAGTCTTAAATATTAAGTAATTTCTTTCACTTCATTGAATATTAGCCAATGAAAATGATCATTTCAAAGACCATGTAACATAGAAAATGCTTATATTAAATTGTTACAAAAACAAGCCACAAAAAGGGTGTAGAATCCCATTTATGTTTCCAAATGAAGAGAAAAGATCTATTGTAAACATTTTTGGGAAATACATCAGCATATTAGTAGTGATTGTGTTTGAGTAGCGAGCTACAGGCTGATTGATTTTTTCCTTTCTTTTGAACAAAGCACGTTTTAAACATTAAGGTATTATTTATACATGATGAAAATCCACCCATTTTTAGTACGGTTGTGGTATCCTATATGACTAGTTATCACTACCCCTCTCAAGAAGTTTCCAAATGCCCTTTCACAGTCAATCCCCTCTCCCCACCCCTAGCCCTGGACACCTAATCTTTCGGGCATTAAAATGTTGCTCTTTCTAGAATTTCACATAAATGGGATTATATAGTATGTGAGACTATAGTTTTTAAGCTTTCTTTAATTTACTTTTAAAGTGTTTTTTTCAGTGAGCACGTTAAAACATTATTTGAACCTAAAACATACACATTTCAAGTTCTGTCCTTTTCCACTAAAGGCAAAGCAGGAATGAAAGGAAGAACTGATTACTTAAGAGAAGAGAGTTAAAACAGACTTGAGTTATCAGGGACCTCATAAAATCTCCTTACTTAGACACCTTAAATAGATGCCTACTCACCCAGTGCAGAAGTGCTGACCTTCTTACAGGGCTGAGATAGAGCAGAAGATAACTTTGTAAAGTTTGTTTCCAACCTGATAAGATAATGGAGGAGAGGGAGAGGAGGCAGATAAAAGAAGTTTCAGCAGAAAACTAGAGGAGGCACACATTTTCATTACTCTGTACTCTGAAAATGTGCTGTTATCAATTTAACATTCTATGTAAAGAATGCAGAGCTCCTGTGACCGACCGCTATGTCTCTTCTTTTTCATTTTTAATTTCTGTACAGTAGTCCTTCATGTTAGGCCGTGTAATTGTAAGGCAAGGGGGGTGTTAGGCATAATTATGACCGCTATGAACTCAAAGCCGTTTTTAGTACAATTATAGTCTGAGTTACTGTATGTAGCCATTTGATTGTCTTCATGAAGGCCTATGTGCTTTAGAGAAGTATGAAATAATAGACACAAAGGTAAATATCGAGTGAGAACTGCTATACACACACATATATATTTATATGTATGCATGCAGGGGTGGGCAAAAGTAAGTGCCTTGTGTCACTGTGACATTTTTTGGTTAGTAAAACTATCGTAATAACCATAACCTGCATGTGTTTTTTCCATACAAACTATTGTAAACTTACTTTTGCCCACCCCTGTACATATCCACACATATACAGCTAAGAAATTTAAACAGAAATTGTTTATTCTTTAAAAAAATTTTTTTTGAATATTTAACTTCTCAATATTCTCCAGTACCTTATTTTAAAAAAATGTAGTTGTGGGCCCCGGCTGGTGTAGCTCAATGGATTGAGCACGTGCCTGCAAACCAAAGAGCTGCTGGTTCGATTCCCAGTCCAGGCACATGCCTGGGTTGCGGGCCAGGTCCCCAGTAGGGGGCGTGTGAGAGGCAACCGCACGTTGACGTTTCTCTCCCTCTCTTTCTCTCTTCCTTGCCTCTCTCCATCAATCAATCAATCTTTTTGAAAAAAATTTTAGTTGTGGTAAAATATCCATGGCAAAATTTACCATTTAAATAATTTTAAATGTACAGTTGAGTGGCATTAAGTACATTTACGTTGTTGTAGAGCCATCACACCATCATGTTCAGAACTTTTTTCATCTTCCCAAACTGAAAGTCTGTACCCTGTAAACACAACTCCTCATTCCCCCTTCTCCTCTAAGCCAGGGGTGGGAAGCTCATTTTCAGCGGAGGCCACATCAGCCTCATGGTTGCCCTTATAGGGCCGAAATAATTTTAGGACTGTATAAACGTAACTACTCCTTCCACTGTTAAGGAGTTGAAATTACATTCGGCCCTTTGAAGGCAACCGCGAGGCTGATGTGGCCCCCCGTGAAAATGAGTTTGACGCCCCTGTTCTAAGCCCTGGGAACCACCATTCTACTTTGTGTCTGGATGAATCTGACTACTCTAAAGTTCTTCCTGGGAGTGGAACCATGTAACATCTGTCTTTTTGTGACTGACTGATTTCACCCCACATCAAGTCTTCAAGGTTCATCCATGTTGCAGCGCACGTCAGAGCTTCCTTTGTTTCTACGCCTGAGTCGTACTCCACATTTTTGTCGTCTGTTCATCCGTCAATGGATACTTGAGTTGCTTCCACCTTTCGATTCTTGTGAGTTCGCTTTTTTAAAAAATTTTATTTTAATTGTTGTTCTTGTACAGTTTTCTGTCTTTTAGTCCCACCCCAGCCCGCCACCCCAGCCCTCCCCACCTCCCTCCCATTTCCACGCCCCCTAGTTTTTGTCCATGTGTCCTTTATACTTGTTCCTGCAAACCTTTCCCCTTTTCCCCTGTAATTCCCTCCCCTCTCCCCTCTGGTCACTGTCAGCCTGTTGTCAATTTCAGTGTCTTTGGTTACATTTTGCTTGTTTGTTTGTGTGTTTTGTTGATTAGGTTCCTGTTAAAGGTGAGATCATACGGTATTTGTCTTTCACCGCCTGGCTCATTTCATGATTCTTGCGACTTTGCTTTTTAATGGTAGAACATTTCTAGAAACAGTCCCCCATGGTGACATAGAGAAGCTGATCCTGTAACTATACATACGGAGATGCCCTGGGCTGCTTTTTCTATGTATGGACTGTTAGGAGAACCATGACAACAGCACTGTGTCTGTATTTTTCACTGAAATAGAATTGATTAGTTCATTGTATGTTACTGTGTAGTCATATAATACAACAGACCAAGGCTCAGCCTGACTGAAGGACTCCAATGTGTTGGGCACCTGACAGGAGCTTTCAATCTGGAAACTGAAATTATGGGAAATTTATTTTTGGCATTACTTCTTACATCTTTTCCTCCCCACATATTCTCTACTCTCTCTTTTTGAATTTTTTTTTTTTTTTTTTGGATTTTAGGTAGGGAATTTTTTTTTTTAATTTTTATTTTAATTGGTGATCTTGTACAGTTTTCTGTCTTTTATTCTCACCCGAACCCACCACCCTAGCCCTCCCCTCCTCCCTCCCATTTCCACCCCCCCATAGTTTCTGTCCGTGTGTCCTTTATACTTGTTGCTCTAAACGGTTCCCCTTTTCCCCTAAAATTCCCTCCCCTCCCCCTCTGGTCACTGTCAGACTGTTCTCAAACTCAGTGTCATTGTTTATATTATGCTTGTTTGTTTGTTTTGTTGATTAGCTTCCTGTTAAAGGTGAGATCATATGGTATTTGTCTTTCACTGCCTGGCTTATTTCACTTAACATGATGCTCTCAAGTTCCATCCATGCAGTTGCAAAGGGTATGAGCTCCTTCTTTCTTTCTGCTGCATAGAATTCCATTGTGTAAATGTACCACAGTTTTTTGATCCATTCATTTACTGATGGGCATCTACATTTTTACTGATATGTCCCCTAAAGCAAGGGACATAAAGGAAAGAATAAACAAATGGGATCTCATCAAAATAAAAAGCTTCTGCATGGCCAAGGAAAACAATATTAAAATAAAAAGAGAACCGACTGTGTGGGAAAACATATTTGCCAATGATACCTCAGATAAGGGTTTAATCTCCAAAATAAACAAAGAACTTACACGACTCCACTCTAAGAAGACAAGCAACCCAATTAAAAAATGGGCAGAGGACTTGGGCAGACACTTCTCCAAGGAGGACATACAGAGGATCCAGAGACACATGAAAAGATGCTCGATATCGCTAGCTATCAGAGAGATGCAAATTAAAACCACAGTGAGATACCACTTGACACCAGTCAGAATGGCCCTCATAAACAAAGCAACAAACAGCAGGTGTTGGAGAGGTTGTGGAGAAAAGGGGACCCTAGTGCACTGCTGGTGGGAGTGCAGAGTTGTAAAACCACTATGGAAAACAGTATGGAATTTTCTAAGAAAACTAAAAATGGATATACCTTTTGACCCAGCAATTCCACTGCTAGGACTATATCCTAAGAACCCTGAAACACCAATCCAAAAGAACCTATGCACCCCTATCGTTTTGAAATTTTTAATCATTTGGATTTTATACCTCTTAAACTTATCCTTTAGTGTTTTTATCTTTCTAGTTTTTTGGGGGGTAATATAATCAACTTGAACTTATTTAATCCTCTTAAATTTTAACTTGTATTATGTTAATGTAACTGTAGTCTGATATTTCTTTCTTACTTTAAAAAATATGACCCTGTCCTTTTTTCCGGAATGCCATATTTTTTCTTATCTCTTGTACGATGCTGTGATTTTTTAGCGTCCTTCTCCCTGACTCACCTCTGTTGCCTTCGGATCTGTCTTTCGTGCTGGAGACTTGCAGCTCTAGAAATCCTTGGCTCCTAGCTTATTAAAGGGAGCTCATCGGGGGCTCCGGATTCCTGGGGAGGTGTTGGGGGACCAGAGCCTGTTAGAGTAGTGGGCTTCAGTGTAGGGTCGTTGGGATGAGTTATCTTGCGAGGGGCCCCCGAATCTCAGGTTCTGTGAGCCTTTTGTCTGAGTTGAGTTTCCCCGAGGCTCCATCTCCTTCCTGGGGAGCAGGGGGATTCATGCTGGCTGAAGACTTCTTAGTGCTCTCACACTCATCAGTGAGTAGAATTTTACTGAATTGCCCTGTCTACACTCTAGCACACTTGTCCTGACCATCTCTGAGCCCAGGGCACCTCTGACCCACCACCTCCTGAGAATGTATGTGCAGTCTTTTACTGAAATGGAAGTAGAGTCCATATTACTTCGGTTAGAGATAATATGCATTCCTTTAACTGCTTTTTAAAAAATGAAATAATTGTTCTATTTTCTGCCTTGCCTGTAAGCCAATTGTAAAGGCAATCAGTGGTTCCAATTCCTGAGTGATTCCAGGGTCCAGTGGTATGAATTGGCTTGCTTTGGGGGTTTCTCATTGCCATTGCGCATTTCATTTGTATTTCAGCTTCCAAATGTTGCTGATATAGCCCTTTCCCCCTATGTCTTTGTCCTTATGAGTTTTGGCCTTTTTATAGCCCTGTAATTTTAGTGGATTTGGGGAAGGTATCAAGGCAAATGTGTGTTTCCAGGCTGATATGTGTGATTGGAAATTAGATATGTGATTTTTTAGATTCCTATTATATCTATCATTTAAGGTTAATTTCTAACAGTATCTTACAGAATTCGGATTAGAAAACATGACCTGTATTATACTAATTCCTTGGTATTGAAATTTTCTTTGTAAACTATTACATGGTCATTTTTATAAATGTCCTATGAATATTTGAAAAGAATCTCAATTCTCTGATGTTGTGGGTGCAGGGAATTTTCTATTTCAATTCAGGCTTAATCGTGTCATTCAAGTCTTTTATTTGCTTGCTATGTGCTTGGTTTCTGAGAGAGTTATTTTACAATCTATTACTATGAGTATCATTTTTATAATTTCTCATGTTACTTTTACTTTTTGCTTTATATACTTTGAGAGTGCTCTGTCAGATACACATGTGTTCAGGATCTTTACATATTCCTGGTGAATTTTTTCATTTAAGTATTTATGAAGATGCATTTTAGCATAAAACCTCTTTTGCTGTCATTTATTCTGTTTAATGTGTATCTGCTCTCTTTGGGAACGTGCCTGTTAAATATTTTTTTATTCTTTTACTTTTACCTTTTCTATGTCACTATATATTTTTAGCAGTTTTATTGATGTATAGTTGATGTACAATGAACTATACATATTTAAAGTGTACAATTTGATAACTTTTGACACATGTATGCACCTGTGAAGCCACAATTAAACTGAAGCTGATGAGCATATCCATCACCCCAAAAAGTCACTTTGTGCCTCTTATTAACCCTTCCCTCCAGCCCCTCTCTGCCCCCCCCCAAGCAACCACTGATCTGCTTTCTGTCATTATAAATTAGTTTGAATTTTCTAGAGTTTTGTATAAATTGAATTATGCAGTATGTACTTTTTTATTGTCAGTTTTTAGCTTAATTACTTTGGGTTCATTTATACTGTTGTATGTATAAGTAGTTCGTGCATTTTTATTGCTAACTAGTGTTCCATTATATGGATCCGCTACAATTTGTTTGTTTATTCATCCATTGGTGGACATTTGGGCTGATTCTTATTTGGACTCTTACAAAGTGTTATGATAACTTCTGTGTAACACTTTATTATGACTATATATTTCCTTTTCTTTCGGAATGACTGGAGTATATGTAGGGCATATAATTATCTTTTTGCGGAACTGCCAAAATGGTTTCCAAAGAAGTTGTGGCATTTCACATTCCTACCAGCAGTCTCTATGAGTTCAGTTTCTCCACATCCTTGCCAACACCTGGTATGCTTAATTTTTAAATTCTTAGTCATTTTCATAGGCGTGTAATTGTATTTCATGATTTTAACTTGCATTTCCTTAATGATGATGATATTAGCATCTTTTTGTATGTGTATTTGCTATATGTATATTTTACTTTTGAAGTGTCCACATCTTTTACACATTGGGCTGTTAGTTTTCTCATTGTTAACTTTTGAAAGTTCTTTGTAATTGTATATACAAGTAATTTATCAGATACATGATTTGCAATGCATTTCTCCAAGTCTCTGGCTTATCTTTGAGTTATGTCTCTTATAAACATCACAAAACTAATTTTATTATTTTACTCAATTGCAGAATATCCTCTTATAAGTGGATTTAATCTGTTTATGTTTTTGTGATTATTTGTTACCTTATTTTCCATTTTCTAGTTACCAATTTTTTCTAACTTTTCTGTTTGTCTTTAATTCCCCATTTTTCCTCTGGTTGTTGCAGTTATTGCATTTTGTTAATTTAATGTTAGCCTTAAAATTATAAACGCATACATGACTTTTACGCCAGGTAGATTTCTTCTGGGTCATTACCAATTATACCTGTGTAGGTGGAACAAAATGCACTCTGACCTATGGGGATCTTTAAAGAATGGGCTTTTATGTGGGAAAGTGAAGCAAGGGACTAGAAGGTACACGTCTCCCTTCAGCCCACCATTCTCCAGAGTGTGGTCCTCAGCCCACGGTGCTGCTCAGCCTGCAACGTGTGCCTGTGTTCTTTGGTGGGAGCCTTCCCCTTCCTACAAGGCAGCTTGGAAAGCATCCTCAACAGTCAGGGCAACACACAGGCTGTAGTTCAAGTGCTCAACATCCCCATGTGGCTAGTAGCTACCATATTGGACAGCACAAGTATGGAACATTTTCCGTTGTCATGGAACGTTCTGCTAGATAGCCCAGATCCAGACTATTGTGTTTTATTGTGGATTATTCTTTAGATTAGTGTAGTGGTGCTATGTTACTTTATTACAATCTGAATGTAATACTTTCTATTTTTTACATTGCTTGATAAAAATATTTGTCCATCCTTTTATTTTTAATATTCCTGTATCATTTTGTTCTGTAAATAATGTGTAGTTCTGTTGCTTAACTATTTTAAAAATGAGCTTAACAAATTTATATTTATTTTTATACTAATATGTTTAACCTTCTAACATCCTGATTTATGTTGTTTTAAAAATATTTTCCGTTGTCCCTATTGGTTTCCATCTTTTGATGCATGTGTAGAATGTTGATTAAGACCGTTAGTTCAAGCAGGTGCCTGCCTAAGATTGGACCTCATTTCACCATTTCAAGACTTGGTAGCTCTTAAGTTATTTGTACCATGATGTCCTCATTTGCAAAATCTGCAAAATGAGGATAAAAAATAGTACCCATTTCACAGAGTTATTAAGAGGGCTATATAAATAAGTATCTTGATTGTGCCTGGTGCATAGTAAGTGTTCATACTTGTTAGTTAATTCCTGGGATGTTTTCTTCTAGAAACTCTGAACATGTTTTCATTGTAATGATTACCATTAAAATTAAAAATATAGCTTATGCATCTCTGTCAGTTTCACAAAAGAAATACAGCTATCCGAGTCCCACGTAAGATGAGGCCATTAACTTGCTTCTAGTTCTCTCTCCCCTTGTACATGCATTTCATACTTTTTGTTGGATTTTTTTTTTTGAGATTGTAGAGCCATGTTATTTAATATTGAAACTCTTTTAACTCACATACTTGTTTTTAAGAATGACGAATTTTTTTGCCTTCTGTAATATAATCGTAAGTTTTTGACTGAGTGCTTTCGGTGCTTACCAACAGACCTTTTAAACCTTTCTTACGTTCTTTTTCCTCCATATGTCTGTAGTTTTTAGCCAAACAGCCTCACACTGTGTAGATTTTGAACCTGCCTTTGCTTAATGAATTTGAGAAGCAGAAACATTCATCCTAAGAGTAAAATAAAATAAAGTTCAGTTAATATGCCAAAAAAAGGGAAATACAAATGTCCAACTTCCTGTATTTATTCACATAGTTTAAGCCGTATAGTTATCTGTGTTGGGGTGGTGTCCATTTGGCCATTTCACTGCGGGTGTGTCACTCTCTGCATGCTTTGCTTGGAATCTGGAATGCATCCTTCCCTCTGCTAGGATATCATCATACAGGATTTCATTCTCTGTCTGTACCTAGGGGACTCCTAAGTCTACATGTCCATTTCTGGGCTCTCTCCTCTTTCCAGTACAAAAACTCCTGGTTTAAATATGTTACCTCCACAGATCTGTTATCCATAAGACATGTATTTCTTCATCTATAAATAATGGGATTAGTTTAAATGATCTCAAAGGCTTATTTCTGGAATAAAAGCCTACGATCTATAGCTGCTATCTCTTTGCTATTTCACCAACAGTGCTGTATAAAATTTCATCTCTAGATCCTTAAAGTACTACTAAGGTTACTGCTGCCACTACTGTAACTACCGCTGCTCATACTGCTACTGCTATTACTGCTGTTAAGGCTACTATTACTGTCAAGGCCACAGTTTTCATTGCTGTAGCTTTTACGCAATAGCATAAAATGGTAGAAACTCTATATACAATATCTCATTTAATTTTTACAATAGCCCTTTTGGGTAATTTTCACTATTGTTCCTACTTGAGAGAAGAGGAAACAATCCTCCCAGCATGTCTGAGCTTGTAAGTAGTGCAGCTGTAGTATTGAGCTAACATGCGACTGATCACGAAACCTCACTCTCTTAACCGCTAGCAGGCTCCATGCTGGAAAACTCCTGCACATGAGCTGATGCTCTCTCCCTCTCCAGTACTGGCAAGTTGCTAATAGAGTCCAACCCTCTTTCTGCCCAAACCCAGATACCATCTCAGAACCCTTCCGAAAGGGCCCGGGCGGCCACTAGGAAAAATCCATCAGATTTGGCATGTGAGCCAAATCTAAGCAAAGCCCGTTCATGAGCCCTGCACTACGTGACACGAAGTGCCGTCCATCCCTGCTTTCCATTCCATGGTTCTCCTCTGGAACCGAGGTTTCAGGGGGCTCCCAGCCACTTGAGCATCACAACACTATGGGGCCGGGGCAGAAATCGAGACTGTTGCCATGAGATTGTCGTGTTTGAACGACACATGTTGATGACTGCTCCACATATTTGAACATTGGTTATTTGACTGCGAAGTCAAAAGTAACCCATTTTATATATTCTCCCTTAATATTTTTTACAGTATGGTTAGCTCTGTGCTTCCCACACCATTGACCACACCTTCTCTATTCACTGGAATCCATTCTTGTTCTTTGCAGAATGGGATTTACAGTATTGAGAACTTTCTCTAACTAGAAAGCTTTCGGATCATGAAATGTACATATGAGAATCACCAGGAAGTTTGAGATAAATGTAATTGATGCAAGAAGCAAAGTCAGACTAAAATTGCATTTCCATACGATTGTGTTTTTAGAAAAAAATGTCCATTTATTCTTGTGATGTTGTAAAATGTGTCAGTTTAAGAAGAAGAGAGTTCTTCCTGTTGTTATGAATCATTGCCAAAAAGAAAAGATCAATTATCCTCAAGACATATTTTGTTGAGCCTTCTCCCCACATCCCAAACACTATGTTTATGTGAGTTACACATCTGTACAATGCAGCAATTGTTTCATCTTTCCCAAACTAATAGAGATGCTAGAAACATCTGGTAGTTGATAGTTAATTCATTTTTTCATTGCACCTTTTCATAGGAAGCAGGGAATGCAATTCGATATATCCCCTGAGAGAGTCCTGCATTTATGACAGGTGTGTATTTCTTAACAAGTCATTGTTTGACACTGCTGCTTCTCCTAAGTGCAGCTGGAAGTACATTCATCTGGCAGAGAGAGGGAGGGAGAGAGAGAGAGAGAAGAAAAAGTGAAATTTGAAAGAAAGTCGGAGTGTCAGGTGGTTGTTGCCTAAAGCATCCTGTTCACTCTAGTAATATTTATTCTACTTATTTTGTGCAATTTCCTGTAACTGCCTTTTACAAGCCTGTCACAATGATGACTTTCTCTGTTTTGAAAGTTCTTTAGCTGTATACTACTAATTCATTTGAGATGGTAATATGTGGAACTAGGAATTGATTCAACAGAAGGCTTGACCTGTGAATGGACAACCCCATCCAAGCATCTGAGTATCTTAACATCCCAGCCCCATCTGAGGCTCAGAAGAACAGAAGGATATGAGTCATTATATCCTGAATTTTCTGATCCCTTCTTAGTATAACTCTTTGATCTCTAAAGACTTTTTTTAGCTCCTTGTGACCTCACTGAGATTATCTCTATCTTCCCTAGCAGTTATGATTAGCTAAGGTTATTTTTACTGAAAACATCTCAGGGATTCAAGTGGGAGGGTGAGGATGCTACATTCTAGGTGGAGGGTCCAATGTTTGGAATTCTTCCCTTGATGTGACATAATGAATCTTAATTGGCCTGCCCTTGGGCTGTAACACAGCAACCCTAGCTGGCTAAGCCTGAAGGACTGGTGTGGCTTAGGGAAGGGTTCAGAGGCAGCTCAAAGAAATGCCATTAGTAGGCAGATAGTGAGTACAGGGCCACCTTGATGACCAAGAATGTGGCATCTATTCTACTGGCTCAGCGACTTTGTCATTTGAGGGCTTGGTTTGCTAGATAGCTATATATTTATTCCCAAAGAATCGATGCTAATGGTGTTTTTGTCACTCTTGACAATCCAGCCTTTTAGTTGGCTTAAAGTATTCTTTTCTACACAGTCTCTCTCTCTCTCTCTCTCTCTCTCTCTCTCTCTCTCTCTCTCTCTCTCTCAGCTCTGTTGTTAATAGAAACATTTGATTACTCTCCTTTTAACATTTAGGGTTAGGCAAAATATGATGCCTGCCTACTGGCTTGGTGATTTCCTCATTCAATTTCAGTGACAGGGGCTTGGAATGTCGACTGCTCCTAAGTCGTTCTTCAAAGTAAAATTTAAAATACACGCAAAATTGTATGCTATGATAGAGCAGTACCCAACTGTTCTCATCCATTTCTCTCAGGAGTCGTCCAGTAGCAAGTTGGCGATAATATTCACGAGGTCACTGGAGCAATGCGGGGTTTAGTAATTTGACCAAGGCCCATTCTAAGAAACAAAGCATCTGTGCCTCCGCAGTAAATTACCCGGCTAGTCCTGGTTATATAATTAGCACACTAAATTATTTTGATTTCCTTGAAACATCTACGGTAAAGTGGCAGAACTAATCTAAATAAGCAATTGGATAGAGGCAGCACTGGGAAGCGGTGGGGTGGCTGCCTAAGCGCAGATGACCTCAGTGGCCAAGCATCTCCAGCCCCTCAGGGCCTCGTCTTGCTGATAAGTTCAGGAAGGATCTTGCTCAATTCATGCTCTTCCATTAGCTGGCATGCCCTCCCTTATCCTCACTGCCACTTAATGGCAATAAAGAAATACGTTTTTGTGAGATGTCCACTTCAAAATAGCTTTAATAATTGCTGTTGCACTCCTCTCGTCATTCTTCTCTCCTCTGTCATGAGGGGTGGTCTGGCGGCCTCAAGAATGCTACAAATGTGGGGAATGTGCACAAGTCTGGGCTCTGATTTCAAGGCAATTTCACCTGAACCCCCCTCCCCTTCCTTGGTGACTGGAGTAGAGAGAATGTTAGTAATTAGGTTAATCTCTCTAGGAAAAATTTCTTGGTAGAAGCTGTGTGTCGGCACTGGAAAAGTCACTACAGAAAGGTGGCCTTATTAATCTTGGCCACTCTGTCTTAAAAGTTTTCTTTGTCTGAGAAACCAATGCAATAGATTTTGGAATGACCTAATGAGGGTTATATTTCTTCCATAGCAGGAAAGAGAGAAATTTCTTTTCCCAACTATGGTCTTCTATTCCTCTTTTCTTTAAGTCCCAAGAGTGGTATTTAATCTTTGAGAACATTATGCTTTGCATATGGTAAAGATTGTTAAAACCATTGGGGAAATTGACCAGGAAATTGGCACATTTTTTTCCTTCTTCTTTTTTCCTCACAGAACTAACAATGATCCTAACACTCTGCTTTCTGTGATCTAAGACTCATAATAACAGGATGAGCTTTAAGGATTCTACCAAATCCGTGCAGACCGACTGCCCATATCTGCTTGGAGTTCCGTCTGAGGGAGATGCGGCAGAATATCCAACGGTTCATTACGACTTAGAGTGCTGCTTCCTACCCCCAGAGTTTCTAAAGGGAGTCCCAAGAGTTTGCCTCTCTAACAATTTCCCAGGTGATGCTGATGTTGCTGGTTCCTGGACTGCAGTTTTTGAAAGGAGAAGGAAGGCAGAGGATATAACCAACGCCCCACTGCCAGAATCTGAAGCTACTATTCTCTGTGCTAGGGAAACCTACGGACCTGGTGTGGTGGAACAACCTATGCCACAACTAGGAAGCTTCTAATTCTGTTATCACCCTGTTAGGGTGCTTGAAAATTGGACCGATGATACAGTCGCAAAATATAACTCTAGCTTCTTAAGAGCTACTCAAGATACCTTTATTTTTGTGGCTTTTTGTTCCATGTGCTTATGTTGAATTCATTGTGTTGTAAGAAAAATGACTACAGAAGCCACCAGGAAACAAAGGTCTTAGTATGATACTTGGTTTAACACCTCTTGGAGAAGGATTTGTTTTTCCTATGTCACATGGCTTAAAAGGTTAGTTAACCAGGGCAAGCCTGGATGTGTCTGCACTGAGCTAATGAGTAGCTGAGTAGTTTACCCATAAGTGCGGTGTAATTCTCATGACCCTATGATATAATATGGAAAGTAATCAACAGTTTCAAAAACTGACATCACCTGGCCTATTGTTTTCATTTGACTTAACTGATAGTTCCTACCTGCCTTAAAGGAAAAACTAGACTAATTAGTAGAAGAGGGAGAAACCACCTGGCAAAAAGGCACAACTCTGATTACATATGAAATCCCAGCCACGATTTTCAGTTACAGCATGTGGAGATGGGTGAGAACGCGGGGTAGTGAGCAGCCAGTGCCCTGCAAACATTAGACATACAGCCTGCTTCCAGGGGACTTAGTGACAGGCTTCAACGATGTCACAGATGCTTTGTGAAAAGAAACAACCAGATTAGAATAGACAGACTGTTGTCAATGAAGTTAATGATCATGTCTTTCTCTTCTAGATGACCTCTTGAGGGAGGTCTATGTATGTGTATGTGTGTGTGTCTCTGTGAGTGTGTGTGTGTGTGTGTGTATCCTGAGAACTTTGCGATGACTCTGTAGTCTCTAAATTCAAAGGTGTAAAGCTTTTTCACAGTTTTAGGCGAAAATTAGTTTCTGATATTTAATGGCAGAAAATGTTACAGAAATATGAAGTGAGCACAACAGGCTAGACAAATTAATTATCGATGGAGAAACTTAATTTTTTATTTCCAGATAGCACCTCTGTATTGTCCAAAGAGATGTTTGCTGTTGAGTTAAAGAACTGGAGGACAATTATCCAGGTTTTGAGCTCTGGGTTTCTCCTACCATCAGCCACCTCCCATCCTGTTCCAGAAGGCCTCGAAAGAGGAAAGGCTGACAAACGTTGGCATGTCCTGTCCCTGGGTCTGCCTGTTGTTTCCTCATTCTGTCATCCTGCCCGTGTTAACTGGTGCCTTCATCCTGTCTTCTTTCTTCTCCCTTGTTGTCACTGTCCACACCCAAGTCAGAGAATTTGAAGAATCCCAAGCAGTTATAGTCTGGCCTCTAAATGATCTCAGTCTCAGGTCTTCTGGGCTCCCCCGTCCAAAGACGTTTGCCGTTTCAGTTTTTCTCTGGAGAGCCTTTGTGTGCTCCGTACCTCCTAAAAGCAGTCCCCGCCCATGAATAGACAGCTGAACGTAAGAAAAGTCATATCCGACTTATTTCGCACTTAGCATGGTGGGCAATTTTATAGGCGCTTTAATGCATCGAAGCATTTTACCTGTGTGACAACTCTGGGATGTAGTTACCAAAACTGTTCCCATTTTACAGATGAGGGGTTTAGGCGCCATGAGGCTAACCTACACGACTTTCCCCAGGTAGTTAGGGCAGAGCTAGGATTTGAATCCATGTAGTTCAGCTTCACTCTGGGCTTCCAAACACATGCCCGTGCTGAGCTTGTTGCCTCACTGGTGGTGAATTCTCCCTCCTGCAGAGATACAGGCCCTCTCCATTAAACACTGCCCCTGCTCGCAATAAGGCAGGTGGTCTCACCTTTCTACTCCTTTCTGCTTAGGGTCGTTTCTGGTTTCCGCATGATGTGACCACCAAACCCAAAGTCCTCCGAGAGAGCGGGAATAAGGCTGTAGGGGGCCTCACGCACATAACACTGCTGCTGTTCTTTATCCTGCTGTTTTCACTGAGAAAGGTGATTGACACATTCCCATGCCAATATTAAGAGCTTTCCTCAAATCTCCTCCCACTCCTTTCAAGTGCTAATTAATTTGAATTTACTAAATAGGTAAACTGGGATGGGAGTGTGTGTTTGTTCGTAGAGTGATTCCATTCCATTTGAGTTGCTGAGCACAATTAGACTGGAGACGAATTTTCATATAGTCAAAACATATACAACTTTACAGGAATGTATTGGTACCTATAAAGGACTTTATTTTTAGAAGAATAGGTAGAGATAAGAAGTCAGGATTTAAAATTGATTTTCTTAAGCTAGGAGACAAGTGAATTTGGTTTACTTTAACAGATTTGATCCAGAAAAAAAAATCTTTAAAAATGAGACTTGTTGGTTTCATATGAAGTTTGAGATCATTCATGTCTTTATGTAACACATACTGACTTCCTACTGTATGCTTGCCCTGCACAGACAGCCCTGAATAAGAGGGTGCTTCCCAGCCTAGTGGTGCTTAAAGTCCTGAACGAAAGACAAACACGGAAATAAATAATTACGCTCAAATCTGATGTGAGTCATGATGGTGGGGGATGTAACCGTGGTAGAAGTGAAAGCCTTCCGTGATATTTGGCGTTTATGCTGAAACCTGAAGGATTTGGAGGGTCCGCCTTGTGATGAGTTAAAGGGCAAGCATTCCAGGAAGAACCAAAAGTATGTGTGAAAACTAAGAGCTGAGAAAGTTTCTTGTACATTCAAATAACTGAAAGGCTATCTAGAACCAAGTTGCATGTAGCTGATGAGTACTTCAGGCCTAGAAAGGTGAAGGAAATGTCCAGTGGAGTCAGGTGTAGGATGCAGGTCACCTGGTTTCAAAGAGCTGACATTCTGCATACACCCCATGGCCTTCTGAGGACTAGTTCCTACGGCACCTTTGCATGCGTTGGAAACATAAGCCATTTCTATATTGTCATCAAATAAAAATTTGGCTAGAAAAAGTCTGCCAAAATTATGGCAATAAATATACAAACCTACAGTCTCTGCCATCTTAATGGTTCCCCTTGGATGTACAACACACACAGTCGTGTTGGTCTCTAAGGAATCTCATCAGTCAAACCTGAAGTTGTAATCTTTGAAGCTTCTGTTGGGAAAGACTCTATAACCATCTCAGTCCAGTGGCTTTTTAATGATTTCTTATGGGATTTCCAGAGTGGAACCATTGACCTTGACCTCCATTCAGGCATATTATGTTCTCTTAGCTCCAGATTTATGACCCATCGCCTGCTGTAACCTTCAACATTCCTGTCCGTTCATCTGCCTGCTTGCCTCCTGCTTTCTGAAGTATTACTTTCCACCACCGTTTCATTTTCTTAGGCTGAAATGAGCATAATCATCGAATTATAGAATTAGACAGACATTTAATTTTTCTTCCTTATTCGGTTTCTCTCCCTCTTCTATTGAGTGTCTTTTTTTGTGGTTGGTAATAACCCTTGTGTCTTTCTTCGGGAAGGTCTATGGTGTCTCTTATTTTTTAATTAAATTTATTGGGAGTGTCATTACATAGTTTTCAGGTGTGCAGTTCTATGCTGCATCTGTATCTTGCATTGTGTACCCACCACCCAAAGTCACATCTTCCATCCTCTTATAGTTGACCCCCTTTACCCTTTAAAGGGCGGTATTAATGGATTCTCTTCTATAAAGGGCAAGCTGGGGGGGGGAATGAAAGTTGGATATAGGTTAGAAAGGTTAGAATAGATTTTCCCAAGTGTAACACTAGTTTTGCACAATATTCATAGGCATACAACAAAAACAGGGAAGAATCATCAGTCGAATAATCTCGGGCAACTGTGCAGTAAAAAGGGCGACCATCTTTCTATACTTCAGAGTCTTCAGAGTCATTATGATGCTAGCATGCTTATGAATATGCAAGTATGTGCAATATTTGCAAGATTTATTTGACCATATAAGCAATGAGGTTCTTGTGCTCAATGTAATTAGTACTCCTGCCACCTGGGATTTGCTCTCTAATTAGGCCATGGAAGGACTTGGTTCGGAAGAGGGAGAGAATAACTCATTCCTTGATGCCTACAGAGGAATGGCAAAGGAAAGGCTCATTCTGGGTGGGATCTCCATATTCCAGGCAGTATTTAGTGGCAAGGGAGGGAGTGTTCAGGGGAGGCTAGAGGTAGAATCCCACCCACAGAAATAGAAGTGGTAAAGTCTGATGATCGTAGCCACAATGAGAAATTGGAGTGCCCATCTGGAAAAGGGCTGGAAGATAATGGTAGGAGATAACTGTGGTGCTCCTAATGACTGTCGAAAGCCATGGCAGGATGGTTAAAAGCCCTGAATCCAGAGTTATACAGACTTTTTTCTTTCTTTCCTGCAAGTACGAGTGAGGTTCATTGGCTCCTTGGCCACCTTGAAGCATAGGCAATTAGATACATCATTTTAATTTTTTTACACAAATGGTTACATACTTATATAGTGTTCTGCACCTTGTTTTTTTAACCTGACACTCTATCTGTGAAATGATGTTATATAAAACTACTTCAATTTTAAAATAACAACACAGAATTCTACTGTATGGGTGTGCTGTCATTTACTTAGTATTACATTGGTGGGCATGTATATGATTTGCACTCTTGCAATGCTGCAATGAATATTGAACACACATTATTCCACACATGAGAGGATCTCTACAGGATAAATACTTAGGACTGAAATATCTGACTTAAAAAGAAAGTACATTTTAAATTTTGACAGATACTTCCAAATTGCTCTCCATAGGGGTTGAACCAATTTATGCACTCTCAATAATGTATAAGAGTACATTCCTCAGTTTAATCATTTTTTGTTTGACCTACACAGTATCTTTAAAATATGAATTTTTAGAAAAAGGGTATTTTAATTAAAAGTTCATATTTTTGTGTTTTTTAAAAAACTGGACACTGGCCCCACAAACCCACAGGTAGCAGTCAGCTATAATAAATAGTGACTGTCCTCTTTAGATGGACAATGAGCACTCTGGGTTGCCATGGTCCCTAATATTTCCCACCCCCCCCCAACATTGAAGTCATTTTTAGGTACCATTTATCATCATGTATACATAAATGTACTTATATGTTCATACAAGAGAGTTACACATTTATACATGAGAGTTAAGAGGAAAGTGAAATATTTCTTGTTCTTATTAAAGAGGGCAATATGTGTTGATTGTAGGCATATTAGATGCAGAGTTCAAACAGCTCTCTGCACAGTGCCCGAACATATAGGAAGCACTAGATGAAAATTTTTTTTAATGGTTGGAGGCTGGATTAATTAGGATTGGGCTGGAATTGGTTCTCCTCGTGGGGGCCTTTCGTACCTACAAATGAATGGAGTCAGAGACTCTGGGGCTGATATTTAATACATGTTTATTGAATGGAATTGAAAAATCTAATTTTAAAAATGATTCTTAAACCTTAGGATGTTTTTGCTAAGCATGCATATATGTTAAAGGGTTTAGTTTTACAATCTTGATTTAGAATTAACATCCTGTCAAAGAAAAAAAGACAGGAACAAGAAAAAGAGCTTCATATATGAATAATGGAATGTAAGAGATTCAATGTGAATGCCTTAGGTCTAATATTTTACATTCCTCTCATATATCACAGAGAGCGAAGCTTTTATTTCATCCTTAGGTCTTTATTTTCCCCGTATGTGTTCCAGGCTGTCTGATTCCAGGGGAGACAGTGCTCGGTGATTGTCTGGGTGAGGGATGGATGCTGGGCCCGCCCTCGTCTCCTTGTGCACAGCAAGGCAAGTCAAGCTCCTTCAGCTTCACTTTCCCTCACCCTAAGGGGAAGAATTTGACTTAAATGTATTTTCTAATCTGAAGCAGGGAATTGAGAGTACACTGACTTACAGGTATCAGTTGGGGACCAGCTGAGTTATAAGAGTAGTAACTCCACTCCCTACCCTCCACCGGAGCCGGGTGGGCCATGGCAAGTCTCCTCGCAATATTGATTTCTTGGGCTACCTTAGTGTGAGCTGGAGAAAAAGACAGGCGCTCATATGTAGAATCTAGTGAACCAGATAAACTAACAAACCAAATAGAAACAGACTGATGGATAGAGAACAGACTGCCAATCTTCAGAGGGGAAGGGAGGTAGGGGGCTAGGTGAAAAAGGTGAAGGGATTGAGAAAAAATCTCACAAAAGGAGAGGCAGGGAAATGGACATCCAATATATTCCAAACTATGTGACAATATCCCTAGCAAAGACAAAGAGCAAAGGAAATGCATTGCAACCCCAACAGTGGTTGTCTCCGAGCAGTGGCATGATCGACAATTACCATTTTTCTTTTTTGTGGTCGAGGTTTCCAACCTTTTTAAAATGAATACTAATTTTATGGTGAGAAAGTTATTAAACTATATTATATCTCTGCAAAACAGGAAAAGACATCAGTGACAAGCATCATGGTTTCTCTGGCTGCTCTGCCTCCACTGCTCGAGTTGTCCCCCCAGAGCACTGGGGGTTCCCAGAGGATGCACCCCATACTCTATAGTGTGTCTCTGGTACTGGGTAGGTGCATGTCCTCTCTCCTCCCCTGCTCTGGGTCTCCGTGGGGAGGAATTCGATTGCTCCCAGCGGCCCCAAAGGAACTACTTCCGCTGCTGATGCCTCTCAAGGGCATTGCTGCTGCAGCTGAAAGCAATGCCTTCTGTCAAGAGTGTGGATAGGGGCTACCGTGTCACCATTAGAATGAAGCAGCCACTGCCATCGGTACCCCCGCCAATGCCGGGTCTTCCTCCACAACTACGTATCCTCTTATTCTTCGTGCTTCAGTATCCCTTGGCAATTTTGCTGAAACATTTTGGTTTTTAGTAGATACTTATGAGTTTCATTGTCCGGAGACTCAGGGTGAATCCACAGTGATTGAAGAAGGGGCAGTTCTAGTACCGAACCTGTGTTGTGCTCAGAGTGACCCCTTTCTTCGAAGGCTCACCTGTTTCTTTGAAACGCACTTTTGCCGTTGACCCTTTGTCCTCTTAGGGTGACTACTTTTCCAAGAGGCTTCTTGGTCTTCTTGTGTGTGGATCCCTGGTGACTTCACCCTACTGGATCTTCTTGAGTCACAGGTGAAAAAAAGTTGTAGCTCAAGCCTTCGCCTGAGTCTGCGATCGCTGATGGATGAGAAATCTCGACTCTCAGCAGAAGGTAGAAGAGGAAGAAAAAAAGAAAAATGAGGGAGGACCAAGAAACCCTGAAAATGTCAGGCTATGGGAAAGACCTTGGACTGTTCCCTTCCTCCCTCTGCTACTCTGATGTTCTTACGATGTTCATTTTAGAGATTATCCAGAGCAAGAAAAGTGAAAGAAAGTGCTCTTTGTTCATTGCCTGCTGAGAACTGCTTCATGTTCACTATCCGTTTTAACCCTTGCAGATTCCTTTGGAGGTGTTAGGATTCTGGAGTAACTGAGACTGAGAAACACTTAATAATTGCCTGAGCTCATGTGTCTGGGCAGCGGCAGGCTCTGGATTCTGTCTGCGAAGTCCTGGACATTTCTGCAGTGTGATTCTGAGTTCCTGTTTGTTCTTCACCTTGAGTTAGAAGTCCTCTGAGGTCCAGAGATGCCCCATGTCCGGCTCTGTCCAACTCTGGGCTTGGCCGTGTAATCTGGCTGCTTCTGCTTCATCAAGCTGAGCTTTGGGAGCAGCTTCTTTTAGGCTCAGGTTTCTCAACCATGACACTAGGGAAATTTTGGGTCACATAATTCTTGCCCATTGGAGGCTGTCCTATGCATTACAGGGTATTTACCAACATCTCTGGCTTCTACTCACTAAAACCCAACTGTATGTCCACCCCCAATTGTGACAAACAAACAAAAGTGTCTCTAGACACCACCCAATGTTGCCTGGTGGTGCGTGCAAAAATGTCCCCGGTTGAGATCCACTAATTTAGGGGTTCCAGTTGCAAGGCATCTCTTCTTAGGTGACATCACTTCTCTGCTCATCTCCCTGAACATTGCCTCATTACTCACTCTAGCCACATTTGCCATGCCAATGGCTGGATCTTCTCAGACGAGGATATAGAAAGTCCTGTGCACAAAATGAGCTGGGCCGAGTGGGCTATCTGGTCTCCAGACAGAGCCTGGGTGAAAGCAATGACCCTGGGAGATAGAGATAGGCCTGGTGGGGATAGATGGCAGGAGTCCCTGGGTAGGACAGGCTGATGCTCCAATGCTCTTCTTCCCGCTTCCTTCTTCCTGAGTGGACAAGCAGTGGGGCAGGCTGCAGCTGAGGCCCTGTGCGTGCCTGCACCTCTCCCATTCCCATCCTCGATAGATTGTGAATCTTTGTTTCAGATTGTTGTGTCTCCCTTGCCCTGCATTTCCTGTCTCCTTCACTTTTTCCTTGCTTCCTGCCCCTTCCACGGTGAGTTTGGACATCCTAGGTAAAAGGGGAGACTCACGGGGATGACCTGAACTCTGCGTGTCAGAGGAAGCATTACATCCTTTCATTGAGTTCATTCCCTCCCAATGACATCGACTCTTTTAACTCAGCAAATTCCACAGTAATACTTGCCAACTGTGATTAGACACATCACAGCGCACATGGACACATATGTGCTTTAATACAAACACAGATAACGATACTTTTGCTTCCACTGAAACAGTATATTTTTGTTCCTCTACTCTATTGTCTTATCTAGACACCTCTTAATGCAAGACAGCTTCAAAAGTCACCTTACCTTTGATCAGGTCCTCAGCAAACTGCAAATAGCACCTCTGTGTCTGCTTGGCTGTCTTGAAAGGATACTAGAGAAGGACGACTCAGTCCTGATGAGTGGCCTTGGTGGAGGACGGATGGAAGGGCATTTGAGTGCTCATTGGTTGGCCCAAAGAATATAGATGGCAAGTTTTTCCAGCTTGTCTTTTGGAGTCTTTCCATGTTGCGATTGTGTCTGGGAATCCCTGGTGTTGTGGTGATCTGTGCGAACCATTGCGTTATGGCACTTCTTGCTACCTGCCCATAGCTGGATGGAGAATTTTGCACACCATGGAAGATCTACTTCAGATCTTAACTCGCTGGTTTTGAAAAATGCATGTAGCCTTCCCACTTAAAATCAGTGCGAATCAGATGCCGCTTGCTCACATCTTATCTGCAGCCATTATCGTTTTTTGTAATCTCTTCCTTGTTTTCACTTGCAAGTTGACCTGCGTCTACCACTTCGCATTTCTAATTAGTGACTTTGCCCCTCTCCAGCCTGCTGTTTTCCCTCTTCGTGGTCTCTTCTTTTCCCTTTCTTTTGTTCTCCACTTTCTGCTTTTCCTGGTTTAAATTTGTTTTTCCCTCTGCAAAATCTTCTGCATCTGTGTTCCAATTACAGTCAGCGTTTGTTGGTGCTGAATTTGGGCAAGACTTCATGTTAAATATTATGAAACATGGACAAAAACTATGGGGGGGTGGAAATGGGAGGAAGGTGGGGGGGGCTGGGGTAGTGGGCTGGGGGCGGGGTAAAAGACAGAAAACTGTACAATATCAACAATTTAAAAAAATAAAGCTTTTAAGTGCAACAAATAAATAAATAAATAAAAATATTATGAAAAATAGAAACACAGACACGATTCATGCCCTACCATCACGGAAATTAGTAATTTGAATTATAATAGAAGAAAAATTTTAAAACTATATTTTAATCCATTAATTCCACAAAAAATGATGGAGCGAAATATGTTTGTTGCAATGCTTGAGACGTTAGATGCACACTGGAGAGTAAAATAGTCCCACCTTGCCCTCGCACAGCCTGTAGTGTTAGATGTCTTCAGTGATAAGATGCAACATCTATTTAATAATAGATTGTTCAGGAATAAAAGCTGAATTAAATGTTCATGGTAGTTATAAGATACTCCTTGACTTCAGAAAAATTTTAATGTGAAAAAAAGGTTTCTTTTTAGCTTGGTCCCCAGAAATTCCAAAATGAGGATTTACATGTAAGTGGTTAAGAAAATGCTTCCAGATGAAACGGCTTCAGAGAATAGGCAAGCAGGCAGCAAGGCGAAAGCCAAGCAGGGGTGCGGTGGGACACAAAGCCCCACCTCCTGCGCGGAGTAGCAGCCCTAAAGAAGAACCTCAGAGCTCACCACTTCCTCTGGGTCAAGGGATCTGCATCTCCCTTTATGTTAGTGATGAGCTCAGGGTCAAGTCCCAGGTACGGCGAGATGTAGCGCAGCCGAAGGTGCTCCCGTAGCCCAAGGACAGCTGTGGGCGCAGTCCCTGGAAGCGAAAATGTCCCCAAACCAAGGGAGATGGCCCAGCAAAAGTGGAAACGACCTCAGGGATCTAGAGGGAGCAGAAGTGTTTACTACAATTTCACCGCAGACCAAGTACCCCTAGAAGGCATTTATAGGTGTGTGTGCATGCATGTATACATACAAACATGTGTGTGTGGATATGTAGTATATATTAAAATTGTTTTATAAAGAAAATATGAACATTGAAAATATTTTTAAAATATGAGAAACAAATTTCCTTATAATTTTAATACCTAGTTGCCACTTACCATGGAGATTTCAGTATGTACCATTTTAGTCATTCCAATTTATGTCATTCACTTCATTCTGTTTACAAGACTTGAACTTTTCAGGGGAGTTTAGTCTAATAGCCTTATTTACATTTATGGGCATTTCTTTTTTATTATATTAAAAATATATTTTATTGATTATCCTATTACAGTTGTCCCCCCTTCACTCCCCTGCACCCCCCTCCCACCCACATCCCCCCTCTTTAGTTCATGTCCATGGGTCATACTTATAAGTTCTTTAGCTTCTGCATTTCCCACACTATACTTGCCCTCCCCCTGTCTGTTTTCTACCCACCGTCTATGCTACTTATTCTCTGTACCTTCCCCCCCTCTCCTCCTCCCACTCCTCTGTTGCTAACCCTCCACGTGATCTCCATTTCTGTGATTCTGTTCCTGTTCTAGCTGTTTCCTTAGTTTGTTGTTGTTTTTTAGGTTCAGTTGTTGATAGCTATGAGCTTGTTGTCATTTTACTGTTCATAGTTTTTGATCTTCTTTTCCTTAGATATGTCCCTTTAACATTTCATATAATAAGGGCTTGGTGATGATAAACTCCTTTAACTTGACCTTATCTGAGAAGCACTTTATCCTCCCTTCCATTCTAAATGACAGCTTTGCTGGATAGAGCAATCTTGGATGTAGGTCCTTGCCTTTCATGACTTGGAATACTTCTTTCCAGCCCCTTCTTGCCTGAAAGGTTTCTTTTGAGAAATCAGCTGACAGTCTGATGGGAACTCCTTTGTGGGTAACTGCCTCCTTATCTCTTGCTACTTCTAGAATTTTCTCCTTAATTTTCATCTTGGCCAATGTAATTACGATGTGCCTTGGTGTGTTCCTCCTTGGTTCCAACTTCTTTGGGACTCTCTGAGCTTCCTGGACTTCCTAGAAGTCTATTTCCTATTTCCTTTACCAGATTGGGGAAGTTCTCTTTCATTATTTGTTCAAATAACTTTTCCACTTGTTGCTCTTCCTTTTCTCCTTCTGGTACCCCTATAATTCGGATGTTGGAACGTTTAAAGATATCTTGGAGGTTCCTAAGCCTCTTCTCATTTTTTGAATTCTTGTGTCTTGATTCTTTTCTGTTTGGTTGTTTGTTTCTTCCTTCTGGTCCACTCCATTGATTTGAGTCCTAATTTCCTTCCCATCACTATTGGTTCCCTGTACATTTTCCTTTATTCCACTTAGTGTAGCCTTCATTTTTTTTTTTCATCTACTTTGCAACCAAATTCAACCAATTCTGCAAGCATCCTGATTACCAATGTTTTGAACTGTACATCTGATAGGTTGGCTATCTCTTCATCACTTAGTTGTAGTTTTTCTGGAGCTTTGATCTGTTCTTTTATTTGGGCCATTTTTTTTCTCTACATGCCTGTTAGGTAGTAAGGGGTGGAGTGTTAGGTGTCCACCTGGGCGGGGCAACCCACATGCTGCATTATGATGCTGTATGTGGGGGAGGGGTCCAAGTTGGAACAATGGCACTTGCTCCGCTTTCTGCCAGTTTTCAGTCACTTCCCCTTCTACCCACAATCAAATTGGGCCCTTGTGGTGCAGATTCCCCAGTGGGTGAGTTTGTGTACGTTCTAGCACCCTGTGGGTCTCTCCAATGAACTCTCCTGTGAGGCTGGGAGTCTCTCCCACTGCCGCCTCAATGCCCACCATTGTTTTCAATCAGAGGTTTGAGGCTTTATTTCTCTGCGCCGGGGCCCTGGGTTGCGTGGTCTGTCTTGCTCCTCAGCTGTTCCTCCCGGTTTATCTGTGTGCGAATGTGGGACCGCCTGCTCCACCAGTTGCTGTCTCGCCGAGTCAGCCCGCTGCTGCCTTGCATGCCCCAGTCCTGTAGCCATAGCCTTGCTACAAGTCCTCTCCGCCCAGCTGCCCGTCTCCGCCCCCCCTACCAGTCTGGATGAGTGTTTCTTCTTTTACTCCTTGGTTGTCAGACTTCCATACAGTTCGATTTTTCTTTCAGTTCTGGTTGTTTTTTGTTTTTAAATTGTTGTCCTTCTTTTGGTTGTGCAAAGAGGCACAGTGTATCTCTCTACGCCTCCATCTTGGCTGGCCATTTATGGGCATTTCTTGGTAATCAGGAAGGCTGCACTGGATTCACCCTGCCTTCCAGGCAGCTGGGTACCATGGAAGGAGAGCAACCACGTGGTAGCTGATGCTTCCTGCTGTCTCTTCCTCCAAGAAAATGCCTGGTTTCCTACTTTGGAATAGTGATGATTTCAGTCTCTATCTCTGTTGTTATCACTGATAGTTTTATCATTGTTATTCTTTTTATTTCTTAACTAATTGTGTAATTACTTAAGCAGTAAGTGTCAAATACATGTGGTATGACTACAGGCTTCCATGAACACTACCTACCTGCTAAGAAAGAGTGGACCATGTACAGATAGACAACCCTATTAAATGAGTAATTAAAAGACCACGTGCTTGTTATGTCATGTTATAACAACTCATGTTATATATTGACATGATTGGGTTCATTTTAATGTGACTTGATGTTGCTTTAGCATAAATAGGTTTAATTTGGGTGTCAGAAATTTGTAACAGCTAATCATCGCGATTCATTGTGATTTTATTTTTTTACTTAGGAAAATTCATGTCAGGAAGGATTTTTTTCCAGGAGGCAATGACCCTGAAAAGGTAGGGAGCAAGCCTCATGAGTGAGTCAGTGAGTGAGTACATACAGATATAGATGTGGCTGTGGCTTTTTTTTTTTAAAAATGACTTTGAGAACAGATCGAAACTCTAGAAAAAGAACTAAGTGATGAGGAGAGAGTCCACCTATCAGTTTCAGAGTTCAGAACAGTGGTAATCAGAATACTCACAGAAATGAGTGAGTATGGTTGCAAAATAAAGGAAGAAGTGAAGGCTATTCAAAGTGAAATAAAGGAAAATATACAGGGAACCAACAGTGAAGGGAAGGAAACCAGGACTCGAATCAATGATTCGGAACAAAGGGAAGAAATAAACCTTCAACCAGAACAGAATGAAGAAACAAGAATGCAAAATATGAGGAGAGGCTGAGTAACCTCTGGGATAACTTTAAACATTCCAACATCTGAATCATTGGGGTACCAAAAGGAGAATAGGAAGAGCAAGAAATTGAAAATTTACTTGAAAAGATAATGAAGGAAAACTTCCCGAATCTGGCAAAGGAACTATACATGCAAGTCCAAGAAGCTCAGAGAGCCCCAAATAAATTGGATCCAAGGAGAAACACACCAGGAACACATCATGATTAAATCATCCAAGATTAAAGATAAGGAGAGGATCTTAAAAGCAGCAAGAAAAAAGGAGGCAGTTACCTACAAAGGAGTTCCCATCAGACTGTCAGCTGATTTCTCAAAAGAAACCTTTCAGGCAAGAAGGGGCTGGAAAGAAGTATTCCAAGTCATGAAAGGCAAGGACCTACATCCAAGATTGCTCTATCCAGCAAAGCTTTCAGTTACAATGAAAGGGCAGATAAGGTGCTTCTCAGATAAGGTAAAGTTAAAGGAGTTTATCATCACCAAGCCCTTATTATGAAATGTTAAAGGGACATATCTAAGGAAAAGAAAATCAAAAACTGTGAACAGTAAAATGACAACAAGCTCATAACTATCAACAACTGAACCTAAAACAACAACAACAAACTAAGGAAACAGCTAGAACAGGAACAGTATCACAGAAATGGAGATCACATGGAGGGTTATCAGCAGGGAAGGGGAGGGGAAGAATGAGGGGGGGAAGGTAAGGGTATAGGAAGCATAATTGTTAGGCACAAAATAGACAGGGGGAGGTTAAGAATAGTATGGGAAATGGAGAAGCCAAAGAACTTGTATGTATAACCTATGGACATGAACTAAGTGGGGGGAGGGAGGGGGGTGCATGGTGGAGGGGGATAAAGGGAGAAAAAAATGGGTCAACTGTAATAGCATAATCAATAAAATATACTTTCTTTCTGCTGCATAGAATTCCATTGTGTAAACGTACCATAGTTTTTTGATCCATTCATTTACTGATAGGTATCTAGGTAGCTTCCAGCACTTGGCTATTGTAAATTGTGCTGCTATGAACATTGGCAACAACATGAGTGGAACTGGAGAGCATTATGCTAAGGAAAATCAGCCAGGTGGTGAACGACAAATACCATATGATCTCACCTTTAACAGGAATCTAATCAACAAAACAAACAAACAAGCAAAATATAGCCAAAGACACTGAGATTGAGAACAGGCTGACAGTGACCAGAGGGCAGAGGGGAGGGAATTTCAGGGGAAAAGGGTGAAGGGTTTGCAGGAACAAGTGAAGTATAAAGGACACATGGACAATAACAAGAGGGTTGGAAATGGGAGGGATAGGAGGAGGGCTGGTGGGTAGGCTGGGATGGGAGTAAAATGCAGAGAACTGTGCTTGAACAACAATTAAAATTAAAAAAATTAAAAATTTTAAATCTCACTTCAAAAAAATAAATAAAATAAAATATACTTAAAAAAGAAAAAATGACTTTGAAATAATTAGATTTACTGGGAGCTGTAAAAAATAATTCAGAGATCCCATGTACCATACATATACCCAGTTTCCTCCAGTGGTGATATCTTATACATATCAAGGTCAAAGTCATGAAATTGACATAGGTTCAATGTGTGTATAGTTTCATTGTATCACATTTATAAATTGTGTAACTACCCACCACCACCACAATTAAGGTAGGAAACTGTTCCATGACTACCAGGGTCCTTCACGCTACTCATGTAGGGTCATAGCCACTGCCCCTCACCATATCTAACCATTGGCAACCAATAGTCTGTTCTCCATCTCCATAATTTACCTAGTTTGATAATTTTACATAAATGTGATCATCCAGGACGTGGCCTTTTGAAATTAGATAATTATCTGGAGAGTCATCTGTTGTTGCACGTTTCAAGAGTTTGTTCCTTTTTTATTGTTAAATGGTACCCATAGTATGAACATACCCGGTTGTTTATCTGTTCATCAGTTGATAGATATTTGGGTTTCCACTTTTTGACTGTTACAATAAAGCTGCTATGAATATTTTGTACAGATTTATACATGGACATAAATTTTCATCTCTCTGGGATAAACATCCCTGAGTATTTCACTGGACATTTAGTGTAGGTACAGATTTTATTAAAATATAAAAATGTGACCACATTGGTTAATTTTTTATGTCAGCTAGAAGATACAGACTTAGCCAAAAACGTTTTAAACTTTGTTAGAAAATACGAACTTAGCATTAAGATCATGATGATTTTATAAAATAAGGATTTGGCCAAAAGAAATTTGTGTTACACATGTTATTTTAGTTTTCTAATCTTATCCTATATTTCTAGTCCTTTTTCTAGCCTAAACTTTTGTAATAGGCTGTGACTGCCCAATTAAGTCACTTGGAATGGCTGCTTTCTGTAGTAGCAAATACAATGTCCTTAATCTCAGATTATCATTCCACCTAAATTTACTCTTTCTATGCAACTCCTCATTTCAGTGCAGTGAACCTGGGAACTTTCCAAATGTAGCCAGTATATATTGTTTCCCTTTCAAGAGCTGTTATATCAGTTTTGAATTTTCTATCTCTGATTTTTGACAAATGTAGTTTTATTTTATTTTTATTTTATTTATTATTGTTCAAGTACAGCTGTCTCTATTTTCACCCCACCACGGCCCCCCACCCCACCCATCCCCACCTCCCACCCTTGAACCTACCCCCTTTGGCTTTGTCCATGTGTCCTTTATACATGTTCCCTTGATGGACCTTCCCCTATTTTCTGCCATTAACCCTCTCCCCGCCACCTCCCCTCTGGTTACTGTCAGTTTGTTCTTTGTTTCAATGTCTCTGGTTATATTTCGCTTGTTTGTTTGTTTTGCTGATTAGGTTCCGCTTGTAGGTGAGTGAAAGACAAATGTAGTTTTAAATGCCTGTAAAAACTGGCAGTCCCTTATATTCAAAAGGCATTGCAACTTCATGGTCATTGTGTTGTATTGCTTTCAAGCTTTTAAGCATGATAGAAATAAAAAGCATCATTGTTCTCCCACATAAGGCTAAAAACATCAGCTTCCGTGGGTAACTTCAATCCCCCTCCATCCAATGTTGAGAGTCAGCTAGATGAAACAATTCCATGCTATTTGATTTAGTGAAGATTCCAGGCGCTGTCACATTGTGCTTCTGGGATTCTCATTACACAGTAAGTCCAGTGACTAAAGCATGAGAAAGAAAGATACTGCCTAATGTGTCTCAACCTCTGATGTAATCTGTAGTTCACTTCTTTTCAGTGAAATAACATAGAGCATATGTGGCTAGCCTAAACTAATTTTAAGCCAAAATGGATTCAGAATTAGAAGAGCAAATGAAAGGGAAGAGAGAACCTCATAAATTGAGTGGCACTTCAGATGAGGGTACAGCCAAGCTCTTGAAAGCCTATGTCTCAACCCTGGGATTTCCATTCCAGCCCTCAGTCCTTCCTAGACAATTCTGTTGGCTTTGAGGCTTAGCATTTATGACTTGCCTTTTATGGAGCATTTATAAAATTTTAGTGAAGAAGATTCTGACCACTGTCCTGACTAAAGGACAAAGATTTAAACAAGTTGACCAAGGTAAAAAAAAAAGTTAATTGTGAAATCGACGTTAGGTATCTGGCCCTAGCCTTCATCTTCTCAGGCAGAATTAGCTTGAGCGACCATAAGACTCAATTTTCTCAGGAAAGTCCGCATTAAATGGTCCCAATGCAAATATCAATAGTGTTCTTTCACTATAAAAAGTTTCTCTGTTTTAGGACAAATTCTATGTTCACCTTCCTGTTAGCTGCACTAGTATATTGTTCCTGATTTGTTAATAAACATGGTTCATCTGGTTTTACTTTATGGAAAATAAATGAGTGACTATCATTGTATCCTCAAGTCTTTATGTTGATACAAAAATTAGGTTTAATGATTGGTATTTTCTCTTTGTTAATATTAGAATTTCACTCCTAATTATACACCCCAGGGAAACAAATACACCTATCCAAACAACGGCTTGTACATTTTCTTTGCAGTGCTATTCATAATAGTCCCAAAATATTTTTTTTTATTTTATTTATTTATTTATCTTTAGAGGGGAAGGGTAGGAAAGAGCGAGAGGGAGAGAAATATCAATGTATGGTTGCCTCTCATGTGTCCCCTGCTGGGACCTGGCCTGCAACCCAGGCATGTGCCCTGACTGGGAATCGAACCTGGATCGTTTGGTTCGCAGGCCCGCGCTCAATCCACTGAGCTACACCAGCCAGGGCCCAAAATATTTTTTAAAAACCCTCCAAATATCCATTAACAGGGTTTGTGGTATATTTATGTGCTAGACTACTACATAACAACAAAAAAGAACAAACCACTGACACATAAGATTATATGTGTGAACTTCAGAAACACGTTCTGTGCAAAAACGCACACAAAGTATATATTATGTTTTTATTTTTTGCAACTCAAAAATTTATTTTATATTCATTTATTACAATCAGATGAAAGTTTAGAGTGATGGTAACAATTTAATGATTATTATGTAGTGCTTTGTTTTGCGAAGTTATATCTACATCTTACACAAAGATGGAGTCTTGATTTTTCATTCAACTCACCTACAATTTCCTCGTTTGATGAGGGATTGAATGCACCTTTGTGTTCAAGCTCTAAAAAGTCTATGTACTTTCCTATTAAACCTCATGAAGTTATGGAGAACATTAAACAAAGTTTGATAGACTTGGTCCAGGTCCTAGTTCTGCTGGACCTTGGGTAAATTTTTTATCCCCTCTGACCTTGAATTTCTTTGTAAATTGGAATAATGATACGTCTATTTGAGAGGTATTATTAGGATTAAATGGAAAAAAATCCAAGTAAAGCATTTGACCTAGTACCTGGCACATAATCAGCACTCAGTATGTTAGTTATTTTTAATGATGTTATTGGTATAATGATTTATGTAATTGGGTTTTTTCCTCATATTGTGCATTTTAAATATACGCTAAACATGGGCTAAGCCAGTTTTCACTGATAGACACTGAATATTGCTTGCTTTGGGAGGTGAGAGGTGAATATTAACTGGGTGGAGGAAGAGAAACCTTCCCGTGATGGAAATGTTCTAGATCTTGGTCTGAGAAGCAGTTGCATGAATGTATACATATGTAAAAATTCATAGCGCTTTATACTTCAGAGTTGGGCATTTTGCTAATCATATTTCAATCTATAAAAAGCCAGAGAAGATATTACATAAGAACCACACCTATTAAACATTTCTATTAAATATCTATAGCTTGGCCATCGTTGGCATATTTAGGACAGTAACCCAAGCTATGAATAAAAGATCACAACTCGTTTTGAGTGAGAATGGGGATTTGCCTCTTTCCTACTCCCATTCCTACATCACTGTTACTGAGTTCTAACCGTCTTTCACCAAAGTTCTGTGGTGTTGGGTGACAATGCTGAGTAAATGAGAACCTCTGGCACAAAGTTGGGGCAGAGCCAAGGTCATGTGTGAAGGTTTGCTTGGCAGGTCCTGGAGATCTGAGAGGTTGGTGCTCAGTGCAGGCATCAGAACAAGGTCAGAGCTGAGCACGTGAAGCCTTCTTCTCTCATTCCTTCCCCCCATCAAACTCCTGCTTAAGGAAGGGAGAAGAGGAGAAAGAGAATTTGAGGTTGGAAATGTACCACTTGACTCTTTCCAAAATTTGCTACAGAATAGTAATATAATTACAAACAGGCAGGCTCTATTTTCATGGCCACAAGAACACGCTTGAAGGCAAAAGTGTGGTGGGAGTGAGGAAAGGCATATGGTTGGTTAAAACAACTCTCATCTTTTTCACCAAAACATTAAAATGACTTTAGGGCCAAGGAAGGTTCATAGTCATAGGTGCCAGTGAATTCCTTTTTATCCTACTTTTCATCTCTGCTTTTGTTCCTATTTTGTGTTAAGGTATAGAGAGGTGATGAAGGATTTGGACCGGTGGTCCTCAATCTGGGGTGACATTGCCCCTTGAAGGGACATCTGGAATGTCTGAAGACATTTTTGGTTGTCACAGCTTAGGGATGGAGTGTTACTGGTCTCCAGTGGTAGAATGCAGGGATGCTGCTAAGCATCCTACAATGCGCAGGCAGCCCTCAACAGCGAGAAACCATCTGCTGCCAAATGTCAATAGTGCTGAGGTTGAGAAATCCTGGTTTGGACGAAGATCCATGTCTAGGACCAAGGGTGTAGGTGGAGTGTGTTAGGATCTACACTCCCATCATGGGACTAGTCACTGAGGGATCTTTTCATTTTATAATTCTGCTAGTTGAATATGAATTGCTCTCAAAGGGCTTGGGTAGGCCTGCCTTTTATAGCATTGCTTAGTGACTTTGTGGGGGGCATTAGGACAAGCAGGGCCATGAGAATCAATTTCTGTTGCTATTTTGAATCAAGATATACTAAAGCAAATTGGAATGGTGTTATAATGGAGGAGAAAATTAATACTATGCAACAATGAAATATAACCTTCTGCAGGAGCAGGGCAATGATAAATGAAAAGATCGTTGAATGAGTCGATAGAAAACCAAGGTCCTAGTGCTGAGTTGTCATTGACCTCTGGTTTTGTGACACTGGATGGCTTGGAGACTCTTTCTGGATCTTGCCTTCCTCATTTATGAAGTGAAGAGGCGAAAGTAGATTATTTCAAAGTCTCCTTTAACACTAATTAACGTTCAATGAATTGATGAGAATCAACATATCCTTCACTAGAAAAATGATACCATTAGTTTTGGCATATCTCAGACAATGAAATGACTAGAGGGATATAAAAATTGTTATCCAAGATACTCTTCTTTTAAAAAATTCTCTTATGCCTGTCACATAATGTTCTTTCTCTCTATAGCATCAAGATGTGTCTTTCTAACTTGTCAGTTTAAGTGTTTGGCAAAATGTGCTCCAGGTAAAGAAAAATAACCGTGCAGAGCTGTTTAACATTTGTTCCTAATGTTAACTTTTAAACTCTGCTTAGAAAAATAATTCTGTTCAGAAATTTGATCTGTCTGCCTTCCTTTTGTATTGCTTTTGGCTCTTCCAGAACTGAGAAATGTCAATTTGTTATTCATGTTTGCCTTCACTAATCCTTCCAAAAGAATGTGAAAAGGCCTACAGTCTTTTATATTAGGAAATGACTGAGATTAAAACCGATTAAATCTGAGCTCCTTTCTCTTGCTCTGTGTTGCTGTAATGAGTATTATCACAGCATTTACAAAAGCAATGGGGTTTTTCATACTAAACTATCATTTCATTGTATGAGCATTCAGTAGGGGCATTGATACGGTTAGGCCTGGCGACTTTTCACAAGCTAAATGCCAAGCTCCTGTGGTGTCCTTCCGAGATGTTGGAAAAGGTGGTGGATGGGGAGGGATTTAGAGAAACGGAAGAGAAGTGTGTGTCAAGTTGAAGTCCCGAAGGGGGATAAGAAGGGTCTTAATAGACTAACTGAGGACTGTTGACTTGCAAAACCAGTGGGAGAGCATAGCGTGGTGGGAGCAGCCAACTCAAGTGCTAATACATTGAAAGTAGGATTGTTTATGTGAATATCTTCTACGTAATATCTACTTTTATCACCCAAAATAATAGAATGTTCTCCATTTACATGGAGGGTACTCCAAGCCTCACATCAAAAGGATGCTGTCTTTATTTATTTTCCAGTAATTACAAAGATATGCTAATCTATCCATACCCCTTCATGTAAACCTATTCAGAATTAGACACTGTGACACAGGACAAAGCTAACCAACCTACAGAGGCTGAAATGGATATGGCACTGGGCTCCAGTTCAAGACCCCAAGCTGGCATGCCAGAAACTTGAAAGAGAGTGAATGCATTATGGTACCTGTTAGTTATGACTCAACTAGATTCTCTAACCCAAAGCCAAGAGAAGGCTGGAACCGTATTGTCTGAAGGGTCTGAGAAAAAGTGTTGACTCTATGAAGGGACTCCTTCCTAGAAATCTGAACTCTCTCGTTTCCTGTGGCGGCACTTTCCACGTGGGAGAATTTCCCGTGTGACTATGTCTGCTGCTCTGTAGTGACCTTCCAGCTCTCAAATCCACGTCAAGGGGCCGCGGGACATGCCCCTTAAGGGCTGTGTGAATTGATGTAAAGGAATGGTTTCTCAGGCCTGCCATGATAGTTCACAATTCAGCATGGCAACCAACAGTCCAGGACAGAGAAAGCAGACAGTCACATGTATTATTTCTTATGGTTTATTCAAAGATATAGTTGTTATGTCAAATCCATTTTGGTTTCAAATGGGAAAATCAAATTAAGCTCTCGGTACAATGCAGAAAAGAAACATATCAGTTTACCCAGCAATTTGCAACCTAAATTTTCATCATACATAAACTAATTACTACAATTCTGTAGCACACCAAAATATATTCTATTTTTCGCTTATCTGATAAAAAATAGTTTTGGTTCATTAACACCCGATGAATATGATTGTGGTGGCTGTTGTCAGTTTTGAAAATTTGACAGTCTAAGGGAAAATTGGACAGTCTAAGGGAAGAGGTCTAAGTGCCCGTGACTAAATAGTCAGGTATTGCATGTTTTAAAAATTCTTGCAGCACACTTGTTGAAAATCACTGATTTAACTGATGGATTGTTTTCATGTCAGACACCGATTAACCAAAACTCTCTTCCCCTTTCCGCATTCCCCTCACCCCACTTGACATTGTTTTTTTTTAAGTTATTTTATTGTTGTTCCATTGCAGTCATCTACATTACCCCCCACCACTCCCGACATTGTTTGTGTTAAATTGTCCTTTACTTCTTGGATATTGCATGAGTTGGACTTTACAAATAGGTATACCAGAGCAAGGAGGGAGGAATATCTTGTTCACACTAGATTATTTCTTTCTCTATCTTCTTTTGTGAGACAGTTTGCATTGTTGTTGTTACCGGACATTGAATTGGCTCTGATTCCTGGTGACCCTGTGAATGAATGACATCCACAATGTCCTGTCCTCAACGGCCCTGCTCAGCTCCTATAGACACATTCCCATGGCCTTTTTCACAGGGGGAGCCAGTCTCATCTTTGGTCTTCCTATTCCCTGCTGCCTACTTTCTACTTTTCCCAGCATTACTGTCTTTTCCAAAGAACCCTCCCTTCTCCTGATGGGCACGAAGTAGGACAACTTCAGTGTGGTCATTTTTGCCTCCAGCAATGTTTCCGGTTTAATTTGCTCTAGGACCCTTTTTATTTTTTGTTCATCTTCCTGACAGTCCAGGGTATCTATAGAGTTCTCATTCAACACCTTATTTCACACGAATCAATTTTTTTTCCTATCAGCCTTCTCCACTGTTCAAGTTTTCTAGCTGCACATAGTAATTGGGAATACAAAGAGGTAGATGATCTTAGCCTTCGTCTCTCATGATACTTTTTTGCTGTCGTTGATCTTTCCTAATTCTTCCATTGCTGCTCGTTAAAGTCATACTTCACTTCAACATCATATATGGTAAATACCTCTTTACATGCGATTGCTTGAAGTTGTGAATATTTTCAAAAGTTATTATTTGAAATTCTACTTATTTCAAAGGAGGATTTTGAGCACAATCATACTTTCGAGACTGCTTGGTGGTCATTATGTCAGTATAACCACATTCTCCATTTTTTTCTGTTGAATACAAAAAACAAGAAGACAAAATAAACATAAGTAAAAACAAATATCTGTTTCTATTCCCTCAAGCATTGAGTTCTTAAAGTTCAACTGTTCATTTAAAGCATATATATTGCAGATCACACATGATATACGAGGGGGGACCAAAAAACCCCAGAATTACCTTCTGGAGGGTGGGCCCCTTGTAGTGCAGGCTCCCACATAGGAGAATGTTCTAGGAACCCATCTGTGTCAATGCGCCAGCTGGCGTTGTTGTGAGGGGCTGCATTCAGCTTCAGTTAATTTTTTGAAGACTCTTCCATTGCCTTTGCCTATTTCATAATGAGTGATTTATGAGCACACCCGCCCGCACTGAACTGACTGTTCAGCAGTTTTTGACCAAAAAACAGCATGACCCCCGTGCCCCATCCTCCCTATTCACCCAGTCTAGCCCCAAGCAACCTTTTTTTTTGTTTGTTTCTCCGGATGAACAGTCCTCAAAGGGAAATGTTTTGCAGACGTGCAAGCGATGAAACAAAAAACAGCAAAAGCACTAAAAGGCACTAAAATCGAGTTGAAAAACTGTTCTGAGCAGTGGAATAATATCTCAATAGGTGTATTGCACCAAATGGAGAGTACTCTGAAGTGACTGAAGTTTAAACTTGTAAGAATACATATACATTTTTTTATAAATAAATTATGTGTTTGGGGTCACCTGTGTACTAGCATGAGAATCATAGCCTTTCTTTAGAGATCACTCAGCACCGCCCCTTCATAGCAGTCACCCTTGCTAGGTCTTACTTAGAACCAGCTCCTGATCTTTGTGACCCTCCATTCTCCTTGTTTTCTCACTTCTCCGATCACTGGTTCTTGTTTGTTCTTTTCTTTTCCTTGATGTGGACATTCCTTAACTGTGTCCCTTCCTCCCTCCCTCCCTTCCCTCCTTTCTTCTTTCCTTCCTTCCTTCTTCCCTCCCTCTGTCCCTTCCTCCTTTCTTTGTTCCCATGTATTAAATGTTACCTGTGCCCCAGGAATTCTGCCTGAATTTGTGCTTCCAACCTAGTAATTGCTTGCCATAGGTGGCCATTGATTCCTTTCAATGTGTCTAGTGTGATCGAGGAACTGGAATTAAAATTGTACTTTCCTTTAATAAATTTAAATTTAAAATGATACCCAATTCAATTATTGGGAAACCTTTGAAAACTAAACCAACCTCTCCTTCTGTACTAACATGGCTTCCACTTCTCGTAAATGAAGAAACTCAAATCTTTATTCATTATATACTCATCATTCTAGATACATCTAAGCCAGGGTTTTTTAGCCTCGCCACTGTTGACATGGGGAGCCGTCCTGCGCACTGCAGGGCGTGCCCCAGCATCCCTGCCCTCTACCCACCAGATGCCAGTAGCATCCCCCAGTTATAACAACCAAAACGATTTCCACACCCTGCCAAATGTGCTCTAGGGGGTAAAAGCACCGTGTTTGAGAGCCATTAAAACAGACATCGACCAGCAGCTGAGTATCAAAAAGTAGACACAGGTCTTAGAAGAGGAGAAATAGTTTCGGAAAGAAGTAGACTCTATCTAACAATGAGATTAATTGGTAGATT
This sequence comes from Glossophaga mutica, assembly GCA_039655065.1. Taxonomy (NCBI): domain Eukaryota; kingdom Metazoa; phylum Chordata; class Mammalia; order Chiroptera; family Phyllostomidae; genus Glossophaga; species Glossophaga mutica. Next base: position 112,415,862 of record CM077318.1, read on the forward strand.
TTTCTCAACAGTGAGATTAATTTAACCTTTCCAACAAATTAGAAAGGAAATTTGTTTTTGCTTTTTCTCACAGAAGGTAGTTAACTTCGGAAGGTCTTTGTTTTCATAAAAAGTTTTTAGTTATAAAAAGCTAAATGATAATAAAGAGAAATGGTGTCCTTAGAATTTTCATCTTAATTTTGTATTAAAGATCGCGTATTTGATCATTTTTCCCATGTAAGAACAATAAACTCCTTTAGCAATGTTCTGGAACATGCCCAATACTAAAGGGAAGAACCATGTAGTTAAAGGTTAGACAAAGTGCAGGTTTAACCTTTAGACATTTCGATTAGACAAGGCAGACATTCTCTGTTAAGCCAAGTGCCTGTCTCTTTAGTGTCTATCAATTTAATTGTAACAGTTTTAATTGGCTTTCTAAGAATTAAAGAAACTGTGTTTGTATCCTGGCATTTTAGTCTTTAAAGAGGACTGTAGATTTAGGAGACAAAGAACCTTGGCAAAATAAGCCTCCATTTACGTTTTACAAGACAGACTTTCTGCCCGGGGAATTTTTTTTTTTAATCAAAATTGCAATTTCAGACTAAAAATATTTAAATTTAGGCACACAAAACAAAGAAAACTACCATGAATGTTTGACCAGATAGTTATGCTCCTGGAAAATTAACCTTATTTTCAACTATGTTGCTGAGGTGTATTTTGATTTTTATTAACTTGGGATCTTCATTTATAAGAGAAAGACAAGCACCGGAGTAATATATTTGTTTCCTATTGCTGCTGTAATATATTACCATGAATACAGCAGCTTAAAACAACATAAAATCTCCTAGCTCTGTAGGTCAAAAGTGCAAGTTGGCTTGGCTAATTTGTCTGCTAAGAGGCTCTCCTCGGGAGGCTGTGGGGAGAATCTTCTTCGAAGCTCATTCAGGTTGTTGGCTAATTAGATTCCTTGTGGTTGTATGACTGGGGTCCCTGTTTTCCTTGCTGGCTGTTAATTGGAGCAATTTGCTCCTAGCCCCTGCCAGCATTTTTTTTTTTTTTTTTTTGGCTTTCTCCTTGGGCCCCTCCAGCAACCTTGACTCTCACTTCTTCCCTGATCTTTCTGACCGATTCCTCTTCCTTCCTTTCCTGCCTTGAAGGGCTCATGCAATTCCACTGGGTCCATCCAGATGTTCTGGGAAAGTCTCCGTACTTTAAGATCGGATGATTTGCAACCTTAATTCCATCCGCAAAGTCCCTTCGCAACAGTATCTAGGTTAGACTGGAGGGACATTTTAGAATTTTGCCTAGCACAGCATAGGCTTATGTACGTGGAGCCAGAAGTCTTTCCCAGCTCATCCCCCAGCCATCATGTTCTCCCCTTCTCCACCAAATAAGGAAGCAATATAGTCAATTTCTTGTTACCTTCCCAGAGTTTCTCTATACATATGAAGTATAAATATATCCATTCTACTTTGTTCCCTTCCTTTACAAAACATAACGTTCCATACATAGTGTTCTTCACCTTGTTCTTTCAAGTATGTATCAGAGAGAACATTCCATATTGGTGTTTCTAGAACTTCCACATTCATTTTTACAGCTTTAGCATATTCCAGTGTCTGAATATCCCGTCATTTATTTAATCAATTCACCAGTAGTCAACTATAAGGTGGTTTCCTGTCTTTTACTATAACACATGATATTGAAACAAATTCATTATTGCATGTATGTGCTGATATATCTATAGTACAAATTTCTACAAGATGGAATTTGTCATTTCAGTGGATACTACCAAATTCCCCTCAAACAAGAATGAGCCACTTCATCATCCTTGCCCCAACAACACTTGAACGGTGGTTTCCTACAGCCTCGTCAGAACAGAGTGTTGTAACAATTTCAGATTTCGGCCTGTCTCATAGCTGATAACTGGTATTTTCCTTTTTTAATCTCTATTTTCCTGCAACATGATATTTGAACTTTGTAACAAATATTTTTTAATTTAAAAGTATAATTTTTCTTAGAAAATAGAAACTATTGATTCATGCTACAACGTGGATAAACCTTGAAAATATTGTGCTAAGAGAAAGAAACCAGTAACAAAAAGCCATATACTATATAATTCTGTTTATGTGAAAACTACGGGATGGGCAAAGCCACAGAGACAGGAAATAAATTAGTGGTTGCCTAGTGCTGGAGGTGATAAGTGATTACTAATGGAAATGGGGTATCTTTTTAGGAGGGTGAAAATGTTCTCAAATTAGATAGTAGTAATGGTTGCACAGCATTGTAAATCTACTGCAAACCATTGAATTTTACTTTAAAAGGGCGAATTTTATGGTATATAAATTATATCTTTGAATAAAAAGCAGGTGTAGTCCTTACTGCTTGTGGGACATGGGAATTAGTGAAACCATTTGACCCCCAAATGTCTCTCTTCCGTAAAGGAGGAGGGCTCCCCCCAGGGAAGAAGGAAGGATGGAAGTCAGTGCTGTTTGTGGGGCCCTTGCGCATGGCCTGCCCTCAGCACACAGGAGTGTGCTGCCTCCTCTACTCCCTGCCCAAGTCCCAGAGAGGGGCCCCATGGGGACACCGAGGGACTAGTGTCTGCAGGGGAGTAAGGAGCACCAGGGGAAAGGGTGAGAACTGCCCAGTCCTCCATCCCCAGCTGGGCTCTTCTTTCTCATGAGCTGGTTCTGGTCGTCGAAGGCCACACTGGAATAGAATCAGGAATAGCTCTGTGGAGAGATGACATATTCATCAAAGGTCAGATGTATGAAATCTTCTGCAGAGGCAGCACGGCTAAAATAATGTACTTTTCTTTTTCTTAAATTTTGGTATCGATTTTCGTTTTAGCCACATGGTTGCCAAGCCCCATATGAGACAAATGATTTAAAAGAAACTCTTAGAAACTCAAAATGGAAGGTTCTCAAAACAATGAGATGAATTTCTTATGTGAAAGGAAATGATCAAACTGATTGAGTGTTCTTTCTCATTGTGGAGGAAAACGGATAATGTACATTGTCAAATGATTTTCAAGACGTTGATTTACTTAACAAACATTGCATGTCTACTTT